>JAJTWQ010000125.1:0-1200000 GCA_029007595.1 Solanum commersonii
CATAAATTTTAATTTTTTAGAGAGAGAGAAAAACAATGAATTAAAGAGTTACCTTGTCAGCACTTGGACCAAAAATCTGTCTAAGAAGTGCCATAATAAGAGTTTTCTTTCCTGAACCGGAAGGGCCGTAAAGAGGAGGTGAGGACAATCTCCCTCTGAGACCTAATAATAGTAATAAGGGTGATGAGTTTGAGTTTGAGTATGAAAGAATTGACAAAGTGTGGAAGAGATATTTTACCAGTTTACGAAGATTTTGAGCAACATCCTGGTGTACAATAACTTTATCTAATGTTTTAGGGCGGTACTTGTCAACCCACAACATTTCCACTAATGGTCCTAAAAGCGCACGATTGTTCTTTGTTAACACAGACAAACACAAAAAGGGAAGAAATAACTCAAACAACGCACTGTAATGACAAAGATGACTGAAGACTGAACAGTCGACAAGAGGAGAGCTGCAAGTCTGCAACGGTCGAGCTCCACTGTTGAGTGTGGACGCCAAATTTGGGGGATTTTACATTAAGGATTTTAGTTTACTGTGCCAACTGATTTGGGTCAATTAAATTTGGCCCATTATAAGTGAGTAAATTGAAAATTGTATGAAATAGCAAATTATTAATTTAAATTAAATGTTATAGCCATAGTTTATTTTAATTATAATTCGCAGCAAACAACCCTTTTTTTTGCCATATGATTCGGTATACAATATTATTACGATCAGGTATCCAAACATCCCTTAAACCAATATTATTACGATCAGGCATCCAAAAGTTGAGCACTTTAGCAGGAAAGGTCAATTTGCGAGACGAGCAATGAAACAAGATTGAATCTTTTTCTGTTACAGTGACTTACGATGCAAATTAATAGTAGCAAACAACTTATCAGAATCTATACCATGTTCATGAATGTAGCATTTAGAAACAATTACATTATCAAACCAAACAGTCTTAACAATAGGACTCGATGCATATTCGGAAGTAGGTGAATAATAGGAATATGAGCTAAGTTAAAACAAGATTATGGCGAGCTACAAGCATAACATCAGTAGCTGGGATACAAGAGAAACACAGTCAGCCTTCAAATCATCTAAGAACATATATAAGTCCTACGAGATTAAGCTAGCCATGGTGAGAAGCTACTGGCAAAGAAGACAACCAAATGTATCAACAAATAGTGAAGAAACAGAAAGAAGATTCGGCTAGTTTTAGATATACAATCCAGGCAATGAACCTAACTATCAACACATAATCACAAAGGAACTTTATCAGTATGTTAACAAATGCTTACAGTTCAAAAATGAAGCTGATGCAGAGGACTAAAAAGAAGAAACTAACTGCTATTCATAGCAGAACCTTTACCAAATATTGAATACATAACACATCATATTGAAGTAGAAATAAGAGGGGCGAGGTTACCTTTCTTGAGGCAGCAAACTGAGAGAAAAACGAGCCAAAGAGAGCAACGACTCGACAAGAGACAGGAAAATTTGAACCAAAGCCTTTTTCGGAATTTAGAATAGGATAGCCTCGTAAGTGTAAAATATTATTGCCAAACTCAAAACCTCCTATAAGCGTATATGACCTCAAAATCAAATCTTTTTAACCGTGTCCCTAATCACTGATGGGGAAAGTTGGGGCGATTTAGGGAGGAAATCCTTTGAATTTCTTTCCTCCTTTCAAAGCCAAACAGGGGAAGAGATTTGAAAATCCCTGAAAATGGGGAAAAGGGGACAGCGATAGGCTGCTAGGGTTATGGGTTTGCAGATAGGCAGAGAAGAAGACGCGTACTGTGATTCTGGGTTTGCTTTTGGTTTTCGCGTGAAGAAGAAGACGAGTATGGGGTCGGGTCGGGTCGTCGGTATTGTTGTATTGTATGTATTTGGGAGTTGTTGATGTATGTAATGTGGCCTGCTGATTTAAATGGAAGTTGGGCTGAAAATTGGCCCAACTTTGGTCTTAAATTCATCCAATAAATCTATCTATATACATAATAGGAGAAAAAAAGTCACATGTCATTATCACAAATTTTCAGAATTTTAAATTATAAATAATTAAGTATTATATTACTAATTAAATATTATAAATTCAAAATTTAAAATAAAAATAGACACATGTCATCAACATACACACATAATGACAAATGTCGGCATCTTAAAAAACAGATTTAATATTTTTTTACAATTGATAAATAACTTTAAAATAGTTTTAAATTTAAAGAAGTTATAACTTCTCAATTTTATCCTTAATTCTATCCACTATACATTATCTGTCTCTTCTTTTTCTCTTTACTTACTATATGTTTTCAAATCTCAATATTGATAGTGAGGAAATAGCTTGAGCCTTGATTGTTCATACATAACTTTATGTAATTTATTAATTTTGTTCAATCTCTGCCCAAGCATCACATGTATTTTCTATCTAATACAGATAAATAAAGAATTCATAATATCTTTATTGACTGTATTGTTATTTCATAATTTGTAGTAGTAACATAATCAAATCTAATACTTCTGAAAAAATTTCTTCAATTTTGCATCAATGCTATATATAAAGTAGAGCTTAAAATTTCTTTTGCAGATTTTGACTATCTTTTATTGTAATATAAATTAATAACTAATTATATCTCCTAAAATTTTGGTAATCTATTTCTTTTGCAATTTTTTGCTACTTTTTGATGATCTTTTAATGCAATAAATATTTGAATATATCCCTCAAAATTTTAGTAATTGATTATATTTTCATGAATTAATTTGGTAAGTCATACTGGCGCATAATTAATTCATAGTTTAAAGTGAATATATATATATATATATATATATATATATATATATATATATATTATTTAATGCATTGGAAAATATGATGATAGTTAGATATTTCTTAACTTAAGATATTCTAATATAATGCGTTTGATCCAATTTTTTAATTCAAGTGTTAAACTCTATATATCTTTTCTCGCTTATGCCGTTGAATACAAAAAGTTAGATTTTCGTGTTTGGGGGATTCTTGGAGTAAAAGAGCAACCCCAAATCTACTTGAATTAATGACGAGGTATGTATTTATATTTCATATATTTGAAATTTAGATAGTTTGTTCACTTTATTAATTTATTTCTTTAATTTTTGTGCGTAATTTCAAACTTAGCACAAATAAAAATGAGAATAAAGAGTAATACTGGATATGGAAAAAATGTCACATTTGTTAATTTATTAAAATTTATGAAAGTGACGACTAAACAACTACAGGTCTACATGTGTATTTTTTTAATGTATAAGAAATAAAAATTTAACAAGACATTCTTAATTTTCATTAAATATTATAGCGATGGTAATTGTTGGGTAACTTTAATTTATTTTGGGCAATAGAAAGAGTATTAAATATTGACTTGACAAATTTACTAGGATGATTCCTAGCACAAAATACTATCTATTGTTATATTGAATTTATATCTTCTTTTTTCTTTTTTTTTTCTGTTTGCTTATAATTGAATACTATATTTAATGGGGCATGATCCTTGTTCTTTTTTCATTCAAATGATACTACTTAAATATATGATGTGTGTAAATATGTCTTTGTATAAATGGTTTGCATGGGTGTATTATAATGTTTTATGATCTTGGTATGTAGGTGTTAAAGTCACACATTAACTTTGGCGTGATTATTATGCAGACAAATATCTTTTGTATATAAGTCAAGTTTCTCTTGATTTTTCATTTTCTCTAAAAATAAAATACCATAACAGAGAATAATTCAATTTTTATATTACTTAAAGCTTCAAATATTATATATTTTTCTTATTGTATAAGGTAGTATTTATATTTGAAGGAATGTCATTAGTGTTGTTAAGTAATACAATGATCGGAATAATCTACTGCCTTCATCAAAAAAATTTACTTCTTTAGCATTATCCATGAGAAAATACCACTTGCAATTTTGGATAATTGATGAAAGTGTTATTGTAAGTTTTTTTTTTTTTGTATATCAATTACTTTTTAAGACTCAAATATATAGATATATCTAATAGGGTGTGTATGATAGAAGCTTAAATTTTCAAATCTCATAAAAATAAATATTTGAGTTAAATACTTTTATTCAACAACGTTATCAACTTAGCACTCTCATTAAGCAAAAATATTAGTATTATAAGGGTAATGATGAATTTAAAGAAAAGAAATGACATCGCAATTGATTATTCCCTCCTATGATAACAATAATTATAAAAATATATTTCCGAAAATTTTGATATAATTATATGTTTTTTTGAAATATAATATAATTGATATATGATTTTATGAAAAAATTGAAAACAAACTTTAAAAATTTGAATAGCATGCCTATAATTTGATAGTCAAGTGATTAAATTTTTTTAATTTCATTCATTCATCATAAGATAATATTAAAAACATCTCTATTTGTACTTTGGGACAAATTTAAAATCATAATTTAGTATTAAGTAAGATATTAATACGTTAACATACAAAAATATAAAACTTATAAAATATCTTAGTGCAAAAAATGTTCAAAAGAATACAAATAATTTGCAAATGTTTTTACTTTGTATTCAAGTTAAAAAAACAAAAAAAACAATAAAGAGTGTCAATAATAACAATAAACTTATAATATTTAAAATATTATTAAAATTAAATAATATTTTACAATGAAAAAATATATATTTATTTGTATTATATAAATAGAAGATTAACGAAAAGAATATTAAGGCAAGTGATAAGTTAATCAAAATTTAGGCGATAATGTTATGATATTAAGTAGTTAATAATATTGTAGTAACAAACAAACGTAAGTATATTGTACAAGTTATTAAATGATCATGTGATTTGTTCTTTCATTTCATATATATATATATCATAATAATAATAATGATAATGATAATAATTCTTTATATTATCCGCACAACGCGCAGGAACGTATACTAGTATTGGTTAAATTCAATTTTGAAAAATAATCATATAGATTACAAATTCGCCGATTTGAATTAATTGACAATTTCGACTAAGGTCAAATAAGACGAATTAATATAAATAATTAATGAGCTTCTTAATCTTAACCAAATAAAATAATTAATTTCAAAATATTAACTATTAATTAATAAACTAATTGGCAAAATTTAAAGTAAAACTAAAACCTTTGAGACGATTTTCCAATAGTTATAAAATATACATAACTATAAAAACATATTTATCATTTTAAAAGTTATAAAATTGACAAAACTTACATAACAATAACTCAAAAATATTTTGAATTTCATAAAAGCTAATTAATTCAAAATTATAGCCATCACTTTAAAAAAATATAAAATATTTTTGAGATGATTTCTGATATTTATAAGATATACTTATTTCATACATAATTATATAAAAATATTCATTATTTAAAAGTTATAAAAGTGACGAAACTTAGTTAAAATAACTTGAAAAATATATTTATTTATTTTTCTTGAAATTTTATAGAAGTAACTATTTTAAATAGTTTGAAATTGAAGAAATTCAATGATTAATCTATATTGTGGAGGTCCAAAACCAGATAATAGGAACTTAACATATATAAATACTATATTAGTAGCTACATGTCTCGCTTAAAAATTTTGTAGGTGTGCATCACTCATCAGTTTGTCGATTCATGCTTTAGCAACGTTCCAATGTGCTAGCCATCTTGCTTCAAAAGAACAATGAGACCCTGAAAGAAACACTATCCACAATCTAGAACACCTAAAATACTGGCCTCAGTTAATAGTACTTAGAAAGTGATTTGTAAGGTGATCTCACAAAAGCCTCGAATCTTGTTAGATCAAGTTCGCAATAAGACTACATGTTCATCTTTCATCAGACTCCCATTAAAGTTGATCTTTATAATCATGCATATTTTTTCTTAAAAGTCAACATGCAAACATCTCAAAGTGGGAAAGAAACTTTTTTTTTCTCTAGTTCTATATCTAGATAGTTTTCAAACAAGAAAAAGAGAGACCTCTATGTAATGTCTGGAAATGAAAGCCATTGGAATATTAACTAAAATTTGGTCAAGAAGTGGCTCCAAATTATGTATATTCACATAACTATACCAAGTTAGTCCAAAAATATATAGCATAATACAAACGGTTCTCTCGGGATCATGTCCTTTGGATTTATGTCATGCCAAACCCAAGTAATGATAAATCAGAAACAAAAGATATGAAGCCTTCATTTCCTGTCCTGCTTCTTTCCTAATAAACAAGTGAAACAAAACACGTTTGAAATAATAGCTATCGTGCTAGATAGCCGTAATTTAATTATGAAACAATTGAATCAATTTTAGATCCATGAAGACAAAGTTGTAGACAGTACCAAAAATAAATAAAATTAACTTGAGTAATAAAAAATATACTGTGAAGACGAAGTTGTATCCCATTTCAAGCACCACCCTCAAAAAGTCGATCCTTCTCCACATCATCTTCAAGTAGTCAGGGAACATGAAATAAGCTTCCTTTGAAAATCAACCCGTGAATAACTAGTGCATAGCAATGACTATGTAAAGCCAAGCATCTTGAAAATGCCTTCTCATCAAGAGCAATAATTACTAAATGATTCAAAAGTCGATGGGTGTGATCTCCGATCCTAAAACTTTCAAGAAACAGATCAACAACTGAATTAAGAGTAGCCCATGCTTCATTCAAAGTTGTTATGATCACTGTTTTATCCTCCATAGTTACGTTCTTCAACATTTTCTCGAGAATGTACTCTTCACTATCCTACAGAAGATTAGGAATTTAAGCAAGGAAATTAATGTATTATCTGCTATATATGAGATTATAACAAGATAATAAATGTAAATGGTCAGTCCACACAACTTTTTTCTTAATTCACATTTCATACTATGAAAAAAACAGTTAATTTTGCATGAAAAAAAAGTACTCTTACAAAAGAAACTCAAAGAAGTACTCAATTTTCTTTTAATCCAATAAATCAATCAACTTCGCATCAATCTTAAACCAGTGGGGATCAGCTCTATTTTTTATTTTTTTTAAATGTAGTACAACTCTGTGCACAAGCATCCTGTGTTAGACCAGGGAAGGACCGCACCCTTAGTGGAGATCAACTCTGAATCCTCTAAATCAAAATTG
This sequence comes from Solanum commersonii, assembly GCA_029007595.1. Lineage (NCBI taxonomy): Eukaryota > Viridiplantae > Streptophyta > Magnoliopsida > Solanales > Solanaceae > Solanum > Solanum commersonii. The sequence goes on from JAJTWQ010000125.1 coordinate 7,114, forward strand.
GCCATTTCATCTCAATTCAGCTCTATGAATCCACTAAATCAGATTGGCCCTATTTAAAATGTACTTTTTAAATCTATGCGACAGAATTGCAAATTTTCGTATAATTTTTAAATATCTAAACTGTAATTTTTGAAATACTTAATTGTAGTAATTTTTTTGGCAAAATCGTCCTTAACAATAGTAACAGCAAACCTAAGTGAAAACTCGGGAAGAAGAATGATGGATCCTCACCGAGTAAATAGCGGTGGACACATTATTGGTAGGGAGAAAGAAGGATGCACGTGAGGTGAATAAGACGGAGATCCTTAAACCAATGCTTTCACCAGCTCTGTAAAGTACGAAACAAGAGAAAGAAACAAAAAGCTATACAGTAGCGATCCAGCGAACAATCAAAAAAATCTGATTATTCCCTGAGATTGTCCAAACAAAAATGATAAGGTAAATCTCTTTCCATATCATTCCCATATTGAAAGTTGCTACATACTCAGGACAGGAAAATGTTATTTTTTACCTTATAGAAAATCTAATTCTCTAAGATAAATATGTCTCTTAGTGCTGGCTTTCATTCATTTACATGAAAGTAACAAGATAACGGACCAAAAATTTCATTTTTGTATCATTTGGCATTGACAAATAATCTTTGAATCATGGCAATAGCATAACATTTTGTTATTTTTTTCGTTGTAAGAACAGTGTTATCGAGCATATTTCCCTTTTCCTCTATCCAATAAATCCATTTCTTAATTACTACGGGAGTTTGATGGTGCGGGAATTGATATACATTTAGCTCCAAATGTAAATGAAATTGCCTCTAATGTGCTGCCATGGTACCCAGGTCTTTTTGTACAATGTTTTCCTCTCTTCTTATAGTTTGCTTATAAATTCTTCATATTAATTCCTCTTAGTTAAAATCTTCATTTATATTTTCGTTATTACCTTTTTTTCTATTGCACTCAACAATGTGACTTCTTATCTAATTAGTATGTATTCTTGGAGTTCTGAGTTACGATTTGACATTTCTATGTTTGATTTTTAATGTATGTTTTTATTCATTGAATTTTTATTTATTGTACATAGTACATTGAGTTCTCATAGCCAACACCAATTGTTGTATATCCACAGAGATTTCATCCACTCCCAAGTGTGAGATGAGTTTTTATTTCGCGTAATGACTTAATTTTTTTTGTTAATATGTATGCGATTTTTTGCATATGCTTGCATTCACTGAAACATAGTGTGTTGTCAATTGTCATGACCTTTTCATAAATGCTTTTTTAAAAATAGATTTTCTATTATTGTAATTTAAGTTTGTTTTAAATTAGTGATATTATAGTACACAAGCAGTTATTTGGTGACCTTGTTGTACGCCAGTTTCACCGGCTGAAATTCTACATATCTTTAGTTTTCATATTCTTTCCTCGTTGCATCAGTATTGGTCTTATTTGTACTATAGATGAAAACTCACAATAGTTGATTGTTCATATGAAGTTGTCTAACTAATGCTAAATGCATGAACACCGGAGGTGATTATAAGTGTATTAATTCGACAAACGTGATTATTTTTTTCTACAGTATTGTACATTACAAACTGATAGTTTATGTATTTAGATGATTTGGTATGCTTAGCTTATTCTAACTCATCTCTTTTACTTTTCTCATGGTTATATATAGAGGTGATGAATGGTTTTTAGAGCTTCAACTATACGAGTGTATAAAAAGTCTACCATTTAAATTTGGCAAAAAATCATGGGATAACGTTTATATGTAGCAGTGACTTTTCAGTTTATAGCGACTAAGCAACGAAAAAATGGACACCTTATTTCTTTTCCTTTGTTTTCTCAACAAGAGATGTGTTTCACCACAAATTTTTTGGCAACGTTTCTTTTATTGTGTATTCTGTTTGAGCAAGAAAAATGTAGTTATGTGATTCTCTTACTACGTCATTAAAAAGGTGAGATCTATTGAGGACTGCAAGATCTTTTTTCTATGTTCCAACCATAATCTATCTTACATTTCTTAAAATTATGGGAAGTTATATACTTATTTCTTATATTAAAATGAAGAACATTATCAAATGTGTGTTAGAAAGTTTTACTACAAAAAGTTATTTGTAACATTTAATTATTTTTTTAGGGACCGAGATCCTTTAATACCGGATGAAATTTGTGATTGAAGACTATAATTTATGTAGCAAATGACCTTCTCAATGTGGTCTAATCAGGTTGGTAGTTTAAACATCTAACAAAGCTTCTTATTGGCATGAAAATACTCTGCCAGGAAAAACAAATTGTTTATGTTTTTTTTTTGAATTATTACTTGTACTTGGATTATTAATAGTACCTCTTACTACAATAGTTTTTGAGGAAAATTATTTAATGACTGTGGCAAATATATAATTTAATTTTGGGGGGTTAAAAAAATGAATCATTTTTTTGACTTTAATAATTAAATTATATATATATATATATATATATATATATATATATATATATATCCCCTCCCCCGCCACCCCTCACCCAGGCCATTTCTGTCATAAAAAGTCTTTTAGAAAAAATATTTCAAATTTTAAAAAAATTATTTTTATGCCAACTGCACTCCTATCCTCCTACCCTACCCCCGACGCGCCATCACAATCAAAAATAATAATTTTTAAAAATTTGGAGGGCATATATGACAACTTAAGCCAAGGGCACATTTATATATTACGCCTTTAATATAATTAGTCTTTTAATATGTTTTCAGTCTTGTAATTTTGGCATTATAAATTTTAATTCAATATGATAATACTCATATAAGCATGCATGTGAATAGACTTAAAAAGATTAGTTGGTAAGTCATTTTCACATAAAAAGTTCTTTTCTAAATTTAGCAAGTGTTAAAGTTGAAGGTAATTCAAAAATTGAAATTTTCCATGAATATTTATTTAGAATTATATTAATTAAAACTCTTTCTATAATCTCTGCATTCCATCTTATCGTCCTTCTTCTATTTCTTTCAGTGACAAATCAGAGAACTTAACGAAGAAGAGTTCATACATGTTATGCCTCCTCCTCCTTTTTATAATTTGGTGCTCACCTACATTTATTTCTACTCAAAAATCTAAATCACAAACACTGAGTGGTAACTTCATTAATATTTACCTCTATAAGTTTTGGGTCATGGGTCACCCAAGTTGACCGACCCGATTCGACCCAAGAAATTGTCCGATAAGAGATAAGAACTACTTATCTCTTATTTGGAAAAGAAAGGGGGAACAATTATTAAAACTGAAAAACTTTTCAACCCCTCTTCATAAAAGAATTTATTCCTTTACTGTAAAAGGTGAGACAGATAACGTAAAAAATAAAAACAACAAAAGATAACACAAATCAGAAGAAAAAAGGACTTTTTCTGTCTGAAGATAGACATTTAGTTTGTGAATCAAACTTTGCTTCCTAGTGATTCAAAGCGGGACTTTGGAGCATTCGACTTCCGCTGCAAAATATAAGGTACACAATTCGTCGATTTCTTTCTATAGATCCAACAAATGGTATCAGAGACAAGTTGTTTTGCCCTTTGTTTGAAAATTGTTTCTTGTAATTTGTTGTTATAAGATAGTTGTTAATTATATCTGTCAAATTCTGTGCAAGAAGGTTCTTAAAATAAATAATAGCATACATGTCACTCACTTGTAAGAAAACATAGGAGAACAAATATTGATTGAAAATTAGAATCCATTATTGAGTCTTTTGATTCTTAATCAAATACATTTTTTGAGCCCCTCGATTTTTGTGTTTATTTTGTTTCTTTCATGAATTTCTAAAGAAGTAGAAACAATTCATGTTGAAAATCTGATTCAGAAAACAAAAAGAAAGGGGTAGATGGTTTTTTATTCCAACATATCTAATGTTATCAATTGTTCTTTAAAGGAGAAAAAAAGAAAATAGTATGTAGGATTTTTTTTATGAAGTATTTTTGTTTCTTGAGATGATATATGACCTACTTATAGTAAAAAAAAAAAAAAAAAGACCCAGAAGTTGGATGTCACGTTTTTTTTAAGAAAAAAATTAGATAATGTTCTTTATTAGGTTTTGAAAATGTCTCTTTTTCCCTTATTTCCTCAAAAGTTGTTCCTTAAAAAAAGTATTAGTACTATTTTGTTTTTTTTTATATATAAAAACAAGATCAAGTTCTATTGATACTTTATTTTTTTGGAAAGAGCATGTACCTTAAATTAAATATTTATTTATATGAAGAGTAGTCACTATTAATTTTGTTTACCATTGAAATTAATTTGCAGTAAGTTGTACAAGTTTTTTTTGTACGCAAAAAATATTACTTGTACTTGGATTATTATTAGTACCTCTTACTACAATAGTTTTTGAGGAAAAATATTTAATGACTATGGCAAATATATAATTTAATTTTGGGCTGTTATGTTTTTTACTTTGATAATTTAATTTTCTCTCTCTCTCTCTCTATATATATACCCCCACCACCTCTCACCCAAGTCATTCCCGTCAATTTTTTTTTTTTAGAAAAAACTATTTTTTGAAAAATATTTTAAATTATAAAAAAATCATTTTTACATCATTTGCACTCCTACCCTCCTACCCCTCCCCCCCACCCCGCGAAATTCGAATTAGAAAGATTTACTTCAGCAAAATAAGAGCAGAAAGTCATGATATTTAAAAATAGAGACACGAAGAAACTTTCGATCAGAGTCGTTTCAAAACAATCTCTTCTGGGTGGCTTTTTCTGTGGCAAAAAATTTCAATATATCGGCGAATTTAGCAATATGAAGCTTATATAAACACAAAATACCTTCTATTAGTCTGGTTCATCATCGCAAAGTTCGTCAGATCAGTTTGTCTTTTTGAGAGGTGATCTCAGTCGACGCTTATTGTATATTGTGTGCTCTACCTTTATGTATAAAGACAAGATCAAGTACTCTTGATACTTTATTTTTTTGGAAAAAGCATGTACCTTAAATTAAATATTTATTTAAATGAAAGAGTAGTCACTATTAATTTTGCTTATCATTGAAATTAATTTGCAGTAAGTTGTACAAGTTTTTTTTGTACGCAAAAACTTATTACTTGTACTTGAATTATTAATAGTACCTCTTTCTACAATAATTTTGCTTCCTAGTGATTCAAAGTAGGACTTTGGAGCAATTGACTTTCGCTGCAAAATATAAGGTACACAATTCGTCGATTTCTTTCTATAGATCCAACAAATGGTATCAGAGCCAAGTTGTTTTGATCATTGTTTGAAAATTATTTCTTGTAATTTGTTGTTATAAGATAGTTATTAATTATATCTGTCAAATGTTGTGGAAGAAGAATCTTAAAATAAATAAGAGCATACATGTCACTCACTTGTAAGAAAACATAGGAGAACAAATATTGATTGAAAATTAGAATCCATTATTGTTTCTTTTGATTTTTAATCAGATACATTTTCTGAGCCCCTCGAATTCGGGGTTTATTTTGTTTCTTTCATTAATTTCCAAAGAAGTAGAAACAATTCATGTTGAAAATATTATTCGAAAAACAAAAAGAAAGGGGTAGATGATTTTTTATTCCAACATATCTGATGTTATCAACTGTTCTTTAAAGGAGAAGAAAAGAAAATAGTACGTAGGGGTTTTTTATGAAGTATTTTTGTTTCTTGAGATGATATATGACCTACTTATAATTAAAAAAAAAAAAAAAGGCCCAGAAGTTGGCTGCCACATTTTTTAAAGAAAAAAAATTAGGTAATGTTCTTTATTGGGTTTTGAAAAGTCCTATTTTCCCTTATTTTCTCAAAAGTTGTTTGTTAAAAAAAGTATTATTACTATTTTATTCTTTTATATATAAAGTGAAAATTAGTGTGACACTTGTTCATAATATAACCTTACTATATCAACCAAATAGAATTTTGTGTTAAAATTAGTGTAGTAAGAATTTTATTTCATTTCTTTCGGACAGTCAATAAGACGAAATTGAAAATGAAAGATCTTAACCACCCAATACTATTGCACAAATTACAACTGAAAACAAATAATTAAGAGCCACCACAAAAGAAAAATAAATTTAAAAAATATAATTAAATCCTCAACAAAGGGGAGTATTCAAAGCCGATAATCTATTATAACTTAATTCAAACTTCTTGTGAGATGAAAATTTATGGATGGAATGAAAGATAAATCAAATATAAATTTTGTCAAATAAATTAAACACAATAACTCACATCTATAAAAGAACCAAGATCAACAAATAATGAATAGGAAGAAAGTAAAATAGAATGAAAGCAACTATCATGTAAAAATCAACAAAAAAAACTCAAGAAGTGATATGTGGTTTACCAAGCAGATGATCTGTGAAGAAAATAAAGATGACCGAGGCCATCGTCAATAAGCACACCTAAAGAACATGGGATTTTTTTTTCCCATTTCTATATAACATAAATTTAAAGAAATGTGGAGTTATCTTCTTCCATTTTTCTCTATATATACATAGATGTAGATATATATCAAAGAGGAAGTCATGAAGGTTAAGACAAAAGTTAACATAGGAAGACGTGAAAGTTAATACTAAAATGGACATATAAAAAATAATCTTAATATGTAGTAATTTTGTACGTCTATACATATATAGCGAATCAACTAATATTTGCATTACATGTTCAAGAATATGTAATTTTCACTGGATATAAATTGAAAAGAGATACCAAAAGAATGAACCTTATTTTTCTGTTCAAGTATCTAACATGCAAGACTGTTTTTTAATTGAGGCTACTTTATGCTTTTTTCGAATGAAAGAAGAGGGTTTGAGCATTTTTGGAAAGGCTACTGGAGAGATCGATGGACCATCGACACTAACGTAGGAAGAGTAATGTAGTGCTACAGAGTTGCAAAGAAACATTTTTCTTTATATATATATATATATATCTTCATGTTGTTCCACCTTACATGCCCTTCAAATTTAATAGACTTTCGACAAGCTCACCACCAAGTTGTTGAAACTCAAGTCTCTGCCAATGAACACTATACAAACTCCACTTCAAAGTAATGATCGACTGATGTGGACGAACAAATTATAGCACAATTAAGAGCTTTATTATCAACATTTATAATCACATTAAAAAAACTCAAACAATTAAATCAATCACAATTTTTTCATGCAATTATAGTTCAAATTTCCAAATCGAATCCATATGAAAAAGAATATAAATGTATGATTGGTTCAAGATATTATTGATAAAGAGGAAGAAAGATTATACCCATATGTATGATAATTTCCCTTAAAGAAATACTAAAATTACTAAAATCAAAACTTCATAATTCTGGAGAGTTACATATTCAAATTTAAAGGTTATCTGTTAAGAAATAGATCTTCAACTTCATATTTTTATGAGAATGTTAATGTTAATTATTTTTTTAAGAATGAGATCTTCGACTTCATTTGAACACATTAAACTCAAATGCACTACTACCAATCGAAAAAGTAAAAACAGAAATGTGACCAAATAACAAATCACCACGGGTAAAAAAGAAAAGAATGATATTCATCGAAAAATAATCAACATTAAATACATCAAACACAATTACACATAGTAACGTACTTTTATTTTGATATTCTTTTAACTATTGAATTAAGCTAGGTATACCTGCTGTATAACAATTTCTCTGGGAAATTGTGAGGTTTCTGGGTATGAAGTTTCATCAACTTTACTTTCTCCTCAAAGTAAATGCAAATGCCCACATCTGCAAGTAATAAATCGACGAAAGAAATCCTAAAAGTTTTAATAACCAAGAATAAAGGGAAAAACAATTATTGAAAGAATAAGCTGTAAATAAGGGAAGATGGAGAGAATGAGGAGAGCAAAAGACCAACAACCCTTGGAAACAACCCATGAAACATGAATTCAGTGCATGCAACAACCAGTGGCGTACACAAGATTTTTTCTAAGCGGTGTCACCATTATATTAAAGGGACAAGAATGACTCAAGAAGAAAATCAATGAAGGTTTTGCTTTAGGCATCCAAAAATTTAAGGCCCCATTAACAATGAAGTTTATGAAAAATATTTTTCTTAAAAATATGAAATTTTGATTAAGTTAAAAAAAGATTAAAAAATGTCTACTCTATTAAATAGATAATATTTTAAAATTTTAAATTAAATCATTCACATCTTCATATTATAATAAAGTTTTATACAATATTATTCAACATGAGATTGTATTGCAAATAAATGATTAACATCTTTAAAAATAATCAAAAAAAGGAAACATACAAACTTGTTGGAATGGACCTTATTGAAGATATGACTTCCTTATTGCATCATGATCATTTAGATGATATTTTCGAATAAATAATCTTTCCCCACGATCAATCCAATGAACTTAAATCAATTCCTTCACTTCGTAGATTTTTTTTTTTGACTCATTAGCTTGTTCTTCCAAGTCAGTTGAAGCTTGAGTCGTTAAAATTGGCTTTGAACATTTGCAATTTTTTTAAGAATAATACCTCTACATTAAATTTAGACTAATTTAGAATAATATGATGTAATATGCACAATTAGTAATTGAGTATCAAAGAATAAAGGATTGCTGACAATTGTAATCAATTTAATGAATTCTAAATTATTTCATTGTAACAAGAAAATAGTAAAAAAATAAAATTATTATTATGAACAAATAAAAAAAAAATCAAGCACATAATAAAAAAAAATAGAATAGAAAAAAAATTACTAACATGGTGTGAAGATTCGAGATGCCAAATAACAATGATTGATGAACAAGAACAGAAAGGAAATTGAACAAACTCACAAGTCAAAAATATACAAATACAAGGATTTAAGGAGTCAACACTATTTTTATTTAACTATAATTCTAATTGATAAAGGACTCAAGGATTTTGAGTTTTATTTTAATTTTAATTTTTTTAAAAAAAGTAGTTAGTTTTTGAATGAATTAGAGTGGATCGGTAGGTTTTTAATGAAGGGGACCTATTGTTTCGAATTTAAAATAAAAATTTAATAAATTTAAGAAAAGAAAAAAATAAAACGTGAAAAGAACAAAAATATACATGAATAAAAACGGAGAAAAAAGAAAGAAATTTAATAAATTTAAGAAAAGAAAAAAATAAAACGTGAAAAGAACAAAAAAAAGCATGAATAAAAACGGAGGAAAAAGAAAGAACAAAAAAAAGCATGAATAAAAACGGAGAAAAAAGAAAGAACAAAAAAAAGCATGAATAAAAACGGAGAAAAAAGAAAGAACAAAAAAAAGCATGAATAAAAACGGAGAAAAAAGAAACCCCCCTGTAGGAGTGTAGGGGATCTAACTCAAGACGTTGCACCTTACATACAAGGCCTTTGCCATCTGCGCTAGGAGTATTTTGTTACAAGGGGTGTCCTTTCAATTGTTTTAACATTTATATATATTTTTTTTTTTTTAATTTTTTTTATATAGGTATTTTCCGTAAAAAATTTCAGCGAAGTCGTGTCACGTGACACACCTTAGGCATGGGAAGATCCGCCCCTGGCAACAAAACTACAACCCTATCACTAAATAAAGTAGAAAAATATACATCTCTCATCAAGCATACTATCTCCTAAATTAACAAAATACCCAAAATGTATAATGAAAGTAATGATCGTAACTATTTGAAACTGAATATAATGAGGCAACTTATCTTTTGATTTATAGTCTTTAGGTTGGCCAGACATCTCAGATTGATTTTGTATCTTCTTGATATATTTGCATCTAATTTTTTTCGAGCCGAGGGTCTATTGGAAACAGTCTCTCTACCTTAGGGTGAGATTCGCATACACCCTACCCTCCCCAAACCCCTTTTTGTGAAATTACACGGGGTATGTTGTTGTTAATTTTTATATTACAAAATTTACTTTGATTCCCATACTTGTCTGTCTATGAGGCAATCTGAGTATTCTTTGATATTTTTTACTTTGTTTTTCTTCTATAAATATGTAAATACTCTCTATTGATAGGAATATGCTTATGAGTATTGTTTTTTTCTTGTGGTACAAGACCTTTTTGTTCAGTTTTAATTACTGTGAAAATATTTGAGGAATGTTTTCAATGTTTGTTAATAACCCCATTCATTTATTTTTTCACCTCACTTGACATCAATATACAACGTGGTTATGATGACACTTGTCATGTTATTTTACTTATGCAATATGTAGCCACTTTTGCAGCTTAACAAAACAACTGCAACCACTTAAGCCATCAACATATGTGTAGTGTAACTTTAGATGATTTGCTTTTGCATTCCCCCTTGTTTCTCATAATTCGCTAAAAGTAGCACGTTTAGATTGTTGCACCATGGAGATTTTACCTGACAAAAGAACATTTTATTAAGAGTGTGTGTTACTTCTCGCTATGAAGTATCTATAATGTCTCGATGCTAATGGAGAATTATAAGTTGGAAAAAGGTTCTTTCTCGCTAAAGGCTGGCTCTTCCATTTAATTTTTTCTCCTCCTATAATTTATTTAATAATTCTTTTCATTTTGGTCAAGGAAAGGAGGTTGACTTTGTTGTTCGAGCATTATTTTAATCATGATTTTAGCATTCGACTAAATGAACTGCCATGTTTTCCCAACTTATGTGAGTTTTCTCCTGCCTATTTTTTGGTCTATCTCTCTCAGTTTGTTTTCACTAGATTGTGGAATCACGATCCTTTTGTCTCACTTAGATTAATATTTGGGGTCTTGTAGTATTTTCATTTCAACAACTCCTTATTATCAGCTACAATGTAGATACTCGAAGCCATCTTCAAAAGGGAGATTTTGAGGTTTTAAATGAATGGCTTACAAATACTAATCTTTGGTCAATTCAAATTATTCACGTAGTTCAAACATATCTATTTTGTTACATTTGTTGTTCGCTTTGTTATATAGATTGGGACTCTAAATTTTCGACTATACGATCAATTTTTGATATCTGTCAATTTGTTGGTTCTATATGCATAGCTAACATTCAGAGTTCTTTTTTTGATTAATGAGTAGGTCTTCTATTTGCATTGCTTTTTCATTTGTTAAACTGAGCTAACAGATCAATCCCTTTGTCTGAAAGAGCACTCAAATATGAATAAAATGTTCATCTTCTTAGTTAGCACGAGGTGTTTAGATTTGGATATCATAATTACCAACTGGTTTTTACAAGGATTTAGATCAAGAATTGAATATGAGGAAGAAGATTTTGAGAAACAGTAGGGGGGAGGGAAGGAAACGTTACCTGGATACCTATTGAGTTTTGCTCTAACCCATTCACTATAGCATATCTATTGGAATTTAATAGAATTTTAGAAGTTCCTGAATATAATTTAGTATATGTTTTCAAATGTGGAGGTTTTCTTTCCTTTGCACATAACATATTTGATGAAAGTACTATTCAAACTTTTAAAGAATGGCCCATTAGTCCTTAGCAAATTCTCTGATAATGTTGTTTTCAAGCTGCATAAAATCATTGTAGCTATATCGTTTATGTACTAGAATCACTGCATTAAGTTGATTGTTATACTAGAACTTGATTATTCAAATGGAGAAAGCATATAGTCTTTCTCTTGTGCATTAGCATAGCATTATATCTGCTCCTATAATCCATCAACTGTCTTCTGATTTACTTCTCCTCCTTCCATCTGGTTTTTTATGATGGAGAGAATGGACTTAATTCATTTTCTGCCTTTTTAATTTATTTGTTCACTATTTCAAGAATTTTAAATCCAATTCTTATAATGTGGCTTTAGTACCCAACTTGAAAATTCTAATGCTAAATTTTCTATAAGCTACAACATGTTTTCACAATCATAAAGCATGAGGCATTGGATTGCTAAGATTTACTACAAACATTTCATCACCTCATAGTGATGAGAAGAATGAAAATATTGTTCCTTTTGCCTGACAGTTGACTTGTTTAGTTGTGTCAATTCTTCATTTCAATTATCCTGAAATTTACGTAGAATCTCATTTGAGTCGAATATTTGCAATGTTACAAGGGTTAGTATAACCTTCAAAAGTAAAAGGTACACTAATAACAATGTATTGTTTAGATTTCTCCTTATTCCCTTGAAAAATCTCTTGAATTACCGTACTAGCTACATTAATTTTCATTTTTCTTTGGCACGTTGATAATGTTGTTAAAACTTGCTTAAATCCATTAATCCCTAAAGCTCACTGAAGTTCAGGTTTTCTTTCTTTTTGTGAGGTACATGAAGTTTATATAGATTTCTATTTTCATAAAGTGAGCACGACTAATGACTAGCTTGCTGATTACAGGTCCAGAGTTATAATACTTGTTACTTCTCTAGCAATTATGAGGTGAGACTTGCTTATTCATACTCCATCAAATTGTTACCATGTTTGAAATACCTAAACTTGATATTTCAATATCCTTGAGGTAGTTCATGCAATAACCTAAAAATGAATTCATCACTCAAAAAAGAAACATCAATTCTTACAACTCTATCAATATGCTTTAAAGAGTTGAGTCACACTTAGAGGCAACATGAACGTGGTCAAAACTAAATCATAGGCAGGTAATCTATACTCACCTGCGGAGCTTAACAATGCATAACGCTTAATCTTACATTTTCTTTCTGATTTTTGAATTATAGAGAAATTGAATAGTGCAATTTTAAGAGGTGCAAGGCGTATATCACTTTCTAATTCTAAAATTGGATCATCCTTTTGGTTGGTAATTTGAATAAACATTTGAAATTTTTATTGGTTTTGTGCATTATATATTTTTTGGCAGTGTGTTGCAATTGGTAAAACAATTGTTAATCTTTCTTTTCCATTATTAGAAAAATAATATTTTGCGTGCGAGTGTTGGCATCCGTTTTAATATTTTAATTAATTGATATTTAGTTGCTTCTTGAAGGTATTCATCCTAAGCATTTTTTTTTAGAGAGTATTCATATGAAGCTTTCCATATGGTGGTTTCTGGAATGATAAAAAGTTTGTCTTCTAAGCCGATGATTGCAACTCTTATTCATAGGAAATAATGAATTCATGCTCATGAACATATGGTAGATAATAGAATCCTATTATATACGTACAACAAGTGTTTTTGTGATGATTATCTATTTCACATATGTACATAAAAATGCTGTGTTTTGTTGTGTTAGTATGGAGGCCTTTGATTGAGTTTAGTCTAATTCTTTTAGCTGTATTCCACAAAATATAGTTGCAAATTTTTTTTTCATAAAAAAACCAACTTGTTGGGCTCATGCTAAGCACGAACCATTGCCTATCTAGTATTATATAGAAGAGCCATGAGAAGGATGACCAATGCCTTTTAGTAATTTTAACATCATTTAAGGGTAAAATAATAATTGTATAATTAATGGCCAAAATAAAAATCTAGAAGAATCCGTACATGTCTTTACTTTTGTTATGGACCCATAAGGATATTTTTGTAATGACTAAACACATATGCAGACCCTTAAACTTGTCCCTAAATTTCATTTTGGTACTCCAACTCAACCTTGTTCCATTTTAACCATTTGACTCCAATTTTTATGTTTCATTTAGGCCCTTTTAAGTGATGTGGCAGAGTCTGTGCGTCACACTTTCTCTAAGAGAGTGAAAGACAAAAATAATAATAAAAGATTAACCCTTCAACTTTTTTTATGTACCATTTAAACATAAAATTGTCACGACCCAACCCACCGGGCCGTGTGGGCACCTACGTACTACCACCTAAATAGGAGAACTCTCATATCCCAATAATTAAAACATGCGGAAAATTAACGAAAAACGAAAATAAATGAAATCATAGGATTTTTATAAATGAAAACTTCTTGAACAAATCCGGGTTAAGATATGTAAAGTAATTAACACCCCCAAGGATCTAGTCTAAACAGGAAGTACAAGAGCTATTAAGAGTACAAACAGGACAAAATAAATAAAAGACACAGCTCTCACCATGCGGAAGGAAAAATAGAAGCTGCTAGAGAATTCTTCATCTTCATCCAAGGAAAACATCACCAACCTGCATCCAGACTATGTCAAAGCGACATAACAAGAGTAGTATTAGCATAAACCACACATACTGGTAGGCATCATCGATCAACCCGACGCCCACCACATAACATAAGAAATCAACTAGCAAGATCACGTAATAAAACCCCTCACTTCTCAACCTTTCCAGTTAACCTACTTACTGGGTTGTTGATCATAGCCTAACCACTCTAACACATAGAAGAGTCCCCAAATACAACTACAAGCCTTCCAACTAACTGATCATGTCAAATCCCTACTTCCTCTTCATATTACCCAGTCATGGCCACATAGTACATTATGTCACGCTTCCTAACCCATAACCACGATCCCTTTCTCCAAAGTGAAATCCCCCTAAGCACTTACAACACGTACACTACCCCCACTCCTTGCCATTACAACATACGACACCCCTACTTGGACATTAACAATTCTTTGAAACATCGACTCCCCACCTCCGTATCACCTCCTGGTTGGGTGTTCCCTTCCGGTTCACTTTTCATCAAGATATATACCAAGTCTACTCATCATAGAAGAACAATCAAACATAAGACCTCATAACCATAAAACAACTCTGGGATATACAAGATCAATTACCATTACGAACCATGTTCAATTTTATATTCCTTACATATATAATTATATCACATCATTGGTCCTCTCATGGAACCCAAACCCAAACTGTTAGCATACCGGAACGTGGTACCCAATCTAAAGATTATGCCGAAACATGACAACTGATTCCATAATCATGCCAAAATGTGGCAATTGATCCAAGTTAGTGTGTCGGAACGCAACACCCGATCCACAATCACAATCACAATGTATATCAGCGTAATCATACAACAAGAGTGATTCACAACATATAGTTCCTCGTTTATACTTATTCACATTAGGTGTGATTGACAAGCTTCATTCACATATATGCACGTATTACAATGAAGCAAGAACAACATACATCACACAATCATAGAATCACAACCATCCCAATGCACTACTCATCAACGTATATTAGGTAAGCATTAATTCAACCATACCTAGCCCTAGTTTATCATCTAAGGCTTCTTCCTAGGATTTAACCATACTTCATTCGGTGCACGAAGGCCTACACATAAATCCTACCGTTGATTTACATATATTACGTAGTGAACAGAAATTTGTAACTACTCAATTAATCAAAACCTAGCCTACCTGGGCGCCAAGCAGCTGCATGGAGTTATTGACTTCGATTCCTATTTTCGGGCTTTGTGACGGTGATCTAAACCAGAAATCTACAACCCGTCGATCTCCTTACGCTAGAAGCCTCCTTCTCCTTCTTTCCCCAGCTTAGAGAAACTTTCTAAGGGTTTCCAGGGTGTTTTACGACTAATTTAGGTTTTTTAGGAAGAAGGATAAAATAAAACTTTGCGTTATTTACATTCTGTCTTGCCTATCCCGCTCTGGCGCCAACTTGCCTCGCCGTGGCGCCGCTACCGCCCTAGCGGCATCTTGCCCGCTTTGGCGGGATAGTGACCTTGGATTTTCCTGGATTTTTGTTTCTCCTAAATAACGACGGTTCGGGTCATTACAATAGATACCAATTTACCCCTTGTATCCCCCCGAACGACTAGTGCACGGATCATTACACACTCTACATTGTAGTATTTTGAACTAACAACTCGGTCCATTATGAAATCACGGATGGGGTGGTTTTTATTTCTCAAGCCTGATTTACGATTGGTCTATTCTTTAAGAGACCGATGAGAGATATGGCGCAACGATCGAAGAAATATTGCATCCAAATTTACACGGCCTGACCCGCCAGAGCGACAGACCTTCCACTAAGGTGGGGCCGCTATGGCGAGGATCTCCCACTAGGGCGGGAGATCGGGAAATAATATAGGGGGGAATGAGCAATGGTTTCCTCATTTCTCCCTTTTTTCCTTACCAAAACTCTCCCAAACCCTCTCGATTCACTTGCTCCGAATGTCAAAATCCAGGCAATACTCATGCTCCTTACTCTCTTTACTTCATTACATTCTTAATTACTAATGCATGACGATAACTAATTGATTTGGAACGGTTTCCGGGTAGGTATTTGAAAATGAACTTAGGTTGCTAATTTGATAGAAAAATGTAGCATGGGCACTTCCCTTACGTCCCCAACATCTCCACCATATTCTGGGCGTAAGGATTTGGTAGAAATTCGATCGAATCGATACTAAAATGGTGAGGGAAAGTTGGAGGGTTTCTTACTAGAAAATTTGAATTTGAGGGCTATTTAGGGGTCATTTTGGCGAAATATAGGCGTATTTAGTTTCTAGGACACTTTATATACTTTGATTTGCTATAATTCTGTGAAAAACAAGGATTTTTGGGACGAAGGGCGCTATGATCTTACCTAGTGTTCACCCAGATGAAGGCCGCTCTGGCGACTTTCATCCCGCTATGGCGACCTCCATCATCCCGCTGTGGCGCGATAGAGGGAACCAGTGGCTTGCATCCCTTAACTCAGAAATTTTCTCTTTTCTTGTTTTACCCAGATTGGCTTAATCACTCGGTGTTCTAACTTATATTTAATTTATTGCAGGCTCTCTAAATGGAAGGTCTAAATGAAGAAAACTTACCTTTCATTCGGTTCTCCGATGCCGCAGGTCAAGAAAGACATCATGGCTACCGAAACACAGGGTTCTGTTGTGTGAGAGGGTTCGTGTTACTCAAGCTAGTGGAGAAAGTGCTTGCATTTTATGCTCACCTAATGAAGTTCGGATGGGCTCCACTGATTGAGGCTCCCCCAGATGCACATTCCACTTGGGTGAGGGAGTTCTACGCCATCCTGCCTACTGTGCGATGGGATGACCCTCACCCCATCATTCGTATCCGAGGAGTTAACATTCCCCTGAATGCCACAACTATTAATGAGGCTCTAGAGGTGTTGAAGGTCTCAATTGCAAAGTATGAGGCCAAGCTAAGGGAGCTGGATTTGGAGTGGCTGAGAGACACCTTGGTGGAGCCTGCGCGTCGGGATTAGGTCTACTGCAGAGGGCATTACTAGCATGGTTTGGTCACCCGATTCTAAGAGGTTGCTACACTTGGTGACTAGAAGGATCCGCCCGTCGGGCAACCACACCGATGTGACATTTCTCTGGGCTTTGGTGGTGGCGTGTGTAACACGCCGTATCTAAAAATAGACCAGATTGCAGATTTATGGTGTTGCAGGTGGAACTCACGGACAATATCCACGGACCGTAGATGGACTCACGGTCCGTGGTTCGTGACAGAAAACTTCCCCAGAACTCAGTCAGAAAATTTGGCTAAGTGTTGACCCACGATCGGACTTACGGTCCGTAGTTCATGTCCGTGGATCGATGCCCCAAAAGCCCAGCTTCAGTCCTGATTGACGGTTGACCAGCACGGACCGTCAATCAATCCACGATCCGTAGGTCTGACCGTAGATGAGGATCAGCTGCCAGTTAGCTGACAATTATTGATGGATCAACTTCATATGGTCATAACTTTTAGCACAAAAATAATTGTGTGTCCCATTACCTATGATATGATAGATAATTGAATTATCTTTCCAACGCCACCGAGTTTGCTAAAATACAACCTCTGAGTAAAAAGTTATGCTTGTTTTAATGAAGGCTTGTCGAGCAGGCTTGACTTACGGACACAATCTACGGACCGTAGATTGACCACGGCCCGTTGGTCACTCTGGCAACAGTTTATTCAGGGGTCTTTTGGTCTTTTCCTATTTTATTTAGCCCCTTAGATACGTCGTTTAAATCTAAATCACGAGATTTTAGTCAGTTTAAGCCTGGAAACATAACTAGAACTTACCCTAGTCAAAATCATTAATTAAAACTTAGAAAATTAGAACGCTAAAAGGAGAAGAAAGGTCAAGAACCCTAGTTCAAGAACGCAATAAATTTTCTTCAGTTCCAGCCCCAAAATCAAAATATTTCTCCGTGGGATTCGTCACCAGGTATGTGGGATTTCACTAGTGGGTTCCTTTCTCCCATTAGGTCCTTAGAATTCAGTCAGATTCTTAATTCCATGATTATGAACATACCTAGGGTTTCTAGAATTACAGCAGATCATCATGAATTAGTTATTTAAATGTTCCAAATCAGATTATCATGCTATTACTCAGTTTATCGCATGAATTTCAGAACCCTAGCTATGTATTTCTTTAGTTCTTGAATTACACATGCTAGGTCAGATATTTCAGTATTCAGTTTTACATGCCTCAGTTTATGAATGCATCATTATCAGAGTAATTGTTGCATTTTCAATTTGCATGTTTAGTTTCGAGCTATCCAGTATTTATAGAAATTTAGTCAGAACCAGTTAACCACTTAATTCATTGGGAGTAGCATAATACTGAGTTGGACTAAGTGTGGCAACGAAACCGGGAGGTTTCGGTACCGGTTCCGGTCCATTACCGGTTCCAGATACTACCGGTTATATTCGGTATCGTACCGGTCCGGGAGGGGTAACGGGACGAAAACTGGGATTTACCGATCCGTCCTGGTCCGGTTAGTCCCGGTTCCGTCTCGGTCCGGTTCAATTTTGGTCCGGTTCGTTCATTTTTTTTATTTTTTTTAATCTAAAAATTCCAATATAGCCGTTGAGAGCCGTTGGGCTGGGCCCCACCAACGGCTCTTTCACCACCATAACCCCCCTTTACACCTCCCTACCCCCCAAACTTTTTTTAATACCCCAAACTTCTTAAAACTACATTTTTATCCCTTTTTTTTTAACTATAAATACCCCTATTCTTTCATTCTTTTCACTCACAAAAATATCTTCTAATATCTCTACTCTCTACTCTCTACTCTCTAAATTCTCTTATTCTCGTTAAAATTACTTATTTGGTCTTTGAAAATTGGAGCTTCAAAATTCAACTTTTAATTTTCGGCTTCCGGTCAATCGGTCATACACGTCTACTTTTTTAAGTAGACATTTGGTACATTTGTTCCAACTTCCAACTTTTCATTTAGTTATTTATTTGTTTGCATTTAATTATTTATTTTGTGAGTAATTAATCTCTAGTCTCTACTTATTTAGTTATTTATTTGTTTAAAACTTTGCTAATCATTTTCGTATTATATATAATTTACTCACTTTTTATATTTGAATATGGATTTCGGAAAAAACATTATTGAAAAGGGTAAAACAACCATAGTTAATTCGTTCACTAATTTATCTAGCTCAAAATCCAAAAAAAATAAAAAAACCGGTAGTACTTCTCAATCTAAAACTAAAAAAACTTCTCAATTAAGAATAAATACGGATGATTATACGCATGTTGATGAAACTGTTTTTAATATTGATAGTAATAGTGGATTAGATCCTTATCATGAACATTTACAAAGAAGATTTGGTAATTTTGAAGAGGAATTACCTGAAGATGATGAACATGATGTTAATGGTTATGTTGATAGTTTTGATAATAATGTTGATGAATATGATGATGATGAAACGGAGCCACCGTCGGCTACTAGTCCCACTCCCAATCCCTCTTCCCCGGCTCCTGCTCCCTTTCGTTGTCCTGCTCTCGTTCCCCCCGTGCATCCTAGACTAAGGTAGAACGCGCTAAAAAATCAGTTGTGTGGCAATTTATGACTCAGAATGAAGATAAAGCACAAGCTATTTGTAATAAATGTAAACATAGAATGAATCATAAAATTGTAGGAAAACAAGGTGGGATCGGACATTTGAGTAATCATTTAATGTCATGTTGTAAAAATGAATTTTTGCATGCTAAAGCTGGAGCCGAAGCTAAAAAAAATGGTACCACCCTTCCTGAAAATGTAGGAGTAGAGGGCTCTAATATGGTCTAAACACAATTAAATCCTTCTAATGTTTCTGGCTCTAGTATACAACGGTCATATAGTAGAGAAAAAGATCTTGAAGAATTAGCTAAAATGATTGTTGTTATGGGTTTGCCATTTAGTTTTGCTGAAAATCCCAGTTTTATTCATTATATTCAAATTGTGTATAATCCACATTTTAAAGGTTTTACTAGAAATACAATTAAAAAGGCAATATTTGATTATCAAGCTCAACATTTTCAATATCTTCGTTATTTATTTTATTATAATAATTGTAAATTAGCTATTACTTCTGATATGGGCCGTAGCGTAAATGGTAATGATTATTTCACTATTACTGCACATTGGATTGATGAAAATTGGACTTTGCAAAAAAGAATTTTAGGTTATAAATGTTGTGAAATGCATAAAATCGGTAGTAATATAGCTCAAACAATTATAGATGTTTTACAAAACTATGGAATTTGTGATAAAATAAGTAGTGTCACCTTAGATAATGCCTCTAATAATAGAACTGCTATTGAACTACTAAGACCGTCTCTTTGCCCTATTTATGTTGATGGCTTTCATATTAGGTGTGTTGCACACATATATAATTTGATTGTTAGAGATGGTATAGCAATGTATGATGATGGTTGCATAAAAGTTGAAACTGCATGTCATTTTATTTTTAAATGTCAAGTTATGTCTAGACACAGAGATTTTGAAAATCGTTGTCGCGAATTTAATCTTCCACCT
This sequence comes from Solanum commersonii, assembly GCA_029007595.1. Lineage (NCBI taxonomy): Eukaryota > Viridiplantae > Streptophyta > Magnoliopsida > Solanales > Solanaceae > Solanum > Solanum commersonii. Next base: position 27,663 of record JAJTWQ010000125.1, read on the forward strand.
AGAAAAATTCCAAAATCAGTGTGTACTAGATGAAATTCTTTATATGAAATGCTTGTAGTTGCTTATGAATATAGGAAACCTTTACAAATGGTTTGGAATGCTCATAATTCAAATATGACATATAGACTTGATGATAATGATTGGAATGACATAAAAGAACTTATAGAATTCTTAAGAGTTTTTTGCTTAACTACAAAAAAAATATCTGCACTTTATTATCCAACTATTTGCTCTGTTTTACCTAATATTTGTGTTATTTCTAGTAAATTTTATAAATTCAAAAATAAACCAAGATTTGAAGAACCTGTTAAGAAAATAATTGAAAAATTTTAAAAATATTTTATTCCTATTCCTCAAATTTATTTAACCGCTTGTTTGTCAAACCCACATTACAAAGATGAAGGTGCATCACGAATGGTTGCTAAAATATATTTTAATTTGGGTATTGATAGTGAAGATGATGAAACACCTAGTTGTCAAGATGTTAAAGATAGTATAAAAATTGAAGCTAGAAAATTGTATGATTTGTATAATTCTAATATAATGAATGTAGTACGTAATGAAGAGCCTCAAAGTTCTAGGAGTATATATAATAATGAAGATGATATGATAGATTCTTATATTGAACTTTCTCATAATGATAGAAATGATTTTGATGCATATATTAATCAAAATTCAGAACCTGCTACTATTGATCTTCTAGAATGGTGGAGCAATCGCGGCCAGGGATTTCCAAAACTTCAATCGGTTGCTCGAGATGTGTTAGCTATTCAAGCATCTTCAGTAGCTTCGGAAGGCGCTTTTAGTGCAGCAAGATTTCAAATTGGAGAGCATAGATATTCATTAGCAGCAAATAGCTTGGAGATATCGATACTATTTAGAGATTGGATTAATGGCGAGAGAAGGAGTTATGGTCGTCCACCTTTACCGACCAAATTTGAAAATGACGTTGATGAAATAATGCAAGATTTTAGTGACGACGACATTGATGCAATAGAGGAACTAGCTAATCAACCAATTCCAGAGCATGTTACTATAGAAATGTTAAATGATTTAAAAAAAGATTTCCTTGGTAGCATGAACTATTAAATTTAAATGTCTATTAGTATGAGTATAATAATTCGAGATCTAATTCAAACAGAACCCTTCCTAGAAGATGGCTGTGTAGATTAGATTTTTTAATACTGTACTAATATTTTGTAATTCAACTTGTACTATTTAATTAATATTAATAAAAGCATAGGCTATTCGCCTTAATTTTTTTAAATTATTGTCTTGACTCTTGAATTTAAATTTTCAAACTTTTAAAGTGTGAAATTTAAACTTTTATAGTTTTAAAGTTTGAATTTAAATTTTCAAACTTTTAAAGGGTGAAATTTAAACTTTTATAGTTTTAAGGTTTGAAATTTGAATTTAAATTTTCAAACTTTTAAATGGTGAAATTTATAGTTTTATAGTTTTAAAGTTTGAATTTAAATTTTCAAACTTTTAAAGGATGAAATTTAAACTTTTATAGTTTTAAAGTTTGAAATTTGAATTTAAATTTTCAAACTTTTTAAGTGTGAAATTTAAACTTTTATAGTTTTAAAGTTTGAATTTAAATTTTCAAACTTTTAAAGGGTGAAATTTGAACTTTTATAGTTTTAAAGTTTGAATTTAAATTTCAAATTTTTTAAGTGTGAATTGTGAAATTTAAACTTTTATAGTTTTAAAGTTTGAATTTTATTATTTAAATTTTCAAACTTTTAAAGTGTGAAATTTAAATTTCTATACTTTTAAATTTTGAAAGTTTGTATTTAAAACTTTAAAAGTATAAATTTTTAACTTTAAAATTATAAAAGTTTTAATATTATTTGATTAATGTTCATAATTTTTTAATCTTAATAAAAAAAATAAATTATATCCGTTGGGACTCGGTTTTCGGTCCGGTCCGGTCTCGGACGGGTATGCATTATTTTTTCTGAAAGTACCGATTCCGGTACGGTTCCGGCCCGTGGTGACCGGTTCCGTTCCGGTTCCGGTCCATCCCGGACCGGTCGTCTCGGTTCCGGTTCCGTTGCTAGCCATAAGTTGGACTAGGGTTCAGCGTACCCATATAGTCCCAGAACTACGAGCCACGTAGGTGTAAGTCCCCTATGTAGGCAACATCAATTTAGTGATCATGCCAGTATGCCTCTATACCTCTGGCAGGGTTTATTGGGTCCTCTCGATGGGGCGTATACATCGGACTCCGCATGTAGCTCATGTGGTTTTATGTTGGTTATTAGTAGCTCCCACAGTTCAGTCAGACTTTTATTACATTGACCATATTTCAGTACAGTCAGTATTCAGTCTCAGGATGTTATAAATTTGGTCATTGCATCAGTTAGCTCAGTATTCAGTATTTTCAGTATCTATATCATGTCCAGATTATTTCGTTGCTTTATTGCTTTGTCCAGTTATATGTTATTTCAGCTTTACTCTATCCTGCATGCTCAGTACCTTTCAAGTACTGACGCATACGTGCGCTACATCTTCTCGTGATGTAGGTTCAGGTTCTCAGCATCCAGATCACGCTTAGATCGTTTCCCGATCTTCAGTTCAGTAACATCAGTGGTGAGTCCTCATTCTTCAAGGACTAGTGACATGTTTATCTTTATCGCTTTTAGTCTTTAGTTTCAGTTTTGTTAGATCTAGTTGGGGCTTGTCCCAACATTTCTAGTCAGTTTAGAGGCTTATTTCAGACATAGTTAGATTCAACTTAGTATTTTGAGTTTGATATTTCTTTTGTATTAAACTCTCAGATTTGATATATTCAGTTATAGTATATGGGTATTCCCTATCTTTTCATATTTATTTATGATTTAGCTTCCGCATAAGTTTATTATCTTTAGTATGCTCATGATCATGCCAGCAGGGTTAGCTTGGGATCACTTGTGGTCCTAGGTCCCGTGTTCGCATCTCAGGGGTAGCTCGGGGCGTGACAGCGTGTTCCATACATGGTATAGAGTTGAATGTGGGGGCATAGATCATTTCGGAGTGGAAGATGTTCTACCGGGGTAAGAAGAAGGCTTTCTTTCTATCGGGGCTTATAACTGCATTATGCAAGCGGGCGGGAGTGCCACTTTTTGACGTCGATGAGGTACCTCCTATAGATCCCCCCTTTCACTCTCTTTTGGTCAGGTCAGGTTCTATTTCTAGGAGCAAGAAGAGGAGAACGGGCATGGCTAGTAGCAGTAAGGCGGCCGTAGACTCGGACAACGAGGGCCCACTCTCAGGTGCATGGGTCGAGGAAGATCTGACAGCTATCCGAAAGAGGTTAAGGAGTGCCTTTGCTGACTTCACCTCAGTTCCACTCAGCACTGCCCTAGAGGTCGAGATGCTCCGCCGTGAGCTACGCCAGGAGCAAAGGAAGGGTCTGGAGAGGGATCGTCTGATGGTACGGATATGGAAGATCATGAGGACCATATTCACTTGCGTTGCCCCTGGTCAGGAGCTTCCCTGGGTTGAGAAAGGGGACTTCTATCACTTTACCTTCATGGACGAGGTAGCTACCGGTCTGGTACCTCCGAAGGATCTAGACTCAGATGTTGACACTACCAAGACCAAGGGTTTTTGATTTGGTTTTTCTTCGCCTCTTTTGGCTTGTAAATTTTAAGACAAGTCTGTTTTAATCTTTCGCTTCCCTAAATTTTTGTAGCACATGGATGCTGGTTTTCTAGCTGTTTTATGCAACTCATAATTTATTGCTAAGTTTTATAATCTATACTCGATTGATGAACATTGAATGGATGGCAGAGATTTGTCCGGATCCTATTTGGGGTTGATAATTTGTAACTAGGGAAAACATGAGAGTCATGGTTGAGGTTCTGTCTCGCCCTGTCCTGCTCTGGCGGTCTCACTATGGTGGGAATAATCCCACCCCAGCGGCTCAGACGGAACCAAAACCCAGGCAAATAATTTTTGGGTTTTTCGTTTTTCTAAAATTTCCCAAGGTTCCCAGCTTTACCAAACAAATCTAAGATAAATCTCCAAGCTAGGAAAAATCAATGTATATCCCTAGGATACACGAACCAACTCATTCTCGTTAGCTCAGCACCACAACCCACACATTCACATTCACAATTGTTTTGAACGATAACAGCACGCATTCACAGTTATAAATTGCACATTACAATAATTCCACCTTATTAGTTAGTTCGTTCCATGGATGACCATTACGGATCATCGATGCCTTATACAGCCCATAAAGCCACATACCAATTGGAACCTTCTTAGTTCCAATTAACCTTGCTTGTGTCCCTTCAGTCGTAGCCACGACGTTTAGTCCACTTCGGTGAGATACCAATTGGACTCAACTCATACCACAAGCGACACTCGCACGAAATGAGAGAAAATATGAGACAACTTCATAGAATGCTTCATAGCTCCGTGAAGATTAGATGTGGACGTCAACACACCAATCCCCAGGAGTCTAGTCCACATTTTGCTCATGTACTGGGAAATCGGTAACCTGGGATCCGATACCAATTTGTCACGACCCAACCCACCAGGCCGTGTGGGCACCTATGTCCTACCACCTAAGTAGGAGAACCCTCATATCCCAATAATTAAAACATGCCAAAAATTAACGAAAAATAGAGAAATGAAATCATAGGGTTTTTATAAATGAAAACTTCTTAAACAAATCCGGGGTTAAGACTTGTAAAGTAATTAATACCCCCAATGATTTGATCTAAACAGGTACAAGATCTACTAAGAGTACAAACATGACATAATAAATAAAAGACACAGCCCCCACCATGTGGAAGGAAAAGTAGAAGTTGTTAGAGAATTCTTCATCTTCATCCAAGGAAACATCACCAACTTGCATCCAGACTATGTCAAAGATACATAGCAAGGGTAGTATCAGTACAAACCACACGTACTGGTAGGCATCATCGGTCAACCCGACGCCCACCACATAACATAAGAAATCAACTAGCAAGATCATGCATTAAAACCCCTCGCTTCTCCACCTTTCCGGTCAACCTACTTACTAGGTTCTTGATCATAGCCTAACCATTCTAACACATAGAAGAGTCCCCAAATACAACTACAAGCCTTCTAACTAATCGATCACGTCAAACCCTTACTTCCTCTTCATATTACCTGGTCATGGCCACATAGTACATTACATCACGTTTCCTAACCCCTAACCATAATCCCTTTCTCTAAAGTGAAATCCCCCTAAGTACTTACAACACGTACACTACACCCATTCCTTGCCATTAAAACATACGGTACCCCTACTCGGACATTAACAATTCTTTCAAACGTCGACTCCCCACCTCCGTATCACCTCTCGATTGGGTGTGCCCTTTTGGTTCACTTTTCATCAAGATACATACCAAGTCTACTCATCATAGAAGAACAATCAAACATAAGATCTCATAACCATAAAACAACTCTGAGAAATACAACATCAATTATCGTTACAAACAACATTCAATTTTACATTCCTTAGATATACAATCATATCACATCATTGGTCCTATCATGGAACCCAAACCCAAACTGTTAGCATACTGGAACATGCTACCCAATTCAAAGAATATGTGAAAACGTGGCAATCGATTCCATAATTATGACGGAACGTGGCAACCGATCCAAGTTAGCGTGTCGAAACGCAACACCCGATCCACAATCACAATCAGAATGTATATTAGCGTAATCATACAATAATATTTTTCATATTTTTGTTTCTCCTAAATAACGACGGTTCGGGTCGTTACAAAAATACTAATTTTGTGATTTCTTTATTTCTATATATGCTCTTCAATTGCAATTTTGCATTTTAAAAATTGACGTTCATCCGTTAGTTATTGTAAAAAAATAAAAAATTGGCGGTTGATCATTGATTTTTGATGTTATTTTTTTTTAAAAGTAACAATTTCTTTATGAGAGTTTCTCTGTATTTTCGTGTGAAAAATAACCTATGAAAGTGCGTCAATTTTCTTTCTTAAAATAATCAATGACTACCAACGAAGTGTGTCGAGTTTTTTTGCATTTTTTACTTGTATTTAGTTGATGAAAAATTAGAACGTTGATATTTGAGTTAAATCTAAATAGACTATGAAAAAAAATATGTGGTGTGATATAATTTAATCAATTGTTTTAAAAAAGAAAAACAATACACTTTTGCCGGTTATTGTTTCACATAATAATGTAGAGAAGCTCTAAAAAAATAATTTTAAATGATGTTCATCCGTTAATTTTTTTAAAGATATGATGTTGATTTTTAAAATGAAAAAGTGGAAATGAAGAACATAAATAAAAATAAAAAAAACTATAAAATTAGTATTTTGTATTTAAATGATATATAAAGTAGAGTTGAACGGTTAAAATGAAGCAAGGCTAAGATACGGTGTCAAAATAAAAAATGCGGCAAGTTATACGAGTTGTGTATGTGTTTTTAATTGGCTTTTATGCCATGTCATGGCATGTGAAGTACACACTTCCACTTTGGTGATTCTTTGGAAATAAGTGCCTAAATGGAACACAAAAATTGGAGTTGAAGGGTTAAAATGGAACAAGGTTGAGTTGGAGTGCCAAAATGAAATTTAGGGACAACTTTAAGGGTCTGCATATGTGTTTGACCTTTTGTAATTGTGTTAAAATGAAGAGTTTCTATTGGTTAACTTCTTACAAACGATAACAAATGCTAAGCTTTTTCCACATGTTTTAGAAAGAAAATTTTGAACTAATTTAAATAAAATGTGTTTGAATAGTTAAAATTTTGTTCCTAAAAGTACTTTTAAAGGATTATTACATAAACATATTTTTAATATTTGTTACATCATATGACCACTACTAAAATTCATATCTTGATTATTAAAATAGTCTTTAAAATGATGTATCAATATCTTTTAATTATTTTGAAGAAAATATCAAATTTCGTGACTAAAAGATTGAACAATGTTTGACTATTAAGAAATTAATAATTTGATAATGTTTTCCTCGAAAGATTAAAAAATATTAATTTTTCATTTCTATATAGAATATTTTCTTAATATCAAATATGATAAACTATTTATCAGAGAAGATTTTAAAAAAAGGTTTAAATTCATATTCTAAGAAATATTAAAATACAAAAAAAACGATAAGTTAAAAAAATAAAAGAAAAACAACAAAAGAAAATGTCAATAGAAAAGGACTTTGTTGAGAAATATAGAGGGAAAAAAAGGAGAGAAACAACCTAAAAAGGAAAAACAAGTATATTGATTATTTCGTGGGGGTAAGATTTAGAGTTTTCTTTTACGGCATGATATTTAGTGTGCATTATCAAAAATATTTATTAATGTAATTTAGAATTTAACATTAAGATAACTGTTATTGTATATAGAAATAAAGTTGCTTTCATGATTGTTTTTATTATTGTGGATTTAGAAATAATTATCTAATAAATACTTTCAATATTAAAATAAAAATAAATAGAAGTATTTCTATTTATCGAAGACAATAATAAAATGTATCACAAAATTCATTAACAAAGCAAACTACAGACAAATTATACTTAAACTGATGCAATAGAGATTTGAAAGACTTTGAATCGATGCAATGGGGGAATAAACACACCATCCCTATCACAATAAGAAATAGCAATCATCTTCTCTATCATCACACAACTACAATCATCAACACCACTCTCAAAACTAAAAAGGATCATTGAAAGTGATTTAGGGCGAAAGATCATAATTTGAGATGTCTGATATCTATTACTTTATGGAGTAAGATTGAGATCAATGGGTTAAAGGCTTTGCCCCTCATTATGAAAACTGAGCATAGATGTGAATCTCTCTAAAGTGTATGAGCAGAGGTCATGAACACAATTTTGATATAAGAAACATCATCATGATATTGAAATGACTAAACTTTGAGGAATACACTAGAGTATGAATGGAGTGATGTACCTCTAAAACTCATTCGGAAAACATCACTATCTCATCCTCAACACTTGACTTGGTTTTACATCTTATCATCTCCCCATTAGGTCTAAAGCCGACACTTGAAAACAATGGATCTATTCCATCATCTCTAAACTGGTCTACATTCCCTTTAATACTCAGGAAAGGCTTATCTCATGGCTATGGAGCTCTCCATAAGCAGGTTCTATGACTCCTTCTAGGACCTCTTTCTAAGATGCTTTTATTAACCTCTTCTCGCTGGCTTATAAGGTCGCTTCATTTAACTCTTAAGGAGAAAAAAAATAATGATTACCTCAGCCTATTCCACACTGACATCTCAAATATGCTATCTAGGCACACATGGAAAATCATTAACTTAATTAGAACCTCATCTGATTTCATACAATCTCGGTACACCTCTTAATGCTCTTGTTACTCTTACAACTTAGCCAAACTTCTATGCCCTTATCTAAAAGTTATGATCTCTCACTTGTACCACTCATATTCATTGCAGCTAACATCTCAATTCCTTACCTACTCTATGTCAAGTCTACCAGATTAGATCTCAAGACTAACATCATCACCCTCATGTTGCCATTCTTTTGATCACGATGCTCATCTCAAATTCAAGCTTAATATTTATTAATAAACTTGGATATTAATATGATTGCTCGCTTATAATACCAACTTACAACTACTAAATAAAAATTTAGAAACACTCACCCACTAAAACCTCATGACAAGTAGTCAATCTTTATTTCTCAGTCTACATCCTTACATATTACTGCCACATTCCAGTTCACAACTTAAGTGTTATTTACTTATTCACAATACGTCATTGCCTTATTAGTTCTACAACACATTGAATATTATGGGCTCTCCCTAAAAAATCATCAGCTTGGCTTAGATCTATCACCTCATGAATACTTCTACTCTTCTATTCAACACATACACTTGGTCGTTACTAACACATTGACACATCATCATAAATTCCTTTCTAGTTAAAATATAGTCTAACTCATCCTAACTGGTAACCCTTACTCTACCTCGTATCATGAAATTTACACACACTCATCACCTCTTAGTCTACCTTATAAGGGAAAAATACTCATTAATAACTCATTAGGTATATGACTGTAACAATATCATTTGCCTCATCACTATCTCCCTTTCTTAGATACTAAACCTCTGCATGCATTCTTCTAACTTTGGGCACTCTTACTACTACTGCTTATAATCTCATAGCTCATACTATCTTTTTGGGTGCAAATACTACCCAAGCTCTAAAACACACTTCCTCGTAAGGGCTTCAACTGAAACAAGTTTAGGGAAAAAAGTCATGAAATATATCTTGCTTTTAGCTCGAACACATGAATCATATGGATAAGACTGCATTCTTTCAAAACTCAACACTTAACTCACTCACATGCTTCTATCAAGTCCCTCTACATTCTCATGACTTCCTCAAGACTTTTGCTGAGAGTAACTCATCGATATGGAATTGGCTTTGTTTTTCAACTACCTTGAGTATGATGGGTAGTCGAATGAATATGAGAAACATATGAGTTTGAATAAGCTCCTTATAACACAACTCTATTGCACAATTTAGAGTATGAAATAAAAGAAACTTTTCCTAAATGTTTGTAGTCCCTTATTTATAGATGTGGGCCCTCACAACCATAAACAAAATCCCACTGACACGTCTTCATAGACACCCTGGGACAATTGAACTCTGTGCTCTGATACCAAGTTTTTTACTACTCGAGTCTACACCCTAGACGTGGCTGACACTCGAGAACCATTTCTAGTCCCCAAGAGAACCCTCATCCTGGCTGACTACAAACGGAAGACTAACTCAAGCATACATAAGCTTAAAATTGAATCACATTCATTAAACTAGAATACTCAACTTTAAAAAAAGTCAAACTGAACGATACTCAATGAGAATACTTATAGTTTGTAAAACAACTCAAAGAAAGTAAATGAAAAAGTCCTCAACTCTATCTATATATGAAGCTTCTACTATTACAGAAAGATATCATGACAAGACCCACGACATCTCAAAACTACTAGCTGTAAGGTAAAGCTGAAGACCTCCAAAATATAAGAAGGCTCACCAAAGCTGACTCGAATGTCACATGACCTCAATGAACGCCCATTGATGATTCTTAACACCTGTATCTGCATCATAATATGATGCAGGTCGAATGACATCAGTGCATTGAATGTACGAGTATGTGCTAAGGTTATAGTAAACAATTAACTGACTTGAATGACTGAAAGCAATAACTAATTGAACTGACAAGGCTGGAAGAAATACTCACCTCAACTCAACTCAATACAAAAAGACCATGATAGATGCAATATTTAAAATATTATAAAACAAGAGATAAAACTCAATGCTGTATAAAAATATAATAAAAATACTCTTTACTCTTATTTGGGAAATTTTCTAATCGACAACCATCACTATGAGCTACGTGATGATACAAGTCTCGCTCACGCTCCCAAAACTGTCTTATACCTTGCTGGGTTATAAAACGCCTCAACTAAGTGGATCCACTAAGATCTGCACAGAGGCACTTAGGATTCATCTAACAAGTATGATCCTGTACCTATATTGGCATACATGGTTTATGAGAAATGTGATTTGTCTGAACTCATCCCCATATAAGTGCCCAATACTACTACTAATAATATATAGTTATGCTCAATGTTTATAAACATACTCTTCCTCTGGTTTGAGATAATTCTCAAACAATCCTCTCCAAAGAGGTAATTTCTCTAAATTATCTTTGAAGTCATAAACTTTTTTTAGAAATCGAAGTTTCTCTTTTCTCAATGTAAAAACTCATACCTTTGAGAATACTTAGTTCCTTATACTCTTACTCAATTCATATTTGAAAACTTTCTATGAAAAAACTCATATTTACTCCCTCAAAACTATTCTTTAAAAACTCAAATGTTGGCTTTAAAAAGCTTCGCAGGATTTATAAATCAATTCATAGGGTTCATGCGGAGTTATGAACATGAACGACTCAACTCAGGGATCTTAATAGCAATGTGGAAATTCAGTACTCAGAACTCAAGAACTTAGGGACTCAAAACTCAGAACTCAACGATACTACGCCTCTCAAGAATACTCAATTCATAGAGCTCATGTAGAATTATGGGCATGAACGACTCGACTCAAGGATCTTAATACAATGTAGACTCATGAATACAACTCTAATCATTCTCACACTATTTTACTCAAGACTTAGTTCAAAACTATGATTGATTTCAAAAGAATTCTCAAATTTGATTTAAGGACCCTCTTGAACTTTCCTCTTAATCTATCTTTAAATTGAAATGTAATTTAAGAGATATTATTTGGATATGTAGGATCTTCAATGATTAATGAAGACTTGAAGAGTTGATATCAAGGAAAGAATGATGACAAGATTCAAAGGAACACATACGGAACGAAGAACAAAGAAGAAAAAAGGCAGGCGACCCTGTAGTATCGATGGCGCATCACGCCAACCCCAAAAGTATTGGGAATACTTTGAGGTGCACTGTTGGCGCAGGGCGTCAACCCTCCTGGAGTTTTGGGGGCGCATTGACCCAACCTTCCCGGCGCTATGGGGACGCATTGCCCTAGCCAAAACCAAAAAATTGATGAGTTTGTGTTAAATTTTGGGTCCTAACTCATCTAGAATCGATTGGTTTCTTCGAAAATCTCTTTGATTCATAAACCCGTCACAAAAATTTCAAGATCTCACTCAAAATATATCAATAAACACCACTCATTTGCAAGACCCTCACCTTAAGAACTCAAAACTTCCATTAATAAAGAATGGGGCTAAAACTCATGAACTACTCAAGAATCTTTACATAAACGACTTCATGGATGAATTAATGGAAGAAATACATGATTAGCATGAGGACGAAAAAGTCCATAACTATGGGAAACCTCACATACGTAGAAAGAGCCATGTTCTTGGCAAAAATCAACGAATCTTGAAGAACGCCTGAAAACGTCGCTTTTCTTTTCTTGAAACTTTGCTCTAAAAACTCTTAGTGTTTTGAGCGTGAATGTGCATTTATAATCTGATTAAACCCTTAATTGGGTCAGGAAAAATGTGTTAAGACAAGTGAGGAAAAGAAAAAGGCCAAAATACCCTTTCCTAAAATGAATGGAAAGCCTTAAATGAAGATGATTCACTAAAATGGGCATAACTTTTTACTCAGAGCTTGAAATTTATAAAACTTGGTGGCGCTGGAAAGAGGATTCAAAGACCTTCGATTTGACACCTCTTGGCCACCTAACTTTTTATGTGCTAAAAGATATTGTTGATTAAAGTTGACCCAAGAAAAATCTGTTAGAGAAACTCAATTGTGCGGAAAGTTTTCAAGTCAAGTTTATGCTAGGGAACTCTAGTGACCTTAACATCTAAGAAAATTTAGAATCACTCGGTACAACCTTGTTCACAAATGAAGAATGACTCGAGTCTTAACTTAGAAATTTTCAGGATGTTACACCTTACTATTTTACAAATGGACTTGAGGTTTAGAGGCATATTAGAAACACTCATTTTTACATACTTAGAGGCATTTGGATACATTCACTTTTACAGATTTTGAGGCATCTGGGATGCGCTCATTTTTACTTTACCGATCGAGGAGTTGCCAATCCTTTCTTTACTATTATGGTTATGTTGATTATCTCTAGTCACACTGACAGATAGGAAAGTCCTAGATCGGGACCAGTCAGGTATATATGGACACTCCCGAGTCCTACATTGATTCTTTATCAGTATGATCCATTGGGCAGAAAGAGGAAGGTGCGCATGGGTCCTACTTCGTTGTCTGGACCTTAGGGGTAGGTGTATATATCTTGGCACTATTAGTACTATTGATTCTATTGCATAACTCACATTCATCATGCATCTCGTATCACCAGCATAATTGATTATTGTTTGTACCTGTTGATTATACGGGGGCCGTACGGGTGTAGTGTCGTTGTGTACCTTCTAGGTACATCAGGGATCGAAACGTTATGATAGGTCACTTGTGCCAGTATTCGGTGGTGGTCCTTGGTTTGAAGGTAGGTACCGCCCTCATCCTCCTCTCGTTGATACTTGTTGTGCAGACATTGGCTTGGATCAACCTTTGTAGTTTTTATGTGTATTTGTCGTTGTTCCTATTAGTGTACCTTTGGCTAATTGTTCCCTTTGTAGAGCCTTGTCATGTTTAGGTTGATGGGCTAGCACATCTAGGTTCGTCCCTTATTTCTCCTTCATTACTCTCTGTTTTTAACCTCAGTTTGTTTCTTATGTTGATATTTATGTTGTTCCTTTAGTTATTTTTGATATATGCTCCCTTCTTACTTGTTGTTTATTCTTTCTTTATCTTTGGAACTCAGTCGGCTTATACCTACTGAGTGAGACTTGTTGGTACTCATACTACACTTTTGCATCCTGTAGATCATAATATGAGTTCTTGTCGCTGATTTGGTCTTGTGCGGAGCAGCTCTTGGATTCAGAGATTTGGGTGAGCTTCTATGTCACGACCCAACCCATCGGGCCATGTGGCACCTAACCTAACACTTAAGTAGGATAACCCTCGATTCTCAAATGTTTTAAAAATGTGGAAGATTAAGAAAACTGACGAATAAAAGAAATTCATGTACTGTTTACAAAATAAAGGTTTTAAATGACTCAAATTTAACTTGTAAAGTAATTAACTTCCCAAGGATCTAGTCTAAATAGGTAGAATAGCTTCTAAGATTACAAGGTACAACATAATAACAGATGTTGTAGCTCCCACCACATGGAAGAAAGATAGAAGATGTTAGAGTTTGTCTTCGTCTTCACCTATGAAACGTCACTGACCCTGCAACCAAACTATGCCAAAAATGCATAGTAAGAGTAGTATCAATACAAACCACATGTACTGGTAGGCATCATCGGTCAACCTGATACCGACCGCATAATACAAGAAACTGACTAGCATGAAACATGCAATAAGACTATTCATTCCTCCACCTCTATGTCCTCTTGCCCTTACCATTCCCGAATACTTTAAAATATACTAGTACACTTGACTCTAACTCCTTACTTGCTCCGTTCTTGATAATAACTCAACTATTCTGCCTCTTAGAGGAGGTTCCGAATGTAACCACTAGCAACCCAGCCATCCATTCATGACATACCCTTACTTCTTCCACCTTACCACTCAACCCTTGACTCCATAGGACGTTCCACCAAGGCTGGTTAACCGTTTCAATACTAATCCCCTTTAAGGGTGATACCTAACTATTTAACATTTATACATCACACCACCCCAATTCTCCTTTTTAGGAACACTGATCATCTCTCTATGGTAACAGATAGTAACACCTGGACCCTCGGTCTACACTTACCATACCACACCCGGATTTGGGCCTGGCCATTCATAATTTATTTATTAACAAGATATATAACGAGTAACCATAACATAGTGCACGCACATATACAAAATGTATAAATCAGTTATTATCTCAAGAGTAACATACAGTTCCTAATATCAATGACGAACATGTATGAACACAGTATTCACCAATGGTTCTCTTATGGAACCCATACCCAATCTGTTAGTGTGTCAGAATGTGACGCCCGATCTAATATACATGTGTCAGAACGTGACACCCGATCCAATATATGTGTCAGAACGTGACACCCGATCCAATTTATGTGTCGAAATGTGACACCCGATCTAGTCAAGACAACCACAATCATAGTCACACCCATAATAACATTACTGATAATCATACAATCAAATATTGGGTTCATAGCCTGCAGTTGTTCATTCATAATCATTCTTTAGATTCAGTTCACAATAGGTTCGTGACATGTAATTATACATAGTTGTTTCACCAAGTTTGATTCATAAACCTTTATGCACATACATCCATGCATACAATGAAACCACTATCTGGCGTATATCACACAAATATGAAATCAAGCAATCTAACCCTAGTTCACAAGATGAGGCTTCCTCCTACGGTATACGTCTTATGTAACAACTAGAAATACATGTACAACAATCCCTTTTTCGGTGCAGGAAGTCCTACACAAGGATTCTACAGTCAATTATCAACATACTACATAGTGAACATGTATTTAGGACTACTCAATTAAATAAAACCTAGCCTACCTAGGCACCAAGTGTATGTACATGATTATAGCTCCAATCCTGGTTGTTCGAACATCAAGGCGGTGGATTTGGCCAAGAATCCACAAGCTATCGTCCTCCTTGCGCTAGAAATCTCTTCCTCCTTCTTTCCCAAGCCTAGAGCAGTCCTTTGAGGGTTTTCTGGGGTGATTCTCACCTCTTTTTGGTGTTTTGGAGAAAAAGAGAAAATAAGATTTCACGTTATTTAAGTTCTGTCCTGTCCATCACGCTCTGGCGCGAACTATCCCACTGGAGCACCACCGCCTTATTGACATTTGCCTCGCTTTGGCGGGATGATGGGCCCAGTTTTTCCCCGACATTTTGCCTTTGCTAAATAACGATGGTTTCGATCATTACAATAGATACCAATTTACCCCTTGTTTGTCCCCGAACGACCAACGAAGGTATAGATACGAGTGCCTCTCAGAGTACTTCTAAACAAATGGACCAATCCCCCCATTATAGAATCACGAAGGATGGTGGTTTTTTAATTCTTAAGCACGAAAGGTTCTATAATCGAGAGACCAGTCAGGGAAATGAGGGAACACACGGAGAAAAGAAATGCTCCCACTGCACAACTTGACCCTACCAGAGCGATAGTCTTCCCGCTGAAGCGGGGCCACTGTGGCAAGGAACCTCCCGCTGTAGTGGGAGATCGGAGATAGTAAAGGGAGGAAAGGGGAATGGTTTCCCTATTTCCTCCCTATTCTCATTCAAAAATTCTCAAAACCCTCTCAATCACTTCACTCGAACGTCAATTTCAATGTAATGTTCTCGTTCGTTACGCTATTTACTTTAATACTCACTTAACTGCAATTGCATGACGTTAAATAATTGATTAGAAGGGCCTAGGGGTAGTTATTCAAAATTTTTGAACATAGGTTGCTTAATTTGTTAGTAAAACATAGAATGGACACTTATTTTACGTTCACAATGTCTCCACAACATTCTGCGCCTAAGGATTTCATGAAAAATACAGTTGAAACAATACCAAAATGGGTGGGGGAAGTTGAAAGGTTTTCTTGGTGCAAAACTCGGGTTCGGACCCATTTAGGGGTTATTTTGCTAGAATAACAACATATTTAGGTACTAGGGTACTTTATAAACTCTGATCTGCTGAAATTATGTGAAAACAAGAA
This sequence comes from Solanum commersonii, assembly GCA_029007595.1. Classification (NCBI taxonomy): domain Eukaryota; kingdom Viridiplantae; phylum Streptophyta; class Magnoliopsida; order Solanales; family Solanaceae; genus Solanum; species Solanum commersonii. Next base: position 43,924 of record JAJTWQ010000125.1, read on the forward strand.
TTTTGGGATGAAACGACACTGTAGTGGCTTACTTCGTCCCATTGTGGCGGGATTTAGGTTGTTGTGGCGGATTCAGTGGGGCAGTGGCCCCTTGCCACTTTAATTAGAAAATTTCTCTTTCCTTGCCAATCTTGCTTGATCCCACGGAGTTCTAACGTGTTCATTTCCTAAATTTTGCAAGCTTGTTTACTATGGCTGCAGCTAACGAACAAAATCTACCTTTTGTCCAATTTACCGATGCAACACATCAGGAAAGGTACCACGATCACTAGAACACCATGTTCTATTGCGAGAATGATTTTCACTTGCTGAACCTAGAAGAGAAGGTGCCCGACTGATGGAGTTCGGATGGGCCCCACTTGTCACGCCCCGATCTACCCCCGAGATGCAGACACGGGACCTAGGATCACAAGTGACCCAAACTAACCCTGCTGGCATGACATGATCATACTAAGAATAATAAAATTGATGCAGAAGCTAACTAATAATGAAAGTCTGAAATGATGGGGAATACTCATATACTAAAATTGAATATATCAAATGTGAGAGTTTAATACAAAAGAAATACCAAACTCAAATACTAACTGGGACAGGCCCCAACTAAGCCTAGCAAAAACTGAAACTAGGAGACTGAAAAATGAAAGATAACATGACTATTGTCCTGGAAGAATGAAGACTCACCACTGTAGCTGCTGAACTGAAGATCGAGAACCGATCTATGCGAGATCTGACTGCTGAGGACCTGAACCTATATCATGAGAAGATGTAGCGCAGTGCATGCGTCAGTACTTGAAAGGTACTGAGCATGCATGATAGAGTAATGCTGAAATAAACATATAACTGAACAAGCAATAAAACAAGAGTATAATCTAAACATGATATATATACTTAATACTGAACTAAGTAGATGCAATGACCAATTTATAACATGCTAAGACTGAAATACTAAATAGATTGATAAATGGCCAATGCAATAGAGTCTGACTGAACTGTGGGAGCTACTAATAACCGATAATAAAATCACATGAGCTAAATGTGGAGTTCGATGAATACACCCCATCGAGAGGACCCAATATACCCTGCCAGAGGTATAGAGGCATGCTGGCATGATCACTAAAATGATGCCCACAGAGAGGGCTTACAACTTATGTGGCTCGTAGTTTTGGGACTATACGGGTGATTGACTCTAGTCCAACTCGGTATTTTGCTACTCTCAATAGATTAAGTGATTAACACATTATGACTAAATTATTGTAATATACTGGATAGCTTAAAATGACATACAAACTGAGAATGCAACATTAATAAATTGATAATGACACATTCAAAAAACTGAGGCATGTATATCTAAAATAACTGAAATATCTAGCCTAGCATGTGTAATTCAAGAACTAAAGAACTACATAGCTAAGGATCTGAAATTCATGCAAGAAACCAAGTAATAACATGAGAATCTAATTTGGAACATTTAAATAACTAATTCATGATAATTTGCTGAAGTTCTAGAAACCCTAAGTCTAGTTGATAATAGGGAATCAATAATATGACTGAAATCTAGGGACCTAATGGGAGAAAGGAACCTACTAGTGAAATCCCACATACCTGGTGACGAATTCCATGGAGAAATATTTTGATTTCGGGGCTGGAACTGATGGAATCTTGCTGCGTTCTTGAACTTGGGTTCTTGACCTCATTTCTCTTCTTAAGCTCTAATTTTTCTAAGTTTTGATTAAAGATTTGACTTAGGTAAGTTCTAGTTATGTTTCTAGTCTTAAACTGACTAAAACCTCATAATTTAGCGTTTATACGACCTAGTTTAGGGGTCCAACGAAATAGGAAAAGACCAAAAGACCCCCGACTTAATTACTGTTTGAGTGACTGACGTACGGGACTGACGAACCATTGATCGACTGACGGTCTGTGCTGGTCATCCGTTGATCAGTATTGGAAGCTGAAATTTGGGGGTCTGACCTACTGCCTTGGACCACGGACGGTGGTCTGACCTACGGTCCATAGGTCCTGGCGTGGGTCTAATTTTAGCCAAATTTTGGGCTGAGTTTTGGGGGAGGTTTCAGGTGTGAACCACGGACCACCAGCACGGGCCGTGGGTCACCCTACAGTCTGTGGGTGTAGACCATGAGTCGCACCTGTAACTTCTGGAAATCTATTTTGAGGTCCATTTTTGGATATGGGGTGTTACATTATCTCCCCCTTGGAAACATTCGTCCTCGAATGAAGACTAACTACCTGAAATGGAGGGAGAGAGCTGCAGTCCCTACCACTAAAATACATAAACTGATATCTGACTGAACTAAGTTCCAAGAACATGCAAATACGCTGAAAATGCAAGTACAATCTGAAGGAACATGATACTAAGAATGAAGCTACGTATGAATGACTGAAAAACTGAAGAGGAACTATTACCTCAAGCAGGAGTGGAATCGGAAGGAAAGAGGTGAGGATACTTGGCCTTCATGGCTGCTTCTGCTTCCCAAGTACCTCCCTCTACGGACTGACTCCTCCACAAAATCTTGACTGAAGCGACTTCTTTGTTTCTCAACCTTCTAACCTGACGATCAAGAATCTCAACTGGTACATCCTCATAAGAAAGGCTATCTTTCACGGCCACACTCACTAATGGCACTATGGATGCTGGATCACCTACACACTTCTTCAATAGTGAAATGTGAAAGACTGGATGCACTGCTTATAAATCTGTTGGCAACTCTAACTCATAAGCCACTTTACCAATCCTTTTCAAGATCCAGTAAGGGCCATCTGGGACCGAGCTCCCTTTCTTGCCAAATCTCATCACCCCCTTCATAGGTGACATTTTCAGGAAAACCCAATCATCAACTTGGAACTCTAGTTCTCTTCTCCTTACATCTGCATAAGACTTCTGGTGACTCTGATCTGTCTTAAGTCTATCTCTAATGAGTTGCACTTTCTCCATAGCATCAAGGATTGAATCTAGCCCTATCAGGGCTGCTTCACCTACTTCAAACCAACCAACTGGAGATCTACATCTACGCCCATACAATGCTTCATAAGGGGCCATCTGAATGTTGGAATGGTAACTATTGTTGTAGGCGAACTCAATAAGAGGGAGGTGATCATCCCAACTAACCTTAAAGTCGATCACACAAGTTCTCAACATATCCTCTAAGGTCTAAATGGTACGCTTAGCCTGACCATCCGTCTGCGGGTGGAATGTTGTCCTAAGGTTAACCTGAGTACCAAGACCTTTCTGAAACGACTTGTAGAAATGAGAGGTAAACTGAGGAACTCTATCTGAGATGATAGACAAAGGTACCCCATGCAACCTCACAATTTAATTAATGTAAAGCTTGGCGTAGTCCTTCACCGAATCTGTAGTCTTGACCACCACAAAGCGTGAAGACTTAGTAACTCTATCAACTATCACCCAAATAGAGTCATGCTGTGTGCGAGTACGAGGTAAACCTGTGATGAAGTCCATGTTGATCACTTTCCACTTCCAAGTAGGAATGTCAATCTTTTGAGTCATACCTCTTTGTTTTTGATGTTCTACCTTGACTTTCTGGCAATTGGGGCACTTAACCACAAAATCTGCAATATCTCTTTTCATACCATTCCACCAATAGACTTCCCGCAGATCACGGTACATCTTAGTGGTGCCTGGATGAATAGAATATCTAGAGTTATGGGCTTCTGTAAGAATCTATTGTCTCAACTCACCCACCTTTGGAACATATAATCGACCCTGATAGCGAAGTACACCATCTCCCTCTTGGGAGAAAACCTCCACTCTCTGCTGATGTATTGCACCTTTTATCTCATATTTATGTCCTTGTACCTTACAATGTTTACAATACATAGAAATCTTGTCATACCGAATCTTCACCTGTTCAATTCTTGATTCTTTAGTCCCTTCATTCATAATTTTCATTTTAACATACTTTGGATAATCTGACATAAGATCAACTTGCAGTTTTACTCTTGCATAACTTGGCCTGATTTAGTTGATTGTAGCCAAATCTAAATGTAAGGGTTTACCTATTGTTGAGGCCGATGAGAAGATAGAATATTTAACAAAATATGTAGGCTTCAGATCAGGGAATGAGATCCAAGCCATGGCCTGTGTAGTTTCGTCATCAACTTTAAATTTCTCATCATATATGGAAGACCTTATAGAATATGAATATTCGTTCTTAGCCAACATATACTAGATATTTTTGACATAAGGTTTATAAAATCCTCACGTTGATCCAGCCTTATAAGTACATATTGATTTCTTCGTTAACCTATCTTACAATCTTCTTTAATGTTGCAGTGTCTTGGAATAACTGTCCTTAGTTCTTCTAACTCCGGCCAATCATATGAAAACTTTCCAATCACAACAAATTCAAGATTTTCAATGGTATTCTTTCTTTTCACTTTATCTTCAGTCTAGACAATTTTTGGGATACCATAAGCATAGGCGATTGTTTTGCATTAGAAACCATAGGATTAACATTCTTGAGAACATTTGCATAATTCTCTTTTGGGCATGATATAATTTCCACCCTCGTTAGGCAATATATTAAGCAAAGAAGGCAAACCAAAATTATTATTGATTAAAGGAGGGAAATCTAATTCCTATAACAACGACGATTTCGCCAGCCCCAATAATGAGCTGAACAGCAACCAAAAAGGCCATGTAAGTGGTGGTTGTAGGTTAATCAGTGTTGCAACGACTAACGTGTAGAGAGAGCCCTCCTTAATATCTATATTACTCTAAAAGCATGAAGGTCCTTAAAAGTGTTAATTGAACCTTTTATTCTTCATTAGAAGACTCTATAATAGACAAAAAAATGTCATTTACTATTTTTCTCAAATCATTATTTAGTTTTCTTTAAAATATTTGGTAAGAGGAAAATATATTTTAAAAATTGTGGAGTCCTAAGATATATAGCAAGAGGGAAATATATTTTAAAAACTAAGGCCTTTTTGCATCGATACATGTGTATTTTTTATTATTTCTTAAGTTATTTGTTATTACACAAGATCCATAAAAGTAAAATAAAATAATATTTTCTTTTATATTCAGTTGTTTTTATTTTTAAATTGTTTTAATAAAAAAAATTATTCTTCATTAGCATTTTTCATGTGGCATTATTATTTATGGAAGTCAAGTTGAATGAAATAGTTAAATCTAAAGTAAGTAGAGAAAAAACATAAAATCACCACTAAAGTTGTTCCGAACGTTCAAAAATATATATTAATTTTGCAGGTGTCCTATTACCCCACAAATGTATTGAATATCTTTGTAAAAAGACCATTATGAGCCATATTCTCACTTGGTAAGACACACGTGAACATCACATGGTATTGAATATCTTTCTTTTCTTTTATTTTCTTTTCCATTTCTCAGCTTTCCATATCTCTTTGATTTCTTGGTCAAGTAATAGTGGAGTGGAGATCATTTGCTTCATTTTTTACGATTCTTGATCAAAATTCTTGGAGGAATAGCTGAGTAAACAAGGAACTGAAAGTTAACAAGTTAGTGTTTTCTTACATTATTTGAAAAAGATCATATTTTTAAGAAGAAATTAAACTTTATCACAAAAATGTCTTGATTTCTCAAAACTAAATGATATTAAGAAAAAATTAAACCTTGAACAATTTCAAATTATGTTTTTCGATAGGAAATTTAAAAGCGAATAGTTTTTGGGAGAAGATGATGAATTCATCAGAGAGAGTTCCAACGACTCTTTTGAGCTTGTTTCGAGGAAGACAATGGATTTAAATAAAGTAAATAACTAATAAAGAAAAGAACTGAACATGACACCTTTTAATTGGTTTTTAGCACAAAAACGATCTTCACATGCGTGTTGTGCGTGTTCACAAACCAGGTGAGAAATGAGTCAAAATGGTCATTTAACAAAGATATTCAATACTTATGTCGGGTAATAGGAAGCACACAAAATTAAGGTGTCTTTTTAAAAATTCAAAACAACTTCAATGGTGACTTCATGTATTTTCTGAAACTAAGTATTAGTTTATATGTATTGTCAATTGTGTATAATGTACAACCTCTTGGTAGATGACTTTCAATTTTCTTTCATCGCAACTTCAAGTTGTCATCTTCTTTCTTACCATAATTATTAATTTTTGTTATTGTTGTTATAAAATAATATATTGTGGATGTCCAGTACATCAAGAATTTACTCTATTACTTTCCTCCATTATGAAGATAACAATAACCTCCACCTTTATAACCATTATTCTTGTAACCTTTCACTTCCATAACCTCCCCCATTATATTCATGTTAATATCATGTTTATGACTAACCTTTTGTATGCCTCTATGTTACTCTATAAATAGAGGCATAAGGGTTAATATTGTATACACTTGAAGACTTGGAATAATAAGAAAATCTCTCATCTCTTGCTTTCATCTTCTATCTTTCTTGTCTTATTTTGCTTTAGTTTTACAACACGTTATCAACACGAGTTGCTCATTCTCCGTCAAAGAATCAATGGTAGGTATTTCTTGATTTTTATGAATTATCCTAGTAATTCTTCGGCTGCAAGGTATATTTCATATCCTATATATTACTTGTACTAACAAAAAATATTTTGTGGTTGTTTTAAAATGGTTAGTAAATTATGATAATCTTCATAACAATATTGTGAGGGACTGTTAAAATGTTTTAATTTATTTTTACTTGGGACTTTTATTTGGTTCTAACATGTTGTTCTAATTAATTAGTTTTGTTCATTTTTATTCAATTTTAAGTGAAATTCAAATTATATTTATGGTATTCAATATTTATTTTTTGGTAATGCATTTGGTTTATTAAGACATTGGTTGAGGGTAAGACGGTGAATTTAGGTTTCACCGCACTAAGTGGGTAAGACATCGAGTTAAAATCTCGGTGCACTATGATAATAAGAAGTTGGGTTCAAGTCCCATTGATTTATGACCAAAGGCGTCTTTATATGGGTAAGACTTTGGGTTTAAGTCCTAATGCACTATAGTGATGATATGATGATGACTAACAGAAAGTTTTATACTTTTGACTGAAACTCATGAAATTTACCCAATTAATTTGCTCCGTTCTCTTAATTTGCTCCCATCACAATTGGTTCAGGGTCAGGAACCAAATAATTTCCATCTAAAAATTTGATGTGTGCACATATGATTTTATTGCTCCACCACACACAAAGATGAATCCCCAAATGAGGTTGGGGTAAATGTTAGATTTACTAACATTAGGGAGAGATATGTTTAGTAGCTGAAAATTATGTGTAGGGTGAATTATCTTGATCCTCGTTAAAAAAAATGTGAACTTGAAGTTCAAGAGATAATTCATTTGCAAAATGTTGCAAATAATTTGTCAGATGTATTTTCTGACCCAATATTTTAATTAAGCTGTAAATGCTCCAACAAATAGTCCTTGAAGGACAGAGTCTATGGTACGCCAGAAACATGATAGACCAATCAATTTCAAATGTAAAAGTTCTTGAGGAAGGAGAGGAACAAATTATAAAAATGGTCATGATAATGAGGTAAGTGCTTTGAAAGAGCACTATGACATAACACTTCATAAAACCTTGGCAAAGGTTCAGGTACCAGAAGATAATGGAAAATGAAGAGATCTCGATAAGTTATGTCGTAATGGAATCGATTCAAATGACCGTCGATGGTATCTTTGATATGAAGTAGCACTCAATGCTATAAGTGGTTACGGGGATCTTAAATTTGAATATGTCATATAATGTGGACAAATAAATGATTGGCCAAATAAAATGCACTATTCAAGTATATTTTGTTTCACTTAGAAAAGTGATGTTATTGAACTTATAGTTCATAGATCAAAATATATGTCAGTGGGGTACAAATAAATCATTATGCGAAAGTATAACCATAAGATATAAAGTACGGTTTGTGCCTCGAGGCATAAAGGGTTTTTGCAAAAGTCCTGACATTATTAAATGGAGATATATTCTCTCTAGTGATGGATGCAATGAGACTTGTTTCAGTCTGACAATTGATGAAATACTTGAATATGCATAATGAATGATTTTTATGTCTAACTAGAAGATGAATGTTACATGAAAAATTCTTGAAGGATTTAAAAGGTCTTAAAGCAATTCCATTGAGTACCCAATGGTTTTGACACTGTTTAACACAAAGAAAGAATCTTTTTTATCTCATGAAAATGATTTAAAATGTCATGTATTAGTACAATTGGTGCACTTACATACTGTTTGGCTATGCAAATGCTAGAAGATTATTCGATATACAAAACGAAAGTTATGTGAAAGGATTGTCATATTATCATTCAAGTTATGACAAGAAACTAACAAAGCAAGTGACTCAACACATAGAAGATGTGTGATTTTCTTTTTGGAAGAAAAGGCGAGCTTCAATAAAATTGAAATGATCAATCTCCGAATCTAAAATAATATTGATCTATGAATTAAGTCGGGAGTGTGTTTGGTTGGAATCATGATCTATCATATTCAGAAAATATGTGATATTCTTTTGAAAAGGATATTCCAGCCACCATATTCGAAAATGATAAATAACTCAATTGAAGGGAGGATACAATCAAGGAGATCAGACAAAGTATATTTCACCAAAAGTTTTTTTCACACATGATCTTCAACAAAATGGTGAGATAGACGTTCAAAGATCCATTCAAGTGATAATCTTGTAAACGTATTCACTAAAGATTGCCAACATCAATATTTGAGAAGTTGTGATACAAGATTGGAATGCATCGTTTTCGAGATATCAAGTAAAGTTTTTATCAGGGGGAGAAAAATATGCATTGTACTCTTTTCCTTAGCCATGATTTTATCCCAATTGGATTTTGTTGGTAAGGTTTTTAAAGAGACAACATTCAAAGCATATTAAAAGATATGTGTACTCTTTTTCCTTCACTAGGTTTTTTCCCACGGAGTTTTTTCCTAGTAAGGTTTTAACGAGACATATTATCTATAGACATCCAAGGGGGAGTGTTATAAAATAATATATTGTGAATATCCACTACATCAAGAATTTATTCCATTACTTTCCTCCATTACGAAGATAACCATAATCTCCACCTTTATAACCATTATTCTTGTAACCTTTCACTTCCATAACCTCTCCCATTATATTCATGTTAATGTCATGTTTATGACTAACCTTTTGTATGCCTCTATGTTACACTATAAATAGAGGCATAAGGGTTCATATTGTATAAATCAAGACTTGGAATAATAAGAAAAACTCTCATCTCTTGTCTCTTGCTTTCATCTTCTATATTTCTTGTCTTATTGTGCTTTAGTTTTACAACAATTGTTAATTTGTTACAAATTGTTATGCCATATATAATGTAGTTCATTGATTTTTCTTACCTTATTATTTAAAGTGTGTTTGCGTTAATCACTATTAATATAATTTGACTTTTGATATGATCATGCATACCAATATAATTTTTTGAGTTTTGTGAGGGTAACAATGAATACCAATATAATTATTATAGTTGTGTCAAATTTTGATTCTGTTCTCCTAGCAATTTCCTTCTCCAAGTTATACTACACTGTGCACAAATCAAAAAGGGGCATATAGTAATTTTGATTTTTAAGATATGACTTATTTCAGTTCGATTCTTGACATATTCAATTAAGCGTATTTAACCTTTAATCGATCTAAACATGTAATTTTGATCTTTAAAACTTACGAAAATTAAGTACTTAACAAGTTAAAGTAAAATGAAAAGTATTGAAAAAATTCTTAAATTTGGTGTGAATTTCATTCTCGAATATTGACAGTTTTAAAAATATTTATTTACTTATTGAACTTTAATACACCTCGATCTTGCATAGCAATACCTCACTACTTTATAAATTGTTAATTCAAAATAAAAGTCGACTCTTCATCTCTGAGTAAATATTTCAAAAGGAATGGGGAGATGTAGTGTAAACACGGTGCAACTTCTGTTACCAGCTGGTTCATTTTGGACGTGGACAAAACAAAGTAAAATGAAATGTATTGATATTTTTTTTTTAAAATTTGGTGTGAGTTTCATTCTCTAATATTGACAGTCTTAAAAATTATCGTTTACTAATTGAACTTTAATATACTCGATCTTGCATAGCAATACCTCACTACTTTATAAATTGTTAATTCAAAATAAAAGTTATCGACTCTTCAACTCCGAGTAAAATACCTCCAAAGGTCACTCAAGTATGTGAAGTTATTTGACAAAGTCATTCAACTTGGTTTTGTATCAATAAAATCACTCAACTTATGGATCTATTTTTATAAAGACACTCAAGTTAAACTATTTTTCTACAAAATCATTATAACCAAAAGATAAAAGAGATAATTGCACAAACCACCCTTCAAGTTTAGTTTTGTAATACTTACTTCCGTTGTAGTTTATAATGTTATGCTTACCTCTCTTATTTTATTTTTTTAATAATTATTTTTTTAACCTAATTATTATTAACATAAATTATCATATATTATTTAATTTTGTTAATTTTATAACATAATTTTATTCAATATATCAAGAAAGAAATCATCATTGACATGGTGTGGTGACTTGTATCAAATAATTGGTACTCAATATTGATCAATGGGCAATCTAATGGTTTTTTTCAGTCTTCCAGAGGGCTTAAACAAGGTGATCCATTATCACCGACTCTATTTATAATTGCAGCAAAGGTATTGGCAAGAGGACTTAACAAACTACATAATGATGACAATTTTAAGGGATACGGCCTACCCAAATGGAGTCATGCGATAAACCATTTGTCCTACGCGGATGATACTATTCTATTTCGTTTCGGGGATAGAACATCGATAGTGAAGATGATGGTGGTATTAAGAGACTATGAGAGAATATCTGGTCAGACGGTAAATAAATCAAAGGGTTCATTTTATCTTCATGATAAAACACCACTGATAATGGCAATAAGTATGAGAAGACTCACAGGGATAAGGCAAGGAAATTTCCCTTTCAAATACCTTGGGTGCCCAATTTACGATGGCAGAAACTCAAAAGTTATTTTGAAGAGTTTATAAGAAAGATAGCAAGGAGGATTCATTCTTTGCAAAAAATCGTTTACTAACTTTTGGCGGAAAGTACACATTAGTATGTCATGTTCTACAATCCATGCCGGTGTATTTACTCAAAGCAATGAACCCACCCATGAATGTAATAGATCGATCCATCAAATGTTTGCAAAGTTTTTTGGGAAGCACCGGGAGCCTGAAAAGAAAACATTGGGTAGCATGGGAAGACATGTGCATTCCCAAGGAGGAAGAAGGACTGGGATTCAGGTCCCTACATGCAGTAAATAATGCTTTATTTGCGAAACTATGGTGGAATTTCAGGACATCCACATCACTATGGAGCAATTACATGGGTAACAAGTATTGCAAAAAGCGACATCCCACAGTTTCAAGGAGTGTAGGCGCATCTCATGTTTGGAAAAAAATGGTAGCCATAAGGGAAGAAGTAGAACATGAGATTTGGTGGCAATTAAAAGCAGGCACATCTAGTTTCTGGTTTTATAATTGGACAAAACAAGGTGCTTTGTTTTACACTGAGGGAGAATCTGCCGGGATGAGGAAATTGAAGTGAGAATTCATTGAGAAAGATTCATGGAAAAGAGAAAAGCTCAAAAACTATCTCTCAGAAGAGATGATAGAACACATAGTCAATAATGTATTACCTTGCACAAGTGAGATTAATGATAAAGCATGGTGGATGGGAAGCTCGGTTGGGAATTTCATTAGTCAAATCCGCCTTTCACCCGGTAAGGCATAAAAGAGGGCAAATTGACTACTACAGGAACATATGGATCAAAAAGTTTCCTTTTAAGATCTCTTTCTTTTTATGGAAAGTTTGGAAAAAAGGAATTGCCACTGATGATAATCTAAGAAGAATGCGAATGAATATAGTCTCTAAATGCTACTGTTGTGAGAGAGGGGAAATGAAAACCATGCAACATCTATTACTAATAGCTCCCATAGCTCAAAGGCTATGGAAGCTATTTGCTACATGTACATGTATCAACATAGAAGGACAACATTTTCACCAATTGATTCTCCAATGGTGGGAATTTGATGCTAATCCTAAGGTACAACACATAATGAAGGCTACCCTACATAATCATGTGGGAACTGTGGAAAAGAAGGAACACAAAGAGACATGACAAGGAAATTTCATTCAATAAAATGTACTCTCAATGTCTGCTGACAGTACATCAATTGATTAAAGCAAACTATCCATGGCTAAGAAATGTTCCTTATAATTGGAAAGGAATGTTTGATCTTCTTCAACAGTATAGACCTACTTTTTATTTCCATATTGTAAAGTGGTCAGTACCTGAGGAAGAATGGTTTAAATGTAACACGGATTGGGCAAGAAGAGGTAATCCAGGGGAAAGCTCCTATGGCTTCTGTATTAGAGATAACAATGGAGATTTGGTTTACGCAGAAGCACAGAACATAGGCATCACCACAAACATGGAGGCAGAAACAACAGCAATTTGGAAAGCATTACAACATTGCAAGAGCCAAGGTATCACACATATCATATTAGAGACTGATTCTTTAAGTCTTAGGAATGTGATAAGGTGGAACTGGAAAGTACCTTGGACTCTAATAGAAAGAATAGAGGAGATACAAGACATTATGAATATATTAAATAATCAGGTTGTGCATATATATATATATAGAGAGAGAGAAGGAAATCAACTAGCGGACTGCATTACAAACATAGCCATTAATCATGAAGACAAGCAACGGTATGCAAGTTTCTATGAACTACCAATCAAGGAAAGAAAAATACTTAATATGGACAAGCAACAGATACCAACAATCAGGATAAGAACAAGGAGAATCACTAATACAAGCAATCATCAACATGAGGGGTGAATGAATGAATACAGTTTCACATAGCTATTACATTTACAGAAATGGCAGGGGCAAATTAGCTACGCGAATACAAATTAACAGCCAACAAAGAATCATGTGTTCACCAGTACAAAGCGACAATCATGAAACCGAATCTGGCTAGCAATCTGGGTATCCCCATTTTGGGTACAACTGCGAAGGAGACATGATCAGAAGAAGAGCAGAAGTATAAAAAAGGAAGAAAAGAAAGGTGTTTACATGGAGCTAAAAAGGATGACGATACTCTAATCAGGCAGCCATGTGATATGGCTTGTAGTTGAAACATCAAAAAAGGGAGGAGGAAGAGAATAGATACCACTTTAGGAAATCCTCATTTCTAGGGGCTTTGTTTTTGTTGTCCGTAGATCGATCACTTTTGGACCTGACACGTATATTTTGCTTTATTTTTTGTTTTTTCCTAAATGGGCTGCATTTGAGTCCATAGACCTTTATGAATAAAATGGACCACGGTCTAAATTTTATTAAAATAATAATAATAATAATAATCATTTTAAAAAAAATATTTTTAATATACATGACAATTAAAAAGAAACGGAGAAAATAACTATACAAATCAAATTGAAGTGAATTTTCCCTGCAAAACTGCACCATTTGTCATTCCTAGAGGGACACGATAGTAATTAGTGTGAGTAATGTGCCCTCTTTGGCTTTTATAAAAAAAAAAAAATCTACCTACGATCATTATGCTATAAGACTGATCAGTCCACAATTTGGACTCATTTAAGGCTTTATTTTAATAGATTTCGTGTCCTCAACTGCATATTTTGTCTCAATAATTGATCTAAATCCTTAAGTTTCAGGCATTTGAATTGAAAGACAAAGCATGGACGCTATCAAGCAAAAGAGGAACAAGCGGTTGAAAGAACGAAGAAATGAAGGTCCAAGGATCGCCTAATGCATTAGGCGAACCGTCGAATGACCTTAATCTCACCTAATGTTCCAGTGTGCTAAGCCCTGAAGGAAAAAATCAAATTGGCGATGAAAGGGAGCAGTCGGTATGTCGCCAAACAGTTCCGCTAAGCAGCACCATATCACCCAATGATTCAAAACGCGAAGATGCTGAAGGCAAAAGCTGAAAGGCGATGAACCAGACCAAAGGGTGGATCGCCGAGTGTATTGGCGATCCCGACTAACTGCGTCGAGTGGTCCTTCGCAGCACAAATTTGCAAAAACTATAAATACCCATTTAAATTTGTAGATTAGTATCAAATTATTATTGAATTTCTAGACATTCTTTAGTTCTTAGAGTTTTTGGAAATATTGTTCTTGAGCTTTGAAGATTTGAAGGTTTACAATTCCAAGAAATTGGAAGTGGGTTTTGAGAATCTTCATCCTTGACGTGTTTAAAGATATTTTCTATCGTACCCATTTGATGGAAACACTTGTTGGTATCGATTTCTATCTCTTTATCATGTCTAGCTAAAACCTCAATTCTTGGGATGTGATTATGTGAATATGGGTTAAATTTGTTGTTGGGTATTGCTCATTGATAGTTTATTTGTTGTTTAAAATGTGATTTTGTTTAACAGTTGTGCTTGAACTTAATCGGATTGTAGTTGTAAATACGATTTCATCTTCGTGTTTTTGGCTTGCTCGAGAGAGAGGTTTTAAAACCAAAACTACTAAAACGATAGACTGTGGTAATTGGGTCGTTGTGGGTTCAGCTCGAAAGAGTGAATCCTACACCTTCTCCTACATATTCAGCTCGAGAGAGTGAATGGGCTAAGGCGAAAGTTGTGCTTAATTGCTGTAAATCGATGTTCGAGAGAAACCAATTTGATTTGGGGTAAATTGTTCGAGAGAAAATTTACCCCCACTAAAGTCTAGCTTAGTTACAAATGTTCAGCGATTTACTATCAATAGCATTTACCCAGTTATTTATTTTAGCCTATATTCCTATCACATCCCAAGAATCTTTTTTCCCTAATTCGCATCTTTATATTCTTGCTATTTTTTTATTAGTTGAATACAAACCCCCCATTGATAATTGACATTCATGTCACTTCTTGATTTAGTATGCTTTTACTTGTAAATATTTATAGCTATGGTTGACTAGAACATAATTTTACTTTTCTATTTGATTCTCAACTACTAACTGCTCCCTTGGGACTCGACCCCAATCCATTCGGTTGGGTTATATTACTACACGCGATCGTTGGCACTTGAACTGGAAGTAGTGTCCTTATACGTGAAATCAAAATGGCGCCGCCGCCGGGGAGTGGTGTTAATTGAGAATTTTTAGTTAAGTTGAATTTTGTTCTTGTTAGTTGTAGTTCTACTTCCTTAATTTTAAGTTTTAGTTTTTGTGTCACTATTTTGAGCAGGTAATTGAAACATGTCAAGTAGCAATGGTGACCAAATGGACCTCTCTTTTCTAAGGATGATGTCTCTTAGGGATAACATACTAAGTTTTGAATAATTGGTAGGAGAGTCCATTCATGAGTTTTGGTTGAGATTTAAGACACTTTTCCTGCAATGCCCATCTCATGGAATCTCAAAAAGCGTGCTATTGGACTGCTTTTACAAAAGTATTGGCCCAGAAAACAAAAGAATGGCTGACCAAATATTTCTAGGGGGTCTCTCACGACTACCCTATGCAATAGCAACCTAGCTCCTTGATCGCATGGCCATGACCAACAAGGAGATTGAGCAAGACCATATTTTGGCCACACTGTTAACTCAGCTGGATCTAGTGACCAAGAAGATTATAGAATTGGAGGCACCAGATAAAAGGAAATATCAGTATATTCCACCTCATGAGCGTATAAAGCCCAATGCGAGCGAGGGTGGACAAATAGAGGAGATACTCTCACTCATTCTCCACAAAGTCGAAAGTCACGACAAGATGTTGACTAAGATAAATGAGAATGTCTTAGTGTTGAATGAGATAACTACTTCCCAATTCCTACCTGTTCAGCCATTGGAGACCCAAATGGGCCATGTATTTTCTCATCTCAACCCCACAAATCAAAATTAAGCAAGAAAGTCATGCCACGACGTTAAATAAGGCGTTTCTTGGGAGGCAACCCAAGGTTTTATTGCTTTAAATTGTTATTTTAGAATAATGGTGTGTTGATTGTGCAGGTTAAAGTGTGAGAAATGTTTGAAAAGTACAGTTTGGTGAGATAAAGTCCAGTCGGTGAAACACCGAAGAGGTCGGTGACCCCGACCTAGACCACTGTTAGACTCAAGAAAATTTTAATGTGGGGTCTGTACAACTCGGCGAACCTAGGAAATTATTGGCGATTCGTCGATCAAGTCGGCGACCTCAATCTTGTCCGTCGTTTGGATCCCCTTATATATTAAGGGTCCTGTAAAACTCGACAAGGTAAGTGACCACTCGGCGTGTCGCCAAGTAGGTCGGTGATCACAACTAACATCGCCGAATGAACGAAGAATTGGACGGTTTATTAGATGGCCAAAGGTTTAAATTTTGAATTCTTTCATTTTCCCTCATTTTTCATCTTCCCAAACTCGCACCAATCTAGTATTGTCAATATTTCTACACTCTATAAGTATTTTAGTTGATCGATTGGTGCTTGGATTTGGATTACATTGCGGCCTAGCTTTTTCAGTCCTTATTAATCGGCAACTAAGGTTGGTTTTCCAAACCCCGAGTTTAGTTTATTTGAATTTGTACTCATTTGAAATGATCTTGTCTTAGTGATATGTGCTAGGCCTCTCTGATATGATTAGAATGTTTGAATGCCGATTTTAATTTGATAATCTTACCCGTGTTGTTTTGATTGTCAAATTCTCGTGTTCTTATACCATAAAATGAGTTAAATTTTGTGGGATTGTGCTTGCATGTTGATTAGATTGATTGGGTGAAGTCTGAGTAGCCCATATTTGTGCTAAATGGCTTAAATTGCACAATGATAGAGTGGGTGATACCATTCTTAAGGGAAAAAGTCATAAAATGGCCAAATTTGGCAAAATCGAGAGAAGTCTGAGTGTCTCAGGGTGATGGATGTTATGGGTTTGAGCTTAATTTAACTAGTGCATGCTTTGATTTTATTTTTGGAGGTTGCAGGGTTGAATTCGAGAAGTTGGGTTGATATTAGGCATGTTGGGTCATTTGGTGAGCTGGGTCGAGCTCGCCGAACCACTCGGTGATTCGCCAAAGGTCCCCATCTCGCCTTTAATTTCATGCTTTATTTGATGATTGGTTCTGTAACTTTCGGCGAGAAGCCTGAGGTCGTTAAGCGCACTCGGCGACTCGTCGAAAGTTTCCTTGATTGCCTTTTGTCTACATCCCTGAGCCCTACTTGCACTGTAACTTTTAGTCAGCGAAACCTTGCTCACCGAATGTTGTTGGCGATTCGCCGAAAGGCCTTTCCCATCACAAATTTGCCACAACTTTTAAGCCAATCCTGTTGGCGAGCTCGACCTAGCTCGCCAAAGCGATTTGGCGACTCGTCGACCGATTTGGCGACTCGCCGACCAATTCGGCGAGTCTTTCTGCAATTATGTTTCTATGAATTTGATTAAGTTAGTTTTAATTTTTTCCCAATTTTTGCAGACATGGCTAGATCTAAAGCTACAGGAAGAAACATCCCACCCCGAGCGAAAGCAAAAGGGATTACACTCAATGAGAATGCAGCTGCATCCAAGAGAAAGACCACAAAACTCACCACAACTGGTGGGCAAGGCATGAGTAAAGGCAAAACACCTGCGTTACCAGACGCAAGCTCCAATAGTGACGACATCTATGACACTTACCTCACCACATCTGGGAGTGAGGGTGAGCATCAGGATCCTCAAACTTTAGCATCTGATGATGATGAGCTTGTAGCAGCCTAGAGGGCAGAGTTACGATCTAAAAAGATGCATGATTCGTCTAGGATCAGAACCCCTCAGCCCACCACTTCTTCTCCTCCAGGTCCAGAACAGGCTATAGTCCTAGCACCTCATGTACAGGGTCTTCCGCCCAAGTCAATGAACAGATTAAACACTGAGGGGTTGAGGACGATCCTTGAGGAAAAACGTCTGTCTACAGATGGGGTTATCGATAAGTACCCAGAGATAATAGATTTCCTGAGATATCACAAGTTCCAAATTTTCACAAAACCTCGTGACCCGTATATTTTGACCTGGGTTAGGGAATTTTACAGTGCATATAGTGCCCTGATTCCATAAAGAAAGAAGCAAGCAGCTACATTCAAACCAGTCGACTATGTGGTAGTCCGGGGCAAGAAAGTGTTGTGTGACAGCACTACGATAAATACAGTCTTGGAGTGCACCAATAATATTACCGACCCTTACCAATACAAGACGAAGACAAAGTCATTCGAGGGAATACAAAATTGGCTGGCTCCTCTTATCTGTGATGGCACTCCAAAGTGGTTAGAGGTAGGGACCCCGTAATGAAAAAGGACATGCATGTAGCTGCAAGGTACTAGTTTAGCTTTATCCAGTATTGTAATACCATCCCAGAATGAGTCCGTTCTTTGCCACTCTAAGGCAGCTTGTCTTCGCGCAATCATTACATGGGAGCGAATTAATTTAGGTATGATCATTGAGCAAGAGATGGCCATGAGATCCAAATAACTCTAAACCTTATTTCCCTTCCCGGTATTGATCATCGAGCTGTGCAGATGAGCTCAGGTACCTAGAGGTGCTAAGAAGGATCTGGAAGTAATTCCCACATCCTCTATCGATATGCGGAGGATGGAGGCAGAATATTTAAAGGACCAAGCTAAAATGAAGAAGAAGGCAGCCCCGTGGATTCTTCCCCGGTTGTAGACACAAACTTATTACCTGCAGAGGCATCTTTTCCTACTCTAGCTCATGGGCTTTCAGGTACCTTTACTACTACTCCTTCTGATGTTCCTAGTTCTTCTGATGCTCACTACCTCCTAGACCTGCTGCTGCTTCTGTTTCCCGGATTCTGATTACCCAGGCTTCATTACTCCGGGTGGGGCAACTTGCCTATTCTATGGATCGTCGGGCAGCTAGACTTGAGACCTCCATTCCTTGCATGATTCAGACTACCCTGACTAATGATGCTGTGACACCATTGAGCGCTACCATTGATACCCTTGCGGCAAGAATAGTGGTGTGTGAGTGTGGCCAAGGGGCCACCGAAGAGGTAACAACTTTAAAAGTAGTCATTACTAATCTGACGAAAATGTGGACTACCTGAATTCCACCGATATGTCTATGGTCTTTGGGATGGTGGAAATCCTTGATGAGCCAGTTGACCTAGCTAATCCCGAATATGAGGCGGATACGGATGAAGAGTTGCTTGAGGCGGTATAGGAAGCTTCAAATGAGGGCCTTAATGAGACTGAGGAGGTCATGGTAGCTGCAACTATACAAGCTTCATTGGTAGATACATCATTGGTCGGTTCTAGTGCAACTACTGTTCCTTCTAAGATGACTCCGGGCACTGATGCCCAAGCCCAGACAAATGGAGTGACTGCATAGACAGGATCCCCTCTTTTCCTCCCTCTTTGTATTACTTTATTTTACTTTTGGATATTTTTATTTGCATTTGAGGACAAATAATTTTTATTTGTGGTGGGGTGAGGCCCATCTTTTGTGACTCCATTTTGTTTATATATTGGGCTTTGAGTAAATTCGTGTTATACACTGTTTTTTGTGAAGGTTTGAGCTTGTGCTCCTTACTTTTAATTGAAAATGATTTTTGACCCTTCTGAAATTTTTTTTGCCACCTTTTGTATGTGTTGAATATGGTTGTTTTCTTGCAAATTTGAGTATCGGTTTTGATCAACACCGATGATTTAAATAGTGCTCATAATCGAACAAAAATGAATGTGTGGCTACAACGAGGCCAATTGAAGTTACATAAACAATATCTGAACTCTTTGCATCTCGTTGTGACTAGCCAATTATCGAATCGAATCGAATCTCTTGTGATGAACATTGCACACTAGCGAAAGTGTGAAATTTTGTTTGACTTTGGTGTCAATGCTTTATGTGATGAGCTTACCGTGAACCATGCATGATGACACCTAGAATTTACCCCGTTGGTCCGGTTGACTAAGTGATGCAATTTCTTGAGATGATCTTAGGCAACTTTAAAGAGTGTGAATCAATTTGAAATTATACCTCTTTTGCGGCTTATCTTGTGAGTGTGTGAACCGCTTTTGAGCCTAAACCTTTTCTTGGAAGAAACTTGATAATATTGCTACATTTTATTAACTCATTACCCATAATCCTCATGATTTGTGGTTTATTTGAATAGCCAACTTAGGCCAAAAGCCTAAGTTGGGGGTTTGGTGAAAAGAGAAGGCAAATCAAGTAAATGCAAAGAAGTCCCATATGCCCATGTTTTGAGAAAAATGGAACCCCTCCATATAAAAAAAAGATTGAAAAAGAAAAAGAAAGAAAAAGTTGTGAAAATACAAAGAAAATGGGGTTACCAATGATGAATAAGAGGTGACATTTGAGATTGAATGAAATTGATAAAGAGAAGGGAAGAAGGCGTTGTTCACATCACATTTCATGAGGATTTTCAGCCTATAAGCCTAAATGATCATACCATTACACTCAGCCCCATTACAAGCCTCGAAAAGACCTTTTTGATCTTGAATGAGCTAAAGCAAATGTCGATTGGAAAATAAGGGCAAACATATGGGTGAAATCATGCATTGTGTTTATCTTTGTGAGTGTGAGTGTTAATCATGATTCTAGAGCTTTAAATGATTGAACCATTGTGTATGAATATGGAATCATTCTTTGTGTGAGGGCATTTGAATACCTTTGTTGAACTCGAACTTGCATTTGCAGCAATTATAGTGAGTTTGAGATTCTTTGGTAATGGTGAGTCACAACTTGAATCTTTGAGTGCACAATTGATCCTTGCACAAGTAAGTCGAGACTTTTTGTGTGCATTTATGATTGATTCTTGTGTAGAACTGTTTGAGACATCCTTTTTGAACTGCTGAACTTGAGTTTTACTTAAGGACAAGCAAAAGTTTAAGTTGGGGATGTTGATGAGTCCACAATTTGGACTCATTTAGGGCATTATTTTGATAGATTTAGTGTCCTCAAATGCGTATTTTGTCTCGGTAATTGGTGTAAATCCTTAAGTTTTAGGCATTTCAATTGAGAAACAAAGCATGGACGCTATCAAGCAAAAGAGGAATAAGGCGGCTGAAAGAACGAAGAAATAAAGGTTTGAGGACCGCCTAATGCATTAGGCAAGCCGTTGAATGGCCTTAATCTCGCCTAATCTTCCAGTGTGCTGAGCCCTGAAGGACAAGATCAACTTGGAGATGAAAGGGAGCAGTCGGCGCGTCGCCGAACAGTTCCGCGAAGCAACGCCATATCGCCTAATGATTCAAATCACGAAAATACTGAAGGCAAAAGCTGAAATGTGATGAACTAGACCAAAGGGCGGATCGCCGAGTGTATCGGCAATCCCGACTAACTGCGCCGAGTGATTCTTCAAAGACCAATTTTTGAAAACTATAAATACCCATTTAAATCTGTAGCTTCGTATCGAATTATTATTAAATTTCTAGACATTTTTCAATTCTTAGAGTTTTTGGAGACATTGTTCTTGAGCTTTGAAGGTTTACAATTCCAAGAAATTGGAAGTGTGTCTTGAAGAATCTTCATCCTTGACATGTTTAAAGACATTTTCTATCGTACCCATTTGATGGAAACACTTGTTGGTATTGATTTCTATCTGTTTATCATGTTTAGCTAAAACCCCAATTCTTGGTGTGTGATTATGTGAATATGGGTTAAATTTACTGTTGGATATTGTTCATTGATAGTCTATTTGCTGTTTAAATGTGATTTCGTTTAGTAGTTGTATTTGAACTTAATGAGATTGTAGTTGCAAATACGATTTCATCTTCGTGTTTTTGGCTTGCTCGAGAGAGAGGTTTTAAAACCAAAACTACTAAATCAATAGCCTATGGTTATTGGGTCGTCGTGGGTTCAGCTCGAGAGAGTGCATCCTAGACCTTCTCCCACACATTCAGCTCGAGAGAGCGAATGGGCTAAGGCAGAAGTTGTGCTTAATTGCTGCAAATCGGTGTTTGAGAGAAACCAATTTGATTCGGGATAAATTACTCGAGAGAAAATTTACCCCCACTAAAGTCTAGCTTAATTACAAATGTTCAGCGATTTACTATCAATAGCATTTACCCGATTGTTTATTTTAGCCCATATTCCTATCACATCCCAAGAATCTCGTCTCCCTAATTCACATCTTTATATTCTTGCTATTTTTGTTTATTAGTTGAATACAACCCCCCCCCCCCCAATTGATAATTGACATTCGTGTCACTTCTTGATTTAGTATGCTTTTGTTCATAAATATTTATAGATATGATTGACTAGAACATAATTTTACTTTTCTACTTGATTCTCAACTACTAAGTGCCTTGCTATTTTTGTTTATTAGTTGAATACACCCCCCCCCCCCCCAATTGATAATTGACATTCGTGTCACTTCTTGATTTAGTATGCTTTTGTTCATAAATATTTATAGATATGACTAGAACATAATTTTACTTTTCTACTTGATTCTCAACTACTAAGTGCCCCCTTGGGACTCGACCCCAGCCCATTCGGTTGGGTTATATTACTACACGCGATCGTTGGCACATGAACTGGAAGTAGTGTCCTGATACGTGAAATCAAAAACCAAACTGAAAAATTACTTAAAGAGACGAAACTTCAGCCAAGTTGCAGTAATGCTTAATGCTTTGGGGAGTTAAGTTAATATTAATTAAGTTAAAGAAAGTTAATACTAGAATAAAATAGAGGTAAACATAATATTATAAACTACAAAGGAAGTAAGTATTAACGGTGTGTTTGGTAGGGAGGAAAACATTTTTCAATTTTCCCATGTTTTGTTGGCTTAAATATTTGGAAAATATTTTTCAAATCAACTCATTTTCCTCAAATTTAAGGAAAAAATAACTTTCCTAGGAAAACATTTTCCAAAACTTTACTTCATCCTTTAATTTTTTTTCTTACCCTACCCTCCCCATTCAAAAAAATTAAAAATTAATTTTTTTCTTTTTTTTACATTTCAAATATACTTTTATGTCTACCCCAAACCAACCCCCATCCCTCCACCCCCAAACTAACCTAGGGCTGGCAAGGGGACGGGGACGGGGACGGGGACGGGGATGGGGACTGGGGGACGGGATGAAGGGGAACGAGATGGGACGGGGGACAGCACTGGTGGGATTTGGCCAGGACCGGGATTGGGGGG
The DNA here is from genome assembly GCA_029007595.1 of Solanum commersonii. Lineage (NCBI taxonomy): Eukaryota > Viridiplantae > Streptophyta > Magnoliopsida > Solanales > Solanaceae > Solanum > Solanum commersonii. The sequence continues at coordinate 67,074 of JAJTWQ010000125.1, forward strand.
ACAAAAATAAGTCCCATCCCATCCCACTATATATACAGGATGGGACCGGTTTTGGGGGGACGGGACGGGGGATTTGTTTTTTTTTATATACTTATTTATTTGTATTGAAATTATATGTTATTGAATAACATTTTTAGTTTATTTGATTTTTTTTCAATAACATTTTTAGCTAATAAATAATGCTTAAGTTTTCAAATTTCAAAATTCAAAATTCAAATTTCAATTTCAAACTTCAAATTTCAAATTTCAAACTTCAATTTTCAATTTTCAATTTTCAAATTTCAAATTTCAAATTTCAAATTTCAAATTTGAGAAGTTCACATTTGTATTTTAAATATTTTAAAGTAATTTAAACTTGAAATTTTGATTTTTAAATTAAGTATTTTAAAGTTAGTTTAGTATATATGTAAATATGTATGAATATATTAAAATTAAAATGCAACACAATAGTTATATAAAAAAGACTTAATAAAGCCTTCAAATTTATTCAATAAAATCCAATTGCAACTTAGAACTTAGAAGTTACAATTTACAAATATTAGTGGAGTAACTAATCTATGCAGCCACCTTCTAGGAAGGGTTCTGTTTCAATAAATTCTCATATGTAAAACTAATATTTGTTACAAATATTAGATGAGTAACTAATTTACGCAGCCACCTTCCAGGAAGGGTTCTGTTTCAATTAGTTCTCGGATGTAATCTAATATTTGTATTCTCCTTTAAAATTCAATTCTAATTGTCGCATCATATCGACGGTAACATCCTCCGGTGTTGGCAAACTTGCTAGAAACTCTTGTCACTCTAATTCATGATCACTAGATACAATTACCGCATTAATCCAAGCTTCTTGTTTGGAACTTAACTTTAGCAAATTATAATTCCTCCTCTCGGCGTTGACCCAATCTCTAAATAAAACTGATAATTCCAAACTGTCTTTCGCCAATGAATGTCTATGATCGCTAAGTTTAAACCTTGCCGCACTAAAAGCAGCCTCTGATGCAACTGATGAAGCTTGAATAGCTAGAACATCACGAACCATTTTGTTCAAAATTGGAAATGCAACGCTCCGCCTCCTCCACCATGCTAATAATTCTTCATTGCCATCTCCGTCTTCCACTGTTTCTAAAGATTTATTAAGATATTCTTCAAAATCATCACAGTTAGTAGAATTAAGACCAAGAAAATCTCGCATATAACTTGAAATTCGGCTTTACTCTGAGGATTAGAAGTTTGACCAACTTCTTGAGTATTTCCTGTAGTTCTATATTTTTCATACAAAATTTTTTCTTCTACTTTTATACTAGACTTACACATTTCACAAGTTGGATTTATTTCCGGTAAAATTTCTAAGGTATCATAAAAAATGTCAACAAGTCCCTGCACACCTTGTAATTTATAGTCAGGATGAAGTAAAGTAGCAGTTAAAAAAATTTGAGGAATAGGAAAAAAAAAATTAAAATTTTTCAAGCATACCTTCAATTGCAACTCTAAATTTTTCAATTTTTTTGTATTTAGAAAATTGTATTGAAATAGCACAAATATTTATTAATACTGATGAAATAGTAGGATAATAAATTCCAGAAAACATGGTTGTAGCATCTTAAAAAAATCTTAAAAATTCTAATAGCTCATTAGTTTCTTCCCAATCTTCTTCACAAATTCTGTCTAATGGGTCAGCATTATGAGCATTAAACACCATTTGTATGGGTCCTCTATATTCGTAAGCAACTGAAAATATTTCGTAAAAAGAATTCCACCTTGTTTTAAGTTGTCGTGGAATTTTTCTTGATGGCAAATCACATAGTACACAACGCTCATTAAATTCCCTAATTCTAGCAACTCTATTAGCATAAAAATCCAGTAACAAAAGATATTCAATTTTCATACAACCACATTTAAATAATGAAATACCATCTTGTACAACTAAATTTAATACATGTGCAACACATCTAACATGAAAAGAATTAACATCAATTGGACATAATCTAGTTTTTAACATACTAGTAACGTTTACATTATTAGATGCATTATCTAATGCGACAGACATTACTTTATCTATAAGCATGTAATAATCTATAACACTCAAAATATTTGAAGCTAAATATGCACCAGTTTTTTTCTCTATACATTCATTATAACTTAAGATTCCTTTTTGCAAATTCCAGTCATGATCAATCCAATGTACTGTATCAGTTAAATAATCACGTCTATTAACACTACGACCCATGTCCGAAGTTATAGACACTCTACAATCTAATATGCTAAATATACAACGAAGATATTGACAATGTTTACCTTGATATACAAAAACATCAGATTTAACAGTATTTCTTGAAAACCCTCTATAATTAGGATTATAAGTTTGTTGAATATATTCAATAAAACCGGGATGTGAAGGAAAACTATAAGGTAAACCACAAACAGAAACCATTTTAGCTAAATTTTCGCGATCTCTTTCCTTATTAAATTTACGTTGTGTTAGTGGACCACCGGGGTTAGAAGGATCTAATGTTCCTTGAACCATATTAGAAGCCCCTACCGATTCATTAACATTCATATCAAAATCATTAACTGGAATTCCTTTTTTTCTATTGGCTAATGATTTAGCCTCTTTATATTGAATCGGCACACAAGATAACAAATGTCTATCTAAGCCCCCCGTCCCACCTTGACCTCCACCTTGTTTATGTTTAAAAAGTTGCTTACACTTATTACAAATAGCAATAGAATTTTTCTTATCTAAAGTCATAAATTGCCACACAACAGAAGTTTTAGGGCGTTGATACTTCACCTTCTTCCTTGTAGGAGGTATAAGGGGTGGGCGTCCAAAATTTTGCTCCGTTGAATTTGTAGTTTCATTTGGAACATTTGTCACCGTACTAGTAGGTGTATCTTCTAATTCATCTTCTTCCGAACCAACTTCTACTTCTTCACCTGAATTTTCATCAAGATAAGGATTAATATCACCATAAATTTGTTGTAAAAGTTCACGATCGAGTTGAGCATTTGAATCAATATCATAAAAAGTATCATCAACATAAGTAGAATCATTTGTATTAAATCTAACTCTAGACATTGATTTAGAAGAAGTACCACTACATTTACTCTTATTTTTTTCCTTACTACTTTTTTTATTAAAATTAAATAATTTACTAATGCCACTTAGTTCTTTCTCTTTTCCTTTACCGGTATCTTTTTTGTAGAACTCATAAATTCTTGAAGCTTGTAGTTTGTTGTAACTTGTAATTTGGAACTCCAATACTTGATAGCAAATATGAGAATTATATATATTATGATATAATATAAAAATTTAGAATTGAAATATATGTATTATGATATAATATGAGACTTAAATGGAAAAAAAAATTGAGACTTGAGAGGATATAAAAAATAGATGAGAGAATATATGATTTTGTAAGAAATAATAAGGGATAGAGGGGTATTTATAATATTAAAAGTGGGTTAAATTGTATTTATGATAACTTGAGGATTTAAATTAAAGTATTAAAAGTAGGGGTGGTAGGGGGTGTTGGGGAAGGGAAAAAAAGGTGAATAAATCCGTTGGGGGGGACCACTAGCCGTTGCCCCAACGGATATAATTCAAAAAAAAAATATTAGGGGATCCCGCAAACCGGCCGGTACATCCGGGTCGGGTCGACCAGGCACAAAGGGTGAACCGACCCCTAACCGGTCCCCTATCCCGAACCCCTCCCAACCCGCAAAAATTTACGGGATCGGGTCTGGCAAGCCGGTTCTCGAACCGGTCGCGGGCCGACCCGATCCCCCTGCCAGTCCTAAACTAACCTCCTCTCCCCCCCCCCCCACAAACGAAAAAAATAAAATATTCAAAATTTATTTTTAAAAAATGTTCAAATTTAAAGATTTTTATTACCTCACCTAACCCCTACCCCAAAAAAATGTTTTTGAAAATTATTTCTATTTTTTTTATTTTTTACGCCACTACCCCCGCCACCGCCATCCTCCCCCCCCCCCCCACAAGGCCACCCCGTCAATTATTTTAAAAAAAAAAAATTGGAAAATATTTCAAATTTAAATTTATTTCATTTTTTACCCCCTCCGTCAATTTTTTATTTATTTTAAAAAATTGTTTTTGAATTATTTTTTTCCTGGTCAAATCTCAGGGTCGGATTTTGGAATGGTCATCGGATCTTTTCCTAGTTCGGGTGTCGGGGTCACATCCTAGATCAATTATCGAGGTTGATCTCTGATCAAAAATTATTTTCCTAAAGAGAATTTTTTTAGTCTCAAGCCAAAAATAAAAGATATTTTCTAAGAAATATTTTTCATTCACCAACCAATCATTAAAAAAAAAATTATTCACCAACCAAACATGAGAAAATAAGTTAGAAATCCACTTGTTTTCCATGAAAACATTTCCCTTCATACCAAACACACCCTAAAAAACTAAACTTGAAATGTGGTTTGTGCAATTATCTCTTTTATCTTTTGGTTATAATAATTTTGTATAAAAAATAATTTAACTTGAGTGACTTTATCAAAGAAAATTAATAAGTTGAGTGACTTTATTGATACAAAACTAAAGTTGAGTGACTTTGAGCATGCTTGAATTGGCTTGAAAGTTGGTCAAACCTACTTTTAAGTCATTTTTAGCTTTTGAAAGTGTTTGACAAAGTTAAAAATAACTTAAAATAACTTTAAAATAACTTTTAAAAAATTAAAATCAAACGTAGGACTTCCCCTAGTTTTTACTTTTTTGACTTAAAAATCATTTAAATTTGACTTTTTATCTTTAACTTAAAAACAATTGTTTTTCAGTCAATACAATTGGGCTTTTTGTCAAATAATTTCACATTTTGGAGATATTTACTCATTCATCTCCCTTTACTAAGGCTTTCTTTGAGTTTATAAAGGGAAAAGGGCCAAGACTATCCCTAATTTATTGGAAATGACTCAAAAATATGTTTTTTTTACCTTTTGATATAAAAATATCTTCACCTTTGTTTTTGGTTTAAAAATACCCCTCCTTCCATCTTTTGGTCTAAAGATAGTCTTAACCCCAATATAATTAAATTGAATTATTTACTAATTTGTTAATTCTTTTATTTGTTGTAAAAAATGCCTTGTTATTTATTAAAATTCTGAATATTAGCTCATTCCAAAATATTTAAGCCTATAAAATAAAAGAAAGAATATATTATGTAAAAATAAAAAATAAAAATTATTATTATTTATTATTAAAATAACACAATAAAATTCCTCAAATTCTTATTCTTCACACAATAAATTCTTTCTTTTATTTTATTTTACGTTATGTTTTATACACTATTATTTTATGTTTTCATTTATGAAATGGTTTTTAATTTATTTGGATTGACTTTTTAAATTATATTCAAATCATCGTGTTAAAATTTAATTATATCAATATTTAATATTTTCTTTAACTCACTTTTTAATATATTAGTATATTACTTTTTAATAAATAATATATATTATAAAATTTAATTATATCAATAGACGTTGAACTATAGGAGCATCAGTAGTTGATGGTGATGCTGTATTGTAATGACTTAAAATAAGTTGGCAATAATAAGTTTAAGGTTAAAAGTAATTTAAAATAAGTTTAAAATGACTCAAAATAAGTTAAAAATCAAAAGTAGGTCTTTTCCTTTTTATTTTTTGACTTAAAAGTCATTTAAGTTAAACTTTTTATTTTTAACTTAAAAACTATTTTTTAAGCCAATCCAAACAGGCTCTAGTTCTAAAGAGACAACTTTTCAAATAGTTGTGTCTCTTCCCTTTTATTAATAAATAAATTTATAACAATTATATATTATTTGTTATTAATATGAATCCGAATTGACCCACATGGGTAACAAATCCAATTTCCTTCACTTTCCATCGTATTTTTCACATTTGTTAATGTGTTTTTGATAGGGATGGCAATTGGACGGGTTGAGTTAAATTTGGGCTGGTTAAAATGGATCAAGACAATAAACAGGTCAAAATCCAATTCAACCCTAAGTTGTTTGGGCCAAATTGAGTTGGGTCAAAACGGGTTAGGTAACGGGTCATAACCAAACCCGCCCAATTTTTACTAAGTTTTAATAACTTTATTTGCTATTTTATATGATTTTAGTACTTAATAAAAAAAAAATCTTTATTATAACTATAAATAACATATATATAAAAAAAGTTTTTAATAATATTTTGACAAGATTTCTCAAAATCAATTTGGATTACATAACAATCCAATTTTTAATGGGTTTAAATGAGTTGGATTGATATAGACTGAACTAATACATAGGTGGGACAATAATCAACCCAACCCTAAATGAGTTGGATAAGATTGAACGGGTTGAACTTGATATTGCCACCCCTTTGTTTTTGAGATTCAAAGAGTCCGTTTCCTTGTTAATAGCAGTAACCCCTATTTGTCTTACATGTGCATATATTAGGTCTCCCTTGTCATCCATTAAATAGAAGCCATAGGTACTTAATCATGATTTTTTTTTTTGTTGGATTGTTCCATCATTGTTGGCCTTGATTATTCTCACCCTGTGCTTCTTTCACTTGACTAGGCAGTGCAACCAAGATTTGTATTTATTCATGTATTGTACAATTATTGTCCACTCAATCGGTACTGATGATAGCCAAGGTTAATTTACTTTTATCAATTGATTTATAGTCAATTTTAGGGGTGTCAAAAAGAATATGAAAAACTAATCGAATCGATCTAATTTATTCTAATTGAACCAAATCTAACTGGACCGAACTGATTTATGTTATTCTTTCAATAAAATTGTGGACTTTTATTTAACTATATAACTATTCCGAACAATTGAAATGATCTTTTTAATATATGAAAAAATTACAAAAATTTCCAAATCGAACAAAATAACTTTACGTGCGTATGTAAATATACTTTATACATTAACAATGTGTTAAATTTAATATATATAAATATATTTTATAACATTTTTCAAATATAAATATAACCTAGGTCCTAGACCTCTGGTTTTTGGACGATTTTGGGTCTATGCTCTTTAATTTGCCTTTAATTAATAAGGTTTAAAATTAAAAAGATACTATAATAAATATTCTATCAAACAATACAACGAAATCTATGCAAACAATACTATTAAATGTTTAAGATCAAACAATTTTGCAATAAAATTTTACATTTTTGACTTCTTGGTGAAGAATTGAAGTGCTTTTTCAAGAACATATTTGTGAAAGAATTTTTTTAAGAATAGTATATTTTGAGGTGATATTTTAAAACTAAGAAAACCCAAAAATTAACTGAACCATACTGATACTGATATGATTAAGATGATTTTTGAAAATCTAATTATAATTTAATTATACATTGTAAAATACCCAAAAAATTGAGATAATATAAATTTTAAAAAATAATCAATTGAACCGTCCCATTGACTTCCCTAGTCAGTTTCACCTAGTAGATCATCGTTTCATAAGGGATGGCCTTGTAAATTATCTAAAGTTTTGGAGATTGAATTATGAAAAACTATATAAAATTAGATATACTATTATTACCTATACTTTCAAAATATTACTTATCTTACCACTAATTAAGAGTTTCCTATGTATCTTACACTTAGATACGTGTATTTTTGCTACTAGATACACAAAAATAGGGAGAGAGGCGAGCAAAATAGGAGAGGGAGGCGAGCGAGATTACACTTAAAACAAATTACACTTAAATTTGACCCTATGTAACTGAGATACATATATCTGAATGTATCTGGAAGCAACACAATTTGGTAAAATATGTAATATTGCAAACTAGTGTATCTAAGTAATTAACTCCTAAACTAGTGAAATTTACGTAAGTTCCTTGAATTATTGTCCACCACTTTAGGATAACTTGTTGCAGTTGTAAACCTTCAAGGTGTAAACCAACCTTTCCTTTCTCCTTTCATCATTCATCTCTTTTTTTGAATATTTAAAATAAATGATTATGTTAATTAAGTATGTAACTTTTGTTGGTTTTAAGTAGGCCGGGGTTGTTTATGAATTAGTTTTTCTCTAAAAGATGATCAAATCATTTAAGTCAATTTATAAATACAAAAATCAAATAAAAATAATTAAATTGATTTTTCATTGCGCAGGATATTTTGATTATCGAAGTTTTAAAAAGATATTTTTTTAACCATATACATAAATTGAAGCACTTATTAGATTCAATAAAAAAAATAAAGTAGTTAATAATTTTGATTAAGAATAATTATCTCAGATTACTTAAATCGTGAAAATTTTATGAGTAATATTCATAGACAAAAATTAATACACATTTATCGATTGTCATATAATGAATTGTTAACAGCAAGATCTTATTAAAACTACCACTCATCATAACAAAACTTTCATGGGAAGAATATTGAACTCACTTAACTATCGTGACCAAGAAGGGAACTTTCATGGATACTGGCGAAGATCCATGGGTTTTGGACCATTTATGTTTGCAAAGTTTTTTGCTTAGGCCCAAAATGTGATGATCCTTGGAGCTTATATATTGGAAGTGTTGACTTTAGTCGACATTCAAAGAATTTGTTGTCGTATAAGATTTCCGCCAGTTCCATTAACTCCAGAATGCCCATTTTGAATTAGTAGCATTGATTGGTGGGATCCCACGGTTTTTGGTGTGAGGTTGGACGGTTATGCGAGATGTTGGAAAGTTTAGCAAAGGGTTAACTTCGGTCAACATTCTTGGTAAATGGGTTTGGATGAGATTTTTGTCAGCTTTGTTAGCTCCAGAACATTGAGTTTGGTCTAGAAAGACCTTTTGTCGAATCTCAAGGTGATCAGTACCATTTTGTGGTGTTTTGTGAAATGCTTATTTTGGTTATTTTTGTGTGAGTGTTGATCTTGGTCAACATTTCATTGAGATGACCTTTTTTTTGTTGTTTTGTCAATTTCATTGAGTTTGGAATGTCAATTTTGGTGGGGTAGCATAATTTATTTACGTGCACGGATTCCAAGCGAATCCCGAACTCCCATCAGGGAACTTTCTCAACTTCAAGTTGAGATGATGCAGCCTTTGCTGGTGCACCCAGCATTGCTCTTGGATTTTGCGCGCTTGGAGCCGCATTTGCGAAGGCCAATGAAAATGGCCTTTGGGATTGCAAGCTTGGCACTGCGATTGCAAGGCCAACTTCCCTGGTCATCACGATTGTGAGCAATGACCATTACGATAGTGATGACAGGTTTGTGGATCCGATCAAAGATTGACCATCACGACCGTGATCCTATGGGCCCCACAATTGTGATGCGTAAGTGATTGATAGTTATATGTAGTTTCAACAATTTCAGCACTCATCTCTCACTTTTTTCTCCAACTCTAGAAACCTTGTGAGCGCAAATTTAAGGGGTGGGGTGGGTGGAGTGGGGTGGGGGGGTCAGTGGATATTGCTGAAAGTTGTTGCTATTGGATTTTTATTCTCGCGTTTAACCTGTAAGTTTCCTTTTAATTTATTTTTTTCGATTCTTTTTGGGTCTTATAGAGCTTATTTGGTGTGGGCTGTTTTGAGGCATCTTAGAGTTAGGATTGTGTCCATTTTTGGGCACAAGTTCCTTGAGCTGGTTAGGATCCATTGACGGAGTTAATTTCTTAATTCCTTGCACAAGTTCCACGGTGCAATTTTGACCCGAGCTTGATTGATGCTGTAACAACCCAATATTTTCTAATCTAAGACCTGAACCATTCTTCATTTATGTATAAGATCATACTACAAAAAAAATCTCAAATTGCCAACAGATTTTACTAACAACTTAAGTTGGTTAGTAATCTACTAACAAATTACCAACATATTTTTAATTGAATTATATTTTAAAACTTAATAACGAAATTCTAACAGATTACCAACCAAAATCTTACTAACTAAGTATTTTAGTTGGTAAATACGGCGGGAAAAAATGGCGCCAAATTTAGCAACATTCTATCAATGGATTACCAACTGAAATATTACTAACGCACACCTTTTGTTGGTAATATTACCAACGAAGTATATATCGGTTGGTAAATATGACAAAAAAAATTGTTTATATAATTTATTAACATATTACCAATGAATTACTAACCAAACATTTACCAATGACAATATTGTGTTGCTAAATTTACCAACTAAATATCAATGTGTTGTTAAATTAGTAACGAAATGTAATTTGTTGGTAAACTTGCCAACCAATATCCAATTAGTTGGAAATTTTGCTAACGAATAAAGATTGTAGTTAGTAAATTACTAACATCATCAAAATAGTTGGTAATATACCAACCGATCATTAATCCATTGGTAAAATTTACCAACATATTAATTATTAGTTGGTAATATTACATATGAATATTTAGTTGAATAGTAACTATTACCAATTGTGATAAAATTTATTGGTAAATTATTAATTATTAACTTATATTTGAATAGTTGGTAAATTTACCAATTGAAGTTAATATTTTGGTAAATCAACGTCTAGTGTTGAGGCTTTCATATTCAATTTGTGTCGTTAAGCATTTTAACTTTTAAATTTTAGCCAAAACTTGACTTTGGTCAATATTTTTGGTAAACGTGCTCAGATTAGAACTCTATTAGTGTCATTAGCTTTGAAAGGTCATTTTTGATCTAACAGGAAGGTTAGTTCAAGTTTTGAGGCTTCCGTTTTTTGTTTGTGCCGTTAGATGTTTTAAATCTTATGTTTTGGCCAAAATTTGACTTTGGTCAATATTTTTGTGAACGTGCTCAGATGAGAATTTCGTCAACGTAATTAACTCCAAAGGTCATTTGTTAGCTAATAGGATGGTTGGTTCGGGTTTTAAGGCTTTCATTTTTAGTGTGTACCGTTAGGTGTTTTAACTTATAAATTTTGGCGAAAATTTAACTTCGGTCAATATATTTGATAAACGTGCTCAGATGAGAATTTTGTCAGTGCAGTTAGATGCGGAAGGTTATTTTTTATGTAATAAGATAAAGGGTTCGGGTTTTAAGGCTTCCATTTTTAGTTTGTGCCGTTAGGCATTTTAACTTTTAAGTTTTGGCCAAAATTTCACTTTATTCAATATTTTTGGTAATCATGCTCGAATTGAAATTTTGTCACTGTGGTTAGCCATATAAGTTTAGTTTTGGTCTCATAGGATGGTTGGTTCGGGTTTTGAGACTTTTATTTTTAGTTTGTGTCGTTAAGTGTTTTAACTTTTAACTTCTGGCTAAAATTTGAATTAGGTCAATTTTTTTGGGAAACATGCTCAAATTTGAATTTCATCAGCGCAGTTAGCTCTGGAAGGTCATTTTTCGTCTTATTGGATGGTTGGTTTGGATTTTGAGGTTTTCATATTCAGTTTGTACCATTAGGCGTTGTAACTTTTAACTTTTGGCCAAAATTTGGCTTTGCTTAACATTTTTTGTAAACCTGCTTTGATGAGAATTCCGTCAGCGCGATTAGATTCGGAAGGTCATTTTTATATCTAATAGGATGGTTGGTTCAAGTTTTGAGGCCTCCATTTTCAGTTTGTGTTGTTAGGCATTTTAACTTTTAAGTTTTCGCCAAAATTTAGATTTGGTCAATATTTTTGGTAAATGTGCTTAGATTAAATTTTTTGATATAATGATATATGTCATATTGAGATTAATTTAACTTGCTATCATAGATTTTGCATTGTTTCATTCAAATATGATTTATAAAATTGATATTAATATTTTTAGACTTATATTCGTGCTCTTAGATTTTTAAATGCAATAAATTAATAAATATTTTACTATTGAATAATCATTTAGTTAATAATATTTTGAACATATTGTCAATCAATTACTAAACTAACATTGAACTTGAATGATATATTACCAACAAACTATCAATCAATTAGTAAATTTATTAGAAAAACAAATAATCATACTAACACATTTAAAATTTATTACCAACAAGAGTTGTGATGGAGTGGTAAGTACTCTTTCATCATTAACCAAGAGTTCTCAGGCTCGATTCCCTTTGGGTACAGAGTCACCTTTGTTAGGGAGTGTTTTACCCCCAATGTGGGACTTTCCAACGTGAATCCAAATTTAGTCGGGCTCCAATAGTTTACTATCAGACATTTGTTACTATAATTAACAACGGAATCGAATAATGAAGAAAAAAATTTACCAACTCCTTTTCAATTTGTTAGTAAAGGTACTAACGATATACTAACCAAAAATTTGTTGGTGAATTTACCAACGGAAATTTCAGGGCCATGTTTCAAATTTTTGTAACAATATCTTTGGGTGTTTACCAACTAATTTTTGATTTGTAAGTTTACCAATAAATTAAAATCGGTTGGTAATATTTACTGACAAGCCTTTTAGCAACGGATTAATATAAGTTGGCATGTGGTTGGTAACTCAATTTGCCAACCAATTTGATCAATTTACCAATGAATTTTTTTGTTGGTAATTGGGGTTCCTTTTGTACCATATCAGGTGACTCTTAAATTGTGCTTTAGGTGTTAAGGTCAATTATTTAATGTGAGAATAAATTTGGAGATGAATTAAGGTCACAAGAATCCCCTAACACAAAGTTGAGTTGAAAGCTTCCTTACCGATTGAGTTTTGATATAAGATTCTACTTGAGTAAACTTCAAACAACCATATCTCTTAGAATATTAGAGGTTACATGGAACATAAACTATCAAATTAAAGGTACTTGAGTCTTCTTTCCAACGCCACCAAGTTTGCATCAATTGGAAATTAGAGTAAAAAGTTATGCTCATTTTACTGGACACTATCTTGCCACACAATGGTTGCGTGGCCAAGGCATTTTCCGCACAGGCTTGCACCGGGGCACTAACTGTTGCCTTCCTGCTCTCCTGAGGCGTTTTCAAAGCGGGCATTTGGGTATTTTAAACCCCCCCCCCCCTCCCAAAGATGTAGTTTGCCTCCCTAGTTCATAAATTTACCTTAGAAAGATAAGTTTTCAAGAAACTACCTTCCTCCAAGGTTCATCCATCGTTCAAGGTAAGATTTGACCATAGAATTTCATAATTTCTTCATCTAAACACCAATGAATATCTTTTACTCATGTAATCAATAGGTTTTCAAGAAATCCACCTCTAAGGTTCAAGAAACAAATTCTTGCCATCTTTTCGTCCAAAGATCTCACCTTTCTCAAGAATTTGGAGCGTATAAGGTATGTAAGGCTATTCATAGTGTTGAACTAGTTGTTTCTCACACCCTACATATTAATTCAATCAGTAGCAAGTTGAATCTAGGGTTCTACCCTCGTATTATGAAATTCTTGATATAAGTTATGTTCTTGTTCTGAATTTTTAATTCATATATTAAGAGATTGCAATATTATGTGCATTGATATCTTGAGTTGTTGTTCGTGCTTATATTTCACTTGAACCCTAGTTGATGAGATTTTTATTGAAATCCTTTGTGCATTTATTTTTATATATTGATTTTGGAATTTAAAGTGAGTTCAAGAGTATTTTTAAAGTATCTTTTGAGAAGAGTTTAAGGGAACACAAATGGTTCCAAAAGTTTTATTTTCAACAGTTTTCAAAAGCTTTTCAGCCAGAAAAAGAGAAGTTCAATTACCCCTTAAAAAAGGTATTATTTTTCACATTGAAAAGAGAGTATTATTTTTCAGAAAAGTATAAAGTGTTTTCAGAAAGATTGAGTGTAGTTCAGTTACCTCTTAAAAATACCCTTTTGTGTAATTATCTTAACCCATTGAGTAATTTATATGAGCATACAGATATATATTTTGTGAGCAGTATTTAGCATTGATATGGGGGAGAGTTGAGACAAATCATAGCCCCCATAAACTATGTAGCCATCGTAGATAGGATCGTACCGCAAGATGGGTGACTCTTCACCTACCTCAAGAAGGCTTTTTAGTGGATCCATCAGTTCAGTTGCGTTCTATACTCTAGCAAGGTATAGGTCGGCTCTGACAACATGAGGAAGACGTTGTATCATCATGAGGCTTATAATGGTGGTTGCCGATTAGAAAAACTCCAGTAATGTGTGTGTATATATATATATATATATATATATATATAAGATTTAATAAGTTGTTTTTAAATAATTCTTCAGTTTTGATGCTTTTGTATGCTTGAGTTAGTGTTTCGCTTGTATTCAGCTAGGATGATGGTTCACTTAGGGACTATCAATGGTTCTCAAGTGCCGGTAACGTCTAGGGGTGTAGGCTTGGGTCGTGACAGTTGCAATCTAGGTGTCAAATTGATTGTATTGACATCGATATCACTCTTTTGATAGTGTGACAACAATCCGAGGCTCTTCAAAAAGGCAAAGCACTTGAGTAAAGGTTTGGGTGTGGTTTTGACTTTGAGGTATGTTACGGTCTTCTCTTTTAGCTAGACTTAACTTAGTTAGTTTCTATATAACATGAGTTGGATGATCATTAAGATGGTGTAGGGTGAGGATTTAAGCTTATATGATCCTTAGTTTCATTTTGGTCATTTTTGGGATATTAGTCTAGTATTTTAGTTGTAAAGCCTTAGATTAGGATTAGCCTCAGTCTTGGTTGACGAAATATGATCCTTGAATGCTTCTAGGGCTTTAAAATTAAGATTTATATGCATTGGTTATTTTAGTGTGGTTATGTACCATTTTCAATTATTGTCAAGATTTTAGGGGTGGTTAGAGTAATGGATAAGGGGAATTAATCCCGCGATAAATTTTGAGTATACTTTTGTAATGACCCTCAGGGTCAATTTTGTATTATTGCCTTCTTTTCATCATTTACAACATTTTTAAAGTGACCCCAAGTCATTTATGACTTGCTTGGACTGACAACTCAGTCACCTGGTCGTTCATTTGGATTATATGTGAGTTTCTGTGTTTTGGAGCTTTCAAAACTTGAATGGTTGACTTCGGTCAAGAGTTCAGGATAATGACCTCAAAATGCAATTTTGACGGCTCTGTTAGCTACAGAATGTTGAGTTTGGTCTAGGAGGACCTTTGGAGAAGTTTCGACATCTCCAATGAGTTTGAAATACCAAATTTGGTGGGATAACATATCTATTTTGCGTGCACACAATTCTAAACAAATCTCAATCACTCTATCATGGATTTGAAAGTTGGGACAAACCAATTGATGTGCATCAACTTGTACAACTTAAAATCCTTCTTCGTGTTTGTGGACCCCTAACTGTGTTTGCGGTTACCAAGGATATTGGTTTTTGCATTCGCGAGGTCTAGGCCGCATTCACGAAGACCTGGTTGATTGCTTTGCACGAATGCATGCATGATGGTGCATTCGCAAAGGCCTGGGTAGGCTGGCCTCCGCATTCGCAGACCTCTCTTCTGCGATTGCGGAGAGTAAGTTTTTGTTCTTTTAATTAAAGACCAGACACGAATACAACTTATTTACAACATTTCAAATTTGAATATCTTGAGTTCTAGGAATCCAAATTGTGTGATTTCAATTGATAATTTCGAGGAAGTTTATGGCTACGTGTTGGAGTGTTCGGGGAAGTGTAGGGATGTCGGGTGGAGGTAATTTTTGTCCCGATGGGGCTGCCTAAGCTCTTTAATGGTGATTTGTATGTGATTTTGTTGCATGTTGTTGTTTGGGCTATTTCTGAAGTTGAATTGTGTCCTATTTTAGGACACAAGTTTAGTAAGCTCAATCGGAGTACCTTATGACAGATTACATTTTGAAATTTTCGACACAGGTTCCACATTCTCATTTTTTACTCAATTTTGGCTCTATCCAGTTGTAGTATGTTCGGTGTCTATATATCCGTATTGATTTTGTGGTTATTTTTTTTTATAGTGTGACAGTAATCGGAGGCCATTTAGAAGGGCAAAGCTCTAAAATTATGATTTTGGATAGCGTGTGGTGTGTGTTGAGGTAGGCTATGGATTCGCATTCTTTAGATTTTTCTTGAGAATGTGAATTTATGTTGATTATTTGGAATTCGGGTTGGGTTAGTAGTTGATTTATGTAAGTTTCTTAGAAACCATTTTCTTGGTTGTATTTAGGTTTTCGAGAGTGTTAGCATGTTTGTTTCCCTTGTTTGTGATCATCCTTACCTTGTGGTCTTCATGTATATTTGTTTATGACTATTTGGAAATTTGTTATTGGCCTTAACCTAGGCGTAGGCTAGTGCTTGCCTTAGACTTACACTTTGGAGCTGATAGGCCTTAGAATTTTCTCTAACATTGTTTCAGATGACTTAGTTCCCTATAAATTGATGTAACACACTTGGGTCTGATAACATGAGCGTTATCTAGGCGGTAACTCAGCTCCGATGACTTTTCATCCATAAGTCCATTTTTATTACGTCCCGAGTGATTATCAGTTGTGTTTTCGGGCCCCACTCGATGATGTGAGGTTGATTTGGTTTGGGATTGGAATGTTTTGTTGGCAACCTTGGGGTGGAAGTTGATCCACGGGGTCCTTATGATAATGACTATGGCGTGAGATGATTTTTGGGCAGTTCGTATCTTCGCAAAAGGTCTGGTCATACCATGTTTATCGTTGTAGATTCAAGGTCTGGACACTTGATATTCATTTGCAGTCCGAGTTTGGTCAAATTATACTCTATTGAGTTGATACCTAACGGCATGTTTATACATGGTTATTTAGGTTTCCTATCAGTGGTTTGAGGTTCGGGCTATGCACTCTCCTGTTCTGGATTCACTGGGTTCCATTCTTTTTGTTATAGTTTTTATGTGTACCTATCAACTTATGGGGGTTAGTTCGGGTTACTTACTTAATCTTGCGCACAAGTGCGCCTTATGGGCTTATGGGGGTCCATATAGGTTATAGTTAGTTAGTGTCTTTCTTCTCCATTCTTTCCTAGACTCATGTGCATTCTTGTTAGTTTTATGTTCATTTGACCTCTGTAGTGTTACTTTCCCGCTTTTCATATTGTCTTTACTTTTATAGCTTAGTTGGCCTTTGATGTGTATTTAGTACCTATTTTTTTGGTCCACATACTATACTTTGCATCTATTTTTGTGATGTAGATACGAACACCAGTTATCAACTGTCTTCTTTTGTATAGTTTGAGTAGTCTTTTGCATTTTGAGACAATTTTGTATATTTTGGATCCACTTTTACGACTTGTACTGTTTTGTAGCAGCTTTGTACATATGACCACCAGGTTTTAGGTTGAATCTTTCGTTATATATAATGCCTCCGCTCTTTTCAATCATTTTATTAGTTAAATTATTTCTCTTTTGCTTGTTGGTTATTATTTTTACCCTTACATCCATTACTAGTCATTCCGGGTTGGCTTACCTAATGATGGGTTATAGTAGGTGTCATCATGACTCTAGTTTTCAAGTCGTGACACCTTTAATCCCTTATTTGGTTGCAGAGCTAGGAATAACTTATCCCAAGATTAATAATTAGTCCTTGGATAAGTTATCCCTACCTTTGGGTGGAATAGTAATATCGAAATAACATATCTCGAGATAAAATAGATAAAATGACAAGTGTATCCCTTTAAACTCTTTTTCTACATCATTTTTCACATTCATGTATTCACATTATTTTAATACCATGTATAATAACATTTACAACTTTCACTACTCTTTATTTCTATGATTATTCTACATATTTTGTCATTAAAATACACTATTTAAGTAGTTTTTTCTATTTACGAATTTATTTGACTAATTCTTATGTTTATTTATATTTTAATTTTTCTACTACTGAATTACATATTTTTAATCATATATTCTTTTAGCCACTTGAAAGTTTGTAATTTAATATCAATTAAAATGAGAGAAAAATGAAATGATGCAGTATTGAATACAAGAAATAACTAATCACATCATAACTTGTATTCAAACCAAACAACCCCTTAGTATAATATTATTGTGATTGCGGGCCTAAGGCCTTGAACTGGTTGGGGTTCTAAGTTAATACGGCTTCACTGTGAAGGGTGTTAACCATATTGGTTGTGAAATATGAAATGTTGTGGCTTGTTTGACTATGATTTGTGTGCATCCATGTGCATGACTGACTTCACGTATCAAGACACTACTTCGGTTCAAGTGCCAACGATCACGTGTAGTGATATAACCCAACCAAGGGTTGGGATCGTTCCCAGAGAGAGTGGTTTCGAGAATTAATAGAAAAGTAAAATCAAGTTTTAATCAATCATAATTAACGAATAAAAACATACTAAATCTAAGGGGTGACACAAGCGTCAATTATCAATGGAGGTTTGTATTAACTAATCAACAAAAACGATAAAAATATAAGGAAACGAGATAGGGAGACGGGATTCTTGGGATGTGATAGGAATATGGGATAAAAGACACTATCGAGTAAATGTTATTGATAGTACATCAATGAATATTTGTAACTAGGCTAGACTTTAGTGGGGGGTAAATTCTCTCTCGAGCAACTTACCCCAAATCAACTCGTTTTCTCTCGAACACCAAGTTGCCGCTTTTAAGCACAGCCTCCGCCTTAGCCCATTCACTCTCTCGAGCTCAAAGTGTGGGAGAGGGCCTAGGATTCACTCTCTCGAGCTGAACCCACGACGACCCAATAACCACCGGCTATCGATTTAGTAGTCTTAGTTTTAAAACCTCTCTCTCTCTAGCAAGCCAAAAACACTAAGATGAAATCGTATTTGCAACTACAATCTCATTAAGTTCAAACACAACTACTAAACGAAATCACATTTAAACAGCGAATATACCAACAATAAGCAACGCCCAATAGTAACCCATATTCACAAAATCACACCCCCAAGAATTGGAGTTTTAGCTAGACATAGAAAAAAGGAATAAAATGATACCAAATCGAAGTAACATCAACTGGGTATGATTTATTTTCACTTTAAACGAGTCTAGGATGAAGAATCTTCAATATCCACTTCCCATTTCTTGGAACTGGAAGTCTTCAAATCTTCGAAAGCTAAGAACAAGGTCTCTCTACTTGAAACTTAGAAAAATAAAATGTTGTATCGGAAATTGCATACTAGAATAAAAATTTAACTACTATTTATAGTTGTCTAATAATGTGTTGCGAAGGACCATTCGACGCAGTTAGTTGGGATCGCCAACACACTCGGCGATCCGCCCTTTGGTTTGGTTCATCACCTTTCTGCTTTTGCCTTCAGCATTCTCGCATTCTCGCATTCTTGCATTCTGAATCATTGGGCGATATAGTACTGCTTTGCGAAACTGTTCGGCGACACGCCGACTGCTCCTTTTCATCGCCGACTTGATCTTTTCTTTTAGGGCTCAGCACACTGGAACTTTGGGCGTGGTTAAGGCCTCTCAGCAACTCGCCGAATGCATTAGATGATCCTCAGGCCTTCTTTTCTTCATCTTTTCAGCCATTTTGTTCCTTTTTGCCAAATAGTGTCCATGCTTTGCCTCAAATTCCAAATACCTGAAACTTAAGAATTTTCATCAGTTATTGAGACAAAATATGCATTTGAGGACACTAATTCTATTAAAATAAACCCTAAATGAGTCCAAATTGTGGACTCATCAATGACACTTGCATTTGAATGTGAGTAAAGATAGAGGTGAGGGAATGTGTAATGCCCGCAACTTCTAAGAAAGATTCATTCAATCCTCCATATGTGTATAGGCCTTAACCTGATTATTTATATGTTGTAAACATATTTTAATGTACTTTACTAGGTGTAGTAAGTGTATACGATATGTTTTAGGGTCGTAAGGTACCTCAAACACCAAGCTAAGTTCAAAGTATTCCTACCGGCAAGGTTTTCACATGAGTTCATATTAAGGTCAAATTAAAAAAACTATATCTCTTAGATTATAAAAAGTTAGGTGGCCTATAACCTACCAAATTAAATGTCTATGAGTCTTTTTTCCAACTCCACTAAGTTTGCATCAATCAGAGTTCGTAAAAAGTTATGGTTAGTTTTACTGAAACATGTCTGGATTGAGAAATTCGGCGAGGATACTTGTCCATTCGGCGACTCGCCGAATGGTAATTTGGTGAATCGCCAAATTACCTCGCCAAAATGTACCAAAAACCTTCAATATCCAAATATTTTGGCAATCTAAAGCCCCATTTGGTGATCCACCGAATATTTCGGTGAGGGGACCTTCAAATTATCGATTTGACCGACGAAATTCATTAAAAGGTCATTTTATTTGATTTTTATGATCATCTTATGTTCCCAGAAGGGTATTCTTGAATTTTTATATTCAATTAACATCTCTAAGTCCATCTTATAATCTAATAACATCATTATACGTATAGTAACTCTCAAAATTTCTAATTTTATTTCTTTAAAAAAAAACAAGAACACCAAGAAAGGGATTTCTCCAATTTTGCAAGATCTAAAGGCTCTAAATTCAAGATTCTATTCACAAATTCTAAGGTTTTCAATCCAACATTTATTTTACACACTTCATCTCCTAGAAAACCATATATAAAAGGATTTCTCAAGTTCATGCTATAAGGTTCTAGGCACCAAAACGAGTTCTTCATTCTAAGTCTCATTTTCTCAGGTATGTAAGGCTTCAATGAGAGTATTCCTTTCGATCTCATGCCTAAATTATTTTGATTCTTAAGAACTTCACAAGATTATTAGAAGTAAAGTTAAGGCTTTTATGAAATTATGATCTTTCTTCAATAAGCTATATTTTCATTATTTCACTTTGATTTTGAAACCTGATGGTACTGATTTTGCATGATTTTTATGGTTATTCAAAACCTTATGGATTTTAAGCATGAAAAAAAGAATTAAAACCTAAATATATGTTATTTTAAGATATGACTTTTGAGCATAGCCTCATTTATGATTCAAGATGATAAGGCTTTCATACCTATGAGCATGATATGAATTACAACCTAAATACATGTTATTTTAAGATATGACTTTTGAGTTGAGCCTCATATATGACTCAAGATGATAAGTGGTTTTCACACCTTTGAGAATTATATGAATTTATGTTTTTCTTCGAAGTACAATATAGAACCTAGAGGTTGTAAAGTAGAAAACTCAAGTCCCATTACTACGTGCCAATGTAGGATTATCTTTCACTGCATTGTTGGTTGACATTTTCGCCTTGAGAGGCTCAGATTAGTAGATCTACATATATATAATATTGTTTTATACTCTACCAAGGTATAGGGAAGCCCTCCCAATTAAGTTAGTTGTTGGACATAATGAACTCACATGGTGTATGTCGGTTATAAGAAACTCCCCAATTGATGCATCTCTTACGGTATTCCCTTAACTTCATTTGAGGTATATTGAGTATGCTATTTTACATTATGATTATGCAAGGCTACTGATTTAAACTCGGGTTTCTGTGTATGCTTTTAAAAAAAAGGTCTTAAAACGGGTATTTATGTATGGGTTTCAATTGCTTCTCTTTAGTCCATTTATTATGATTATGACTCTACTTTTTAGAACCTTATTCCATTGTTCCTCCTTATGTTACTTTATATGAGTATGTTTGTGCCCATACATACTTAGTATATTCCATGTACTGACGCATACTTTTCTTTGCGTTGCATTCTTTTATGATGTAGACTTTCGGCTCATACTCATACTCGTGGCTAGTAAGGTTACAACATTTCCAGTTAGCTCTTGACGAGCCCTCCTTATTTGGGGACTCCACTAATTTAGGTTATTAGACTTTCCTTCATGTTGTCTTTCATTTTGAGGTAGTTGGGGGCCATGTCCCGCCAGACTTATACTTTCAATCGAACTAGTAGAGGCTTATTTCAGACAATAGAAATGTGGTTTCATGGATTTTTTTTAATTTCTGTTATTTAGTCATGAATTTTAGCTTCTTCTTACTTCTTAGTTCTTTATTTTATGCTTTGATATATATGTCAAGGGTTGGATTGGGGCCACTCGTGGTTCTAGGTATCGTGTCCTGGTTGGGCTGTAGACTCATATCGTGACAAATTTCATATCAGAACACTAGGATCAAGTGTCCTAGAATGCCCGAAAAGCAAGTAGAGTCCTTTTTATGGGTGTGAAGTGCGCCAAAATTATAAGGGGGAGGTTACGTGATGTTTAGGAAATTTTTTCCATTCTTTCATACTCTGGATCGTGCAATAGAGCTATCCCCTAAGAAACACATGCAAATTCATGTTTTGTTGTAATTCCTCTAGCTATTTCTCATCTTCGAGGTGATATAAGTAGTAAAACTCAATTCCTACTGATAAGATATTCTCAAATAGAACTATCAACATTTCAAAGACCGTGCCAAAGGCTTGAGAGGAGTCCATTAATGTGATTTAGCCCTTTAATTTGAAATCTTATGTCCTTATTTATGTAAATCGTGTTGCTGAGCCAAAATATGATATACATTCAGATTCTTTTATAATTCTTCATTACATAGAGCATTCAAGAAAAACAAAAGTACGTGTCCAGATGAATCTGATTGTTTTGGGTCTTTTATGAGTCAAGAAATTCGTTTAGGGTTTTCTTAAGGGTAAAACGATAAAACGATCCTTTTAGTATTTTTGAGTCAAGAAATTCGTTTAGGATTTTCCTAAGAACAAAACGACAAAACGATCTTTTTAGTATTTTTCTCATTAGTTAAATCATACTACAATGTATCAGTTTAGTAAAATCATCATAACTCTCTACTTCGAACTCCGAATGACTCAGACTTAGTGGCGTTGAAAAGAACACTCAAATGCCTTTGATTTGATAGTTATGGGTCACCTAAATTTTCATATTCTAAAAGATATGGGTATTTGAACTTGACCCAAGTAGAATCTCATATCAAAACTTAATCGGTACGGAAACTTTCAACTCAACTTGTGTTAGGGGATTCTTGTGACCTTAATTCATCTCCAAATTTATTCTCACACTAAAGATTGATCTTAACACCTAAACACAATTTAAGAATTACCCGATACGACCTTATACGCAAATGAATAATGGTTCGGGCCTTATCTTAGAAATTTTGGGGTGTTACAAAAGAGTTACTGTTTTCCCTCTTTTGTACTGTCTATGTATTTATTTTTGATTAGATATAGCTGTTGTATATAGCTTCCTTCTATACTTAGATGCTCTTATACCGGT
Source organism: Solanum commersonii (assembly GCA_029007595.1). Taxonomy (NCBI): domain Eukaryota; kingdom Viridiplantae; phylum Streptophyta; class Magnoliopsida; order Solanales; family Solanaceae; genus Solanum; species Solanum commersonii. The sequence goes on from JAJTWQ010000125.1 coordinate 90,070, forward strand.
GACACGAGGCCCAAGGTTGGTTCTTGTATATAGTTTTGTCTTTCTTGGTCACTTTCCAACCCTTTCTCTATATTTTGTTTCGTTATATGCCTATCTATGCTATGGACACCTCTTCTCTCTTATTATTGCTCCCGCATAGTTATATGTTTGTTTAATTTACGGATAAGACACAAGTACCCCCTAGACTATGACTGAAATCTCATAGACACACCTTAACTAAACTAAGGTCCTACTATCCCCCCGAACTTTTTTTTTTGTAATTTTATACACCTTTTTGACTTACGTGGCATCCAAATATTCTTCCACACGCCTCAACTACGTGGAGTCAAGGAGTGTGTCTTGTAAGCCAAAAGGTGTACAAAATTACAAACTAAAAAAATGAGTTTGGGGGGGGGTAATAAGACCTTAGTTTAATTAAGACGTATCTCTGGAATTTTGGTCGTAGTCTAGGGGAATAGTTGTACCTTATCCCTTTAATTTATCATTTGTGGTTGAAGTTTGACTTCCCTAGTAGGGGTTCATGGTAGGCGCTATTATAACCCAAATTTCGAATTGAGACACTAAAACAATACAAATAACTAATACAATATATACTACATAAATTTGTGTGAGTGTGAGTGTGCGCGCACGCATGCGTACGTGTGCGTGCAATTTAAAATCAAATCAAATTTTGTCCATTTTTAATATTAGAAATCAAATCTAAGAAATATTAAAAAAAAAAAACGATTTGGTTCCTTTTTTTGTTTTGTGTTGAATACTCCTAGTTTTAAGGACCAAAACTACATACTTAAGTTAATTAAAAGTTAAATTTACATATTTAAATGGTATAGGATCAAAATCATAATAACATCACAACTCATGGACCATTATTGCTAATTCCTCCTTTCCTAAGGCCACCTTGTGAACTAGTTCTCAACACATGGTCAAGCAAACAATTTCTTTTTGTCATATATGTGCTAAATTTTGCTTGTCCTAACTTCAAACACTCTATTTTGTAATCATCTTGACAACTAATTAGGCTTACTTGTACATAAGTACTTATGTAGCTACTCGACTTCTCCACCCCTTGTTTTCCTTTTAGAATTGTGTTTTCCTATTTTGTCCTTTTTTTGGTCCTCCCTCAATAGTTATATCTAGTTCGACAAAATTTAAATTTATATTAAAAAGTTTCATGTTAAAGATAAAATGGTCTTAATAATTGTGATTTTATAATTGGAATTCAAATTTCAAACTTAAGATTTCTAATTAAAAATAAATATGTATTTTATCACTTTACCATATTTTTTTATTAGTTTGTTTCCCTTTTTGTCACCATCCTTTTTCATAGTCTCAAATTGGTTCGTGTATTTACGTTTTTTCCTCTTTAACCTTCTCTTTTATTTTCTCTTCTTTGTTGTTGTAAACAATAAAAATAGGATGATAATTGCTTATATCGTATCTATCCCATAAACACATGGAAATTAAATTAGTCCCTTTAAATGGTAATCAATTAACACTAGCATTTAATTATTAGTAGAAAAAAATTGAGTTACAAGAGTTTATTAATTGTTTTCATTAATATATGTTTCTCCGTTATATGTGGAATTTTAATACCTTTTCACTAATTTTCCTTTTTTTCCCTTTCCTTTTAATTATAGTTTTCCATTATATACCCCTCTCAAGTTCAATTTCATGGTCCATCTTGTTATTTCTTTTATTTATTTATTTCTATTTAGCAATTCTATCTCTTTTTTCCTTTTTAAATCACTTTCAATGACTATTCTTTGCCATAATTCTTTCATGAATTTGATTTTGACTAACTCTAGAAATTTTGTAGTTAGAGTGTAAGCTATTGAAGTATAGTGAGGAAAAAAAAAGATTTTGAGTCTCTTTGTCAATTGTCAACTTTGATTATAAATTTATTCTTATCCAACTTTTTATTAAATATAAATATCTAAGATTACATGAATCTTCAAACACTACTCAGAAGTATTTATAGCAAGATTTATTTATCATTTTTTTAATTTAGAGTTGAAAAAACAAAGAGAAAAGAAGCAATTTTTTTCTTGTTCAAACAAAGATAGAAAAATGTCACCTTTTTCACTTGATTTCTTGTCAACAAAAAGATCAAATGTTCAGAGTTTTCTTCAATCAGTCACACCGGTTATCTCTTCAACATCTCTACCAAAGGTGACTATCTTTTTTTATTATTATTATTTTATATTGTTATTTATTTTTGTGTGAAAAATTATTTGTGCTTTAGTTTATGTAAGTCCATCATCCTCAATTTTTTAATTTTTGGGGATTTTGAAGCCATAGAGACATTTGATTTATCAAGAATTCACAATTCTGTTCGTTTTCTTGAAAAAAGAGTATATATATATATATATATATATAGTTGTTATCAATTTTAGATTGAATCTGAACTTGTCGCAAGCTAATTCAGAAATGATGTCTTGAATTTTTTTATTAGTTTCTTCTCTTGTATCTGGTGAGTTTTTCAATGCAACAATATCTGGTCAACTTCCTGGTACTTACCAAAGAACATCAACATTATTTATTTTCTAAATTTGTATAATGGTCTCAGATTTTTTTCTATTATGGTCACAATCTCTTAAAGTTTAAAAAAAATCCAAAAATGATTCTTTGTTTATGTCATTTGTTGAGGAGAAGAATAAGTTGGGATGTGACAATTTGAACATGTGACATTTTTTATATAAAAAAATAAAGGCTTTTTAAAATTGTGTTACATTCCTTTCAATTTGTTTATAATATAGCATTGTTATAAAGAATTTCTTCATTTGTACATCACTATTTTTTCAATTCCTTGTAGTTTCAATGGTTTTTTTTTTTTGTCAATTTCTTGTTGTATCTCTTATTTCCTTTATTTTTGTTTGATTGTGTCAATTAATATTGTAGAGCAACATGGATGATCAAAATAGCGTGTGGAATTCAAATGGTGATGGATACTTCACACTTAGAGATTTATGGGATTATTACGAAGAGTGGAGTGCATATGGTGTTGGTGCTCCAATTTATTTGAAAGATGATAATGAGAGTGTTATTCAATATTATGCTCCTTATTTATCAGCAATTCAAATTTACACCGTCAAATCAGCTTCCTCACTAATAAGGTATGAATGAAAATATTTTTTTTTTCTTTTCCAAAAATAATCAAAATCACACAATCAAATTACCTTTTTTAACCAATAAGGTATAAATGGAAATATATTTACTTTTCTTTTCCTGTTTATATTCAAGTAATGCAAATACAAAGGCTTGTTTTCATAAAAAAGTCTAAAACTAGCTTTGTGCTTAATATCATAAATTTCTTCCTTTACTATATCTTGAAATTATTTTTTTATTTTTAATCTTTAATTTTCTTATTTATTAGGCAGAATAGTTAGGGAGATCATTGTACTTATTTTAGCTTGTCAATTCTGTCTCTATGCTATATGGAGTTTGTAAACTTTAAGCTTTTATGATAGAAGCCATGGAAGCTACTCTTCCATGGAAGCAATTATGGAAGGAACAGATGAATTGAAGAAGAGAGGAAAGAAGATTTTTATTTCTGATGATTTACAATAAAGGAGCACATCCTTATATAGATCACAGATGGATCACACATTGTGCATTCTCTAACAAATTAATACAGCTGGCAGAGTTAGTTACATAACAGAAACTTAACTAACAAACTAACTACTTATTCTCAATATTCCCCCTCAAGCTTTAGTCTGAGTATATGTTGAAGACTCCAAGCTTGGACAGTAGCATGTGATGAGAAGCTGCTCCTAGACCCTTTGTCAATATGTCTGCTGGCTGTTGTTTGGTGTTGACATAAGTTGGTTGTATAAGTCCACTTTTGATCCTCTCCCTCACAAAATGGCAGTCTATTTCAATGTGTTTAGTTCTTTCATGAAAAATGAGATTGGCTGCAATTTGTAGTGCTGCTTTACTATCACAATGCAGCCTTATAGGAGTTGTAACCTGCACATTCAATTCTTTCAGCACCCCAACCAGCCAAGTAATTTCTGCTACTGCACCAGCCATACTCCTGTACTCAGCCTCTGCAGAACTTCTACTCACTGTGTGCTGCTTTTTTGACTTCCAGGAAATCAGTGAATCCCCTAGTTTAACCATATAACCTGTCACAGACCTTCTTGTGTTTGGACATGCTGCCCAGTCTGAGTCACAAAATGCTTCAAGTTCCAAGCTTTTTTTACTACTTAACAGTATTCCTTGACCAGGACAATTCTTGATGTACCTGACTAACCTCAGAGCTGCTTCCCAATGTGATAGTTTAGGCCTTTGCATGAATTGTAATAAAACCTGGACTGCAAAACTAATATCAGACCTGGTAATAGTAAGATATAGTAATCTACCAACCATCCTTTGATAAGCTGTGATATCCTTGTACACAGGATCATTAGTAGTCCCAGTTTACTCATCATATTCTACTGTTGTAAGTTTGACATTTGCTTCCAATGGTGTGCTCACTGGCTTGGCACCACTCAGACCAGTGTCTGATATAAGTTCAAGGGCATACTTCCTCTGATTGAGAAGTATGCCTGGTTTAGACCTCATGACTTCAATGCCCAGAAAATACTTAAGATTACCAAGGTCTTTCATTTTGAACCTATTGTGAAGTGAGTCCTTTAACTCATGTATCATCTTACTGATGTTACCTGTGATGAGTAAATCATCCACATATATGAGAATCACTGCTATCTCTTGTCCATCCTTCTTTGTAAAAAGAGAATGATCATATAGACTCTGTGAGTAACCAACATCTAGTAGGACCTCAGTGAGCTTTAGATTCCATTGTCTTGAGGCTTGTTTCAGTCCATATAAAGACTTCAGCAACTTACACACCTTGTACTCCCCTTGCCTCTGAAAACCTTGTGGCATGGCCATATAAACATCCTCAAGAAGATCACCCTGCAAGAAAGAGTTATGGACATCCATTTGGTAAAGAGGCCAGTTGTGTGATGCTGCTACACTAATAACAGTCCTAACTGTTACCATCTTTGCTACAGGTGAAAAAGTCTTTTGATAGTCTAGACCCTCCTGTTGGCTAAACCCCTTGGCAACCAGTCTTGCTTTGTACCTTTCAACCTGACCATTAGCCTGAAGCTTAACTTTGTACACCCATTTAGAGCCAATAGCCTTTTTTCCGGGTGGGAGATCCACTACAGACCAGGTGTTATTTTGCTCTAATGCACTGATCTCTTCTTGCATTGCAGCAACCCATTCCTTGCATTTGGAGGCCTCTTTGAAACTAGCAGGTTCAGAGATATTTGAAAGAGCAGTAAGGAAAGATTTATAGGGAGAACTAATCTTTGAATATGCGACATAATAAGCAATATGATAAAGGCATGCAGTGTGAGTTTGTCTTGAAGAATTGGGCAGAATATAATCCTTATGCCAAATAGAAGGTTTAAGGGATCTATTTGGCCTTGCATGGGCAGGGATTACAACAACAGGTTCTGCAACTGGTACAATATGGCAATTTTCTGGAGATGCCATTGCCACCTCTTCATGATCATTTTTGTCAGCTGACACTGTATCCATAGACTCAGTATGACCAGGTATGTTATCTTCTACTTCAACATCTGGTAAGTCCACAACTGGTGCTGGAGGATGCTTATCAATGACAGGATCCAGAAAACACTCAAACTGTGGTAACCAAGATGAATCAAACAATGCAGGAAGCTGAGTGTTGGAATCAGACTGAAAAGGAAACTGGTTCTCTACAAATCTCACATCCCTGCTAACATGAAAAGAATGAGACTCTAAATCCAATACTCTATACCTTTTGTGTTTCTGCATATCCCATAAAGACTCCTTTCTTTGCCCTTGGAGCAAACTTATCAGTTCTGGGAAAAACTAATGTAAAACAAAGGCAACAAAACACTCTCAAATGATCTAGGTCAGGAACAGAGCCATAAAGTAGTTCATGTGGAGATTTACCTTGTAGTATTGCTGATGGAATTCTATTTATCAAATAAACTACTGCCTTAATACAATGCCCCCAGTATGAAATAGGAATAGCAGCCTGAAATCTCAAGGCCCTAGCAGTGTTTAGTATGTGTCTATGCTTTCTTTCAACCACCCTATTCTGTTGGGGTGTGTAAGCACAAGACATTTGATGCACAATTCCAAGAGAAGAGAATAATTCTTTACATTTGGAATTCATAAATTCAGTACCATTCTCAGTTCTTAACGCCTTCACTTTCAAACCAAACTGTGTGTTTATCATTAGTAAGAAATTCTTTAGTACAGACTGAACTTCAACCTTAGATTGAATAAGACAGGCCCAAGTGAACCTGTTGTAGTCATCTACTATAGTAACAAAGTATTGTTTTCTATCATAAGTAGGGGTTCTATAGGGACCCCATACATCTACATGCAGAAGCTGAAAAATAGTACTAGACTTATGTAAACTAGGAAGAAAAACAGGTCTACATTGCTTGGTCTGAGGACATACATAACAGCACTGCTAGTCAAGTATAAGTCCTTGAAGAGAAGAGATATGTTGCATAGCAGGAAGGGAAGGATGGCCAAGTCTCATATGCCACAAAGAAGCTAGTCTATCATCTTTTACTGCAGCATTGGCTACTGTTTGCACTGTATCTTTCAACAAGTAAAGACCACCGCGTTCTCTACCAATCCCAATCACCTTCCCATTGGAGAGCTCCTGCATCACACAGAAGTTAGGGAAAAAACTAACGTTGCATAACAGGTCTTTGGTCAGTTTGGCAACTGATAACAGGTTAAACTTGAAGTCAAGCACATGCAACACATTTTTCACTGTATATCTCCCAAGAATTATTGAGTTGCCTGTGTTCGTAATGTGTGCCTTTTTTCCTATTGGTAATTGCACGGTGTTTGACCTATGATCAGCTATACTACTCATATCAGCTAACAAGTCTTTAGAGGATGCAATGTGGTGAGTTGCACCTGAATCAATTATCCAGCTATATTCAGAATAATCAGATATTAATGACACATTGCCTGCTACGTTTTCCTTGCATTCACCATCATTCCCAGTGTTTGTGAGATTAGTGTTGTGTCTAAGATTCATTACATGATTATACTCCTCTTCAGTGAGATTGAATCCATGTCCTTGTCCTTCAGTGAAGGCAGAATTTGCATAGGATTTGAAGCCAGTAGACCCTGCAGGAGCAGGATTATGGGACCTGTAACCATTTCCAACTCCATTTTCAACTCCTAGAGCAACACCTTGTCCCAATTTCCTCTTACTCTTGAAATCTGCAGGATAGCCTATGATCCTATAGCAATCCTTAATAAGATGATTCTTATACCCACAGTGCTCACAAGAAGTATCTAATAATGGTCTCTTCCCCTTGAAACCTTGCCTTCTATTAACTAGCATAGTAAAAGGCTCTTTGTTAATGTCTACAACACCAAGTAATCTCTGACTTTCCTCATGTATGAATGTGGCATATGCCTGATTAACAGTAGGCACAGTAGATTTAAGCAATATATCACTCCTTACATGACTATATGACTCATTCAGGCCCATAAGAAACATCAACAACCTTTGTTGACTGAGATGATCAATGTAAGGCCTAGCCTCATCACAACTACACAAAGGAGAAGGAACCAACACATCTAATTCATCCCATAAATCCCTCAATTTTGAATAATTGATTGTGACAGAGTTTGTACCTTGCTTAAGAAAAGATACCTCTGCCCAAAGCTGATAAACTCGAGTAAGATTGGACTTGTCAAATCTCTCTTTAAAATCATCCCACACTCTTTTAGCATTTGAAACATACACGATCGTAGTGATCAACACCTGAGCCACAGTGCTGCTAATCCATGAAAGCACCACAGCGTTACACCTTTCCCATTGAGCAGCTAATTCTCCTTTGTAAGAGCTTTTCAAGCAAGATCCATCAACAAATCCAAGCTTGTTTTTCACCAATAATGCAAGGCGAAGCGATCTACTCCATAAGTTGTAGTTTGTTGGACCAGTGAGTTTTACTGCAATCAACGCAGTACCTGGCATGTCTGATGCATGAAGATACAAAGGATGATTATGTTCGAGAGTTACGATTGTTAACTCTACCATTGTTGAGAGTTATTTGAATGATTTTGAATTTGATTACAGAACTTGTACGCAGCTAGAAGGACAATCCCAGTGTCGCTGCTCCGTTACCATGTAAACTTTAAGCTTTTATGATAGAAGCCATGGAAGCTACTCTTCCATGGAAGCAGTTATGGAAGGAACAGATGAATTGAAGAAGAGAGGAAAGAAGATTTTTATTTCTGATGATTTACAATAAAGGAGAATGTGCTCCTTATATAGATCACAGATGGATCACACATTGTGCATTCTCTAACAAATTAATACAGCTGGCAGAGTTAGTTACATAACAGAAACTTAACTAACAAACTAACTATTATTCTCAATAGAGTTTCATCCAAACACTAGAACCTATTCAAAACTAAAAGTTAGGACATCTTTGACTATTGACTTGACTTTTATAATGTTTATTTTACTAAGCAGAATAAAGTGTGTAATTACACACCCTTAAAAGTGAATAAATACGATAATTTACATTTTAAAAAAACATTAAAATCATAAGGAGAAAAATAACAATAAGAAAGGAAAAGGAATTTAAAAAAATAGTCAACTTTCATATGTCCCTTCACCCCTCTTTCAATCTTCTTCTTTGTGTCCACTCACCAAAATATAGAAAAGAGAAAAATGTAACTTTCTAATTGATTTTCCCTTTCTCCTCCCTTCATTTCTATCTTTTATTTTTATATATTTTTCACTCCCCCCCCCCCCCCTTCCACATATCTAGCTCATCCGACATGGAGGACTATTATGTGTCTAAAAATCTTCCATTGTTGTATCGTTTACGGGAAGGTGGGAGTACCCTATGTGGATTTGGGGGTTGCTTCTGTGCCGGCTTTGCTAACTTGCATGACGGGTTGTAAGACGCTCAATCAATCGGGCTAACACCCTCTCCAGCGCCCTCACCTGATCCTGAACCAGAGGCTAAAATGAATTCTTCATTAAATAATCACATCATAAGGAGATTAATAGGGAAGTACCCATAGTTCTTTTATAACAAAATACTTGAAATTAAACAAACAAAAACATTTAGCTTTTTTCTAAGGTGGAAGAACATATAAAAAGGAGTGGAAGTAGATTTATTTGGTAATTTGTGATGGGCCTTAGTGGGATTGTAGGTAAAAGGAAAAAACGAAAGAAAACAGAAAATAGAAAGAGTATCATTGTTCATAGTGAAAGTAGCCTTGAAAGAGGTTGAATTTTTTAAAAAGAAGGAGCAACCAAGGGAGCTTCTTTGTATCCTCTTTCACTTCACTTTTTATTTTCCCTTTAAGAAGATAAAATATATAATAAGAACTTTTGATGGATAGAATATCATCTAGTGATGTTGCTTGTATATTCACTTTTTCATGGAGATATGTGATGATTTGGTTGTTGATACTACTAGCTTCACTCTTCAACAATGAATGTCATTTGTACACAATTTCTTAATCATGAAAACTAAAATTTAATATAGCTTCATAAGATGTTGAATGCAAATCTAGAGATCATGTGTTTCAACAAATTTTTCATTTTTGATGATATCAAATTCAGAGCAACTTCATAGGTTTTCTTATGTACTCTTGTAGCATCTTCAATCTTCATAAGATCTTGATTCGCCTCTTCTCATTTGATTATAGCTTCTATGTTGACAATCTTCTTTTTAAAAACAAAGTTCTTTGTTATTTCAACATTTTTGGTTGGGAACAAGTTATCCCAAGATTAATTATCCTTCGATTAGTTATCCTGAGATAACTTATCCCACCACCATGTATATGGGATAACTTATCCATCACTATGCTATAAATTGTGGGATAAGTTATCCCAAACATGGCAACCAAACAAGACACAAGAATTTTATCCCATGACTATTTTTTTATTCCAAGACTATTTATTCTTATCTGTTACACCAAACGACCCCTTACAGTTTCATGTCGATACAATAAACTTACTTCACAAGATTTGTGAACTTATAGTAGTTCACCCTCGATCTCAAAAAGGTTTATAAGATTCTTGAGTTTATAGACATTAATAACTTTAGCCTCTTTCAATTTGTACAGATAGCTAGGTTTACATAATAAACAAGAGTTGTGATCTTACTTAATCAGCTACATGACTAACCTTTCCTTCATTTGTAGTTTGTTAAATAGCTAGGTTTGAGAACCTATAATCTCTTCAAATATATATTCTCCCTTATGTTTCTTATCAAAAATATTCTTCAACTTCCACACAATAAACATGTTCTTAAAAACTTTATCCATTTGGGTTTATAAAAAATAGTCGTGCTACGTAAAGGTCTTTTGTGAGCATGTCAATGTACATTTTCTACTCAAGAATACATCAAGCCTAAATAGAAGATGTTTAGACACGTCCTTTTAATTCATAAAGACCATATCAAGTAGAAAATCACATTTACTTGTACCCAGAGGCGGACCCACCCCTATAGATGAGGGTGCATGTGCCCCCATTAACTTCGAAAAAAATCATGTAGGTACTAAGTATTTCTTTTATGTATAGATATTAGTATAATTTGTGATATAGTATAATTGTAAAATGGCTGATATAAAATAAAGAGTATGCGTGTATACCTTTCTTCCAAACTTTATACATGATAAGCCTTAAAACTCCTTGTGGACATTTTATCAAAGTCCCGCGGAAACAAAATCCATATAATCTTGAAAAAGATAATGAAAATTTTAAAAGAAAATACTTAGATAATCTAAGGAAAATCACTTGTAAATGCCTTAATTTAGAAAAAATCAAGGAAAATTTACAAAAATCTTATGGAGAAAATCCATTAGAAAAATGGGAACATAGCCATGAAAGAGCAGTTTTAACATTAAAAGACCCTAGTATTATTATTAGAGTCAGACCTATGCTCTACAATGAAGATGATAAAAATGAATTTAAAATTCAAATTAAAGAATTACTCAGCTTAAAATTAATAAGGATGAGTAAAAGTCCTCACAGTAGCCCAGCATTTATGGTAAGAAATCATGCTGAAATAAAAAGAGGAAAAGCTCGAATGGTAATAAACTATAAAGAGCTAAATAAAAATTGTTTATTTGATGGATATATATATATATATATATATATATATGTCTTAAGAAACTGATAAAAATTAGGATATAATTAACCGTGCACACATAAAAAACATAAGAGTGTCGTCATTGTGCTATTGGTAAAAGTTTGAGGAACCACCCTGCGAGACTTGGGTTCAAATTCAGCTTGAGTGCTATTTCACTAAGGTAATATTGGTGCATCCAAAGTTTTCATATTTTTGGTTCGCCTCTAGTTGTACCACTTTATGGTCAAATTTAGTTCTCTTTATTAAGAAAGAAGAGTTTCTTAACTTTGTTCCCTTGTCTCTCTTCAAAGAAAATATTGATATCTTTTTAATTCCCTCTTTCCTCCTTACTATGTTTCTTTTCTGCTTTATATTTTGTTGTGTTTAGTTCCTCTTGTATCACCATTTTATTCACATGCAATTCTCTTTAATTTCTTTAGTAAGAGCAATTTAAACAGACTTTTTGAAAAAATTGATGATGGTGTTATGTGTTGTGTATAGAAACTCATCTTCTGGAGATCATGATGTGGATTTCGAGATGGAATCTTGGAGCGATGCAAGTGAGAACAGCGAGAAGTTGTCGAGAACTATAAGTAATAACTCCATTTCTACAGATTCATGTTTTGAGTTGGATGCTTCAAGAGATCGCCTTGGCTATCTCTATTTCCAGTATTCTGAGACATGCTCTCCTTTTTGGAGAATTCCATTTTCAGATAAGGTACACACATTACTCTTGAAATTTCACATCGATCAAATATACTCATTAATTGTAAAATTTTATTATTTTTGACGTTACTCAATTAATTGGTTAATAAGAATAACGTTATGGGCTATATTGCAAGTAACAGAATAGACTTTACTTGTATGCACAACACCAAAAGTTGAGACCAATGAACCCTGTTGTGTTTTCCCTTAGGTATTTGAACTGTTTCTAAGTCACTATGTTTTATAAAGTAACTAATGTCACGGATTTAGAGTCTCACTAAAGCTCAGTGCGGTACATGACACTAAGGACTCATTGAATCCATAGAAAATCCTTCTTCATTGCTACATTCAACAGTTGCCTCAGTATAACAACTTTGTTCCATAAGTAGAGATTGATCACATCGAGTCTACAACAGGTAGTATAACATGCAATAGATCTATAATCCTTGACTTTAGTAGGAGAGGGGACTTTACTAAATCGGGGCCTCAATTTGAATAACCTCGGGCAAGGATTATGAGACATTCACTTCAATTGGAATTCTGGTATATGAGATTTTCTCAGAGTTGATTGTAAAGCAATCCGTGTGTAAAGGTCTCCCTACTGCACTCGCCACTTTGATTCGAGCTTCAGTAGATCAATACCCCATAGGCAACCCAAGTAACTTCAGTACCTATAGTGGGATTAGATAATGTCTTGATCAAAATCAAAATCCAGCTCTGAAATGTGAAGATATAATAACCCTTATCATGCAATAAAACCAGAGGTTTTGGTACAAAATTTCATACTCGAGCTACATAGCTATCCATTTGTTTCTCATAAGGCGTATTCTCTATAACAGAGCCAATCATAGCAAACTCCAAAATTTTCAACTGTGCTTTAATATCATCTTCCTCAATAGTGTAAGTGAATACCACATCTTTCATAATCAGAGGAACATATATAGGTTAAGAACTTATCATCACTGTGATTGTGTAGGAGGTTTTGTTGGGTATTGGTTGTCCTGTGTTTCTTACCGTATTGAGTTTTCCTTTTCTTAAAAGGAAAACATAAAGTCTTCACATTTGGCTAGTCCTTTTCTTTAGGAAAAAGTTTAGGACTCTATAAATAGAGGTTCATTCCTTCTAATTTAATCAGCATTCACAATTTCACAATGTAGCCCTAGGGGCTTTGAGAGTTTTGTATAGGGGGAGAAACGGTGATACACAAGTGTTATGTTAACATTTGTGTGGACCTCTTTTTATTCCAAATGAATTGTGTGAGGTTACTTCTCTCGATATTTTGTTCTCATATTTATATAGTGAATTGCTTATCTCCTCTTGTGGACATAGGTCGATTGACCGAATCACATTAATTGTTTGTGTCTCTTTTGGTATATTTCTCGTTTCTCTTCTTACTCATGATCTTTTGAGGTTTGATGTGTTAGCTTCCAGATGACACTAGATTATTTCAGTCCTTAACAACTTTGGCTGAGAATTGTATCTAGTATCTGTTTGTTGAAAGATAACAAGTATCAAATGTAATAGTGAAATGACACTGATGTTAAATTGGATTTGATCAATAGTATCATTTCACATCTTTTTATGAAGCTAATATATGTTTGTGCTACTATAGATCCTGGAATTTACTCAGCACTATCCTGGACTCACGACGCTAAAGAGCACTGAATTGTCTGCTGCAAGTTGGATGGCTGTTGCTTGGTACATATATATTAATCTTGTTAGTCTTAATGTTTTTTTCCTTTGATCACGCTAGTTAAAGATGATACAGAAATGCTTTCTTTCTCTCATGTTTAGTCAGTTTATTTTACATATCTAAGTTATTTGCTTTACATCATTATTAGGTATCCAATCTACCATGTTCCAATGAAAGGAATTACTAAAAATGTTTCTGCTAGCTTTCTTACCTACCATACATTGTCATCAACTTTCCAAGGTATGTGTTTTAAACTCGCTATGTTTGATTTAAGTAATACATACCGACAATGTAAGAATTTTTCGGTATTACTCTACCCTACTTAACTGAGTGATGTGCCTTTTGCTTTCAGATGTTGCAGAAGAGAAATCTGATGGAGAAAGGAAGGGTGAGGGTGGAATTCGTCTTAGTCCTTTCGGTTTAGCTGCATACAAGATGCAAAATGATGTATGGCTAAACACTCATACACCAAAGGACTATGAAAAACTATGTGATCTTCAAAATGCTGCAGATTCATGGCTGAAGCAGCTTTCTTACAGTCACCATGACTTCAATTTCTTCACTGCGCATTCTAACATGGAGCATGGAGGTTACTCATTATGAAATCATTCACAGCCTCCACTATCATTCTTGTTATGTTTTTTAGGTGGTTTTGAAACTGATGCACCCTCTTTCAATTCATTTGATGGGGGGAAATCGTTAGATTGTCTAAGATATATTTTCCTTTGTGGTTTGGGAGGATTTCGGTTTTGTACCAAAACCGTTGTAGAGCTTTGTAAACATCTCATGCAGCTCTATATTTCAACAAGTACTAAAATTTTGGGCCTAGGTCTTGGGCATTTGCTTTTCTCAACAAGTTGTCACATGTTTCATCATGTTGACACTCAAACCACAACATATTAAGTCCAAGTTGTATAGATTTCAATCTTCTTCTTTTTTATAATCTAGAAATCTCAGAGTGTCAATGAAGCACAGGTTGGAAATTTGAATGAATAACCAGTCCATACTTCTATTATTCTCCTCTTTATCTCTAGTGTAGTATGATGCCATGATATGTCTAAATAACATGGCACGCGATGTTCTCTTATCACTCTATCAAAGCCTTGTGGTTGTTTATAGTTCAATCTTATTTCTAAAGGAAAACTTGGAAGTATTAATTGCCAATAGTCTCCCTAGATACTTATAATATCTCCACCCCTATCTAGGGTTGTTCATGATTATGGTTTAAAAAAATAAATTGAACCGCAATCCGAACCAAACCGATTAAAAAATTAATATTTGATTTGGTTTGGTTTGGTTAGGTTAGGTTTGATTTAAAATTTTGAAAACTGGTACTATTTGATTTGATTTTGGTTCTACTAAAAAACAACCGCAAAAATAACCAAACCAAACTGTTAAATTAGATATATAAATTTTATATTTATTCATATACTAGTAGAGACTGATTGAAATTTTGAAATGGACAAAATCAAACACAAATTGCTAGTAACCTAAATTCGAGATTTGCTTCAACATGGTACTAAATTTCAAACTTTGCCAGAAAAGGATAGAAGAAAACAATTATGTGGTATCCAAATTCTGAATCTATGGTTATTCAAGTCAATTTCATTCACACTTTTATCCCTAATTAGCTGAAATGGATAGCGAATGGGAGCACGAGTTTTCCGCTAGAATGCTGAAAAAATTATATTAAATCATCTGTGTTACTAATCCGACTTGGAATCATTTTCTCTAGTGTGCAAACGATTTCTTGTTTTCACCAATTGTGCACGCCTTAGTTCATCTTTGATCAACTCCCCTATGCTCATCTAGAGTACCAAATTTAAACTCATTCACCGATATTTTCTTATTAATTTCATTTGTCTTAGTAATTTCAGCGATGAGCTTGATTTGTTTTCTTGTTGATCTTGCAAAGTATGTTTCATATACATCCAATCTTGAACAACTTGATATTTTGAATCACAAAATATTACCCTTTAAGTGGTTGGAGTTGGGGCCGAAATTAAAGGGATTTAGATTTTGACCTGTATGAATCTCACTCTTTTGCGTGACTCTAATTTTTATGTTATAACAAAGTTATTTCGATTTTGGAAAGAGCTATGTATTAGCTATCCAAGTATCGATTATGTTTTGGATTCTGTATATATTTCTTCAGCGGCTAGCAATTTGGTCGTGACTGATTATGGGGCCGAGGTTTTGTCGGTGAATTTGAGTAGCTTGCGTATGATCAATGTTTTTGGGAATCATCTGCTTACTGATAGGAAGTCCTAAACCTCATTGCTCTTTAATATGTGAAGAAGGAGGAAGTAATTGAAGATCCTCTTAAGTAAGTATATATCTAGGCTTTCTTGTACAACTGCTTTATGATTTTTTATTTTTTTTTGTTTTTGTTGAAATGTATGTTTGGCCATTGCTTTGAGTTGTCAATTTACTTGTATGAATGGTGATTTTATGATCCTAACTTGAATTGGAAGCATTTAAGAGATTTCTTGGTGTTAATTCCTTTATATAAGAACTAGGTAAATTACATGTGCTTCGCACGAGACTGAACTCTTTTATTAAGCTCTTTATGATTATTCAATAATATTCGTATTTTTGATACATACTCTACATTTTCAAAAACATTTTATCTTAAGGTAAAACATTTCCCCGAAATCTTAAAGTGCTATATTAATAACATAAGCGTAAACTAATGACGATAAAAAAAAATACCAGGATCTGTAACAATAGAATGAAACAAAAAGGAAAAAATCGAGCTCACTGAATACACAATGTCCACTTAAGGAAATTATTTCCCTCTAGTACCCGAGGTTTAAAGAAATAGATCCTCTCAGGATAGAACGATTTTATTCACCAGTGTATTGATACAAATACAATGGTGTAGTAAGCCACTCAACAGGAGCAAAGTACACGAATATTTATTTGTGCAAAAGAAGAAGAAGAAAAAGTTCAAAATTTTCGTTGTTTTAAAATGAGATGAAATTCCTCTATTTATAGACAACAAAGGGCAGTCCCAACAAATATTTATTGTGTTTTATCGGAAAGGTCACAACTCTTTGGAAAAGTTACAACCCTTCGAAAAGGCCACAATCTATCATAAAAGTCGTAACTCTTCATAAAAGTCACAACTCTTCATAAAAGTCACAACTCTTCATAAAAGTCACAACTTTTCATTAAAATCGCAACCCTTCATAAAAGTCACAACATTTCATGAAAGGGGAATGCTAGTTTTGGAAATACATAAATTTAAAAGAGAATCCTGATTTGTGGTGGCGCCACGTAAGCGGGCCTAGAGTTCTCTTTTATATATATATATATATGATTATTCATAAATAAAATATAAATATTTTGTTAAATTTTAATTAAGTCTTTAACTTTACCGAACACTTTAGCCCAACTATAACAATCTTAAGTCCAAGTTCATCAAACTCCATTTAGTCTTATTGAATCACTTTGTTCATATAATGATAACTCCAGTATTGTTTAATTGCTTAATTGAACCGACGGTAGCTTTTCTGTGGATTGTTCATGTATTAGGTGTTTGTGTCTATCAAGACATGCAAGTCCTCAAAAAAATTATTGCTTTCAAACTGAATAAACCAAAAAACTGAACCAAACCTACGGTTATTTTTTTTGTTTGATTTGGTCTGATTTTAGAAATTTAAAAAAACCGTCTAGATTGATTTGATTTTGATTTTAATAAATAACATATTCAAACCGAACCACGAATACCCCTACCACTACCCACGTACCTGACCATGCTTTTCTCTATCCTAATCCTCCTTCCGCGCTCTCAACTTTATTCACTTCAGCCAAACTACAAAATCTTTGGCAACTGGTGGCGACTAAAAGAAAAGATCTGGGGTGTGTTCTATATGGAGAACTATTTCTCATCTTCAATTGGTCAAAAATTATAGAAAATATTTCTCTATGAAAACAAGTTAGAAAAAAAAAATGATGTCTTTAGTAAAAATAGGTAAAACAAGTTTTTTGATGAAGGAAAATAGGTAAAAACAAGTTTTACAAGTAGCATTCTACATTAACTGTGTCCTCCTAATCCTCTAACACGCTTCATCTTCAATTCACCCAAATAGTCCCCATCCTCACCACCCCTATCCCTAACCCACCTCTCATAGTACTTATTTAGATTGCATACACATGTTTTTAGGATAATATTTTTTGTTTACGTACCGAACATAGAAAAATAAGTAACAAATTATGTTATTCTCGTAGGAAACATTTCCTTTGTACAGAACACAACACTCCTAAAAGGCTTTAAGTTGTACAGATGTTTCAATCCTATAAAAAATAATTCACATTTTAAAATTGAAACTTCAATGCCACAATCTGTTACTTTGAATATCAATAGTAACTAAAAACTCAGATATTTAGCTACCAAACTGGAAATTACAATTTCACTTCACCTTCCATCCCTCATCTACCTCATAGAGTTTGGAGATCAATTGATATTATCGTCGATCAAAACTAAACAAAAGGATAGAGAAGTACCAACATTCCAATCCCAACAAAGAAATTAATCTAAACATTTAAGCCCCGACTCAAATTCAAAGAGAAAATTATAATTGAGAAGGTAGAAGTACCACATAAGCACGCTATTTTGTTTATGAACATATTCAAAGAAGCAGAACTTTGTTGCTTCATCCAAAACAAAGGAATCCGAACTTGCTTTATGAGAAACCACTACTAATCAATTACCTTAAAACTCTATTCGTTTTTCTGTATTTCAAATTTCAATTAAGCTATGGTTCTTTCTTTTCCAGATTCTGTATGGAAAACTTAGCAATTTATAGAAAGAAAAGGCTTATCTATTACAGAAAAAATAAGAGGAAGCTAATGCATGTTATTATACAGATATGAAACTAGAGGTACAATGAGTTATCGTACTTTCAGGTTAACATGTTAATAAAGTTGGAAACTGTAGTATACCTCCAACAAGAAAACATGTGGAAGAGAATTGATGGTATCTTTAACCACATATCAACGATATATATTTTGACAAAAGCTGTTTGAGGTTTTGGTTCCTCTGTGACAATAACATAAACAAGAATTTAGTAAAGACTCATTCTTGGGATACAGTTGCTGGAATGTCAAAAGGAGAGCAAAGGTTCACATTTTCCAACTAAGTGAAAATAATAAAGAAGCTAACAACCTTATCACCTAGTAGAACTTGAGAAAACCATTCAATACCAACCTACCACAGAACCACAAACCATTGAAATAAATGCAAGGAATGCAAAAGGACAAAAAGGAGGTAGATGATAGATAGTTGTCACTTACTAAAGTCGATGTCTTATTAAACTCAGTACCCATCATCATTCAATACCAACCTACCACAGAACCACAAACCATTGAAATAAATGAAAGGAATGCAAAAGGACAAAAAGGAGGTAGATGATAGATAGTTGTCACTTACTAAAGTCGATGTCTTATTAAACTCAGCACCCATCATCTCCATGACTCCTCAAAGGCGCAAAGAAGTTCGGTAGACATAATCCAGCAACTTATAACAGTCACACAGTACATTCTAAGAAAAAATCGTCTCCCCAGATTTCTTTTTCTTTTAGATAATGCAAAATTAAATACATTAACAAAGCGCCAAGAAGGTGCTGCAAAAATACATACAACAGAGTACAAAGATCAATTTATTTCTCTGCTGCCGAGAAACATTTCACTCTTAAAACAAGAATTAGACAACTATGCCGGCTTAAAGCTTAAAAGTCATTCACCGTAAAACTTCACAGATGGAGACATTAAAACTATGCACAACTTTAAGATGTATAGTTTTAGGATAACCACAAAATTCTATAAGCTAAAATTTATGGCCTTTTCGGTCTTATCATCATACCCAAGAGTTGATTACCAATAATGCAACTAATGTTTGGCCAGTTTGGGATTAAAGTGCCTCCTCCATCTCACTTCTTATATGCCAATACATGTAGAAGATTTAAGAGGTTTACTCTTTAAGACATTATAATTTCCTAAAAGTATCAATTGAATATGTTCATTTACTTGAAAGTAGTAATACATTGGTAAGCTTTTATATTATTTATTGTAGAGTCGCGCTAGAGAATTGAACAAATAGTCTCGCTTCAACATTGATTGTTTCATCATTTGGTATCTCATTCTATACAACAACAATATGGGGTTTGGGAGGGTAGAGCGTTAGCAAAGTTAACCTTAACTCAGAGTTATAGATGGTTTCCGATAAACCCTCAGCTCAAGGAAAAACAGTGCAAAGAATCCCAGAAAAAGACTTAACGGAAGTACAAGAAATACAAATCAACATTTAATTTCACTTTAATGAACACCATTAGAAGAAATATGTCATGAATGCAAATATGCAATGGCAATTATATATCCAAAATTCAAACACATAATTTACGAAAAATAATTATTATTATATCAAATAAATAGTTCGTAGGGGACGAACACTAGATGAAGAAGCTATACGACTTACCTGTTCACAGGCCTAGGTCCTTCCTAAATGTCACACTTTGCTTCTTTCAAACTAATTGAAATATCAGATGACAACAAAAATCGAAGATAGTAACAAAACAATACGATAACAAAGGATAGTCAGTGAAATCAAAGGACAAGAACTAGGACTAGTAATATTTTGTGCAGAGAATATACAGTTGTTCTACATTGGGTAAAAAGGGGTTTTGCAGAACACTCAAATTACATAGAAACACAATTTCTGCCCAAATAAATTGAGTCATATCAGATACAAAATTAAAAAAAGATTCACTGGGTTTGAGATTTGGGTTTAGAAATAGGAAAAGGAGGCAAGCGCAAGAGAGCTTCCTCAGTCTCAATTGGGTCTGATCTGAGTATCTACAAACATAAATAAACAAAGCAAAGATGGTTAATTGAGAAGGAAGTTAACAGAGAATGAAATGGAGAAGTTAACGCTTACTGGGTCTCGAAGAAGTGGCTTTGTGTCATCTTTTACGGGTCTGAAAACAGGTTTTGTCATCTTCTTCACTTCGTTTTTGCCATTACTGTTCATGCTTGATTCCTCGCCGCCCTTCATATCCCTTTTTACTCTTTTCTAAATTATACAAACAGAGAGCTCCTTAAGTTGTTTTTAGCTTCTTTGAAACACCCACACTCAATTTATGATTTTGATTGACTTAATTTTCTAACATAATACTCCCTCAGTTACTTTTCCATTTTTGAATTGACACACATATTAAGATAATAATTAATGATATAATGAGATTATCATTTTATTTCTATTAATTATGAAGTAGATGAAAAGTATTACATTTTTCAAAATAATTAGTCATTTAATTGAGGGTATAATATGTAAAAAAAAATTGTCATTTCTTGATTTGTCAAAATGAACAAGTAATTAGGGACAACTATAAAAGGAAAAGTTAACAAGTAATTAGGGACAAATAGAGTATTTTCTTACGGTCTTGACTTGGGCTAATGGAAAATGCTCATTTTGATGAATAAAAAAATAATATATTTTTAGAAGACCTTTATATTAATATATATAGTATCATTAATATTATAAAGGGAAAAGGCATAAATTCACTTTTGTACTTATTTCGAAAAGTCAGTTACACGCTCAAATTATCATGACGACTTATTACACACCTTTACTATTTAAAAATGAATTTATTTTACCCCTAAAACTGACATAATTTTTTTTTTAAAACAAATGCGTTTGACAGTAAATAAAAAATAAATTAAAATCTTCTTTTTACTATCACACTACCCCACCCAACGCGTCCTCTTCTTCTTCTTGGTAGGCAACCATCTTCTTCTTTTTCTTTTTTATTTTTTTTCATCATTTTTTCATACCCAATTTCCATCCACCCCACTATACCTCCACCAAAATCCTTCCGCCCCCCCCCCCCCCATCATATCCTATTTTAATGCTTATTCAATTTTACCATTTTCATTATATTTGATTTTTCTCTTCGACTTTGTTGGTGGTTGATAAAATTGATGATCAAGTTTAAAAAATAAAACATAATGATGGATTTGTTGGCATGGGGTGACAAAGAAACGAGAATTGGAGGTGGTGGAGAAGAAAAAATCGATATTGACAATGGTGGTAGTGATATTTGGTGGTGGGTTTGTACCTTTTGATGGTGATGATGTAATTTTGGTGATGAGTTTGTTTACGAGTGTCAAATTTTGTTGTGGATCTTTCTAATTTTTGTGGGGATGATGGTGATAGTATGATTTCAATGGTGGATTTGATCGTAGGTGGTGAAATCTATGGTGACTATTTTGATTTTCATAGTGAAATATATAGATTTGGTAGTAATATGGCGGCAATGTTAGTGATTGCATGGCAGTGTTCATTGAACAAGAAACAATTGAATGACATGGAAAATTTTAGTCAAAATTTGACATGACATCTGATGTGGCAATGACATGGCATTGATATGGCGTAAGTGTGATACACCTCCCATTGTGAGAGTGGTGCTACACGTCTTAAGGGATAAAAAATTCACTACTTAGTAGCAAAGGTGTGTAATAGGTCACTATATTAGTTTAAGCGTGTAACTGACTTTTCGAAACAAGTTCGGAGGTGAATTTATGTTTTTTCCCTATTATAAATTCACAATTCTTTAAAAGTATAAATATATCTAAGACAATTTAGTGAAAGATGATTATATTGTGTTTTTTTGTTAAAATATAAATTTAGTTGAAACACATCTCTAACTTTTCTTATTGCATTCAAAAATTCTAGTGTTGCCACTACTGCAAATGTTTTTTAGTGCATGAGAAATGATCTCTTTTGTACAAACATAATGATTTTGTGATACCTTTTAAATGAGAAGCTATTTTATGGATATGGTTTCAAGAAATTTCCTATGTTTCTCATATAGTTTATTCTTTCACTATCATACATTGAATATTTTTAATAAAGATTCAATGAATAATATTTAATTATTAAGAAAAAAATAAACATTATGTAATGAATTTATTTTTGCAATGAATCATTGAATTCTTGAATTTATTTTACAATGAATCATTTAACAAAAAAATATATTATAATGAATCATACACATACATTGTACTTTAAGTGTAATGAAATTATTTTTTATATAAATTCAATAAATGATACATAATTTAGTAAAATGCCATGATTTTGAGTATTCATTGTACTTTATGTATAATAAATCTATTTTTCTATGTAAATTTAATAAACATGACACATTAATTGGTAAGATCCAATGATTTTTATGTAAGCAAAATTAACCTTCATTGAATCTCAAAATACTCTTTTAATTAATAAATATTAATTTATCGATTAAATAATACATAAAACATAATAATATTTCATGATCCCACCTATATTAATTTTGTGAGATTTTACTTTACTTATTACCCATGTCATTTATTTTTTATCCATTATTGACCATTTTTATAATAATCAATTAAATATTTTTAGTATTTTTTTAAATATGTAGCGAATATTTATTGGTTAGATTTTAAATTACTCAAAATTAATGAGAAAATTATGCGACAAAGTAAATATATACTGGTTAATTATTTAATATAGCTATAGTTTGAAAAAAAAAGTTTTCGCCACTAACCTATAACCATATTTATATGGGCCACGTCCAGAATTTCTATGATTCAGTTTATAATTGTATCAATTCAGAATTTGTATATGTTTACCATATTTATATACGATTTGTTGATTGTTGATACATTTGATTTGTATAAGTTATGAAAAATTCATCTAAGTATAAATTTAGAATTTGTATATAATTATTCTGTTTGTACATGATTTGTTGATACATTTGATTTGTATAAGTTTTGAAAATTTCCTAATATATAAATACAAATTTTGTATATACTTACCATATTTGTATATTTGGCATGTGAAATATACAAACGGAAATACTCATAGCAAACGAAACTATAGCTATGAAGCGTAATTAGACAAACTATAGCTTATAAGAAGGCTTATTAATTTATTTATTTATTTGTTATTTATGAAATTTCCTCATTACTACTTATATTTGATTCAATTTAACTTAACACAGTCGATTAAAACAAATACACCCTTCATTTATAACATTTCACTTTATATGCCCAAATAGGATTCATTCTTCAAATTAAGACCATTTGACCGATCTTATCCACCTAATAATTCAGGCAAAAATGACTAATTCAATTTTCTAATAGACTAGTTAATTCTGTAGCTTATTCATAATTTATTAATAGTTAATAAATAGAAGTTAAAAAGGGAAATATTGCTTTAATAGTTTAGATTCCCAATACCCCCTTATGGTCGAATTTATCAATCGATTAACATTAGGCTAATCTTCTAATAAAAAACCAACCTTCTAGAATGAAAATATAGACCACTTTTCATTCACGTGCATTGTTTGGTTAAAGTCCATTGAGGACAACAAGAAGTAAGTAGAAAACATTTAGAGCCACAACTTCTTATAAGTTGTAATTCTAGAAAGTCAATCAACTACTAATAATCTCTTTAGGTTATGACTCCCACCCCACCCCACCCCATCACCCACCACAAAAAATAAAAAAATAATTTAAATACACAACTTATTTACTATATTCTCTAAAAAATTATTATTTAAAAAAGTTACAAAAATTCATATTCTTTTATATTCTCGGATACATAACTCTTACGTGACGTATCATGATAGGTGTGTCTTGTATCGGCAAAGGTAATGTATCGGGACGCGATGTATCGAGACGTTGAGCGTTGTATTGGAACAATGTCTTGTATCAATAAAGGTAATGTATCGGGACACAATGTATCAGACGTTGAGTGATGTATCTGAAATCGGAACGCGACGTATCGAGATTTTGAGTATTGTATCCAAAATTCTTAAATTTTAAGGAAATTTTGTAATTTGAAAAAGAGTAGGAATAAAATGTAATTAGCTCTTCCCACTATGAGATTTGTGTAAAATATACAAATAAAATAAATAAAATTTACTTTATAAAAATGACAAAGATATTTATATTCGTTGTATTTCATTTTATGTCATGCAGCTTAATTATATATTTAAGGGAAAAAAAAGAGAAATTTGTAAAACTCACGAGGTATCAAAAGATGTTATTACCGATATTATAAAATTTAAAGGAATATTTTATAAACGAATAAACAAAAATAAATAAAATAGTGTCACTGAAAGAATATATAGCTTCCAAACACTGATACTAAACTTTATTTATAAACAAATTTTAATTTGCAAGAATTAAAACAGAACTTTCTTTTCATGAAGTCAAAAGATCAATAAACTAAACTTTATTTATCAATCTTGAATATTCTGGACACATTCTAGAATATTCATTCTTATTTCCTTTTATATTTAATTAATATTTTAATTGGATGGAACATTTTAATGCATTCTCTAATGAACATTGAATTGACTTAATAGAAGGAAGAAGATTCATAATGATATTTTTATCACCTTTTTTTATTTTATTAATAAAGGGTGATATATTATATACTATAAGTTTTACCTCTATTTTAGCCTTAAAATGTGAATATTGGAAAATATTCATAACTAATATGATACAAACTATTATTAGTATGATACATCAATAACATTTGATGACTTTAGAGAAACCTTTCACAACACCAAAAGGTCTCCAAACACACATATATTCATCATAGAAACAAGGAGATATATGCACACCTGATTCTCATAGATTTTTCGACTATAAAAAAATGATATACCAAACCATAATAATATATTCAATCTTAATCTTTATTCTTCTTCTTTTGAGATGACTTTGAGTGCCTTATTGTTGTCGTTGTTGATCCTTAGAAGATTTCTCGTAGATGACAATAATATGTACTTATCTCAAAATTACTATATGATCAAGATTTTCTTATTGAAATCAGAAGTTTTTGATTTTGATAGTAATCTTGATTTTCCTCGTGCTTTGTAATAGGAGCCAAGGCAAAAGAAGAATTGACTTTAAGGACGTTATTGTTGTTGTTGTTGCTACTGATTGATTTATTAATTGATTTCGAGTAATTGATTTCGAGTCATCTAAAATTTCATTATCGCCATTCTTTTTGGTTTTGATTAAAAGAGAGTTTTGTTGGGAAGAGTTGATGTTTTTGTTTGTTTTTTGGAGAGGATAAAGGAGATCTGTTGGGAAGAAATTGTATTGAAGGCCAGCCATGAAAAGTGTTAAAAATCACTTAGTTTTTCTTGATATTTTTGTTTTGTTCTGTTTTGTTTAAAGAATTGGATGGGTTGTGCACTTATTTATAGACACAAAAATAATAATTGGGATTTTCGAAGAGTCAATGGCTAATTGGCTATTGGTTGGTGTGAACTGTGAAG
Source organism: Solanum commersonii (assembly GCA_029007595.1). NCBI lineage: Eukaryota > Viridiplantae > Streptophyta > Magnoliopsida > Solanales > Solanaceae > Solanum > Solanum commersonii. The sequence continues at coordinate 115,935 of JAJTWQ010000125.1, forward strand.
AATCCAAATAATAAATAGAAAAGAGAAAAAGAAATAGAAAAAGAGAAGAGAAAATCAAACAAATTAATTTTAAGAACCATTAATTAAAAAAAAACTATAAATATTGCTTAAGCGTGGTTCGCGTCAAAAGTATATATACACAACTAACAACTTAATTATGTAAACATGTTTAGTATAAACATCATATGCCAATAAACATGTTTTTAGTATAAATATAATAAGAGGCGGAGCCAGGATTTAATGTTTGTGGTTCTAAATTTTAAAGCAGAGCAATATATTAGTCTAATATAACAATCGTTAAATTACAAACAAATATATATATAACCACAAACATATAAGCATATCATTACAATTGCACTCGACAAATTGTTATGTTTTGAAAACAGAAATGATGCATCATTTGGTACACTTTCAAATACTTCATTTATTAATATGAAGATTTGAGTTATTTATTTTAAAGTTCTAAAATATTATTTGGTAAAAGGTAGATAAGTGTGATATTTTAGTATAAATTTTGCACATTTTTTTCTATAATCTCAATATTATTTTAAGTAAAATTAAAATTATTAAATTCACCATTAATATTTTTGGGACCTAAATGGAAGGTTTTATTTGCTTCATCACCCTTGAGCCACTCTTGCCTTGAAAGTTGAAGTTCCCAGAAGCAAACAATAACTTAATTAATATAATCAATTATTAATACGTGGAACAGTCCTAAAATCAAAGATTAAAAATAAGATATTTGAATAAATTGTTATACAATGTAAAGACAAATAATTTTAAAAAAAAGAGAGAGAGAAAAGGGGGGGAGCTGAGGAGGAACTGAGAAGAGTAAATAGTACTTATCGGAAGTTGGTAGTAAAAATTAGAACTCTAACTTTTTAAAAATTAAATTTTGGGTTTAACGTTTTATTGAATGTTTTAAAAGAAATCAATAGTGAAATGTTGTTTTAGAGAATGACACTATATTTTTGTTACTTACAATTATCTATTTTGAAATGAATAGTCATATGTTGTTTTGGAGTATGACACTACTTTTTTATTATTTTCAATTATCAATTTTCTGTTTTATTGTTTGAAAAAGAATTTAGAAAAATCTATATAGGAAAAATTGAATTAAAGGAGGATAAAAGATAGACACAAAACACATTTTTAATCTAAAGTAAAAAAAATTGGAAAAATTGAATAGTTGCCAGTGGGGCTCGAACCCCCATCCAAAAAAATCAGCACTGCCTACGCGCTTACCACTGCGCCACCCACCTTAGTTTGATGTGGGTTTGCACGCAATATTTATATATATTCGTACATAATTTTTTAGTACGTATATAGGATCCACGTAAAAGTCAGTGGATTCTCGTCCAAACTCTCATTTAACACTGTAGCTCTGCCCTGAATATATATCATAGTCTTTGATTTGAGAATTAAGGTTAAAGTGATAATTTAACAAAACATACAATTGCTCGACTAAACCAATTGAACTATTTTATAATAGTTGGTGTGAGGTAGAAATATTAAATGAACAGTTGGGCTGATATTGCCACTTCTAGTGAAAAAAAGTTAATAATAAATATGAAATACATAAATTTTGGGGGTTAATTATATCCTATTGCGGAAGTTTTTCCAATTATAAAAAATTTCAAATTTTTCATTGCTCCCGGATACATTTCTTGGTTGTCCTATATATTACAAGTGACATATTACTTAATGAGAAGAATGTACTCGAGAGGAGATATGGAAGTATCTGAGAGGAGAATTTTATAATTTTGTTAAATAATAAATTTTTAAAAAAATTATGATATCTTAAATTATAAATTTATGTAATTTTTCCTAAAAAGTATTTCATAAAATAGTCGAAGTGTGTAACTAGATTATTCGAATAATTAGTCCACATACTAATTAATATTAGGGAATAACAAGTACTCCATAATTTTTAATTGGCTCTAGTTGTGACACTTGTCCAAGTGAAAAACCATTGCTTCTAGATAGTTGGCTAAAGGCAGGGAATTATTTTGACTAGTAACTATTTCTTTACCAAATTAAATTTGTCACCCAACATTTTTATTTAATTGTGTATACTGTATGATATTGTTGCATTTTGTAGTACATGTTGTACTTACTAAACTAAATTATTCAGTCACTAGAGGGATGTTAAACGCCTTTTATTCATGTCACAACTTATTTTAAGATATATAATAACAATAAGTATTGAGAAATATGTTGGAAATATGACAAATGCAATCTTTCTTGCTATTACAAAATAACATGAATCAATTATGATATTTAGTTAATTTATCGCTAAATAATCCTTTGTAGCTTACATGACACTTGACTAGATACTAATATAACCACCATAACAAACCCGAATTGCTCATTACATTGATAAGAGAACTGAAACACAATTACAATTTTAGAATAGTAATTGCAATACCCAAACTATTGAATTACAACGGAAATAACAAGTAACTAATGATAGAAATAAGAATGAGGATGAGAAACTTAAACTCTAGAAGAAGTAGAAAAGACAATAATTTTTCTTCGATATGCATAAACCCTGAATCACAGATTCACATACAACTATCTTGTTTTGATGAAACTGTTTTCACACCCACTACTCAATACGGATTTCAATTAACCCGGCCCTATTGCTTGTTCTTGGTCCAATAACTCTTGTCAGCCTAACAACTATTTGTGTGACCTTGATGTCCATATTGGGCTGAACTTGGTTCATAACAACATCCGTTTCAAATCTTCAAAAAAATGAACAAGTTAAGGGCTCCTGCAATTGAAGACAAACTAATATTTAAGAAATACCTACATTGAAGAGAAAATTGTATAAAAGGTGTCAAGTAAGTCTTGTTTTTGTTTTTTGGTGACATTGACTTTGTCAAAGAGGATTAAATGAAAAGTGGACTTGATTAGACTAATTAAAAACTTTGGGGTATAGATTAATATTTCGAATATTTTGAAAAGTTTTTCCTCTTTTTTAAAAAAAATTTAATTTCAAAATTTAAACCTTCCCCCTTCATTTTCTTTTCAATCTTTCTTTCCCTTGTCAAATATCTTTCTCACTCTTTTTTTTTCCTTCTCTTTCAAGAAGCTCTGTTGTATCTATTGAGAGAAAAATTGAGAGAATCAATTTAAAACCAAACAAAACCCAACTGATATATAGGAAAAGTTACATTAAAACATCACTAAATTAATATAATATAGGTGAGATCATGATTTTTTTTTTTTTTGTAGATGTATTATTTAATTGATAAATTAATTTTTATTAATTTGAAGAATGCTTTGACACCATAAAATTCGTTCGGGAGTGAAATCTCAAAGAATTTTCCCGAACGAATTTTAATGAACCCACTTGTGAAAATGTCATTCATGAACTTGAGGTTATGATTAATAATTTTGATTATCGCAATAAAATGGACACTACTAACGGATGGGATGATACATGTTCATAGGTCCAAAGCTTAGAAGAAATTGTGGATACCATTGAAAAAACAATGTTGATGATAGAGATGAAGATGATACAATACCTTTGGAACCAGTTACGTGTAAGAAAGCACTTATCACATCTAAACTCTTCACAATTTTATGGAGCAGTCACTATAACAAATATGATATATAGCTACGAAATTATTAGCTACGACATCAAATTAATCACTAATTGTTCGTTTTTAGTGACAAAATTTACTTTTCGTGCTTAAATATACGAGACACATATTTTTGGTGACGAAATATAAAAATTCGTAGAAAAATTTTATCCACTAAAGTTTCCAACCAAAAATTTAATTGGCGCCATTTGTTAAGTAGTGTTATTCACGAATTTAAAGTTATCATGATACATTATTTCGTCAATAATAATGTAACTAATTCATGTCAAATTATTTTTTGTCTTAAAATTTATTAATTTTTTGACACAAAAAAATATATTGTTACAATATTGACAAATTAGAGTTCGTAGTTAAATATTATAAGTTTTAGCTATAAAAATTTATATTTAATTATGACATTTATTTTCGTCAAAAATAATATAAATAATTGGTGACAAAGATTTTATTGTCTCTAATCAATATGTGATTTAGTGACAAAAAAATTTGTCACAAAATATGTAAGGTGTTAAATAGCGACGACTTAAAATTTGTAGTGAATAATTCAACTATTTGCTACGAAAAAAATCATAGCTAAATACATTTTTTTTGCTACAATTGTTTATAATTATAAGTGACAACTTACAAAAAGAATAATACAAGTGCTTCATAAGAAATAGACAGAGTTCATTCATTAATTGGCGAGGGAAAATATTAAAACCAACAATTCGATCGATTTTGTAAAAATGAAAAAGTTCAATTCATCAATTTTCTTAAATTATGCAATTATAAAGTGCATCATTTGAAAAATACAATCCATATTATAAGTATCGTGAGTGGGGTACGGTTCTACCATTATGTTACTAATACGTGTTGGCTCAACAATTTTATTTTTTATTTGATACACTTTCATTGATAAAGACGATAGAAAAAATAATTTCTCAAGTCTTGGTACTAATTTTTGAGCGTGTCTATTGATTTGTTATTGGTAAACTGCATAAACTAAGTCGATCTATTTACTTCTGCCTAAAAATATTTACATATTTAATAGTAATTCCACATACGTACGTAGAGCAACTATACAGAGATAACATCGACTTAAAAATTTAGACTTTACAAAGGTGCGAAATATATCATTAATTTCTATTAACTTTTTCCATCAGTGCGAAAATTGAAATAAACTAAAAAATGAAAGCAAAAATGAAAGAAATGAATCAACTAGGATTTCAAATATATTATGATGAAATATTATAGTTATGGGTATCGATGTTTTTTTTTCAAAACAATTGATTTACTGATAGAGTTGAACCGATTATTTATTTTTTAAATAAAATCGAAAGTTTAATCTTATATAAATTTATAATTGTACTGAATAATTTATAAAAATAAATAAATAAAATGAAAGAATCGTACTAAATATATTTAAAGATATTTTAAAAAATATACAATTTAATTAAAATATAATCTACATTTGAATGAATTGTGGGTGGTAAATTTCATGCATTTGTGTATTTATATAAATAATATAAATATATTATCTCTACAGAAGTTAAATTTGAAAGAAGTGAATGAAGTTAAAAATAAAATAAAAATGAGAGACAAGAGAGAGTTGATCGGATGGTAAACACTCCTCACTTCTAACCTTAAGGTTGTGAGTTTGAGTCCTCAAGAAAGCATAATGTGGGAGCCCCTCTCAGGGAGGGGTTTAAAAAAATTGAGATGGGAGGAGATAATAGGAACATTAACCTTTTTTTCATAATAATAATTTTATCCCTAAATAATACATTTAAGAACAAAATAATTTTTTTTATATAAAATATAGTCATTAGTGACGAAATTAGATTTTGTTCAACTACAAAATACATATAACTTTAGAGACAATTAATGTCGTCACTGATTAAAGTAAAATAATTACGGACGATATAATTTTGTCGGTAGTAATAACCTTTTAGTAACAAAGATACTATTAACTACAAAAAAATTATACTTTTTACGACAAATTTTTTTATCACAAATGTTTAAGCATTTGGGGACGATTTTTCTTTTTGTAGTTAAATAATACTTTTAGCGATGAAGCACTAAATCAAATTTGTATACTTTTAGCGACACACATTTAGTGACGAATGATTGACAAATTATTTTTCGTCTCACAAGATTTTTAGTGACAAAATATGATTTATAAATGATGAAATTATTTGTCCCTGATAATCAAATTTGTTGTAGTGAGTTCAAAAAGACAACACCGAAACTTTTGGATGCAATAAGAAAAGTTAGAGATGAGCTTTAACTAGATTTAAATTAGTATTAACAAAAAACAGAATACAATAGAATCATATTCATTAAATTGTCTTAGATATATTTGTACTTTTAGATAATTATTAATTTATAATATTAATAGGACCATATATTTATATAGGAGTCTTATGAAAATATATTATCTTATTGATATGGGTGATTTTTTCCATAGGCCCAAATCAGGACCGGAAGAAATATTATTTTAAAGAGATTATTAATTAATCGAGTATTAATTTAGTGAGGTTTTACGGTATTTGTGCTAATGCCTTTATAATAAATAATTATTGGTTTTAACATATTTTTTATTTATTACTCTCTTTGTCCCTATTTATGTGGCATTTTTCATTTTTTGAGAGTCAAACATTTTAACTTTGAATGGAAATTTGCGTATGAAACCTACAAATTTTTTGAAATGAAATTTATATATTTGTAAACTACGTAAAAAGTACTATACGTCACAATAATTAATAATTCAAAATATTGAAAAGATCTATGAAAAACTTACAGTCAAAGATAAACTTGTATGAATCTCGAATCCAAAAAGTGCCACATAAAATGGGACGGAGAAAGTACCATTTATAGCAATATATAAATCTTTATATTTATTAAAAGTGAATTATGTATACAATATAGATGTATTATGTATTTTATAAATTGTGATCTATAATATATATTATAAGTGTTAAGTGAAAAAAATATTATTACTATAGATGATAAATATTTTCTTAAATAACATATCTATGCAAGTTTTTCACTTATATACAACAATCAATGCACTATACAAAACATATAATACACTATAACACAAGTTTTAAAATGAATTATTGCTATATTTTAGTTAAATTATCACTATAATTATTTATTAGAGCTTAAAATACAATTTTTTTTTTTTAAAAAAAAAACATGTGTTGTCTGTGTAAGAAGGTAACTTTTAAAGTAGAATTATTTGTAAATAAAACTACACATAATTATATCTAAATTGTATTATAAGTGTTCAGTGAAAAAAATGTCATTGCTAGATAATAAATATTTTCTTAATATATCTATATAAGTTGCAATGATACAAAATATATAATACACGATATTGCGAGTTTTTCTTAAAGTAAATTATTGCTATGACTCACTATGATTGATAATTAGAACTTAAAATATTTTTTTTCTTTTAAATATGTGTTGTCTTTGGAGAAGGTAGCCTTTTTTTCTTTTAAAGTAGAATTGTGTGTAAAAAAAACTACACATAATTATGTCTAGCACATTTTCGATCAGTTTATTAATCATTTTTTGATCCACAAAAAATATGAAAAGTTGAACTTTGACTCATTTTTCCTTGACTTCTGAATTATTCACACCCAAATTCAATCTAATTCATCTATTTATGATCATTAGTTGAAAATGCAAGCTAGAGTCAGAAATTGACAACTTTTTCTTGTTAAATTATTCGATATCTATAATGCATTACATAGTTGATTACTTGATTTTAAAATTTCTTTTAAATGGAAGCGTAATTGTTATTTAATAATATGGTATATGATTCTTAGTCAAAGGAGGAATATATTATGTTGATAGTTATGTTGGTGAACGATATAAAACGTTGGAAAAGATATTACAATATTGATATTGGATTGGAATTACAAAGTAGTAAATAACTTATCACAAACACTGTGTCGTGGCAAGCCATTGCCTTGAAAGCGATTTTGGCCCGACTCCAGTGCAAATCGTAGTAGTCGGTCGCTCCCCAAGGTTCCACAGTTACTCTCAAACACGTGCACTCGTGGCTGAAAGTTTGGAAATTGCCCAAAACCAATGGCCCAAAAATATTCTAAGAATAAGCTTAAGAAAAGAAAGGAAAAAAAAGTTTTTCTCTTCTTTTTTGGTTTATGTTCTATATCTCTTATGCTCACAAAAGGTCATGCTTATATATATATTTCAAGAGGAGGAGTTTCAAATAAAAGAGTTAATTTTTCATTTTGTGAAACGGATTGTCAAGGTTAATGGCATTAAAGGCCATTACATCACTTTTACATAATCCCCTTGTTTGTCTGTAATTTGGAATGTTTATGTTCTCTTTTGAAACGTATTGTTGTTATATCTTTGCATTAGACTTAATTAACATAGTTAGAATTAACTCAACTATAGAATTAACTCAACAATCCCCCACTAATGCAAAGATGAAGAGTAAGAATTGACTTTTGGGCAAAAGGAAGGAACATGTACTTAAGTATCAATATCTTTCGATTTGAATTGACACGTAGTGATATGAGGCAACAACTTAATATCCACAAAGTGAAGTATTCTTGAACTGGATGGATATAAATTGAGACCCCCATAACACATATCATATCCTTAAATTTAAGCAATCTCTGTGATACAAAGTGCTTTTATGGTCATGCACACACACCTTAGGTCTTATGAGTGCTTTAGAAAGCTGACCCAAGTCTTTCATAAAGTGCAACCACACCTTTACACTCACGTAGGTGATTCTATCAAGTCTATCTCAAATAGACCATCTTAAGGCTATAGAATCATTAAGAGCAAAATAAGCTCAACCTTATAAAACACTGCTTTACGCCATAGGGATAGAAAATGTGATGTATATTGAGGCCTAATAGGTCCACCACATTACCTCAATCAATGGGCTTTAGCCCTATCTCCCTCGATGTTTCAAGGATTATTTTCCTTGTCAAGCCCTTGGTCATAGGATCAGTCAAATTTCTTTCGGACCTTACATATTACCAAGGAAATAACACCCAGTTTCAACAACTGTTTAACCGCACCATGTTTGATGCGAATGTGTCTCTTTTTTCCATTGTACACACTATTTTTGGCAATTTCAATTGCTGCTTGTGAGTCACAATGAAGAGAGACTGATGAAGCTTATCTTTCCCACAATGGCATAGCTGCCAAAAAGATTTCTCAGCCACTCAGCTTCTTGCCCTGCCAACTCGAGAGAATTAAATTTAGATTCCATGGTAGAACGTGTTATACAATTCTGTTTGGAAGACTTCCACGAAATAGCACCTGCACCCAAAGTAAACACATAGCCACTGGTAAAGCTAACTTCATCATTATCAGTTACCCAGTTTGCATCACAAAAACCTTCTAAAACAACAGAAAATTTATTAAAGTGCAAACACCAATTCATAGTACCTCTCAAATACCTTAGCAAGCGATAAAGAGCATTCCAGTGTTCACTGCTAGGATTATGAGTATATCTACTGACAACATAAGCTATATCAGGCCGAGTATAGTTCATTAGAAACATTACACGCCCAATTATTTTAGCATATTCAGTTTGAGAAACACTAGATTCTTTATTCTTCCTCAAGTGTATGCTAGGATCATAAGGAGTTCTTGCTGGAACTACATAAAAAAAATCAAACTTTTTCAACATACTTTCAATGTAATGAGACTGACACAAAGAGAAACCATTAGCAGTTCTTTTGATTTTAACTCCCAAAATCACATCTGCTTCACCAAGGTCTTTCATTTCAAATTTAGAAGACAAAAAGTTCTTGGTCTCATTAATAACATTCACATTAGGACCAAAGATTAACATGTCATCTACATATAAGCATATAATTACACAATCTGAACCTATCATCTTAGAATAATCACAGGTATCAGATGAATTTACAACAAAGTTATCATCCACTAATGTGCTATTAAATTTTTCATACCATTGCTTAGGTGCTTGTTTTACTCCATACAAGGACTTTCTCAATTTTCATACTTTATCCTCTTGTCCTGGAATGACAAACCCTTCGGGTTGAGTCATATAGATCTCTTCCTCTAAATCACCATTTAGAAATGCTGTTTTGATATCCATTTGATGTACCACTAAATCATGAATAGCGGCTAAAGCAATAAGAGTTCTAATGGTCTCTATTTTAGTCACAGGAGAATAAGTATCAAAGTAATCAATACTTTTCTTTTGATTAAAACCCCTAATCACAAGTCTAGCCTTATATTTTTCAATTGTACCATCATGTCTCAATTTCTTCTTAAATATCCACTTGCTACTTATGGACTTACAACCTTTAGGTAAATCATACAAGTCCCAAGTGTGATTAGAAACTACAGAGTCTAATTCACTTTTAATAGCCTCTTTTCAAAATATAACATCTATTGATCTCATTGCTTCATCATAAGTCGTAGGGTCTTCTTCGATTAAATAGATAGACACTAATTCATCATTTAAAATATTAATATCAAAATTTTCAGTTAAGAAAGTAGTGATAAAACCAGGACCAAAACTTGTCTCAGTTCTACATCTTTTACTCCTTCTGATTTCATTTTCATGCTCGTTAGAAATAACATTAGAAGAAGGCACAATATGAGAATTGTTTGACATACATGCAGAAGCATTATTTTGCACATCACTCGGCATATTATTTTTCAAAGGAAAAATATGCTCAAAAAATTCTGCATCTCTAGATTCACAAATAGAGTGATCACTTAAAGACATAAATCTATATGCAGCACTATTTTGAGCATAACCAATAAAGTCAGTATGAGAAGTCTTAGAACCAACATTTACGCGTTTAAAATCAGGTAGACCAACCTTAGCCAAACACCCCCACACTTTAAGAAATTTCAAGTTAGGAGCAAACCCTTTCCACAACTCATATGAGGTCTGGTCTAACTTCTTATGAGGGACTCTATTAAGAATATATCATGCAGACAAAATTGTTTCTCCCCACATATTTTCAGATAGACCAGAGCTTAAAAGCATATAATTCATCATTTCTTTAAGGGTTCTATTTTTCCGTTCGACTACACCATTTTGTTGGGGAGTATAGGGAGCACTATCCTCATGTATAATACCATTTTTCTCACAAAAATCTTCTAGAGTTTTAGTATTATATTCACCGCCCCTATCAGATCTAAATCTCTTGATTTTTCTATCTAATAGATCTTCCACTTCTGCTTTGAATTTCAAAACATGCTTTCAGCCTCATCTTTAGACTTAAGAAGATATACCTTAGTGTATCTATAAAAGTCATCAATTAAAGTAATGTAATACTTTTTTCCACCTTTACTAACAATGTTCTTGAAATATGCTAAATATGAATATATTAGTTCAAGTAATTTGGTCTTTCTACTAATAACATATTTGAAAGGTCTCTTGGCATGCTTTGCTTCTACACACATAGGATATTTAGAAAACTCATCAGTTTTTATCATAGGAATTAATTCCATTTTTCTAAGTCTTTTAATAGAAACAATATTAACATGACCTAGTCTACCATGCCAGAAGTTAATAGACTCAACAATATAAGCAGAATTTGAAATACTTGCATTATTGACTATCTCTTGAACAATGTCCAATACAAATAATCCTCCACTAAGATATTTCTTCCCAACAAAGTCTCCTCCACGAGAAATAATTATTTTATCAGCTTCAAAAATAAGTTTACTGCCTACTTTGTTGAGAAGTGCTCCAGAAACTAAGTTTCTACGGAGAGAGGAAACATACAAAACTTTGTTCAAGGATAAGTTTTTTCAGAAGTTAATTTAAGTAAAACTTTTCCTTTACCCATGACTCCAGCAGTAGTGGAGTTACCCATGTAAACACATTCTTCATCAGTGGACTCCTCAAAGTCATGGAATAAATTTTTATTGGCACAAAAATGCCTTGAAGCGCCTGTGTCTAGCACCCAGTCAGTTTTGTTAGCCACTAGATTTGCCTCAATGACTACAACAACAATCACTTCATTACCCTCAGCAAGATGGGTTTGGACATCACTTTGTCCTTCTTGATCTGAGTGCTGCCCCTTTCTTTGATAGCACTTGGCATCCTTGTGACCAACTTTTCCACAAACAAAATAAGGACCCTTAAATTTTTGAATTTGACTCTCTGGCTTGTTGAATTGATTTTTCTTCTTCATATGTTCCTTTTTCGAGACTTTTTTCTGTTTGTCTGTGAACCTGTCTTTCACAATGGTACCAGAAGATTCAACAAGATTAGCTTTAGAAGAATTAAAAGAAAGTTCTTCCATCTTATCTTTGAGACGGTTCGCCTCTTCAGTCCTCATATGACTAATAATTTCTTGGAGATTTAAATTCTTTTTCTTATGTTTTAATTGATTTCTATAATCACTCCAAGATGGTGGGAATTTTTCAAGCAGAACATTAGCCTGAAATATCTCACACATCTTCATGTCCTTGTTGAGAACATCTACAGTCAAGTTCTCATATTCGTGAACTTGTTCCATTATTGGCTTATTATCAACTATTTGGAATTTAACTGACCGACAACATATTTTTTTCTTTCCTGCATCATCAACACCATATTTCTTTCCAAACTCCCATATTTCTTTGTTAGATTTATAGGTTAAAAATAAATCAAATAAAGGATTAGTCATATGATTTAGCAAATATCCTCTCACAATTTTGTTATTCTTTTCAAACTTTTTTTTAGCAACATCATCAGTAGTCATAACATTGCTAGAATCAGTATTAGTGTTAGAACCATTCATAGAGGGTTCTTTAAATAAAACATAATCAACTTCTAATTTTTCAAAGAAAATTAAAAGTTTTTGTGACCATCGTTTAAAATTACTTCCATCCAAAGGCTCAAGTTTTGACAAATCAGAAAAAGTTTTGTTCAAAGAAATAGCCATTTATCAAAATTATATGTTAGTAAAATCGCTTTCAAATTGTTGAAAAAAATACTACAATATTGATATCGGATTGGAATTACAAAGTAGTAAATAGCTTATCACAAACACTGTGTCGTGGCAAGCCACTGCCTTGAAAGCGATTTCGGCCCGACTCCGATGCAAATCGTAGTAGCCGGTCGCTCTCCAAGGTTCCACAGTTACTCTCAAACACATGCACTCGTGGCTGAAAGTTTGGAGATTTCCCTAAACCAATGGCCCAAAAATATTCTAAGAATAAGCTTAAGAAAAGAAAGGAGAAAAAAGTTTTTGTCTTCTTTTTTGGTTTATGTTCTATATCTCTTATGCTCACAAAAGGTCATGCTTATATATATATTTCAAGAGGAGGAGTTTCAAATAGAAGAGTTAATTTTTCATTTTGTGAAACGGATTGTCAAGGTTAATGGCATTAAAGGCCATTACATCACTTTTACAGAAACCCCTTGTTTGTCTTTAATTTGGAACGTTTATGTTTTCTCTTTTGAAATGTATTGCTGTTATATCTTTGCATTAGACTTAATTAACATAGTTAGAATTAACTCAACTATAGTATTAACTCAACAAAAAATACTCCATAAAATAATCAATATGGACGTGAACTGACCCTAACATTACCATTTGATATACTTCAGTTCTTTGATGCAAGTATCAAAAACTATTTTTTGTTTAAAATAAAAGTTAACAAAAGGTGATTTGTTTTCTAAGCTAATGGTGATGATGCTTAATCAAGAGTCTATTAAGTTGTCAATATTGGCCATATTAAGGTGCTACAACATTTTTTCCCATGAGGTTATTATTAAACTCTACTTTCTTTTCTTTATTATTACAGTGTGTGCTATTAATTGAGTTTTATAGTAATATTTGGGAATTTTAGGTTCTCTATATAGAGAAATTAAATATACCCTATGTATTTAATCTTTTACGAAAATGGTAGTAATAATACTTCCAAAAAACTATTGCATGTTCTCTTCACATTTACATGCCATTATTGATCTTTGAACACCTCACTTTTTTTAAAAATAAGTATTTTCGTGAAGTAGAAAAAGCTAAGAAAATAGTTTTTCTCTAAATACACTTTTCAGAAAAAAAACACTAACCGTATCAAGAGTGTGTTTAATTGGTTGATTTAAATGTTTTTTTTCAAATCAACTTATTTTCCTCAAATTTAAGGAAACTGACTTACTTCCAAAAGTTAAGGAAAAAATTTTCAGAACTCTTTTTCAACCTCACACCTCAACTATCCACCCTAACTCAAGTCTCGGGTACCAATTTCGATACTAATATAAGATTTGACTCCTAAATTTTTATTCGATACCTGACTCCTGACCTTGATTCTTGATCATTTTCAAATTAGGTTGGGGTTGAATCCCGATTCAAGTATTGAGTCCCAGGTCAAGATTTGAGGTCATATCTTAGATCGAGTGTCAAGGTTGAGTTTCGAGTCAGGTGTCAACCTGGGGTTTTGATTCATGTATCCAAGTTAGGTTTGGATAAAAATTGAGGTTGGATTCCAGGTCAAGTGTCGAATTTAGAATCAAAACCAATTCTCAAGATATATCTTATTCCAAATCAAATGTTGAGTCCCAAATTGGGTGTTATGATTGAGTCCCAAGTCAAATGTCAGATTTGAATCCTAGTTCAAAAGTTGTGTGTTCAAGTCGCAAATTGGAAACGAGTCTCGATTTAAAAGTCGGGTCTTGGATTAGAAGTTGGGATCCATTGTTGGGCACAGATCGCAATTCAAAAGTTTAGTCCTTGGTCATGAGTCAGGGTCAAGTCTGAGTTTGAAAGTTAAGTCATAGGAGATAGGGTCAGAAGACTGATGTAGGAAATAATATAACATGCAATAGGTTGCAATCTTCTGTCTCTTTTGTCTTCATCTTTTTGAGGTCTAACGTGTCAAATAAATTTATATAAATAGTTTTCTGCATTAAAAATTATTTGCTCGGGATAAATTTTTCAACCAATAAATTAATTTAAAAAAATTTGAACACAAAGTGAAAATGTAAAGAATTACAATACTAAACAATTTACCGCATCAGATGGTGCAATCACTTATGTGCATTTTGTAGTGACATTTTGATTCTTCAACTATCAAATATATTTTATTTTTAGGTATTGTGACCGTGTTTTGAAACTTGAGCGGATTAATTACGTGATCTTCTTCTCATCATGACTACAAAAAACATAAAAAAGTATTAGGAAAAAATTAAAAAAATTAGTTACGATGAAGTATTGTATTTTTATTACAGAGATTAGATAATGTGAATATAAATTTGAATTGTCAATTAGTGTGACTTATATTGTGTTTTTGAATATATTAATTTTATTTTCGAGCAATTTGAAAATTTCATACCCACATTTACAGTTAAATTTAAATTGTTCAACTCTCAAAATTCAAACAATACCATATAAATTGGGACGGATTAGTAATCACATAGAATATCTTATTAATATTTAGATCTTATAAGTTTTTGGAAAGTCAAAATTGATTTTTTTTTTCCCTTTCAAAAAGTACTTATTTTTAGAAAAGCATGGTGTTTGACATAGAAAAAAAAAAAGGATTTCTAGTAAATAATATTAATTGTTTTTCGGAAGCTAAAAAGCAAGTAATTCCCCCTCTCCCCTCCCGCAAAAAGCACTTTTTGAAAAGTGATACTTAGAAATTGTTTAGTGTGAGATATAAGGTATAATAGTTTTGGATTAAAAAAAAGTTTTAGAATAAGATACTGAATTATTTTATCTCCGTTATTTATACCAAATTAATTGGAGAAGTTATTCCATATACGAGATATAATTGGAATAATATCAAGGGATCTTCAATATATGAATAATAGTGATTTGTAAAAGGCATATTTACCACAACTCCTTAATTATCCTATTCATAAAGTAATAAAATAATTACCCGATTATATTTGGGTAGTCATCCGATTCACCCTAAAAGTCATATTTTTTTGTTATCTTTTAGTATTCTTGAAATTAAGATAAGTATAATAATAAAAAATTAGATAGAAAATAAAATTTTACATTAAATATCAAATTTAATATATTAAACGTGATATTTTTTTTAAATATTTTAAATAGTTATTTGTGATAAAGTCCGATTTCATCCCATTCGAGCTGCAAAAGAAATGTTGATAAAATAATCAAATTTAAATTTTGATATCTCTAATTAAATATAAGAAACAACTTAATTCTTGGGATGCATAATTAGTATTTGACAGAAAATTCAAGTTTGCTCACTCAAATAAATATATGAATAAAATTCAATATGAGAATATGATAAATTATAGGCAAATCTATGTTTGATTTTGGCAAATACTTTTTATTCCTACTCATTTTCCCAACTATTTATTATGAGATAATATTTTTGCAAATCCAAAGTTCTTACATTCATCTTTTTTATCTCATGAACTAACACTAAAAACAACACTTAGACGTAAAAGAAAGACCATAAAGATGATTTTTTTCGAAGATTAAACAATTACACGTACGACATATTTTCATTTACTTCTTTGCATGATGTAGTGATATTCTTCTACTTCAACTAAGGCATGTTACTCTAAAAATTTGAAAGTCATTTTATGGGATAATTCGAAACACTTGTTTTTCTCTAACTTGAACTCCACATTTAGATCTGTCAAAATGGGCTGGCCCAACCCAACTCAACCCAACCCTAACGGGCTAGAGAGTTAAATGGATTAGGATGGGATGGCCCTTTTAATTAAAGGGCCTATAAAATAGCAGCCCAACCCATCCCTAAGCAGGCCACGGGTTGTGATGGGTCGGCCCTTCACCCAAAAAATGAACAATATTGCTTTCTTAGAAAATGTATTTAAGAGTATCAAACTTTGATGTCTGATGAACACGACATCAATACATACACAAATTCATGTATGACTTACATATTTTAGTGAATACGTACAAAAATACATAATAGCCAAGATACAACATCGTAAGATTCATCCGAGCAAAAAATATTACATGATCAATTTTTTCATAAACAAGACAACAAAGGGGAAATGAAAACTTAGGCATAAAAATAAAAGTAGGCTTGATTTTAGTGGTATGATGGCCCTAAAATGTAAAAGATCTACAAAGGAGTTAGACATTGATTTTATATTTTTAAAATATTTATTGACAAAATTTTTAAAAATAAAACACTACTAAAATATTTATAATAAATATTTTTATTATAGCCCATGAGCTGGCCTCTAACCCTCGCGGGTTGGGCCTATGAGGCTAGCGGGCCAAATGAGGCTGGGCCAAAAAAATTAGGCACAACCCTACTTAATTCAAGGATTGGGTTGAGCCGACTTAATGGGTCAAGCCCATTTTGACAGCTCTATCCACATTAGATATTCGATGCATAGTGAGTATCTTACAGAATAATTCTTGGGATGCATAGTGAGTATCTGACAAAATAAATCATGTTTCCTCATTTAAATAAATATATGAATAAAATTCAATACGAGAATATGATAAATTTTAGGAAATCCTATGTTTGATTTTCGCAAATCCTTTGTATTCCCACTTATTTTCCCGACTATTTTGTACGAAATAAAATTTTCGTAAATTCAAAGTTCTTAAATTCATAATTTTTGTTTCAAGACTAAACACTAAAAAAGCAATAAGACGTAAAAGAAAGACCATAAAGATGATTTGTTTTGGAGATTAAACAATTACACGTACCACATATTTGCATTTACATCTTGATGTAGTGATATTTTGCTGCTTCAACTAAGCCATATTACTCACTAAATTTGAAAGTCATTCAATGGGATAATCCAAACACTTGTTCTTCTCTAACTTGAACTTCACATTAAATATTTGATAATTGTAACGACCCGGGAGTACCCCCTAGAAGTTACACGGCGTACTTGACCCCAAAGGGGTCTAGTACAAGCCCTTAGCATACATCATTGCATACGTCATAGAATAAAAGCGGAAAATTTGAAACTTTTTCTTCAACAATCAAAGTCACTTTTTTAAAATAGAAAGGAGTCTAAACATTGTCTCATTGGCCATCTAATACAATTGAATACTTAGACATATAGGGATACAACCCTTACATAGTTCTACAATGAAACTAATAAAAGAAACTACTAAGATATCTACTAGGTAAGATGTTTGTCCCCGAACTTGAGGACTCATCAACTAGCTTGGAGGATCACCTATTCCAAGCTTGAACCATTAGATCTCATCTCCATGAACCAACCCCCTACATTGTAGAAAACATAGAAATATGGGTTAGCACAAAGATGTACTATGTATGGTAGCCATGCATAAAACATTTAAAACATGCATAAAGGGGACATTTTAGTTGAAGCCATGCTATGCACTTTTGAACACCATTCTTGAAAGAATTGGAGAACATAAGTCATAAACAACTCACACATAGTTCATCAAGCACAAGGATAACAACATCACCATAGCCATAGTCTCCAATCATAGTCATAATGCAAATATCATCTATTATAAAACATAGTGCTCATGCATAGTCAAATATCAAGATCATAACATCATAAGTAACCCTAAGCTCTACTTGTACAATGCATAGATAGGGTCCATAGTCCTACCTATACTAAGTATCAATTCTAGGCCACCATGATCATACTTGGAATACATTAGTCTCATGCATAGCTAATACACATAATCAAAGAGACATTCATAATCACTTAACTCATGTCAAGGAAATGTAGATCATATCATATACCCACATAGAACATGCAACAACCCATAAATCATCATCATGAAATGGAACCATACCATGACTACTCTTGAAGACTACTAATCATGTATGAATGGCATCCCATACAACCCCTCACTTAAAGTAGACCCTCTTAAGAAGCCATTAGTGATAGTTTATGCATCATATTCATAGTTCATACATCATAGTCATAATTCATGTACTTCATATCATAAGTAAACCACCCTCATAACCCCTTTACAAGTTCACTTGTGCAATGTACATATGAAGTCCCAACCCCCACATATACTAAGCAAACCCATCAAGAAGTCATAAGTGTAGTCACATACATATTCGTAATTAATGGTTCATGTTCATAGTCTTGTTCTTGTCATGCCTTAGAGCTTGTCATATCTTTATACTTGTACTTGTCATGTAGGGGAATAGGACCGTAACCAACATAGACCATGTGAGATACATGGAATCCAGTGTCATGAACCCACACCGAAAAGAGGTGTTTCACTTACCTAAGGTAAAACGAGCATGTTTAGCTTATAGGTGGATCCACTAGCTAAGAACCAATGTGGGCACATAGTTAAGGGATAAGGAGATTGCTTCTAGAAGAACCCATACTCTGACGCCAACGGGTTTCCATCTCATGAGATAGCTGTGTTAGGAAGCCGTACTAACTGACATATTGGCTTCCCTCTCATTTTCATATCCTCTCGGTGCTAAGCCTAATTCCCTTTAGAAAGTCTTATTAGGCCTTTACTTTATATTCATGTTCATGGAAGGGTGACTTAACACACAATCCAATACACTATCATGGTAGCTCATGGATTCATTAGGTGAGAATGTCCTTTCAACCTTAGAATCATTGACATGTGAGTAAACCTTTCACATCATGTTCATGGTACTAATGAGATTAACCTTTCATTTAGTACAACAATACTATCCTAGTATTTCCATATCATGCATATTCATAATATGTCATTCATAGTCATAATATCATGGTCATGTATATTTCATGCATAATAGAATGTAAAGGTGCATATGAGAATTAGCCTTTCAATTGACACCATAGATACATCATATTCATGTTTTGCATGGAGTGTGTGTGCGCATAATTGTCCTCACAATGACACAACAACAACAACATTATCATCATAGACACCTCTCCTTTCAAGGTGGGGGGGGGGGTCACAACACGTACATAATATCCCAACTCATGCATAATTCACATATATTGCACTTAAGGATCTTAGACCATGTAAATCAACATATCTAATATTCATTACCATAGACATGGATACATTCATCATAACAACACCATCATGATCATAACATAACATTCTTATTCATATTGTATCATACTTAGTCATATCTAGGGTTGTAGGGAAGATGGACCTTATCTCAACACCACAAACACATTGACAAGTAAGCACCTCCACCATAAGTGGATCAATCCATTCATACAAGGAGTACATGATAAGTAAACACCTCCACCATAAGTGGATCAACAATTCATATAATATAACTTCATCATATCATACCTTCATAGATTGCCCTTCAAAGCCAAGAGTCAAGATCAAGTCTATCATCTTAGATTTGGCACTTTAGATAGGAAAACATCATAAACCAACAACATAACCAATATTATCATAATCAAGTTAGTTTAGGTCTACAAGATTCATCACGATCAATTCTATCTAGGTGATCTAATCTAAGACAATTTACCAAGAAGTTCATCAATCCTAGAAGATCACATCTAACCCTCAATCTGCCTCTTTCATGATATAACCCTAGATCATGTCAATTTCATCTCAGATTCCTAGGTTAATCAAGAATACATCATGTAATTACATCATAAAAAACTCTAATTCAATCAATTGAATCAACTTCTAACAACATTCTTTGTGTAGAGAAAAGCCATAGCTAGGGTTTGGGAAAACTCATGGGTTCCTTGGAATTCAAGTTAAAATCATCTTAAATCAGCAATATAATCCATAACAAACGTAAATCAACCTTTTAGAACAAATTTGAAAGGAAATCCATGGGGTTGAGTTGAAACCCTAGCTTTTGATGATTTCTAGAATTTAATTGAAAGCTTTTGAGAAGGATCCATGGGTGATAGCTACCCATGGATGAAAACCACCATACCTTAGCTGTAGAAACCCACGAAAATCCTAAGATAAAGCCTCCATATTCAAGCCCTTAGGTTGGTTTCTTCATTGGTCTTCAATGGTGTTCTTGGAGAGAAAACTTTGGGAGGGAAAGGGAATTGGGTTTTGATTTGGGGGTCTTTAGTTGTAGTGAATTAATGAATTAGTTTAGGGTCCTATAAGTTTATATAAGTCATTAATTAACCACCTAACCGACCTCCCTTAAACCCCACTTAATTCACTAATTAAAACACTAAACCTCAACTTAACTGAAAAGCTGTCAAAACAGTCCAACCTACACCTAGCCTTCCACGGACCGTGGATCAATCCACTGGCCATGGTTGGCTTCCGTGGTTTGGGACTGTGGCTCTAAATGTTGCAGGCTTCAAGAAAAACTAAGTATGGACCTATGCCCTTCATTAACAGACTGTGGTCTGGTCTATGGGGAGTGGAAAGCATCCGTAGGTCACCACTTAGGTGATCAAACCTTGCTGCCTAGGCAGCTTTGGGGGCTTTGGGGTCCTCCTCAAGGACCCCTCGAGTGGTCTTTGGGGAGTTGTAACCAGACGTTTAACCCCTAAGCATGATGTTTTACGTATGGGAGTCACTTCTACAAGTTTTCACCCTCATACAACACTCCAAATTTCAACGACAAGGCGCTTAGAACTCACTAGTTCAAATTACTAGTTTCTGGACGTTATAGTCGTTTCTTGATGTTTGACCACAAATCTCCTCAACTAAACATGAAAAGACATATTACATTATTTAATCAAGTTTACAACTTCAACTCACATGTGAGGCTCTAGTTTCACCTACTAGATTACGTCAATCTTCCGTTAGGTTTTACTAGTTTCTACGGGGTGTTGCAATAATGCTCAAACATGCAATCAATTAGTTGATGTTTTGACATTAGAATAACTTTTCCTCCTCTTTTAATTGCATAAACTACCGTTATTGCTTCGATTGAAGCGAATGTCCAACTACAACCTTTGGTTAAGTAATCCAAAATAAGATTAAGAATACTATTAATAGTAATAATAAAAATAATACAATAATAATGATTAATAAAATTGTGAATTATAATATTTGTTTTGATTTTTAGTGTGAAGGAGGACTTTTCTTCCACCCCAATAATAACAATACATGAATAATAGTATCAATAAAATACAGAGTTGCTACAGTCTCTTTAATTATCCTATTTATAAAATGATAAAATCATTACTCTATAATATAGTGTAGTTATCCAATTAGCCTAAGTCGTATTTTTTTGTTTTGTTTTAGTATTCTTGAAATTAAGATAAATATAATAAAAAAAGTTAGATAGAAAATAAATTTTACATTAAATGTCAATTTTAATATAGTAAAAGTGATATTTTCATATTTACTTAATATTTTAAATAGTTATTTGTGATAAAGCCCGATTTGATTCCATTTAAGCTGCCTAAGAAGTGTTGATGAAATAATCAAATTCAAATTTTAATATCTTGAATTAAATGCAGGAAACAACTTAATTCTTGGGATGCATAATTAGTATCTGCCAGGATAATTCATGTTTCCTCACTCAAATAAATAAATAAATAAATAAAATGCAATACGACAATAGGATAAATTATAGTCATGGCAATGTTCGATTTTCGCAAATCCTTTGTATTCCCATTCATTTTCCAACTATTTTGTTTGAGATAAAATTTTCGCAAATTCAAAGTTCTTACATTCATTCTTTTTATCTCAAGAACTAACACTAAAAGCAACAATTAGACGTAAAACAAAAACGGTGATTTATTTTGGAGATTAAACAACTACACATTCCACATATTTACATTTACTTCTTTGTATAATATAGTGATATTCTCCTCCTTCAACTAAGTCATGATACTTAGCAAATTTGATAGTCATTCTATGGGATAATCCGAATCATTCATTGTTTTCTAGCTTGGACTCCACATAAAACAATCGATAATGCTCAAACATGTGATCAATTAGCAATTGTTTTGACATTGGAATAACTTTTCCTACTCTTCGAATCGCATTGACTGTCGTGATTACTTTGATTGAAACGAATGTCCAACTACAACCTTTAATTAAGTAATTCAATATAAGATTAATAATACAATTAGTAGTAATAATAATAAAAAATAATACTATAATAGTGGTTAATAAAATTGTGACTTACAATAATTTACCTGATCTTGAGTGTGAAGGATGACGTTTCTTCCCACTCAAATAATGATAATGACATTGTTTAACTCGGATGGATAAAAGATAAACAAAAGAATTCTACATCTACCAAACAACAATGAGAGACTTGAGTCAACAAAGAAAATGAATACTTCCTAACATACTCAATAATTAACCTTTCAACAACTAAGCTCTGAGAAAGGGGCAACAAAGAAACACATATTGAGACGCAAATTATAATAGCTAGAACACATTAACATGTAAAACATATGAAGACTAACTCGAACAAATATCTCCACAAGGTTAAATCATGACAAGGTTCAAAATACACCACCTATATGGACTTACAGACAAGAAATGAAGGATAAATTAACTAGTAGAAATTCACTGAAAAGAGACAACAAACAGATGTATACCTAAAATATAAGAATGAACCCACTTATAATAACATATTCACGGTAGATTCAAGGTCCAACATCATTCAGAGACCCACAGAAATCACCTATAACGGATAGGAAATACCACATATTATCGTATTCCGGCTGTATTAAGGCATAACACTCTATTTCTTATAGTAACAAAGCAGCACATACGCGGTCTGAAAAGAGAGAATGAGAGGAAAGTGAGAATATTACAGAGGGTAGAGGTTACCTCTTTTTGAGCAGCTAACTAGAAAATAAAATTTTATATTGAATATCAATTTTAATATATTAGAAGTGATATGTTCATCTTTATTTAATATTTTAAATAGTTGTTTGTGATAATGCCCGATCCGATCCCATTTGAGCTGTAGAATTTTTTTTATTATAAAATAATCAAATTTAAATTTTAATATCTTGAATTAAATGCAAGAAACAACTTCTTTCTTGGGATGGATAGCTAGTATCTGACTGAAAAATTCAAGTTTACTCTCTCAAATATATATAAGAATAAAATTCAATACAAATATATGATAAATTATTGGCAAGAAAATGTATGATATTCTCAAATCATTTATATTTCCACTCAATTTCCCAACTATTTTGTATGAGATATTTTTTTTTGCAAATTCAAAGTTCTAACATTCATAATTTTTATCTCAAGAACTAACACTAAAACGCAACAATAAGAAGTAAAATAAAAATCATAAAGCTGATTTATTTTAGAGATTAAATTATCACACGTACCACATGTCACGACCCGAGTCTACACCCTAGACGTGGCCGACACTCAAAGACCATTGCTGGTCCCCAAGCAAACCCTCATCCCGGCTGACTACAAGCGGAAGACTAACTCAAGCATGCAAAAGCTTAAAAATTGAATAAAATTCATGAAGCTTAAATAGAAAGCTTTAACTCAAAAGAAACTCTGAATAAAATAAATTATTCAACTCACCATAAAATAGGCAACTTAAGTCTTTAAAACATTTAATAAAATAAATAATACATACTTCTCAACTATACTGACTATCTATGAAGCCTCTAACTGATAAAGATAGAAGTCGGGACAAGACCCACGACATCCTGACTAAACTAAAAAGTAAATGAAATCCTCCGAAAACAAGGAGGCTCACCATAGCTAACTCAAACTCCTGGATGTATCAACGAAGCTCCTGTTGATGATCCTGAATACCTATGTCTGTATCATGAAAAGATATAGGGCAAATGGCTCAGTACGTGGAATGTACGAGCATGTAAGAGGAATTCTAAAGCATAAACATAAGATTGAAACTTGATAGAAAGGAAAAATACTTACCTCTTCTCAACTCACTCAACTCAACTCAACTCAGGAATAAGATACTCCACTCAAAGATAAAATATTCAACTCAATAATAAGACACTTGACTCTTGGTACTCAAACTCTGGATACTCAACTCAATATAAAGCAACAGTAAGAGATGCAATATATGAAAAGCTTTTAAAATAATAGAAAGCAACTCAATGTATTTAAAAATACATTATACTCAGTTTGTATGCAAGGATACAATATAAACTCTGTTTGTATATGAATATACAAGTAAACTGTGTATATAAAAATACAAATGTCTATGTGGGAGTTTCTCTAATCGACAACCATCACTTGAGAGCTATTGTGATGATACATCATTTTGCCTCACGCTGCCAAGGCCGTCCTAGACCTTGCCAAGGGTATAAAACCTGACTACTAAGTGGATCCACTAGTCTATGCTAAAAAGCACTAAAGGAATCATCTAAAACGTATGACCATTTTCTACCCATTATGGCTACATGGTTTATGGGGGCTGTGAGTTGTCTGAACTCTCCCCCATATTGGTGCTCAATACTACTCCCAAAATATGATACTAGCTGTTATGTTTAAAAACATACTTCTTTTTGTGATTTGAGATAATTGCTCAAAACTTAGCTCAAAGGCTATCTTGGAAATCAAAGTTCCCTTTCTTGCTTAATTGTGAAAGCGTTCACTCTTTTTTGAAAGCTAGCTCAAAGGCTCTTTGGAAATCAAGGCTTCCTTTACTTGTTTAAATGTGAAAACATTTTCTCTTTGGGAATACTTAGTTCCCATATAATCCTTTGAAGAAACTGAACTTCACTTTTACTCTTACTCAACTCAATGCTCAAGTCTTAAAACAAAGTTAAAACGTTTGTAAAAGACTTCTTAAAATATGGTTCATGCCTAATTATGGACGTGAATGACTCAATGCAAGATTTTCAATAACCATAGATAGAACTCAATACTTGGAACTCAAGAACTTCAATGATACTACTCATTTCAAGAATGCTCAACACAGAGGGTTTATGCGGAATTATGAGCATGAACTACTCAACTCAAGGACTCAAAGATACTTCTCATCACAAGACTGTTGGACTTATAGGGTTCATGCAGAATTATGGGCATGAACAATTCAACTCAAGGACTTCATGGGTAACATGTAATAGTCCCATGATTAGAAATACAATCTCAAAGGGGATTAGTAACTCAATACTCAAGACTTAGAACCTGAAAATACTACTCCTCTCAATGATACTCAATTTATGAAGTTCATGCGGAATTTATGGGCATGAACGACTCGACTCGAGGGTCTAAAGAACATTATGGAGCTCATGTATACGACTTTTCTCATTCTCTTACTTACTTACTCAAAACTTAACTCAAATTGATGATGGATCTCAAAGGATTCACAATTGAACTCAAATGCTTTCTTGAACTCTACTCTTAACTCTCTCTTGAGTGTGATTTATGAATTCAAGAGTTCTGGTTCATGTTATGAAGGATCTCATGATGACAAAGTATATTCGTGAATACATTCTCATCATTCTCATACTCACTTACTCGAGTCTTGAAACAAGTTACTAGAAGTTGTAGAAGACTCCACAAAAGGACTTAAGGGTCTTTCTTAGAATGCTCGAAAGAATTCTCAAAAATTAACTCTTAATTCTATCTTGAATTTGAATTAGGAATTCAAGTTTATGATTCATGTTATGAATGATTTCTAGGTGTTTAGAAGTAGGTTAGAGTGTTTAGAATCAAAGGGGAGTAAAGGTACCCTTTGAAAGAACTCAAACAGACGAAATGATGAAGAACGGGTGGGGGCAGGCGACCCTGGAGCTCTGAGTGGCGCGGGGCACCAGCCTCCAAACTTCAGAGAAGTGGTTGGGGCGTTCTAGCTGGTGTGGGGCGCCAGGCCCCAACCCAGAAAACTTCGACAACTTTCTTTGCTCGTTTTCTCACCCTAACTCGCCTAGAATCGAACGGTTTCTTCCCCAATCACTTGGATTCAATTACTTAACACAATTACAGTCTAATCTACTTAAAACAACACTCAAATTACTAAATTTCATCTCAAGAAATCATCAAAACCCCAACACAACAAGATTTAGAATGAACTTCAAGAACACCTTTCAAGAACTTCAAGAACTCTAATCTTTCAACTTTAAGAACGAAATTGCGCTGAAAATAACATGATTGGTGTGTGGGTGAATAAACCCAACACTATGGAAGCTTACATACCTCTTAGGGATTAAACACATGGCAAAAATCCGCAACAACACGCAAGAATCTCGGCGAACGCTTGATCCTCTCCTCTTTTCTCTTCTTTTCTCTTCTTGAACCCTCAACTAAAATCCTAGGCATATATTAGGATTATAAAACTGAACCAAATAGGATTAGACCCCTAAAACATTACTAAAAATGAATTAAATCTGATTGGGTAAGGAAAAGACCAAAATACCCCTTACTATTTTGGGGTAACTTTCCTTAACTGGACAACCCGAATTCAAAAGGGCATATCTCACTCATCCAAACTTGAAACTTAGCAAACTCCGCTGCTTTGGAAAGATAATTCAATGATCTTTCCTACGGTATCTAGTAGCACACCTAGATTATCCTGAGATGGGAGTTATGGTCGTTTGAGTCGACCCAAAACTCTTACTTAGCTTAACCTTCAAAATTTCAGATTTTGCTACTTCCAATTTAGTTCTTTTTGGAACTCAAGGTGCTACATCTAGTGACCTTAACACTTAAGAAAATTTTAATTCGTTGGTAAGATCTCACTCACTACGAAGGACAGTTCGAATCTTAGTTCGAATTTTTTTTCTGGGGTGTTACACCACATATTTACATTTATTTCTTCGCATGATGTATTGATATTCTTCTCATTCAACTAAGACATGTTACACAACAAATTTGAAAGTTATTCTATGGGATAATATGAAGAATTATTCTTATCTAACTTGGACTCCATATTAGATATTCGGTAATGCTCAAACATGCAATCAATTAGTTGCTATATTGACATTGTAATAACTTTTCCTCTTATTTTTAATTGCATAAACTGCTGGTATTGCTTCGGTTGAAGCGAATGTCCAACTACTCCGTTTAGTTAAGTAATCCAATATAAGACTAATAATATTATAAATTGTAATAATAAAAAATAATACTACAATAGTGTTTAATAAAATTGTGACTTACAATAGTTTTCCTTATCTTGAGTTTGAAGGAGGACTTTTCTTCCCACCCAAATAATAACGATACATGAATAATAGTATCAATGGATAAAAGACAGACTTGCTACCATCTCTTTAATTATCCTATTTATAAAAAGATAAAATAATTACCCTATTATATTGGAGTAGTTATCTGATTCTCTTGAGAAGTCGTATTTTTTTGTTTTCTTTTAGTATTCTTGAAATTAATATAAATATAATAAAAAAATTAGATACCCAATCCGATCCTATTTGAGATGCAGAAATGTTGATGAAATAATCAAATTTTAATAGCTTGAATTAAACGCAGGAAATAACTTAATTTTTAAGATGCATAACTAGTATCTAACCAAAAAGTTCATGCACTCTGTAACGGCCGAGTTCCGTTGTTATATAAAAACCAATGGAAAAAAAATGGGTCAAAATACTTTTTCGTAGTAACTTGGAATTTCTCAACCTAGTCCAGATTTGGACGAAATCGGAGTCATTAAAGTCTAGAGAAATCTGGTAGCAATTGAGTGATCTAATTATGATTTCGATTACATGGGTAGATAGATAAGTCATTAAGGAATTCGTATGACTTTAGGGAATTGAATTCGGGCGAGTAGAACTCTCGAAATTGATCTTAGCGTGAACGGGTAGTTGCTGAGTGTTGTTGGTTGAAGGTGTGTTGTGAAATGGGGCTATTGAAATTATTAAAATATCTCACTGTTTTGTGCAAGCCGCTTTGGCGGTGGTTTTTGTCTCCAGGGTGGGGCCGCTGTAGCAGGGTGAGGACCGTTGTGGCGGGCCCGACGTGACTTAAAGTTGTAAATAAACCCCAAACATTTTTTATTCTGCAATTTTTGAATTTGAGAGCTAAGGAACAAACCTAGGGCTTTTCTTGACAGTTTTCCACCATTCTTGAGCCTAAAGGTAAGATTTTAACTCCCCGAATCCATTTTTTGATCCGTAGAACGTAATCGAATGGGTAATTATCGATGGAGAAGGGTTTTGATCTAGCAACTATGGTGGAAAAATCCCTAATATGGATACTTGGGATTATAAGTATGATCTAGGGTTGTTAGAATTGTTAGTAATCTGGATAATTAGTGATTGTTTATTGATTCCCATATTATATTGATTGTTTGTAGACCAAGAACAAATGAAACGAATCCGAAAAGGGAAGGAACAAGTTTCTGAGGGTTTCAAGCTTGTTTCGGGGTAGGTAATGGTTGTGATTCTATGATTGTGTGATGTATGTTTGTTCTTGAATCATTATGATACATGTATGTATGTGAATGTTGCATTATTGATCACATTAACTGTAAATGAGGATATATGAATGATGAATGCCATGAATCATGACTTAATTGTATGATTATGAGAATGTACTTTGTGATTGTGATTGTGATTGTGGCTTGTTGAATAGATCTGGTGTTGAATTCCGACACACTAACTTGGATAGGTTTCCAATTTTCGACATAATCATTGGATTGTGTACCACATTCCATTGGATCGGGTACCATGTTCCGGTATGCTAACAGTTTGGGTTTAGGTTCCATGAGAGCACTGATGATTTGATATAATTGTGTATCTTGAGAAATGTGAAACTGTACCTTGTTCGTAAATGTTGATAATATTGTATATGTTCGATATATGCATGTGATTATATTGTTGTATTGACTTGTATGTTACACTTAGGGGGATAGCCGTGTGATCCTACTAGTACACTGTGGTTGTGTACTGATACTGCACTTGCTCTTTCTTTGTTGAGTATAGGGCATCTTCAGGTAACTATTGCCAAACCTCGCTTAGAAGATTAGTGATCGTCCTTCGAATTCAAGGGTGAGCCAATTCTTTCGGGCTGCTATAAATTCTCTTTTCTTCTATGTCCACATTTCGGACTTAGATTTTCTAGCTAGTTGTTAGTACATTAGTTTGGGGTTGTAACCCTTCTTGTTTAGACTTGTGGTTGAACTTTAGATGTTTTGGTACATTGACTTTTAGGTTATAGGTGTATTTTCGCATTGTTTAGTTGTTAGATCTTTTGGAAGTTTATGGGAACTTCAGTCTTTAGCTATTTAACTTGATTCCGTAACTTAAATGCACTAGTTTTGGTTTAGTTACTTGGTTTGAGTTGTAGTAATGGTTTTCCCACCGGAGGGTTAGTGTGGGTGCCAATCACAATGATCTGGGGCGTGAAAAAGTTGGTATTATAGCCTAGGTTCATTGATGTCGATGTACCAAAACGAGTCTAGTAGAGTCTTGTGGAATGGTACGGGGACTCCTTTACTTTTATTCGAGAGGCTATAGGACTTTAGGAAATCTCTCTGTTTTCTCTTGTCTCCTTTCGTGCTATGACTTGATTCCAATTGGTATTTGACGATTAAAATTGGTATCTAACCTCCTTCACTCTTCTGTCTGCAAATGGTTAACACTAGATTCAATGGCGTTAGGCCCGTAGCTCCCGTCAATGCTTCAGCTAAGGAATCTGCAGCGAGAGGTCGCAGTCGAGGCAGGGGTAGAGGAAGAGCTATGGGTAGAGGCCGAGGAAGAGCGACGCCTACTAGAGATGGGGTACCGGTCAAAAATGCACCCCAAAATGAGGCCCCTCCCATACATCATGAAGAGATAGACGCGTATATTGAGGTTGAAAATGTTGAGGAGGTTGGACAAAAGGACGAGGTGCATGCTGAGACTACCGGTATTCCTCCCATATATCCAATGTTAGCTCAACAGATCATGTTATTTCTGAAAGTGTTGGTTGGTCCTGGAGTGCTTCCTTCTGCTCAAGCAACTCAAGCTCCTACTAATCCCCCTGTTGCTAGCATTGCGCCTAAGGTGGGTGGGACTGGAGGTAATGATGCTTTCTTCCGTCCTTTGTTGGGTTCTGTTATGACTAGTAATGAGCATGAGATGTTGACTAAGTTTTTGAAGCTAAAGCCTCATGTATTTCTTGGTTTTGAGAATGAGGATGTTTATGCGTTTATCTTAGACTACTATGAGAGGCTTCATAAGTTGGGGATTGTCCATCAGCATGGGATTGAGTTTGTGACTTTTCAACTTCAAGGTGAGGCTAAGCAGTGGTAGAGAACTTATATGGAATGTAGATCTTCAACTTTACCTCCACTCACTTGGACCCAATTTCATGCTTTGTTTTTAGAGAAATAGGTGCCTAGGACTTTGAGAGATCGCAAGAAGGATGAGTTTATGGCTTTGGAGCAAGGTGGTATGTCTATGGCTGGTTATGAGGCCAAGTTCCATGCTTTGTCTAGATATGTTACTCAATTGGTAACTACTAAGGATGCGAGGATCCGTTTATTTATTAGGGGACTAAATTCTGAGTTGCAGGTATTATCCGTTCATATGACCTCTGCAGGGAGGAGCTTTAATGAGGTAACTGACTTTGTTAAGAAAGTGGAGGGGGTGAGGTGAGACGGTTAGGCTAAGGCATTGGCTAAAAGGGCCAAGAACTCGGCTAACTTTCAAGGTTCTTACCCCAAGGGGTCCGGAAGGCCAATGCTTGCAGCCAAGCTAATTCAGTCCGCTATGCCCGCCTCTACAGGTAACTACTCAGGAACTCCATCTCATAATTTGATTCAGGATAGCTAGGGAGTCGCACCTTCGACGGACGGTAGACCATCTTTTGATCATACTTGCTACAAATGTGGAGAACCTGGGCATATGTGGAGAGATTATCCCACACACGAGTGTTAGATTCCACACAACAACAGACTAGAGCAGTGGTACCTGCGAGAAATGGTAATAATGGTAGAGGACGTCCACAGGGTGGGCGAGGTGGTAATCAGCGAGGCCGTGGAGGTAGAGTAAAAGGTAACACATACAGGGGTAACATACAACTAGGTAGGGAAGTAGCTCGTCAAGATGATAGGGCTCAGTGTTACACCTTTCCAGGCAAGAATGAGGTGGAGGTTTCTGATGCGGTGATCACATGTACTATTCTTGTCTGTGACCGGATGTCTAATGTGTTTTTTGATCTGGTGTTTACTTATTCATATGTATCCGTGCGATTTGCCTCAGAATTTGCTATGATGTGTGTTATACTTGATGCTCCCATCCATGTTTCTACCCCAGTTGAAAAGTCTGTCATAGTCATCCATGTCTATTATTCTTGTCCTATTTTGTTTATGGTTTTTCAAACTTGGGCTGATTTGGTGATTTTGGATATGACTGACTTTGATATAACTTAGGCATGACTTGGTCGTCCCCTTACTATGCTGTGCTTAATTGTAATACTAAGTCTGTAACTCTGAAAATTCCGGGAAGGGAAAAGTTAGAGTGGGCAGGGTTGTTTGGCTTATTTGGCTCATATTAAGGATGTTAAGGTTGAGACTCCATCTATTGAGTCTATTCCTATGGTGTCAAAATTTAGAAAAATATTTCCTAATGACTTGCCTGGTATGCCTCCAGATTGGGATATAGACTTCTACATTGATTTAGAACCTGGTACGCGTCCAAGAGCTTTTTGATAAGGGATTTATTCATCCTAGTGCTTCTCCATGGGGTGCTCCAGTTTTGTTTGTGAAGAAAAAAAATGGTAGTATGAGAATATGTATAGATTACCGGCAATTGAATATGGTCACTATTCAAAACAAGTATCCTTTGCCTCGAATAGATGATCTTTCTGACCAATTGCAAGGTGCATCAGTTTTTTCCAAGATTGATTTAAGGTCTAACTACCATCAATTGAAAATTAGGCCTGAGGATGTGCCCAAGACGGCGTTTAGAACCCTCTATGGGCACTATGAGTTTCTGGTTATGTCTTTTGGTTTGACTAATGCGCCTGTAACTTTCATTAGTTTAATGAATGAGGTGTTCAAACCATTTCTTGATTAATTTGTTATAGTCTTTATTGATGACATTTTGGTCTATTCGAAAAGTGAGGAAGAGCATGCCGACCATCTGCGTGTCATTCGAAAAACAAAGGTTGTATGCTAAATTTTCTAAGTGTGAATTTTGGTTGACTTCTGTTGCATTTTTGAGGCTTGTAGTTTCAAAGGAAGGGGTAATGGTAGATCCCTAAAAGATTAAAGTGGTTAAGAATTAGGTTCGGTCTAGCTCTGTGACGAAAGTTAGGAGTTTTGTGGGGCTCGTTAGCTATTATTGTCGATTTGTGAAGAACTTTGCTTCTATTGCCACTCACTTGACAAATTTGACCAAAAAGGAGATACCATTTGAATGGACTGAAAAATGTAAGGAGAGCTTCCAAAGGCTCAAGACTCTTTTGACCACCACACCCATCCTAGCATTACCGGTTGAAGGTAAGGATTTTATTGTTTATTGTGATGCTTCACATTCTGGCTTGGGTGCTGTGTTGATGCAGGATAATAATGTTAGAGCTGATGCTTCGCGTCAATTGAAGGTACATGAGAGAAATTATTCAACACATGATTTGGAGTTGGCAGTGGTAGTGTTTGCTTTTAAGATCTTGCGGCATTACCTCTATGGTGTTAAGTGTGAGGTGTTTACTGATTATCGTAGTTTGCAACATGTGTTTACTCAAAAGGATTTGAATTTGAGATAGAGAAGGTGGATAGAGTTACTCAAGGATTAGGATGTGACCATTCAATACCATCCGGGCAAAGCTAATGTGGTGGCAGACGCTTTGAGTCGAAAAGCGGTGAGTATAGGTAGTTTAGCTTTCCTGAGTGTATCCAAGCTACTCTTAGATAAGGAAATCCAGACCTTCTAAATTCATGCAGTTGGGCATCTCTAAAAGAGGTGGGGTGTTAGCTAGCATTGAAGTGATGGCCACATTCATTGAGGAGATCAAAGCCAAACAATTTGAGGATGAAAATTTGAATGAACTTAAGAAGAAGACTATGATTGGTAAAGCACAAGAGACCACTCTTGATGCAGAAGGTGTGCTCACTTTTAAGGGAAAAATCTATGTTCTTAGAGTAGTTGACTTGATTCAGAAATTGTTGGCAGAATCTCATGGTTCGTGATATTCTATTCATCCAGGTGTGACAAAGATGTACCGAGATTTGAAGTGAATTTATTGGTGGCTGGGCATGAAGAAAGATATAGCGGAGTTTGTGGCTAAGTGACAAAATTGTCAACAAGTGAAGTATGAATACCAAAGGCCTGCAGGTTTGCTTCGAAGAATGACAATTTCGGAATGGAAGTGGGAGAGGATAGCCATGGATTTTGTGGATGGTCTTCCCAAGACATTGGGGAAGTTTGATTCTATTTGGGTAGTGGATGATAGATTGATAGATTATAATGCTGAACAATTAGCTAAGGTGTGTATGTGAAAGAGATAGTGAGGTTGCATGGGGTGCCCCTCTCTATCATCTCAGATCGTGGTACTGATATACCATGAGTTTACTGTATTTTTAATACATTTCACTTGAGAGTTGTGTGTGTCTAGGGCCTTTTTGTATTGGTTTTTATGTGTTTTTATCATGTTTTGTAGGAAAGATGTTTAGGCGCGGAAGTAAAGAGACAACTGAAAAAAATGCAGAACAAGGCCTCTACGGAGGTGATCTACGGATCGTAGGTCCATTGACGCTTCGTAGATAGTGACCGTAGATTAGCAAGCAAGGCATGACAATCAACTCAGGAAAATCTGACCAAGTGTGGAACCACAGTGGCCATTGACGGTTCGTAGATTGATTTACGGATTGTACTGTTGATCCATAGAATGATACTGTGAGGGTTCCAGTACCTGTTGTTTGAAGATTCTAAGTGTGGAGCTATGGACAGGGATTGACAGTCCGTAGATTGATCTATGGTCCGTACTGGAGTTTCGTCGTTTTCTTCAGAGAAGCTAGTTTTCAGGAAGCTGAAATATTTTCTAAGTTATGGCTGACGGAAGGGACTCACGGACCGTAGATTCATTGACGGTCCGTGAGTCAGTCCCGTGGAATGAAGACACGTGCCTGAACAAACTTTCCTTGTTTTGTTTCCCTTTTAATTTAGGACTTGTTTTCTATAAATAGGGGATGTAAACCTCGTTTTTGGGGGTTAGACTTTATTACTTTTATTTTAGTTTTTGACTTGGGAGATTAACTTGTAACTTTAGCAATTCTTAATTTTCTAAGTTCATTTTGAAAATTTTGGTGTTGCAATTCAAGTTGAATTTCTGGGTTTATTATTCTTCTTACGTAAGTTCATAATTCTTTCATTTAAAACAATGAATTGTGTTCATATGATTATGGGTAACTAAACTCCACAACTAGGGTTGTGGGAAACATGAGCGATTAACAAAGTATGAATAGTAATTAAGCAATTCTTCAATAGTGTTGTTGCATGCATTGATAATTCTTTCGTTTAGAAGTTTTTTTAACAAGTGCACGCGTTAGAACTAGCCTTGTTGCTACTTGCCGGACCAAGGAGGTAATCAATAAGAAAAGAATTATCAACATAGATTTAGTGTAATACTATCTAATAGGCTAGTGTCGATTGGTGCGAAGTAATAACTAAGCCAAACATCGATGTGATGTCTTATATGAGGTAAAGGTAAGTGTTAGTAAATTATACACACGTAGTCGGACCAAGGTGCGGGTTGAAATTCTCTAAATGCCGGACCAAGGATTTAGAGATACCTAACTTATCATTTTGCATGTAGTACACTAGGAAATGATTGCTATTACTAGGATTACTGCGTTATGAGCCTGTGGGGAACACGTATACCCTAGTTAATTCTCTCATCTTGATAACAACCAAAATTGACTTTTGTTTACTGATTACTTACTGAATTCTTACAATTTGTTTCACAAATCCCCCCCCCCCCCCCCCCCCTTTAATTATTTGTTTCAGGAAGTAATTTGACTAAACAAATATAATTGTTGGTTAAAGTTAAGTCTAAACCATTTTCCTTGTGGGATCGACCCCAACCTACGAATTGGGTTCTTTACTTGATAACGATCGCTTATACTTCTTTAGGGAGGTGTAATTTGAGCGTATCAAATTTTGGCGCCGCTACCGAGGAAATTGGCTTTTAAATTAATTTTAACTACATTATTGAACTTTGGTAAAATATTTCCTAATTTTACTTTTTCTTTTTGTTTTTGTCTTTGTCTTTCTCAGGTTTTGATTCCAGTGTATGCCAAGTACACGGAGCCAAGTTGAACCAGTTTCTCCTTACGATCCAGAGTTGAACCAAACTTTGCGAAGAATGAACAATCAATGAGTTCAAGTTAATCATATCGGAGGTAACCTAGGTGATAAAGTTGAGTTGCAACCTCCGAGGGTAGTTGGTGGAGACAACCAGGTTCTACCTGAAAATCAATTGGGAGATGCAGTGAGGGTGCATGGCCCACCAGGCCCACGACTACATGACAACTTTAGGGGCAACATAAACATTGCTGACTCAGATGGACCTCTTGTCTTACCCCCCTTTGCCTCCGGGGCACACATTTGTAGTAACTAGTAGCTCGATGTAGATGCTTACAGCGAGGGACTTGTTCTCAGGGTCACCATTGGAGGATCCACATGCTTACATAGCCAAGCTAAGGGTGGTTTGCAAAAGATGTGTAGGTCGACCAGACTTGGATATGGATGTTATCGAATTGTGAGTTTTCCCTCTATCACTGATAGGCGATGCTGTTGTATGGTTCACTGAGCTCCCTTATAACTCAATCTATACATGGGAACAACAGATGGATGTGTTCTTAGCAAGATATTATTCAGTTTCCAAGAAGCTCAATCACAAAGATAATGTCAACAATTTTGTGGCATTACCTAGAGAATCTGTGAGTAGCTCTTGTGACAGATTCACTGCGTTTGTAAGAGGTGTTACGAATTATCGTATTGATGATGAGTCACTGAAGGAATATTTCTATCGAGGATAGGATGACAACAATAAAGCAATGCTTGATACTATAGCTGGAGGATCATATGGTAAGTGCACATACGCTTAGATTGCAGAAAAACTGGAGAAGATCTTTCGCAACAATAAATCATGGAGCACTAAGAGGTCGGATACTGGAAGAAACACATTTGCCATTCATACTACAAACAACCAGTCTGCAGATGAGATTCGTGAGAAGATGGCTCAGATGAGGACCGAGTTAAGGTTGGTATTGAAGCATGTGAGCGGAAGTGTGGAACAGGTAAATACTGTGAATTACTTGACTAGAACTCCACCACCAGTTGAAGAGTGTTATTATGAAGATGATGCTTATGCGGTGAATGATCAGTCGGGGGGTTTCTGATCAAATGCCCAAGGATCTAACATGGATAATTGGTACCAAAGTCAAGGAAACTAAGGTCGAAACTATGACAATTACAACCGAGAGGGTCAATATATTCGGGATGGGAACTTCAATCGCTACAACAACTACAATCGGAACAACTATGGCAATAGAAATGATCGGGTTGGACCTTATATCCCCTCTCAAAATCGGGAATATGGTACTAGGGAAGCTGAAGGCAATATGGCGCGTATTGAAGATATGATGCAGAAGATGATGAGAAGGTTTGATGCAACTGATAAGAATGTGAAAGAGATGAGAAACGACTTGTTTGGTATTGGTCAAAAAGTTGATGCCGATGCAGTGTCAATAAAGCATCTCAAGTAGCAGATGACTTAGTTGTCTACTACAGTGAACCCATGCCAACCTAGCACTCTTCCTAGCAACACCATCCAAAATCCAAAGAATGATGGTCATTGTATGGCAGTTACTACTCGAGGGGGCAAGCAAACCATTGATCCATCTATACCGTCTGTGGTGGATGTTGATATTAGAAAAGAAAATAATGTGGTAGAGGCTAGAGAAGAGTCTGAGAATGCGACAGAGAAAGAAGCAGATATATCTCAAAAATTGGTCCCCACACCTAGACCTCCACCACCTTTTCCGCAGAGGTTAGTGAAGAAGACGAAAGATGGTAAATATGACCGGTTTATTACTATGTTGAAATAGCTTTCCATCAACGTTCCGTTGATAGAAGCTTTGGAGCAAATGCTTGGGTATGCTAAGTTTATGAAAGATATGGTGACAAAGAAAATGTTTGTGAGTTTTGAAGATGATGATAGATTACAACATTGTAGCGCTATTTCTACAAGGTCTCTTGTGCAGAAAAAGGAAGATCCTAGTGCTTTCACGATTCCCTGTACTATAGGGTTGTTACATTTTGCATAGGCATTGTGTGACCTTAGTGCCAACATCAATCTCATGCCATTATCTATTTATAAGAAGTTGGGTCTAGGGGATCCAAAGCCTACTACGATGCGATTACTTATGGCCGATCGAACTGTGGAAAGGCCCATTGGTGTACTCCATGATGTGCTAGTGAAATTGGAGTCGTTTATCTTTCTGGCGGATTTTGTGATTCTGGACTGTGAGGTTGATTTTGAGGTTTCCATCATCCTTGGGAGACTATTCCTTGCCACAGGGCATGCATTGGTTGATATGGACAAGGGGCAGATGAAGTTCAGGCTAAACAATGAAGAAGCAACTTTCAATATTTGTAGGTCCATGAAGTAAAGTAGTGAGCTCCAAACGGTATATACGATAAGTTACAGAGTTGAAAGTGGAACATAAGTGCAAATTGAAGAGCGACTCGGTGTTGAGGCGCTAGTAGCAGTGATGATGAACTTTGATAGTGATGGAATTGAAGAGTACGATAAGTTGATAGCTGCACTCAATAGGTGCGAATATAAGTCAAAACCAAAGAAGTATGAGTTAGACATGAAGAATCGCGAGTCTCCACCCGCGAGACCATCTATTGTGGAGGCACCAAAATTGGAGCTTAAGGCTCTACCACCGCATTTGAG
This sequence comes from Solanum commersonii, assembly GCA_029007595.1. Lineage (NCBI taxonomy): Eukaryota > Viridiplantae > Streptophyta > Magnoliopsida > Solanales > Solanaceae > Solanum > Solanum commersonii. Next base: position 154,171 of record JAJTWQ010000125.1, read on the forward strand.
GTATGTATTCTTAGGTAGAGATAATACTTTGCCGGTCATCATTGCGGCAGATTTAAATGCGAGATAAGTAGAGTGCTTAGTGACTGTTTTAAAGAGGTTCAAGCAAGCTATTGGGTGGACTATTGCAGATATTATTAGGATTCCTCCCGTATTTGTTCCTACAAAATCCAACTCATGCCAAATCACAAACCTAGTATTAAGAACCAAAAAAGATTAAACCCGCCTATGCAAGAGGTAGTTAAAGAGGAGATCATCAAGTGGTTGGATGCTGGAGTTATCTATCCCATTGTAGATAGTAGTTGGGTATGTCCTGTTCAATGTGTGCCCAATAAAGGCGGGATTACTGTGGTTCCTAATGAGAGAAACGAGCTTATTCTGATGTGGCCCGTGACTGGATGGAGAGTCTGCATGGACTACCGAAAGCTAAATGATTGGACAGAAAATGACCATTTCCCTATGCCATTCATGGATCGTATGTTGGACAGACTTGCTGGTAAGGGTTGGTATTGTTTTCCTGATGCTTATTCGGGCTACAACCAGATTTCTATAGCTCCGAGGACCAAGAGAAGACCAACTTCACTTGCCCTTATGGGACTTTCGCCTTCAAACGGATGCCCTTTGGGTTGTGCAATGCTCCAGTGACCTTCCAGTGTTGTATGATGTTGATGTTTTTTGATATGGTGAAGGACACTATTGAGGTGTTCATGGATGATTTCTCTGTGGTAAGTGACTCTTTTGATCGATGTTTGGATCATCTGGCTCAAGTGCTTAAAAGGTGTGAAGACTGCAATCTGGTGCTAAATTGGGAGAAGTGCCACTTTATGGTGAAAGAAGGGATAGTTCTAGGGCATCGAATTTCTGAGAAGGGCATTTAGGTATATCAAGAGAAAGTTGAGGTGATATAAAAACTTCCTCCACCTATGTCTGTAAAAGGTGTTAGAAGTTTTCTTGGGCATGCCGGTTTTTATAGGAGGTTCATCAAAGATTTTTCCAAAATTGCACATTCTCTATGCAAACTGCTTGAAAAGGAGTATAAGTTTGACTTTGATGAATCTTGTCAAAGAGCATTTGGAGAGTTGAATGAGAAGTTGGTTACTACACCTATCATTATTGCACCGGAATGGGGACAACCGTTTGAGGTAATGTACGATGCGAGTGGAGTGGCGCTTGGTGTAGTATTGGGACAGAGGTGAGAGAAAATTCTCCATCCTATTTACTATACTAGCAAAGCTATAAATGTGGCCCAGAAGAATTATACTGTGACTGAACAAGAGCTTCTTACGATGGTTTTCACATTCAAATTTTTTTTTATCCTACCTGCTTGGTACTAAGGTCATAGTGCATACTGACCATTCTACGTTAAGGTATTTGATGGCAAATAAAGATGCAAAATCGAGGCTGATTAGATGGGTATTGTTGCTGCAAGAATTTGATTTTGTGGTAAAAGATAGGAAGGGGGACCGAAAATCAAGTTGCTGATCACTTGTCCAGATTAGAGGAAGAGGCTATGCTTAAGCTTGGTGATAGGGCTGAAATTAATGATACTTTCCCAAATCAACATGTATTGGCTGCTTCTCATGATTTGATTCCTTGGTTCGTAGACTTTGTTAATTATTTGGCAAAGCGATTTGGTGCCCCCAGACTTGTCTTTTCACCAAAGGAAAAAGTTTATGCATGATGTGAATAAATTCTTTTGGGATGAGCCTTACTTGTATCATAGTTGTGCTGATGGGATTATTCGTTGCTGTGTGCCCGAGGTTGAGATGTTGAGTGTACTTGAAGCATGCCATTCATCGCCTGTTGGTGGACATCATAGTGATATTCAGACTGTGCATAAGATTTTGCAGTGTGGGTACTACTGGCCTACCATCCACCAAGTTGCTCATGATTTCGCAAAGTCTTGTGATCGTTGCCAAAGAGAAGGAGGGAGTTCAAAGAGGCAAGAGCTTCCTATGAATCCTATATTGGTGATAGAGTTGTTTGATGTATGGGGCGTTGATTTTATGGGTCTATTTGTGAGTTCACATGGGATGAAGTATGTTCTTATTGCGGTTGATTATGTATTGAAATGGGTAGAAGCAGTTGCGCTCCCCAACAATGAAGGTAAAAGTGTCACCGCATTTTCGAAAAAGAATATTTTCTCCAAATTTGGTACACCTAGGGCGATTATCAGTGATAGAGGTTCCCATTTTTGTAATAAGTTGTTCGAGGCACTACTTGAGAAATATGGTGTCTGCCACAATGTAGCCACTCCTTACCATCCGCAGACTAGTGGGTAAGTTGAAGTGTCCAACAGAGAGATCAAACAGATTCTGGCAAAGATTGTGAATGCTAATAGAATGGATTGGTCAATGAAGCTCGATGATGCTCTATGGGCCTATCGCACTGCATACAAGACTCCCATAGGTATGTTTCCTTACCAACTTGTATATGGGAAGTCCTGCCATTTACCGGTAGAGCTAGAGCATAAAGCTTTGTGGGCGATGGAGAAGCTAAATTTGGATTGGGGCGCCGCATCTAATCAAAGAATGAATGACTTGAATATGCTTGATGAGTTTCGCTTAGAAGCTTATGAAAGTTCAGCCTTGTACAAAGAGAAGATGAAGAGGTATCATGATCAAAGAATTGAAAAGTGAGAATTTGTGCTGGGTGATCTTGTGCTTCTATTCAACTCTAGGTTGCACTTGTTTCCGGGAAAACTCAAATCCTAATGGACCGGGCCATTTTTGCTCACAAAAGTGCTTCCCTATGAAGCGGTTGAGCTTGAGAACAGTGAAGGAACAAGATTCATGGTTAACAGGCAAATGATCAAGATTTATCTGGGAAGCGCATAAAGTGTGCAAGAAGTTGTTGAGGCCTATCATCTTGATGAAGTATGAGTAATCAAGAGGCCTGTGTCGTGCTGCGACGTAAAATCAAGCGCTGCTTGGGAGGCAACCAAAGATGTAAAATCTAGCCAATGATAGGTCTTTGTTTTCCTCTAGTAGTTTTCTTTGTACAATTGCGTCTCTGTACAATTTAGATAGGTGTTTTAGTTTTGTACTAGTTTTGGCTAGAGCTAGCATAGGGTCCGTGTCGAAATAGTGTCCAGAAAATACAAAAAGAATGACCTAATGGTTGCTATATGTGCAAGGGAGAAATAATAAAATCTACAGAAAAAGGTTTGGTGCATAGGTCTACGGACCCCATCGACGGTCTGTAGTTCAATCCACGGACCGTAAATAGTGTCTGTAGATCCCAGGTAAGTTTTGATATTTTCCAAGTTAGAATGTCATTTACGATCCCAATCTACGGACCGTAGACGGGGTCTCATGGATCCAAACCCTAATTCTGTTTAACCCGACCCAGACCCTCCTTATTTAAAACTCCCCTAATTTGAAATCATTGTCACTTCCCTCCATTCAGTCTCCAACCATTTCAAACACTTAAACTCCTCTAAAATCACCCTATAACTCTCCCATAAAATCATCCCTTCCATTCCCCCATAATCTCCACGATTCCTTTCCATTCTGAATACTAATCATTCCATATTCCACAATAAGGGTCCGGTGTTTGGGTTAATAACGAAGAGGTGATTTTTGGTCTTGCAAGCCTGTTCCATCACACAGTCATCCCATTCCCGTTGCTATAGGGTAATAAACTTTCTCTTCACTTTGAATTTCGATTCATTGATAGAATATAGAAAGTCAGGGATTGGGTCTTGACCTTGGTAATTGTTAGATGAAATTGCATGCTAAAATTAGAAGTTACAATACCCTTGGAACGATAGATAGTGATTGTGTTGCCTTGTCGTCTGTGATTATAAGTCTAAATGTAAGTTTTGACTTATGGTTCCATAGTTTGTCTTAATACTTGTTAAAATGATTAATCGGAATCCTGAGAATGACAAACTAGCAAGATCAAGTGTTGAAATGCATGATTAGACTAGGACCCTGTTGAAAATAGTCAAACATGTGAGATTGAAACTAAAGTTTGTCTGAAACCTAGCACAGATCCCATCCATGAGTCCCCGTTCACGGACCGTAGATCAATCTACGGACCGTAGACAAGGTCCGTGGATGGAAGCACTTGATAAGTTCAGTAAGTGTGAAACCACGAATGTGGACTACGGTCCATAGCTACGGACCATTCTGTACAGCCGTGGTTTCCCTCTGCGACCAATATTTGTTGGTCCCTTGATCCACGGAAGGGATCCACGGACCATAGATCAGTCTACGGACCGTATATCTCCACCGTGGATAACCATTGTAGTCACTGTATGAAATTTTTATTAGTCTTTGTTGGTATTCGTTTTTTGTTCTAAAATTATTTCGAGGATATTATTAGTTAGTCTTGATACTAATAACTCTTCCATAGGTTCGATGGCACCCAAAAAGTTAGTCACCTACACAAAAATGGGAAAGTCAAAATCTGTCGCCCCCAGCTTCAGGTTAATTGACGAAGATAATGATGTGGAGACGGATCCGGCATACGTTTCTCCCAACATAAGGACCTCTCCCACTGCACCCTGAGTCACCAGAGGCACCCCCAGAAGATGATTCGCGACATAGTCACTGTTTCCTAGTCTGATGAGGAGCATACACTGACTGGGTCACCAACTGGGGCCGCTTCCAGTTCAGAGAATGAGTCTGCATCTGGCTCTGAGTCTAGCCATGCTTCAGGGTCCGAGTCTGCCCATAATTCAGGGTCCAAATCTTCTCAGGCTTTAGGGTCCATTGCTAAATCAGCCACATGTTCCGGCAATAATGAACACGCAGCCTCATCTGATGAGATGACTAGCTCAGAATCAGTTCCAGCACCACAGAATGTTAACCTTATTCCAGTGGCTGGCGAGACAAATAGATGGTGTATTGAGGGAAAATGGCAAATTGAAGTCTTTTTAACGAGTGCACGTGTTATAACTCGCCTTGTTGCTACTTGTCGGACCAAGGAGGTAATCAATAAGAAAAAAATTATCAACATAGATTTAGTGTGATACTATCTAATAGGCTAGTGTCGATTGGTGTGAAGTAATAACTAAGCCAAACATTGATGTGATGTCTAATATGAGGTAAAGGTAAGGGTTAGTAAATTATACACACGTAGCCGGACCAAGTTGCGGGGTGAAATTCTCTAGATTCCAGACCAAGGATTTAAAGATACCTAACTTATCACTTTGTATGTAGTACACTAGGAAATGATTGCTATTACTAGGATTACTGCGTTATGAGCTTGTGGGGAACACATATACCCTAGTTAATTCTCTCATCTTGATAACAACTGAAATTGACTTTTGTTTACTGATTACTTACTGAATTCTTACAATTTGTTTCACAAATCCCCCCCCCCTTTTTTAATTACTTGTTTCAGGAAGTAATTTGACTAAACGAATGTAATTGTTGGTTAAAGTTAAGTCTAAACCATTTTCCTCGTGGGATCAATCCCAACCTATGAATTGGGTTCTTTACTTGATAACGATCGCTTATGCTTCTTTAGGGAGGTGTAATTTGAGCGTATCAGGTACCCAATTCACATCCAAATTTTGGAGGAAGTTACATGATGAATTGGGCACACAACTCACTTTTAGTACAATCTTCCATCCACAGATAGACGGGCAGTCGGAGAGGACTATTCAAGTGTTAGAAGACATGTTGAGGTCATGTGTGATTGATTTTGGAGGGCATTGGGATAAGTTCTTACCTTTGTGTGAATTCTCTTATAATAATAGTTATCACTCTAGCATTGATATGGCACCGTTTGAGGCACTTTATGGGAGGGGATATAGATCACCCATAGGATGGTTCGAGGCTGGATATGTGAAACCTTTGGGGGTTGATTTAGTGAAGGATGTTCAAGATAAGGTGAGGAGTATACAAACTAAGCTTTTAGCAGCCAAGAGTAGACAAAAGAAGTATGCAGATTATAAGGTAAGAGACGTGGCATTTCAAACTGGTGAGAATGTTCTTCTTAAGGTATCACCTATGAAAGGGTTGATGAGATTTGGCAAGAAAGGTAAGCTAAGTCCACGATACATTGGTCCCTTTGAGGTTTTTGAATGTGTAGGACCGGTGGCGTATAGATTGACTTTACCTCCTAATTTATTGGGATTTCATCTGGTATATCATGTGTCCATGTTGAAGAGGCTTCATGGTTTTAGGGATGATATCATTAAGTGGTACTCAGTTGTGTTAGACAAAGACCTCCAATATGAGAAGAAATTGGTTGCAATTCTTGATCGTGATGTGAGTAAGTTGAGGACCAAAGAGATTAAGTCTGTGAAAGTTCAATAGAAGCATCGTTCAGTTGAGGAAGTTACTTGGGAAATTGAGAGGGACATGTTAGACAAGTATCCCCAATTGTTTGTCGATTCAGGTACTACTTCATTCCTTCTTTAGCCTGTTTTTCCTAAGTTTATCACTTGGGGACGAATGATGGGTAAATTGGTATCTATTGTAAAGATCGGGTTTCATCGTTATAGAAAAGCCAACCGGGAAAAATTTTGGGTTGGAAAACTTTTTCGTAGTAACTTGGAATTTCTCAACCTAGTCCAGATTTGGATGAAATCAGAGTCATTAAAGTCTAGAGAAATCTGGTAGCAATTGGGTGATCTAATTATTATTTTGATTACATGTGTAGATAGATAAGTAATTAAGGAATTCATACGACTTTACAGAATTGAATGTGGGCGAGTAGAACTCCCAAAATTAATCTTAGTGTGAACGAGTAGTTTCTGAGTATCGTTGGTTGAAGCCGTGTTGTGAAATGACGGTATTGAAATTATTAAAATAGCTCACTATTTCGTGCATGCCGCTTTGGCGGTGGTTTCTGTTGCTAGGGCAGGGCCGTTGTAGCGGGCCCGACGTGACTTAAAGTCGTAAATAAGCCCCAAAAACGTTTTATTCTGCAATTTTTAAATTTGAGAGCTAAGGAACGAACCCAGGGTATTTCTTGATAGTTTTCCACCATTCTTGAGGCTAAAGGTAAGATTTTGACTCCCCAAATCCGTTTTTCGATCCGTAGAACATAATTAAATGGGTTATTATCGATGGGGGAGGGTTTTGATCTAGAAACTATGGTGGAAAAGCCCTATTTTAGATACTTGGGATCATAGGTATGATATAGGGTTGCTAGAATTGTTAGTAATCCGAATAATTAGTGATTGTTTATTGATTTCCATATTATTTTGATTGTTTGTAGACCAAGAACAAGCGGAACGAATTCAGAAAGGGAACGATCAAGTTTCTTAGGGTTTCAAGCTTGTTTTGAGGTAGGTGATGGTTGTGATTCTATGATTGTGTGATGTCTGTTTGTTCTTGCTTCATTAGGAGACATGTATGTGTGCGAATGTTGCATTATTGATCACATTGATTATAAATGTGGACATATGAATGATGAATGCCATGAATCATGACTTAATTATATGATTATGAGAATGTACTTTGTGATTGTGATTGTGGCTTGTTGAATGGATTGGGTGTTGCGTTCCTACACACTAACTTGGATCGGTTGCCACGTTTCGACATAATTATGGGATCGGTTGCCACGTTCTGGCATAATCATTGGATCGGGTACCACGTTTCAGTATGCTAACAATTTGGGTTTGGGTTCCATGAGAGGACCAATGATTTGATATAATTGTGTATCTTGAGAAATGTGAAATTGTACCTTATTCGTAAATGTTGATATTATTGTATATGTTCGATATATGCATGTGATTATATTATTGTATTGACTTATGTATGATACACTTAGTAGGATAGCCACGTTATCCTACCAGTACACTGTGGTTGTGTACTGATACTGCACTTACTCTTTCTTTGTTAAGTACATGGAATCTTCAGGCAGCTATTGACAGATCTCGCTTAGAAGATTAGTAATCGTCGTTCGAATTCAAGGGTGAGCCAATTCTTTCGGGCTTGCCATGAGTTCTCATTTCTTCTATGTCCACATTCCGAACTTAGACTTTCTAGCTAGTTGTTAGTACATTAGTTTGGGGTTGTAACCTTTCTTGTTAGACCTATGGTTGAACTTTAGATGTTTTGGTACATTGACTTTCTGGTTCTAGGTGTATTTCCGCACTGTTTAGTTGTTAGATCTTTTGGAAGTTTATGGGAACTTCATTCTTTAACTATTTAACTTACTTCCATAATTAAATGCTTTAGTTTTGGTTTAGTTGCTTGGTTTGGGTTGTAGTAATGGTAATCCCACTGGAGGATTAGTGTGTGTGCCAATCATGATGGTCTGGGTTGTGGCACTTTCTTACTCAAATAAATATATGAATAAAATTTTATACGAGGATATGATTAAATATAAGCAAGGGTGTGTTTGATTTTCGCAAATCCTTTGTATTCCCACTCAATTTTCATCTATTTTGAACGAGATAATATTTTCGGAAATTCAAAGTTTTTACCTTCATACTTTTTATTTCAAGAACACCAAAAAACAACAATCAAACATAAAAAAGACCATAAAGATGATTTATATAGGGGATTAAACAATTACACGTATCACATATTTGCATTTACTTCTTTGGATGATATAGTGATATTCTCCTCGTTAAACTAAGCCATGTTACTCAGCAATTTTGAAAGTCATTCTATGGAATTATCCGAAGCATTCATTCTTATCTACCTTGTATTCCACATTAAACATTCGATAATGCTCAAACATGCCATCAATTAGTTGTTATTTTGACATCAAAATAAATTTTTCTCCTTTTTTAATCGCATAAAGTGAAGTTATTGCTCCGGTTGAAGCAAATGTGTCACACTCCGAGCCTACACCCTGGATGTGTCCGACACTCGAGAATCATCGCTGGTCTCCAAGCGAACCCTTGGCTTGGCTCAATACTCAGCGGAAGACTTACTCATCAAAATAGGAACTCAAAATAGTCATTAACTCAATTGTCTTAAAAATAAATAAACACAGATATTTCTGGAAACATTCAACTAGCCAAAGAAGGAAACTCAAGTCTTAAACATTAACAATGAAAATGGAAAAGACTCCTCAAAACACTACTGTCTACGAAGCCTTTAATAACTATGTTGGAAGTTGGACAAGACCCACGACATCCTAAGAAGACCGAAAGCAATTGTGTAACCCTTCGAAAGCAAAGAGGCTCACCGAAGCAAATCTAGAACTGCAAGTGGTATCAATGGTGCGCCTGTTGATGACCCTGAATACCTATATCTGCATCATAAAAAGATGCAGGCCAAATGACGTTAGTACATTGAATGTACGAGCATGCAAGGTGAACTATAAAACATAGACATAAGTTTGAATTGATAAAAAGGAAGAACATACTCACCTCATCTCAACTCAACCCAACCCAAGGATACTTAACTCAATATAAAAACAACAATAAAGATGCATTATAAGGAAAGCTTTTAAAACAATAAATAACAACTCAATGCATATAAAAATACAATAATAAACACTTACTCTTATTTGGGAGATTCTCTAACCGACAACTATCACTATGAGTTATCTGATGATACATCATCTCATGCACGTTGTTAGAACTGTCCTATACCTTGCCGGAGTATAAAACATCCTCAACTAAGTGGGTCCACTAACTTATGCTCAACTAAGTGGGTCCACTAACTTATGCTTAAAAGCAATAAAGAATCATCTAAAAAGTATGACCCTTTTCCCATGTTGGCATACATGGTTTATGAGGATTTTGAGTTGTCTGAACTCATCCCCATATCGGTGCTCTGTACTACTCCCAATAATATAGTGCCGGCAAAATGAGCCCATATTTTGGTAACCCACCCAGCCCACCCATATTTTAATGGGTTGGGTGAGTGACTTTTTACATGGGTAAAATATGGGTTGATACCCATAGTCAACCCATAAAAATATGGGTAAATTATGGATTAGCCAAATGGGTTAAGCTTCTAACTTTTATTCACTCAAAATTCATGATATCACCAAAAATATTGTAACTTCTCTTCCTTTTTATGTTCTTCTTAAAACTAATTATTTTTCTCTATAATTGAAAAGGTGAAGTCTTTGGCCCTCCAAAAATATATATTTGAAATGTACATTTCTTTTGTTAATTATAATTTTTTTTATTTGTTTAATTTTATATTGGATAATAAATAATAGTGTAAAATAAGCAAATCATGTACTAGTATTGACATTGCTTAAAGTGCATTAAGCATGTTTTAGTTCTAAAATGCAAATATTCATTTATTTTAAAATTAAAAATATGTTCCACTTATTATTACATAAATTTATTTTATATTGAAAAGTTATAGGATTTTTTTTTTTTTTACTTTTATGATACAACAAAATTAAATGAAGCATTTTCAACAATTTTCATCTAAGAAAAAGACTAAAATATTTTCTCCATGTTGAATTCTTAAGTAGAGTACTATTTACTCATGAAAATATGGGTAAAATATGGGTAAACTAGTATTTTACCCAACCCATTTGTTACCCAATCCATTTTTACCCATATCAAATATGGGCGGGTTGAATTATTACCCATTTTCAACCCGCACAAATTTGACCCAACCCGCCCATTTGCCACCACTACTCATGCTCATATGTTTAGAAGCATTCCTCGTCCTCAAACTTGAGATTATTACTCAAAAGATTCTCTTAAAAGAGATAATGCTCAAAAACTCCTCATTAACTCATTTGGAAATCAAGGTTTCCTCTCGTTATAAATGTAAAACATTTACACTTGGGAATACTTAGTTCCCCTATATTCATTTTGAAAACATAAACTCAACTCTAGTCATCCTCATAATCAAGTACTCAAGTCTTAAACAAGGTTTAAAAGATTGTAAAAGACTTCTCAAAACGACTCAAAGGATCCCCTCGAACTTTACTCTTAACTATATCTTGAATTTGAATTATGAATTCAAGAATTATGATTAGGATATATAGGATTTCTCAATTATTAGATGTAGTTTGGATTGTTTTAATGAGCAAGAGGGCGAGGATACGTTTTAAAAGAACTTAGACGGACCGAAAGGCAGAAGAAGAACGGGGGTAGGCGACCCTGATGCGTTCTTGGCGTGGGGCACCAACCCCTAAACCTCAGAACCTCATTTTTGGAATACTGTCGGGGTGGCGATCCAGCCCGCCTGATGCCCCAGTGGCGCGTCGCCTTAGGCTCTACCCAAAAAACCCCACGAATTTTTCCTCTTTGATTCTTGCTCCTAATTCTCCTAGAATTGATTGATTTCTTCTAAACTTTCTTAGATTCGTAAACGCAACATAAGTAAACAAAAATCTACTCAAATTTTCTCAGAAAAACCCCCAACTCAAAACCCTCGTCGCAAAAACTCATCAAACTCCATTAATAACGAATGAAGAACAAAACCTCAAGAAAACTCATCAAAAACTCAATACATGAAATCATATGGACGGATTCAATAAGGAAACTCATGATTGGTGTGAGGGTGAACTAACTCATCATTGTGAAAACTTACATACCTCAAAAGAATCAAATTCTTGGCGAAAATCCTCAAAGCTTGCAAGAGTCTTGAACGTTCTTCTTTTCTCCTCTTGAACTGCTCTCAAAAATCCTAAGCGTGTTTAGGAATGACTAAAACTGATTCCAATCAGTTTAGACCCCTAAAAGATTAATAAAATGAGCTAGGCTAGTGGGGGGGGGGGGGTAAGAAATAGACCAAAATACCCCTCCTTAAAACGGATGAAATGCCTTAACTAGACAGGATGCACTCAAACAGACATATCTTCTTCATCCAAACTCGGAATTTAGCAAACTTGGTGGCGTTAGAAAGAGAACTCAATGATGTTTCATTTGATACCTTATGGGCCACCTAAATCATCTTGTACTGAAAGTTATGGCCGTTTTAAGTTGACCCAAAATCACAATTGAATTGTAACTTGTACATATTTTAATTTAGCCCTTTCTAATTTAGTTCTTTCTAAATTTAGCTCTTTCTGAGACCGAGGTGTTACAGAATGTCCAACTACAATATTTAGTCAAGCAATCCAATATAAGATTAAGAATACTATTAATAGTAATAATTAAAATAATATAATAATAGTGGTTAATAAAATTGTGACTTACAATAATTTCCTTGATCTTGAGTGTAAAGGAGAATGTTTCTTCCCACCCTAATAATGATAATACATGAATAATAGTATTAATAAAGGCTACGATCTCCTTAATTATTCTATTTATAAAGTGATAAAATAATAAACCTTATTTGAGTAGTTATCCGATTTGCCTGAGAAGTCGTAGTTTTCTTTTAGTTTTTTCGAAATTAAGATAAGTATAATAAACAAATTAGATAGAAAATGAAAATTTGCATTGAATATAAATTTTAATTTATTAAAAGTGATATTTCATCTTTTTATAATGTTTTAAATAGTAGTTTGTGGTTTGTTGTGCGTGCAAACCAAAACCTAACACTTTTTTCATGTAGAAAATATCATGGAAGAAAGGACGATAACAACACCTATCCCTTAAGGAAGTGCATCATAAATGTTCAAAGGGAGCATCTTAGACCTAGCCAGAATTCAAAGAAAAGGTGGGATGGAGACTTAAACCTTAAACCTGATAGTACACAAAATCCATAGCCATAGCCACAACCCTAAAAGAGGAGAATTTTTGCATTCTTGATTGCTAAATATGGAAAAAGAGAGAAGAAAAAGAAGACGTACCTGCTGAGGTCGTGAATCAGAGGATGGAAGAATAAAGAAAAAGAGAAGAAAAAGTTCTGAAAACGTACATGCTGAGGTCATAAAGCAGAGGACTGAAGAAGAAAGAAAATGAGAAGAAGAAAAAGTTCTGAAAACATACCAGGTAAGGTCGTGAAGTAGAGGACTGACGAAGAAAGAACAAGAGAAGAAGAAGAAGATAAGGTTTTGAAAACGTGCTTGCTGAGGTCGTGAAGCAGAGGACTGACGAAGAAAGAAAAAAGAAGAAGAAGAAGATAAAGTTCTGAAAACATACCAGCTAAGGTCGTGAAGCAGAGGACTGAAGAAGAAAGAAAAAGAGAAGAAGAAGAGTTCAGAAAACGTACCTTTGCTGAGGTCGTGAAGCAGAGGACGAAAGAAGAAAGAAAAAGAGAAGAAGAAGAAGATAAAGTTCTGAAAACGTACTTGCTGAGGTCATGAAACAGAGGACGGAAGAAAGAAGATAAAGTTCTGAAAACGTAGTGAAGCAGAGGACTGAAGAAGAAAGAAAAAGAGAAGAAAAAGATAAAGTTCTGATAACGTACCTGCTGAGGTCGTGAAGCAAAGGACTCAAGAAGAAAGAAAGAGAGAAGAAGAAGAAGAAGATAAAGTTTTGAAAACGTACCTGCTGAGGTAGTGAAGCAGAGGGCGGAAGAAGAAAGAAAAAGAAAAAGAAAAGAAGAAACAGTTTTGAAAACGTACCTACTGAGGTCATAAAGCAAAGGGCTAAAGAATAAAGAAGAAGAAAAGAAGAAGAAGATAAAGTTCTGAAAATGTACCTACTGAGGTCGTGAAGTAGGGGATGTAAGAAGAAAGAAAAAGAGAAGAAGAAAAAGTTCTGAAAACATACCTGACGAGGTTGTGAAGCAGAGGACTGAAGAAGAAAGAAAAAGAGAAGAATAAGATAAAATTTTGAAAATGTACCTGTAGAACATGTGAAGTAGAGGACGAAAGAAAAGTTTTGAAAATGTACCTGTTGAAGTCGTGAAGTAGATCAGAGGACTGAAGAAAGAAGAAGAAGAGAGAAGCGGGAGGTAGCTGGAGGCTGATTGGATAAACCCAATGCACAAAGTGGTCAAAAGAGAAGGGAACAATCTCCCGCCCCAAGTGAATCGACACAAGTGCCTCACTTTCCTCCACATCCATCACAACATCAACCCATCTTATAAAGAAATTGTCAAGTTGGTTGCTATGGCCGAAGATCATCATGACCAATTATCAATATTTGCAAACACAATCTTGATCCAAAAAAATCACTGGGTACCTAGAAAGAAAGACCAAGAACCAATTTTAAAAACCATTCGAACAAACAGAAAGACGTAGAGAGACACAAGTAGTGGGCCGACTTAGAAAGAAGAGACTGATTATCGGCATATTCAATCATATGCCACTAAAGTCACACCCCCTTATTATTAATTCAAAAAAAAAATCTATCATATTTTCACCCCACAACAATTAAAAACAAGAATTTGAACACCCAAAGGTCAAGATCATCCTAAACAACTCTTATCTACCACAAGAACATCAACTCTTACTACAAAGACGCAGATCAAAGGAAAACCCCAAAATCTTGATTGAATTAACAGTTAACCCAATTTAATATACTTCTATTTTATCTCCATCTAACACAATCTTGATCTGAAAAAATCACATATTTGATCACGATACATTCATAAATTAACACTATATGTATCTAATATGTAATAACTATAGAGGTAAAAAGAATCCAAAGATTTGAGGTAAAGAGAATCCAAAGATTTGAGGTAAAAAGAATCCAAAGATTTGATCATGATACATTCATACAAATTAACATTATATGTATCTAATACGTAATAACTATCACACAGTAATGTATCGATCTAAAACCAAATACCTTTTGGGCAACCTTTACTACTTTAATGTATCAAGTATGATTACAGGACTCAACAATTTACTAAATATTTTAAAAATAGCAATGCATAATGAGTAATATATCCATCTCGAGATCATAGATAAAAGATTGACTACACAACATCTCTCCAGCCTTTTTGTATGTTGTATCAATGCATTTTAGATACATTGTAAATTCCGGCTCATATTTCTTCACCTCCAAGTACAAACAAATGAAGATATTCATGATGTATCTTCTCAAAAGTTTTGATAATTTTGAATCAAAATTGAAAGGATCTTCACTGTACTGGAGAAGAATTTTGGATCTCATTTTTTTCCCAATAATTTTGAATCAAAATTGAAAGGATCTTCGATAAACTAGGATATGAATTTTGAATCTTAAAAACTTTTCAACAATTTTGAATAAAAATCGAGAGGATCTTCAAACAATTGCATAGGGATAAAACAACGTTTGTTTCTGTAATGTATCAAATCTCCATATTTTCCTCAACTCATTGATCTCCGAGCTGCAATGGTTGATTCAACATTCACAAATGAAATATTTTATCCAACAACTATTCCATCACTTTTGTATCGTTCATAACTCACCTCACTTTATCAGATTCTTGAATGTCTCAACAAAATAGATATATTCAAGATGTATCAAGTCAAACTCAATTTTTCAATGATTTTGAATGGAAATTGAGAGGATTTTTGACAATTTGGGAGAAGAAATTTGAAATATATTTTTTGAAGCCGTTATGCTTTGGGAAGAGATTGATTAGCAGTGACAACATTGTAATTGCGTGATTTATGAATTTGATATTTAATTATACATTTCTTTTCTTTTTTAAGCACAATAGAAAAAGATTTGTTCCCTTTTTTAGCGCAATAGAAGGATTCTTTTTGTATCAAAATTAATGTATCCAGATGGTGACTTATGTATCCAGAAGGTATAAATTTTAAGGGAATATTGTAATTTAAAATATAACCAATAGATGATCGCCACATATTTTTTTTTTAAATTAAAATTATTTAAATGATTGTTCATTACAAAAGTGGTGAATATGGAATCCAAAGATAAATGACAGGAGTGTTTAGGAGCCAATAAATGGACGGATGACAACTTTGAACCACTTTTAGTAATTCAAAGATATTTTAGACCCTTATTCATTTTCTAAATGGTTATTGAAGTTTTAAAAGTTATCGTTAAGTATCATTTTTATTTTTTTTAATACAAAAGTGTCACTTAACTATTATTATTTTCTCAAAATAAAATAAAATTACTAAATACTTTAAATGTCCTTAAAGATTTTTTTCTTTAAATAATAAATTTATTTCTTATTCTTTGTTTTTAAAAGAATAGATTAGTTTATCAAGAAATAATTTGCATGTTTAAGATTTTTTCCTATACTTAAACTTTATATTATTTTCCTAAATAGTTACTTATGTTTTGAAAATTGCCAACACTAATCACTTTTATTTTTTTAAAGATGATAATATCACTCACTAATTATTATTTTTCTCAAAAAATTATTAGATACCTCAAACGTCCCTGCCTCTAAATACCTCAAACGTCTACTTTTATTCTAGTTGAAATGTCATGTCATTAACCTATCATTTAAAAAAAAAATAATAAATCTATTTAACTCATCAAACTCATGTCTTTACAAAAATAAAAATAAATTACATGCACATGAATTTATTTGAACATTATAAAAAAATCACAAATAATCTAATATCCTGCAGATTTTTCTAAAAACAAATTTTAATGAAAATTCTTTATAGGTAATTATTATCTAAAGATTTTAGAAAGTCCTAAATAAATTATTTACGGATTGTAAGCAAGTAATATTTCATGAAAATATTAAAATAAAACCGTAATGTTGACATAGAGAAAAGTTGATATATAAAAAGATAAATTTATAACTTTTATTTTTAATTTAACTCTGTTTCTCTATTGTAATTATTATATATTTTATCTTATCATACAATTAAACATCAATAATATCTTGTCTCATTCCAAATTATGGAACATAAGTAATAATTAGTTAGGTTGTCTATTTTAATTCAATAACACACGCATACTATGAGATTAATTGTTCATTAATAAAGGTCAAAATTTAATTTTCTTTAATCATTGTGATATAATAATTTTTCTCCTACTTTGTCATCAATTAAATAAAAATACTAACATTATTTACTGTTTATTTTTTAAGAAAGATATTGTAAATATGAAATTTTAAAGTAAATAATTATTTTTTTTAATAACTAATTGACCTTTAATATTATTGGTACATTATACAATAGATGATCAACATTGTAAGTTAATGTTCATGAAGAAGTTTGTATATAATGGTTCAGTTGGAACATCAATTGAATTTTTTAAAATTGTAATATTTTTTGAATATATATATATATATATAACTATAACTATAACTATTCTAAATTAATGGCATTGTAGTAAGTGTTAAAAACCTATTCTTCATAATAGAAAAACAAATATACTCTTTAAGTATGATAAGTGATTCTTAATAATGAAAATTTCTTATTAATAAACTAACGTATTTTTTTTTATTTTTATAATTTTAACTAAATACTTTGATGAGTCAAATAAAGCTAATATTAAAAAGGATTTTTTTTTTTAGGATATAGAATATAGCATGCCAACTAGAAGGGAAAAAAAGGTTTTTTGAGGTGATTAGTAATTTTTTTGTTTTTTGAGGAAAATAGTGATAGTCAATGATATTTAATATTTTTTTATCTTAAATGAACAAAAGTAATCTTTGAAAGTTGATGGCAATTTCCAAAACTTGAATAAATATTTAGGAAACTAATGCTAATTTTGGGTTAAACACTTATTAGCTCGTAAAAATCCTTTCATTTATTTATTCAAATTCATGTATCTGAAATTTTCCCTAAGTCATTACTGAAAATTGTTCTTAGTAGAGCCGTTAAAATGGGGTTAGCCCATGGGGCCAGCCCAACCCAACCCGTTATTGGGGTAGGGTTGGGATAGAATTTTTTAAGCCCATTTAAAACTAGGCTTTATAAGCCCGATCCATATAAGTCCTTGGCCCTTGAAGCTTGAGAGGAGCCGGGCTGAGGTTGGCCCATGGGCCAAAACTATTTATTTAAGGGTAACTTACAACAATCTCACTAGTATATGAGCTAATTATTAAATATATGCTATGTTACAATATTACGAATCTTACCAAATTTTGGTACGCCTAAATACATGTATCTCAACATACATGGACTCAATTAGGTTAATTTGTTCTAGATACACTCTCTACAAGTAGATTTGCATGTATCTGTGATACATAGACAAATCTCGCAGCCTCACCTCCTCCCATCTCGCTCGCTACTATCTTATCTCGCTCGCGTATTTGAAATGCATCGCACCAGACACATGTATCTCGCGTATCTAGTATCCTAGATACATGCTAATCACACTAGATTTTTTGCTAGTGTTATTGAAACAACACCATTATTTGCCATATTTGATTTGAAAGTCTTCTTATTTTCTTGATGTTATAGAATTTTATGTTTGAAAAAAAAGAAGAAGGCCTAGCTCGCCCTAACCCTCGACCCTTCTAGGATTGGGTTGGGTTGATCATTATCAGGCCCTTCCAAATGAAGGGCAAACTCACCCTAGCCCGTCAAATTTCTTGGCCCACGAGGCTTGAACCGGGTGGGGTTGGGCCAACCCTTTATGACAACTCTAGTTTTTACTGTTTTTTAACTTTTATATTAATGTTTCTTTTCCTTCCTTTCGTTTCCACGCCAGTCTAGGCTTAAAGATAAAAAAATTTCAAAGTAAAGCGCTTTTCCAACTTCATTCTCTATTCCTTTCCTTCATTGCAAATGATTTCCCACCAAATAGAGTCGTTTTTCTAATGTTCGAAAACAATCATTCATGTTCTCCAACATCATTCTCTATTTATCAAAACAACCATGAATCACGACAAGTATCGCCTCTACCGGTTCATATCATTATCTTCTTCAATATCCCTCCAATTCACCCGTACTATTTTTTATAATTCTCACATTATTCCATCAATCTTTGCATGGAACACAATGATGAGAGCATATTCCCAAGTAGATGTAGCAAGAGCTTAACTCTTGATACCCAAATTAATTGAAGGAAGAAAAGGAAGAGGAAAATAGGTGAAGAAGAGAGAATTCTTTTGATTCAATAATAATTTTCCCTTAGCATAGTAGTGC
The DNA here is from genome assembly GCA_029007595.1 of Solanum commersonii. Lineage (NCBI taxonomy): Eukaryota > Viridiplantae > Streptophyta > Magnoliopsida > Solanales > Solanaceae > Solanum > Solanum commersonii. The sequence continues at coordinate 172,912 of JAJTWQ010000125.1, forward strand.
AATTTGTATACAGCAAAGTCGACATTTCCGTTACTAAGGACAGCTGTCCAATTCTCTAACAAAATTGCAGAGTAGTACCACAATTGCAATTAACTAAGCTTAAGGCCTAATAAGTAATACTTAATACTAAAATAAAGGGACTGAATTAACTTATTTAAAACTTAATTAAAAAAAAATCACAATAGCTAATTGTGACAATCCACTCTTCTTCAAATGACACTTGTCTTCAAGGATTAGCAAAGTCTGGGAACTGTGACTTGATGAATTGATAATCTTCCCACGTAGCTTCTTCTGGCAGCAAGTTGGCCCATTGTACGAGCACTTGTGTTGCAACCTTGTCTCCTTTCTTTATGATTCTTCTTTCTAGTATAGCCATGGGTTACACGAGGGGTTGGCCATCAGGTGAACAAATGGGAGGGTCTATAGCAAGATTCACTTGATCACCTACTTTCTTCTTAAGCTGAGATATGTGGAAAATAGGATGTATCTTTGCAGTAGGAGGCAATGCTAATTTGTAGGCCACTGGTCCAGCCTTTTTGATAATCTTATAGGGTCCATAGAACTTTGACGGCAACTTGAGATTTTTCCTGATAGCTACAAGGTTGTAGCTTCAAAAACACCCAATCTCCTTCTTCAAACTCCCTCTCTGTCCTTCTCTTATCAACATTTACCTTCATCCTGTTCTGAGTTTTAGCAAGATTCTCCTTCAATATCTTAGCCATCAGTTGCCTTTTCTTGAATATTTGATCAACAACATCAACTCTAGATTGTGCAATCAATTCGAAAGATAGTTGAGGAGGGTAGTAACCATATACACATTAAATGGAGACATTTTAGTGAAGTATGGTAATTGCTATTGTACTGGAACTCAGCTAAAGATAACCACTTGTTCCAACCCTTTGGTTTATGACATGTCATGCACCTTAAGTAATTCCCCAAACACCTGTTCAACCTTTCTGTTTGACAATTTGTCTGGGGATGGTAAGTAGAGCTATACAGTAGTTGCACCTATAGCAGTTTAAAAAGTTCCTTTCAAAAGTGACTAAGAAACACCTTATCCCTATCAGTGATTATAGTTTTTGGCAGCCCATGCAACTTGTCGATATTGTCCATGAATACTCTAGCTACTTGAGAAGCACTAAATGGGTGGGCAATATCAATGAAATGGGTATACTTGTTGTACCTATCAATGACCACTAGAATAGTGTCCATACCTTTTGATTTGGGTAGACCTTCGATGAAATCCATTGATATGTGTTCCCATACTCTCTCAGGTATTGGTAGTGGCCGAAGCAGACCAGGGTAGGCTACTTGCTCATCTTTGCTTCTTTGACAGACATCACACTCCTGGACAACCTTCTTAACTTGCTCGATCATAGTAGGCCAGTAAAATACTGCCTTCAATCTTTGGTATGTAGCCCACACCCCCGAGTGTCCTCCTAATCCTGAGCTGTGTATAGTAGATACCAAATTCTCCCTTAGGTATCCATGATTGCCTACCCAAGCTTTTCCTTTATGCCTTAAAACTCCTTGTTGTAAGGAAACATCAAGTGTAGGATCAGGATGGCTACTCAATATAATAGTAGCTTGCAACACCTCTTGGTCACCTTCTTAGCTTTCTAGTATTTCCTCAATCCATTTAGGTTGCAGTGTTAATATAGTGAGATAATGTGTATTAGCCTTCCCTACCTGGTGATCTACTTTCCTGGATAAAGCATCTGCCACTACATTATCTACACCCTTCTTGTAGTGTATTTCAAAACTTAGCCCCATCAACTTGGTCAATCCTTTATGTTGCAGGGATGTAGTGATCCTTTGTTCCTATAGGAATTTCAAACTAAAATGGTCAGCTCTGATTATGAAGTGGTTAGGGTGTAAGTAATGCCTCAATTTATCTACAGCTTGGAGGAGAGCAATCAACTCCTGCTCATATGTAGACATCCCCTGGTGCTTCTTACTTAGGGTCTGACTCAGGAATGTTATGGGTCATCTATCTTGCATTAACACTGCTTCAATTCTAGTGTTACATGCATCCACTTCTAAGAAAAATGGTCTTGTAAATTCAGTAAGTGCTAACACAGGTGCATTAACCATGTCTATTTTAAGTTGCTGGAAAGCTTGGTCATCCTCATCATTCCACTAATAGTCCTATTTCTTTAGCAAATTAGTCAAAGGCTTGCTCAAATGTGCATAACTTTGCACAAATTTCATGCAATATCTTGTTAAGCCCAAAAACCCTCTTAATTCCTTGAATGTCTTGGGTCAAGGCCACTCGACCATTGCAGAGATTTTGGATTGGTCAACGCTCACCCCCAAACCTGTAATGATGTGCCCCAAGTACTCAATTTGCGACTGTCCAAACTCACATGTGCTTAACTTAACAAATAACTTTTTCTCCTTATGTATTGTGAGCACCACTCCTAAATGTTGAATATGATCTTCCATGGTTTTGCTGTATATTAGTATGTCGTCAAAGATTACTAAAATGAATCGCCTTAACTGATCCTTGAATACTGTACTCATTAGGTACTGAAAAATTGCTGGTGCATTAGTCAACCCAAATGGCATGACCCTGAACTCCCATAGACCATGATATGTTCTAAAAGCAGTCTTATATTCTTCTCCAGACTTCATTCGCACTTGATGGTAGCATGCTCTTAAATCCATTTTGGAAAACACATTAGCTCCAAAAAGCTCATCCAACAAATCATCAATCATTGGAATCAGATATTTATTCTTAACAGTGAGGCTATTCAATCTCCTATAATCAATGCACAACCTCTAAGTTGAGTCCTTCTTCCTGACTAACAAGGCTGGTGAGGCAAAAGGGGATTGACTAGGAGTCACAGTGGTAGGCTTGAGCATGTCATTAATAATGGACTCAATGGCATTCTTTTGATCAAAAGAATACTTGTATGGTTAGAGATTGAAAGGTTGAGCTCCAGGGACTAGATTGATCGCATGATCACAAGTCTTCTCCGGTGGCAGTTCTATGGGCTCCTGAAAGATGGCAATATGGTTCTGTAATAAATTCATGATGCCAGGATGCAACACTTCCCTCTCTTGGTTGGTTGTCCATACTATCATTTATCAGTGATAGTTCAGCTACAATTTCACAGGTACCACAGTGCAACATTCTCCTTAAAGCTTTAGTGTCCACAGGGGTGACCTCCGGGTCCTTTTGAATTCCATACAATGTGATCAGTCTCTTATCACACATAAAACTTATACTGTGAGGTCTAGTGTGCAAAGTTATAGGCGTAACCATATCTATCCAGTCCATCCCTAAAATCATATCACACCCACCCACTTTTATCAATCTCATCTTAAAATTAAATTGTTCACCCTGCATCTTCCACCCAAAAGATGGACTCTCTAGTTGGCAACTCATCAACTTCCCATTAGCCACTATGATTCTCATGGGTCGCTGCATTTGTTGGGTTGGCAATCAAAGCAGTTTAACAATGTGGGGATCCACAAAAGAGTGAGTAGAACCACTATCGATTAAAATTGTCATGGGTAGTTTTCCAGCATAGCCTACAATTGTAATTATAGATATGTGTTCACTGGAAGTACTCAGGCCCATTAATGCATTTAAGGATACTTCATCTTGAACCTTACCTTCTTCCTCTAGAGTATCAGGTACATCCATAAACTCTTCAGGTTATTCCACTTTACCGTCCATTTAGACTCCATCAATAGTATGTAACCCCTTCTGCTTGCAATGGTGACCCAGAAAATAATTCTCCTTTCACCTATAACAAAGACCTTGTACCCTCAGTGCCTCCAAGTTAGGTGGTAAAGTGTTTGGCATGAATGAAGCCCTAACTTGAGGTCTTTGATTAAGATAGGTTATCCTCAATGGTGCTTGATTTGGAGGATGAATAATAGGGGGTCTTACAACATTTGGTTGTGGTTTCCTCGGATAAGTGATAGCTACTGGTCTTGGATTTGGAACAAAAGGAATAAGAGTCTGGAATGATTCTTCATAAAACTTAGCAATTTCGTAAGCATCAAGCACCGCAGTGGGATTAGCTAATTTAACGATTGACTTCAGTTTTGGTTTAAGATCACTGATGAAAATCATTACAAAGTGAGTTTCATTCAACAAGGGGTTAATTATAGATATGTAGCTAGTTAGTTCCTCAAACTTATCTTGGTATTGATCCACTGTCCCCATTTGTATGAGTTTGTTGAATTCGTCAACAATGTCCTGAGGTCTAATGTTTCCAAATCTCCTGCAAAGCTCAGTGCAAAACCTCTGCCATGTCAACCTTCCCCTATGGTTGACTAGATAGCTATCAAACCAAATATCAACCCTTTCCCCGAGGTGTACATATGCATAACTAAGCTTCTCTTGCTCCCCTATATTGTACAATTCAAATAACTTTTCATACTTCCTTAACCAGCTCCGAGGGTTCATGCCATCAAATTCTAGGAAATTAATCTTTGGTTTGAGTAGGCAATGAGTGGAAGAAGGTTCTGAAGTATGGACTATCGGAGTGGGGAGTATAGGGGGGACTGAAGAATAAAGTGGGTTTCAAAACAAAGGAGGGCTTGAGAAAAGAGGAGCAGGTTGAAAAGTGAATCCCCGACCAACCTCGAAAGCAGATGGAGTAAATGGAAGGTGAGAACCAACCATTTGAGGTGTAGAGCTTACCATTGGGAATTTTCCGGTCGAAGTTTGGCCAGTCTCTAGTTGGACCTGAGTTCTAGGACCCCCTGTTGGTGTTGCCTGTGGAGGCGAATCAGTCGGGGTGGTGAGGGGAGAGCTCAGACTGTTCTGCAATGCCATATTCAAAATGATGAACTTGAGCTTCTTGTTTGTCTCACAAATCTCACCCACCTGAACCTGAAACTATGATTGATTCAGCTCAAAGGTTTCAAAACGTTTGCCCACATCCTCCGCAAAGATTGAGAGCGGATTGCGTACCATACAGATATCATCCTACAAGCTTTGCAACTCCGGAGGCGATGCCATTAATTGAAGCGTTGAAGTACCAGGTGGCTCTGATACCATTGTAACAAGAGCTTAACTCTTGATACCCAAATTAATAGATTAAGAAAAGGAAGAGGAAAACATGAGAACAAGATATAATTCTTTTGATTCAATAATAATTTTCCCTTAGCAGAGTAGTACAATTTGTATACAACAATTCTGACATTTTCGTTGCTAAGGATAGCTGTCCAATTCTCTAAAACAATTGAAGACTAGTACCACAATTGCAATTAACTAAGCTTAAGGACTAATAAGTAAATACTTAATACTAAAATAAAGGGACTGAATTAACTTATTTAAAACTTAATTAAAAAAACAGTCACAATAGCTAATTATGACAGTAGTCTCTGGGGGCTTTGAATTAAATGTGACATTAAGGTGTCAAAATAAAGGGGTGGTGACATAAGTCTTAATTATTGAGTGTAGGTGACAATTATGTGATTAATGATTAAGAATTGTGGAGTTGCCCTCAACTTTATAAGTTGGCAGTTTGGTCCATTGAATTAAATGAGGGGTAAACGGGTAAATCACTAAAACCTAATTTAACCAATTTTGGTAGGAATCAAAATTGGAGGGAAGCCACCAGCGAGTTGTACCAAAAGGGGGGAAATAAAACATTTTCCCCCGCCTCCCCCCGTATTCTTCTTCCTATTCTTCTTCTTCTTCTTTTTCTTCTTCTGCTGCTGCTGCTGCTGCTGCTTTGTTCTTGCTCTCTTCTTGCTTGCTTGCTTGCCTTTCTTCCCATTCTCTTCATCATCATCATCATCTTCTTCTTGTTTCTGTACATTGTTGGTCTTGGCTGCTAGTCCTTGAGCTGTTTTTTTTTTTTTTTTCATTTTCTTGAATCAGATTTAGCTAATCTAATCAGTGGACCAAATTTTGTTCTGTATCAATTGACGTTACTTCATAAGTGATTGGGTTCACACACCATTGTTTTGATACGTAAAATTAACAATTCTTTGAAATCATTCATCATCATCTGGGTAGTTGTAATTTTTTCAATAATTTGCATTCTCGTTTCCAACAGATGGCTATATATGTTGCAACAAAAAGGTTATTTCAATCGCAACAGAATAGTCATATGTTGCAACATGTGACTTATACATTTTGTCACAACATGTGATTTATTTTTCACAACAGAATAGTTATATGTAGCAATATATGACTTACATTTCGCAATAACATAGCCATATGTTGCTACATATAACTTACACATGTTGCCACAACATATCAATTATATGTAGCATCATATGACTTACATGTCCCCACAAAATAGTCATATGTTGTCGCCACAGAATAGTCATATGTTGCAACATATAACTTACACATTTTGTCACAACATGTGATTTATGTTTCGCAATAGAATAGTTATATGTAGCAACATATGACTTACATTTCGCTACAGAATAACCATATGTTGCGACATATAACTTACACATGTTGCCACATGTGATTTATTTGTCACAACATATCAGTTATATGTAGCAATATATGACTTACATGTCGCCACATAATAGTCATATGTTGCAACATATGACTTACACATTTCTTCATTAGTACTAATTATTTTTTAAAATTAATTTGTTTAGGTACAATAAATAGAGGGATTATTTGTAGGGATTGATTGTCTTGGTGAATGGGTCGAGAAGAAAAATTGATACATTTGGCGTTGGAAGAATGGTAAGAAACGGGGAGGGTCGGTAGGGATGACCGTCGAAAGAAATATTTTGTATGATTTTGTGAATTTAGTCATGCAAAAATGTGGATACAATTTTCAACTGAAAGATCTTGTCATGAGTAATATTCCCCATTTTTTTCATAATGAGAAGGTCTTACCTTTTAAAATAACTGATCAGCCTAGTTTGCTTGTTTATTTGGGAGGAGCAGAGAGACCGTCCATATTAAGAGTCTACGTGGATGAAAATCCTATCGAGGAGGATCATAATCTAGAAGAAGACCAACAAGATATGTTAAATGATGAATTTGATATTGTGGACATGAATAATCACGATGCTGAAATTGGAAAAGATGAAGTGCCGGACTTTGAGAGCAACAATCCTCCTACACCTATAGTTGGCAGCAAAATTCCATGTTCTTCTCAATCATCACGTGTGAATAATGTTCTAAATGATGAAATCAATTTTTATAAGGGAATGACATTCAAGAACAAGGAAGAACTGGCAAATTTATTGAAAATTGCTTGCTTGAAAAAAGATTTTAGAATGAAAAAGGTGATCAATTCTCGTAATGTGTTTTTTTTTAACTGTTCATATCCAGAGTGCAATTGGTGGCTAAGGGCTGTGAAATTTACAAGTAGCGACAAATTTGTCATTAGAATTTATGAAAAGTACCATACGTGTGGTTCAGAGCATCTTACAAGCCATAATCCCCATGCCACGACAAAAGTCATAGGTAAGTACTTTGAAAATAGGTTTCCCAATGGTAAAATCCCATCCACAAGAGACATGTCAAATCAACTCCGGACAAAATTGGGTTGTAAGGTAAGCTATTGGAAGATTTATAAGGGCATGGAGCATGCTAAGTTTAATGTTAGGGGTACACATGAGCACAAATATGCAGTGCTTAATGCGTACCATTATATGCTTGAAGTTGCCAATCCAGGAAGCAAGACGGTGTTGTCGTTCGATGAAAATAGGAGCTTCAAGTACTTCTTTGTATCATATGCCACTTGGATAACTGGTTTTCAAGAAATGAGAAAAGTAATAGCCGTTGATGGAACATTCCTGAGGAGCAAGTATGAAGGAGTTTTGCTATCAGCGGTGGCACATGATGCTTTGAATCATATATTTCCAATGGCTTTCTGTGTTGTGGACAAGGATGCGATGCCTCATATGAATATTTTTTTCAAAATATGAGAAGCTTTGTAGATGATACTGATGAGTTGTGCATTATTTCTGATAGGCATCCAAGTATTTGAAAGATGGTTTCGACTATCTACCCTGCATCTCATTATGGTTGTTGCATGAGACACCTTGGGGAAGATATTCGAAATAACTTTCACAATTCAAAGGTAGTGACCCATTTTTATAAAGCAGCATAGGCGTACGATAGATGTGAGTTCAATGACCATTTCAATCAAATAAGAGATTTGGTAAAGGCGGCTGAAACTTTTGAACGTATTGGATTCCACACATGGAGCAGGGCATTTTACCCGGGAAATAGGTACATTATTGCCTATACCATCTCGTTTGAGTTTATTGTAATTTTATGTGTTTTGATTGATTTTTATTTTTTGTTGTGTAGATATAACATTATGACGTCAAACATCACGGAGTCAGTGAATTCTATGTTTGATGTTGAAGGAGAATTTCCCATTGTCGCTCTATTTGATGAAATAAATAGGAGATTTGCATTTTTATTTCACCAGAGGCGTATGGAGTTGGTGAACTCTGCAAATAGATTTGTTCCTTCAATTGAAAAAGACATATCAAAGTATGTCAACGCGGGCAACAAGTTGTTGGCTCATCAAATCGCTAACTACAAGTTCAGTGTCACTGGTCATGGTGATGTTGCTACGGTGGATCTACAAAGAAGAACTTGTACTTGTAGAATTTTTGACTTGGACAAAATACGTTGTCCACATGCCATGGCAGTGCTTCGAGCCCAATATGGTGCCGATTTTGGAAATCAGATTTATAAGTACTCCTCTCCATATTATTCAGTGGAAAAAATACATAATGACATATTGTGAGGAAATTCACCCGGTGCCACCTGAAGATTCTTGGATTGTCCCTTTGGATATCATAGAGAGAGAAATACCTCCTCCATATGTTGATTCAAGCAAATCAGGAAGAAGGAGATATAAGAGACGGTATGGAGTTGGTGAATCATTTCCAACAAAAAAAAATAAGTGTTCCGTATGTAAGGACTTTGACCACAAAACAATTACATGCATGCCCCAACCAAAATGCTCCATAAGTGTTGTTGAATTTTAATGAATGTTCTTTTTTATTTGAGGATGATGTTCCATATTTTCTTATCTTAATTTGAATCAACTTATGTTATGTTATTTATATAAAATGTGTGATTTATTTAATTATTTGTTGCTACTTACAAAAGAATATTGCATATGTTCTAACATATATCAATTATGTGTTAGATTTTACAACAGAATATTGCATATGTTCTAACATATGTCTATTATATGCTACATATACTATAGAATAACGCATCTGTTCCAACATATATTAATTATGTGTTAGATCTTACAACATAATATTGCATATGCTCCAACATATGTCAATTATGTGTTAGAAGTACCACAAAAAAAGAATCTGTTCCAACATATTTCTAATAAATAATTACGTGTAAGGTGTGTGAACCATCAAGCAATCATTACTGTCATTGGAACAACTTTCAAGAAAAAAATTAATTACAACTCTTCATATTTTACCCTTTTTTCAAAAAAAATAAGTACTTTAATTTGAAAAGTCAAAAGTTGTGTCTCTTTTCTTCTCTTCTCTTCGTCTTCAGAAGTTGCAACTTTTCACACATTTCCTGGCATTAAATAAAAACACAACAACAGAAGGTCCTTTCATTTAATTTTCTCCAAAATGGAAAGGAAGAAGAAAATGACTAGGAGTAAGAAAAACTACATTGAATCCCTTCAGAGGGAACTACTAATTGATATCGTTGAAAGGATTGCTTCCTACTCCCTCAAAGATTTAATGAGGGTTAAATTAAGGTATGTATGTATCAATCAATTTTCGCTCTTTAATTTGATTTTCTAACCATGTGATTTGATTTCTCAATTCTAGGGTCCTCAATCATGTCGCTAATGAACCTTCTGTATTCAAAAGGTAACACTGGTCAACTTTCCTTATCGTAGATGGTCGATAGTTCAAGAAACCATTTCTTTCCTAGAAATATGAAGAGCATCGGGGAATTTAGAAGTCTTATACAGAAAAGGCGTGGTAATTTTTTATGTTTTTCGTATGTATTCACATATTTATCAATGTATTTTGCCTTTTAAATGTGTTATTTCTTCTGTAGTTTGAATTTTTCAACCGTAACGATCCAACTGCATTGGGAATGATTAATTAAGCAGTAGACGGTGGCCACATTGGTGCATCCTATGTGCTTGCCATAATTTCAATCTTCAATGGCGGTGAATCCATGAGAGGAGGTTTAATGTTCATTGCCAACATGAAAAAAATGGAGCCACTAAAAGTCAGAAGATGTCGACAGAATTTGCGAAATATTTTAGGTGGAATGTGGGTGCCAGAACCTAATTTGTTAGGAGGAAGACCCATTTGTTGCACTGTTCATCAATTTGAGCAAATCGGTCACAGGAATGGTTGGCCCATGGGAAGCGACATTGAAGATGATATTCGTTGTGAATTATGTAGTTGTGATTTAGAACTAGATTATGTAGTTAAATTTCTGCCTTATACCACTGTGTGGTATTAATTAAATTCTCATATGTGGCAACTTATGTACATAACTTGCAAATTCATGATGAAAAAGGTTGCCTTTTTGTGTTTTGTACTGATTTTTGAATTTGTTCTTTATAAAATGTTTAATCTAAATTTTTGTTTTCATAGTGTTCTCATTTTGACCATCCTTGAAATGTCATTTTGGGGCAACATATTAACGTTCTGTTGGATAAAATGTTGAATTTAAGTATTTGCATTTGAAAAGTCAAAAGTGCCTCTTCGTCTTCAGAGGTTGCAACTTTTCACATTCTTTACATTGAAATTATATAAGAAGAACACAACTTAGGTCTTTTCATTTAATTTTTCTTCAAGATGGGAAGGAAGAATAAGAAATTTTCTATCAATTATTTTTACAAAGACTATCATCCCACTAGTTCATCATACAATGACCAAGTAAATCCATATGATAGTTATGCAACACCCTTGTAAATTGTTGTTCCAAGTGTTATAACATATTTTTATTGCTTAATTATGGTTCAAAGTACTGAAATTTGGTCCAATTTGACACTTTCTCATTCCTAAATCGCTTAATTCATTGATTAACTAATCTTTGAAGTGTCATCTGTGGCAACATATGCATGTCTGTTACATAAATCGCAACAAACATGTCATATGTGGCAACATATGTTTATCATAAAATTGTTTTTTGGGGGCTAATTCAATTAAATTGTCACCTAATTCAACATGTAACACTAATATATAGTCCTACAACATGTCTAAGTACAAAATTCTGGTATAATACAACAACCTTCATTCAATTCTATCAATTATTTTTACAAAGACTATCATCCCACTAGTTCATCATACAATGACCAAGTAACTCCATATGATAATTATATAACACCCTTGTAAATCGTTGTTCCAAGTGTTATAACATATTTTTATTGCTTAATTATGGTTCAAAGTACTAAAATTTGGTCCAATTCGACATTTCTCCATTCCTAAATCGCTCAATTTATCGATTAACCGATCCTTGAAGTGTCATCTGTGGCAACATATTCACGTTCTATTGGATAAATCGCAACAGACATGTCATATGTAGAAACATATCTATATCATAAAATGGTCTTTTAGGGGTTAATTCAATTAAATTGTCACCTAATTCAACATGTAACACTAATATATAGTCCTACAACATGTCTAAGTACATAATTATGGTCTAATACAACAACCTTCATTCAATTCTATCAATTATTTTTACAAAGACTATCCAACTAGTTCATCATACAATGACCAAGTAACTCCATATGATAGTTATATAACACTCTTGTAAATCGTTGTTCCAAGTGTTATAGCATGTTTTTATTGCTTAATTATGGTTCAACGTACTAAAATTTGGTCCAATTTGACATTTTCCCATTCCTAAATCGCTCAATTTATCGATTAACCGATCCTTGAAGTGTCATCTATGGAAATATATGCACGCTCTGTTTGATAAATCACAACAGACATGTCATATGTGACAACATATGTATATCATAAAATGGTCTTTTTGGGGTTAATTCAACAAGTAATGTAACAGACCATTCTAGAATACTCCACTAACACATACTCCATTCACTCTCACTCATTATAAAAGGGTTAATTAGGGTTCCCTTAATTCACAAAAAAAAAGCTCTCATTTTTTTTATCTTCTTTCCTTTATTCTTTCTCCTTTCCTCCTCTCACACTCAAATTTCCCTGAGAAGATGTTACCACCTTGGAAAAATTTAAGTCTCTATATGCTCTTGTTGTGGGTGATCAACGTAATTATGTTGTTTTCAGTTAATATGATGTCTTCTTCAAGTGTGTTCTCAATGCATGGGTGATGTTCGTTGTTTGTTTTTGTCGGAACTTGTCTAATGGAGAGTAGCTTCATCATTTGGTAAGTCTTCTTACTTTCTATAAAACATCCTATCTATTGTAATGGCGTGTATATGGTAGCTAACTATGTTTTTTTTTTCTATAGGTGGTCTTGTGACAGAGTGCATGGGTAGCTCTGATCCACCACCCTTCAAGAAAGAATAGAGATACCCCTCTAGGTTTAATCGCTCAATGTTGACTCCAAATCCTCCAGTCAAGTCCTTTTTTGCTGGATGATGTAGTAGTATAGGGCTAGAGCTTTTCAGATGTAAATTTTGTTGTTTTTGTTGGCATTAATGCTTTGTAAATATGGATATGTAGCCTAGCCTAGCCTTGCATGTCACTATATCAACTATCAATGGGCTAGAGCGTTTCAGATGTAAATTTTGTTGTTTTTGTTGGCATTAATGCCTTGTAAATATGGATATATAGTCTAGCCTAACCTTGCATTTCACTAGTTCAACTATCAACTATCAATGACATGTTTATGTTTATGTTTAGTGTTTCCCAAGTGTATGTGCTTGAATTCCTCTCTATTAATGGTGATACTACTTGCATGTACACGTAATTGACATATGTTGCAACAACTTAAAAACGTAAGTACTTTATAAAAGTCATAGGCAAGCCCAACCTCTAAAACTAGCCCAATCGGCCCATTATTTCATTTCTAGAAGGGATATATATATATATATATATATATATATATATATATATATAAATTAGAGTTTTCATTTTCATTTCAAGAATAGGGTTTTCATTTTCTTCCTCGCCGCTTCGGTTTCTCTCCTCTTCGCGCTTTCTCTCTCTCTTCGCATGGATCTCGGATCTCTGGAGTGCATGGGATATAATGATGTTTTTTATTTCATTGGTCTTTTTTCAGTCAGTCTTTTTTGTTCTTTGTTTTTTAACACACAACTAATTTGATTGTCCTTTGGTTAAACCAAATCTCAGCATTGTCAAACCAATAAAATCATTAATTTTGCAATATAGTGGTTGGGTAAGAATGGGTTCTTTAAATATAGATCAGTACTCTAGATCTAGATCTAATGAATGAGTTTTGTTTGTTTTTGTTACTTTTGATATAATGTCAAATGCAATATTGAATCGAATTTGTAATGATGAAAATGATCCCATGTTGGGTGTGAAAATCTATTGCAAACATGGAGACTTACTTTCAATGCAAGCTTCATGGTCGAAGGACAATCAGGTCGAAGATTTTGGTCTTGTCCACACTATCGTGTATGTACATTTCTACATCTTAGTCTGGAGACTTCTCTTTATTTTGTTCTATTTTTTTAATTTAAATTTCTTTGTGGTGTGTATTTTAGGATAATGCATGTAACTTCTTTAGATGGAGGGATCGTGAAGATGTTGTTATTCGATCCAAGTTCGTTATTCTGAGATTGGCGAATAGAATTAAAGAGTTGGAAATTGATGATGCAAATCATATTAAAAGAAGTAACAAATAAGTGATGAAGGAGAAGAATAAGACCAAATGTTGTAACTACGGGAAACTAATCTTCATGTTGTTTGTTGTGGTTTTTTTTCTATTTTTAATCATTACCAAGAAGAACACTGCAGAGGATGGAAAGTTCTTATGTAGTTGTATACAATCATTAAAATTATCATAGTTGTGGAAATAAAATAAATAAATGTAGTTTTGCACTCCTGTTCCAACATTTTTACTTGTTCTTAACATAACATATGAGTCAAATGTTGCTACATATGAGACATATGTTGCTACAGATGACTCATCTGTTGCCACAGATGCCTCAAATGTTGCAACATATCACCCTTATATAGCAACGTTTGACCATTTGAGGCATATGTTGCTACAGATGACCCATATGTTGCTATATATGAGACATATGTAACAACATTTGATCAAGTACTTTCTCTCAATATAACATCACATACTATGTACTTTCTCTCAATATAAGATAAAATAACATAAGTGATAAAATAAAACATTTTCTTTAATTACAAACACATTATCAAGGCTCCAAGCTCCTAGACTCTATCCCAGTAGCCCAAACCCATTGCATTCGATGAACTGCATTGTCACACAACAGGGTTTTGGGAGGTTGAATTGCTGTCTTGGTAATCAAATGCTCAATAAATGCAAGCGAATATGACGGGCATGCGACTTTGGTGTTATTTGTTACCATGAGTTCCAATAGACCTTTAAATTCCCATGGTTCATTGAGGAACTTATTTGGTAAATGCTTTATTATTCCACTTTGCTTCAACAATTTTGACAACAACTCGAAGACTGGTTGTATGGATGTAAAAAACTTGGCATATTCCATACCCATCATCAGACAACCATAAACATTCATTCGACCATCATGCAAGAGGATCTTAAGAGTCACAAGACGAGTTTTGTTCATGTTCATGACTGCCAAAAGCCTTTTTACACCAATCCAATCCATGCCTCCAAGATATGGTCTAATGCCCCTAACATAGTTAATCATATCTTCATCCCATTCAAACTCATTAATTAACTGCGTAAAGCTTTTGCCACCAGCTGTTGTTGCCTCCTCGCTCATTTTGTCATATCTTAGTTTAAAGTTGGAATAGAAGTTGAGATCCAGGATTCTATCTGTGGAATCATAGTACTCAGGGTATCTCATATGCCTCTCCCGCATGAGGCTAAGGATTTCATCAACATACTGAAATAAAAAATAATACTAAAAAGTAAAGATGAGTAATCATTGAAAAGATATAACAAACGAACATTATAAATTGAAGATACTAGTAGAGAAAAATTACACAGTCTTCCCACCAAATGTCCATGCTTGTCATGGTCTTGAAATCTTCTCCACTAAAAAAATGCATGTTGTATTGTGCACGCATATCCTTTGCTCTCATCAAGTCCACCAGTTTATTCTTTTCAACTATAGTCACACGCTTATAAACACTAACATGCTTGAACTCCAGCACTTCCTCTCCTACGGCCATTGGCAATTCTCCAAAGATCTTCTTCTTCAAATTTTGTATTGCCTTGAATAATGATTTTTTCCTCCTCTTGGCCTGTGGAGTATATGGATGCCGAACATTCTTTGATGGAATGACCTTGACCCCCCTCTTGTTTTTAAATTCATTGACAACCTGACTCAATGTTTGAAGATACATGATAGAATCTTCATCTTATTTCTTGCACTTCTCACAGAGAAAGCCAGAGCATCTTCTACAAGAGGTTGCCCCTTGGTCTTATCTAGCACCAGCACCAACATCAATACCATGACCATCAACCCCATCAAAAACAAATAATTCATTAACAACTCTGTCTCTTTTGATGGTTCTTGCTCCAGCCAATTCCATTTTAACTCTATCCACAATAGGATCAAATAAGGTTTCAACCAACCCTAGAGTAATTAGATATGGCATTTGCAATTACTTTTTTGTTGGGACAAGTCATGGATGCACAACCTAAAATTATAAAAATGAGTCATCCGTAGGAATATTTGGGTCAAATGTTGCCACAGATGTGTCATATGTTTCTACAGATGGGTGATATGTTGACACATATGGGCCTCTGTAGCAATATTTGTGTCACATATTGCAACATATGGATCATCTGTAGCAATATATGAGCCATCTATAACAATATTTGTGTCACATGTTGCAATAAATAGATCATATGTAGCAATATTTGAGTCACATGTTGCTATAGATTAGTGATATGTTGCAACATATATGGGTGTAATATAATAATAACTTATTGCATCGTGAGGAGGGTTATAAAGATCAAATATTTTTGGCAGTTTTTGTTTTTGATCTCAACCATCTCAATATCCTTGGAGATGAGATCTTTTCTTCTCCATTTACTTGATAGGTCAAATGAGGAATGACTTCAAATTCTCAAGTGTATAAAAAAGGAAAACATGTCACAAATCAAATGTTGAATTATTCAATATAATATAAAAAGATTAAGAACATTTATGTTTACCATGAAAGCCCATGGA
The DNA here is from genome assembly GCA_029007595.1 of Solanum commersonii. Lineage (NCBI taxonomy): Eukaryota > Viridiplantae > Streptophyta > Magnoliopsida > Solanales > Solanaceae > Solanum > Solanum commersonii. The sequence goes on from JAJTWQ010000125.1 coordinate 189,177, forward strand.
AGCCAAATAAGTTATTGGTCTTTGGTCCTAAAGGTTTCAACAAGTATTTGACAGATAATTCAAAGCTCTCATGACCCCAAGGATAGTTGTTGAAAGCCTCAATATCCTGAGATAAATTCACCCATTTAAGGGATATGTTGTTGTTGAGATCTTTGGCCAAAAGTACATTATGTACAAACCAAGGTAAGCACAATAACTCCTTGTGCTTCCTTGATGTATCCTCGTCATTCAACAAATATATTAAATTGAGATTTTTGAAGCTTGTGCCAACAAGGGACACCAAGTCCTGCTCCTCAATTGGCTGTCTTGTTTCTTCTTTTCCTACTTTATTTCGTCTTTGTGGTTCTTTTTTGACTATGAATTCAGGGACTGGCTTAGAAGGAGGATGACATTTTAACCCTGAAACTATGGCAAACTCTCTTTTGCCAAAAAAGAGTGGCATGCCACAATAATTAATCAAAACCTCATCCTTCTTTTTAGGATTCTGAAAAATGAACCTTGTTTTCAGAAGTTCATAGACCATGGTCATTTGAAAACGTGCATTATTATTCTCTAGCAAATCAAGAAAATGACCAAAACAACTATTCCTAAAAAAATCTTCCAAACCATTCTGCTTGAGGGTGATCCTGAAGGTGTTGAAAGGTTTTCCAATGGCTGACCTCATAATGCTATCACCAGTAGCATTAGGCTGCAAATGCACAGGAAAAGTGTGTGCATTGATAGTTTTGATCCCATCATCCTCAACTTCATTTTTTTCTTGTTCTTCTTCCTCAACTTCTTTTTGTTTTCCTTTGTCTTCATCAACTTCATTTATTTTTTCTTCTTCCTCCTCAACTACTTCTTTATTTTTTCCTTCTTCTTCCTCAACTTCTTTTTGTTTTCCTTTATCTTCCTCAACTTCTTCTTTATTTCCCTCTTCTTCCTCAACTTCTTCCGCAGTTTCTCCATCATCATCTACTTCATTTTTTTCTTTTTCTCTTTCTTCATATTCTTTTTGAGAAAATTCTGCTTCTGCTTGAGAAGAAGAAACTTCTTCAGATGCAAGTTCTTCTAAAAGAGTGATAGTCGAATTTTCATTCTTCTTCCTACAAGTTTTAGTCCTAGGCCTCTTCTGGATCTTTGTGTCAATTGTTTCTTTTGTTAATACAATTTTTATTTTGACAGGAGCTATTATATTTGTATCTGCAACCACAAAAATCAAATATTTCTTAACAAAAATAACAACAACCAAACACAACAACAAATACGATTCAATACCACACATGAACCAACCAACAAACCACAAAACCCACCCTAAACCCTAACCAACGAACTACAAATTAAGCTTTTTAAAATCAAATAATATTTCAAAAGGAATAACTATCCAACCATCCTACAAACAAATAAGTGATAAAACCACTAAAAACGTCCTGATTTAATACCAGTAAGTATTTATCAAAACCTTAATTAAATTTTACCTGAGAAGATATCAACGATAAACTAGAAATGATGAGGGCAACGACGCCTTGTTGTAGAAGAGGATCGCAACAGATTACCACTGATGTTGTAGAAAATATCGCAATAACAACTTTGATCTGTGAAGGAATAATGGAACGAGAGAAAGGAAGGAAAGAAGATAAAAGAAAATAATCATTAATATTAATATTATCAGCAAAAATGAACAATTGATGACAATATAATGTTGACACATATATCCTTTCTGTGACATATGTTACCACATATCTCTGTGACATATGTTGCCACATGTATCTTTTCTATTGGGGATCATGCAGATAATTCTGTGGTGTTTTTTATAACAGAGGTTATATATGTTGCCAAGACACCACATTTCTTCCTTTCCATCATAATTGACATTTGTTTCAACAAAATAAAAATAATAATAATCATTAATATTAATATTATTAGCAAAAATGAACAATTGATGACAATATAATGTTGCCACATATCTCCTTTTTGTGACATATGTTACCACATATCTTCTTTCTGTGACATATATTGCCACATGTATCCTTTCTGTTGGGGAACATGCAGATAATTATGTGGTGATTTTTACAACAGAGGATATATATGTTGCCACAAATGCCACATTTCTTCCTTTCCATCATAATTGACATTTGTTCCAACAAAAAAATAATAATAATCATTAATATTAATATTATCAATAAAAATGAACACTTCACCAATTATTTTATACAACTTATCAACCAAAAGGTAATTCACAATGGTACACATAACCATCAATCTAAGCAATAGTGGTAACCACAACATTTTCATCGAACTTTGCTTTTTTATGTCTAGGCCTCTGTGGGTCTTCATTGTTACTAACATAGCTAGTACGAGCCTTTAAAATCCCATAATTCCATAGGAGTGAAGCATATCTCAAGCGAAGGGATTGAGAAATAATTCCATCAGATGGTATTTGTAGTTCATCACTCAAAAACTCAGTGTATGCAACTACAAAAACTCCACAATCACTGCATGGTATATCATCAATTAGAAAATATAATAAACCTAATATTAACATCACATTTCGATAGTGGTAAGACTAAAAAAAATAATGTGATACTACTTACAGACTATTTCTTGCTTGTTAGGCAATACCAATAACATCTATGACTTCGAATGGGTGAGATTTTTTCTTGCCCTGGTAAGATTCAAGAACTGACCAGTTGGCTCGGTCTTTTTTCTCATAAAATCCGCTGGATTCAAGATACTTTGGCAACATTGTAGACAACTTTTGAATCTCGGCACACCATTTTCTATTAGTCCTAGATGAGGACATCGAATCATACACCTTTATGTGCCATTCCTTCAATACAACGACTGCCAAGACCCAATGAAACTCCCCATTACAATTTACAGGGACATAAACCTCATTTGTGAGGTGCCAAGGCAGTCCAACAGGTATACCAAACCCTTTGATAGTGCCAACTATTTTATTCTCATATTCAGGAACAACACTGGCATTGTCAATGTATGTTTTGAAAAAAACAATTAGTAGTGGTATATCGATATTTAGAATGACTGTTGCTTCGACTTCTTTCGCAAATAGTATAAAATGACATCCACATACGCACATATGCATCAACAAGTGTATTTCCGTATCAATTTATTTGTATATATTCATGTCTTAATCAAAAGATAAAAGTGGGCATGGATTTACCTCATCAGTCCAGTACTTATTGAGTTGAGACATTATGTAGAAATAGTCCTTCTTCTTTGGAAATGCAACTACAAAATCAAGTTGTTTGAACTCAAGATCCGAGCAATTGGCTAAGTAGTTATCGTCCTTGTCTCTTCTGCAATTGTGTAATCATTATAAATAAATAGTTAGTGGACAACAAGAAGACATACTAATAATAGTTGAACGACTTTACTTTTTTGCATGATGCTTGTAAAGACCCTCGTTTATCCATTGTGAGAAGGATGTCATTAGTTCAGTTTGACCCTCACCGTCAATGTTAAAACCTTCAAATGGATTTTGTTGCTTCACATCACAACTGACGACTTCGACTTTCTTCTCTTTCTTTTTCTCTTTGTCTTTCACATTCTTTTTCACTTTCACTTTCTCCTTCTTCTCTTGCTCCTTCTCCTCCTCCTCCATCTCCTCCTCCTCCTTCTCCTTCTCCTTCTCCTTTTTCTGCTCCTTCCCTTTGCCTTTTGGGTTTGAGTGTGATACTGGAGCAGTAGTCATTGATTTTTTTCTTTCACTAATTATAGATAGTGATTGGGAAATAGATTTTTTCAACCTCCTACACTTCAAAGGCTGTGAAATCTTCTTGGATGTATGGACATCAATATTATAAGTCATTTCCTTAAAAATATCAGTCAGTTCTTTAGAATGACTAATAAAATAATCATGTTGCTGCTCACATTCTTCGCATAGACAAAAAGAGCATTTGATGTTAGAAGAAGAAGCAACACCAATAAGAGATTGAGCTATTGTCATGGATGAAACTTCTTGTATCATTTCATTTACAAGGTAAATAAGAAAAGGTTGAGAGTTTACAATTGATTATAAAATAATAATGGGTAGCAATTTATACTTATGTTGACACAGATGGATATTCTGTTGCCACATATGTACCTTCTGTTGCCACGAATGAATCTTCTGTGGTCACAGATGAATCTTCATGTGCCACAAATTAATCTTCTGTTACTACAGATGACCATTTGTTGGCCTAACACATAGGTGATATGTTCCAACATATGATAACTCTGTTAGAATAAATACCAACATATCACTAAAATGTAGCAACATACGACACATCTTTCAACAAATGAAATATATGTTGGACAACTGAACAAGACTATATTTCTAAAATCATATTAACAAAATGGTCACAAAAAGAACAACAAAAGCAACAAAAAATGAATTTTCACTGAATGTTAACAATACATATACATTTCCTCAAAACTAGGGCTTTTTTGGGTTTGTTGATGTTCTCTCAAAAATAATAAATAATAGCTACCATTACACCATTATTCAATTTTCACATCTATAGAACGATTTATTGTTCATTAACCCAAGAAAAAAACTTAGTGTTGTTCAAAAATTGTAAAATCTTTCAAAAAAATGACTTACCCATTTTAAGTCGAACACAATCTTCAGTTTCGAAAGAGGAGAGAGTCACAGCCGGAGATGAGGAGGAAGATAAGATAATGGGGGAGAATATTTGTTTTAATAGTCGGATTTTTGGATTTTCTAAGGAAGAAGAAGAAGAGAAGAGAGAACGTTGGGAGAAGAACAAAAAATTCTATTTTCTTTTACTTTTTTTTTAAATGGTTTGGATAGAATTATAAAAGTTGAAAAATGAAGTGTTTTTTTGTATTTTATAAAAGATTAGAAAGTTTTAAAAATGTTAATTTGGTCCCAGATTTACTTAATTACATTTTAAAATGAATTTGATCATTTCTTGGTCAAAGTGTCACCAAAATCCAAAGCAAGACTTAATTGACACCTTTCATTTAATTGTCTCGAGTCTCTGAATCTCTTTAAACAGTTATAAGAAATTGGATTAAAACCAGATAAGTTCACATTCCCTGTTGTGTTAAAGGTTTCTAGCCATTGTTTGATGATTGAAACGGGCGGATCATTGCATTCCATGGCTGTGAAGTCGGGTTTTGGTTCAGATTTACATGTGAACAATACCCTTTTGAGAATGTATGCAGGATTTGGGGTGATCAGGTTTGCAAGACAGGTGTTTGATGAAGTGCTTCAAAGGGATATAGTTTCTTAGAGTTCAATGATGGCTGCTTACGTTCATTGGTATGTATATTTGTTTCAGTTATTTGTCAAAAACACATATTAATTATTACTTTTATACGAATTTCACACCCCAATTATCACAATCTATGTATTAGGGATCATATAACTGACTTTAACTACTTGTGATTCAAGCATGATAGTAGTAATTGTTGTCTTAGTGTTTACAGTTTCTCCTTCTAAAAGATGTTTCATGTATCTACTTATTACTCTGGAATCAGTACATTATTTATGATTTGTGAACCCGGCAAGTGCGTGAAGGCTGAGAAATTCTATAGCATTATGTGGAAGTTGTATCAAATGATTATTATAATGGGAGTGAATAGAATTACCAAAATTTAAGTAGATTTTGAGCATGACAAGTTTACTACTTTGTGGAAACAAGTTCAAGTGGTTTTGTGAGGAATTTGCAAGCTAACTGTCTTTTGATAGGTCTGACACATAAAAGGTCACAATTTTTATGAACAATGCTATCTCGTAACCTTGTTCGTTATCCTTCAGAAATTTAGTGTCATGGTATTTGTGGTTCTCTTGAGCAATATCTGTGATCTAATACTCTTGGTGAGCTTTTTAAAATTCATCCCAAATGTCGATAGTGAATACTTTTTTTATACTATAAGAAGAAACCAGTATTCTAAACTTGTTCACTAGTTTAACTTTTTCTCTTTTTCCTTCTTGCTGCAATACTACAATAGATTGTTAAACAAAGCCTAGGGTTCATATCTGAAAGGATTAGTAAGGTGTTGAGCCTTTAAGATTGAGAACGGTGCATACTCTCCTAAAAGATCAGGGATTAACAATGATGAAATTTTTCTTTTAAATTGGAAAGGAGCATGTACTCCTGAAAAATAAGGGAGTAAAAATGAAGAAAAATTTCATGGCTTAGATTTCGGTATTTATCTTGGAAAGGTCCTGGGGACACTCTTTGAAATGGGGAATTAACAAAGAAGGAAAACTTTCATGGTTGAGATGCGTGCAACACTCCAGCCTCTTGTATTTAGGTATGCTGGTCTCACTGCTATATTTGTTTACTTTTTCATACATCAGATCATGTTAGTTTTTTTTTTTAAATTCTGGAATCTCTATGTACATTCATGTCCAATAAAAACTTTAAGCTTTGAAACCCAAGTTTTGCAAACCAATCTTTGGACTTGTTACCTACAAAATTTTTGGAAACAGGAAGCTAGTTCATGGCTCCAATGGTCGTGAGTATTCTAAAACTAACGAGCTAAGGTGGATTATGGATAGTAACTTGGTCTAATAGTCTAACACTGTTTTTGTTTAGTTGTCCGGATTGCATATGGATGGTTTCCCATGTCAAATTCTATCTGCAATTTAGACCTGAAAAATAAAGAGAAATCCAATAATTAAGTTTCTTTTGAGATAAACTTTGAATTAAATGTTGAAAGGACAACGACTTTATAATGATACTATGGTTAGTTTGTCTTTCCCATGGGAGAGTATAAGGGGCTTTGCATTTATAAATAGGGAATAGGGAGATAATAGAGAAAATATAAGTAGACTTGACTTTCTCCTGATGAAGTCTCCAACATTTGGATATTGTTCCTCATAGTTGAAGTAATGACAACGATTCTACTTCTTCTCTTTGCAGGGGTCTCCAACCGTTTTGTCAATACTTTTCAGTCTTATTCATTTTCATTTGATATCATAAAAGTATGATTCAGGATGTCACCTAAGTGAATTCTATAAATTTCTAAAGCCAAGTTCCGCTACATGCGATATGCTCATTTTTTTTCATACAGTGAATCAATTCTTGTATAAACGTAGAAGAAGTTGAATAGTTTGTACCTGAACATATAGAGGAACCAGTTGGGCTTTTATGTTAGTTTTTCATCCCTTTTTTGGCATGAAAATGAATATTTGCTACCTTGACCTCTCTTTTTGTGTAGGAGGTCTATTAATATGATTGTCTTTCCTGCTTTCTTTTCCTGTTTAACTTTTACTGTGAGGTTTTTGCTTTCTGTCTGGCTTTTCAAAGTCATAATAGTCAATGTTTTCCTGTATATCTCAGTAACTTGCCTTTAGATTCTCTGCTCCTGTTCCAATGTATGAAGCTACCAAATGAAAATCCAAATTATGTCACTTTGGTTAGCTTGTTGGGGGCATGTACTCGTATCCTAAATATCAGATTAGGTAAAGGTATTCACTCGCACATTGTTACTAGTGGTATTGAACTACATGTTGAGCTGGAAACAACCCTCTTAGGCATGTATGCAAAGTGTGGTCATATACAGCCGGCTTTCCGCATATTCAAGTTGATGGGTGATAAAAATCTGCAGACCTGGACCATCATGATTTCTGGTCTTACTGATCATGGACATGAGGAAGAAGTTGTGTCCTTGTTTGCCATAATGGAAGAATCTGGCTTTAGGCTGGACAACTTATCATTTTCTGCAATCTTATATGCTTATAGTCATATTGGCTTTGTTGATGCGGGGCGTGAATATTTTGAAAAAATGGCAGGTATTTATAACATCAGGCCAACTATGGAACATTACGGATGCATGATAGGTATGTTTGGATGTGCTGGAGAATTAGAAGAAGCTTATGATATTATAAGGAGCATGGCTATAGAGCCTAATTCTTTGATATTAAGGAGTTTCATTAGTGCTTGTAAGCATCATGGTCATATTCCTTGCGCAGAAGAAAATATAAGGGAGATTCTCCTCAAAATAGAGCCTGATCTCGGATCAAACTATGTACTTGCATCTAGTTTATCTTATCTTTTTGGTTATTGCAGCAATGCGAACAACCTAAGATTGGCTATGAAAGCAAAAGGGATAAATAAATATCCTGACAGTCATTTGGTAGTTCTTCCGAAGGAAGCAGTTGAAGGATTTAATAGTAATGTTTCTGTTTATGCCGATAGAAGAGGCAATTCAGATCACCAGGATTGAAGGCACTGGTACATTCCAAAGACGAGAGAACACTATCACGATGGAGGAAAATGAATTGCTTCTTTCTGGGTAATACCACCAGGCTGAGGTACAAGTTTAGGGGAGCTGTTGCTTTGACCATTGGAAGAGGGTCACATTGAAGTTCCTAACATTTTTGCATAATTTGGAATAACTTGAAAAATGAAGATTACATTGTGTGGTGATTTTAATTTGTAGCTCATGGGATAGGACATTTGAGAGGAACTCAACAAATTGGTATACTTCTGGAAGAGGAAAAACTGTGCTCTGTCAGAGCCACAACTCTGTTGTTATCCTTCTCAAATTATTCCTAACAACCAATCATGCCTAGATATTGGACTAATCGGGATCAGCTTTATGAGTCTCCTATATCCATTCTAGCTTATTTGGGGCCATTCTTTTCGATACTGGTAAATGATTGTTTTCTCCATAAACTACTCTTTCTTTTTAAAATGTGGTTACGGTTAATCTTGGAATTCTATTAAGAAGTTAGGATGCCTTTAAAGTGGCACCTCCTCATGGCCTGAAACTTTGGTTAAAAATTATGAGGTATTCCCATGGGGAAACAAATTCAAAATCTTTTATTAATGTCAAGACTCTAGTCCTTTACTTTGAGCTCTGGAAATTTAAATTAAACCAAGTGGTACCTTCATTTTTCTGGTAGTTTAACTGTTATTTCTGTAATGAAGGAGAAGAAAGCAGTGAATATCTCATGCTGGAGTAGTTTTTGTTGTAAGAAAAATATGGAAAATGAAGCTTTGATAGTTGTACTACTCAAAGTAGCAAGTACATTTGGGTTGATATAATCTATGAAAAGAGAGCATGCAAAATCATCCGACTTCCATCGCACCTGCATCAACATGTGTCTGCTTTTAAGGTATTCCCCTAAATGCTTTGAAAGTATATTCACATACACATCCATTTGCGTGTTATTTTTTGGAGCTTGACTTGAAGACATCAGGAGGGGTTCATGCTATGTGTACTCTGTATCTGTCGATCCTCCATGTCCATCACATTCCATGATTTAGATATGATTAAGCTTTTCTTAGAATATTCAACTGCCATGGGTGGGTTAGTGAGGTAAACTTTGGATATTTATCACAACAGAAAAGAACCACTTGACTGAATTCAATGTTCAATTAACGTTCTTCTGGTCCCATCTGCTTAAGCATAAGGATTCATTCATTTGTATAATGTTGTTAATGACAATATCAGATGAACCTAGTTTGGTGGAAACATCTTCGTTGTGTAATAGATCACTTTGCATATGAAAAAGTTTCAAGCTTCCTATTAGTTCATGAGAAATATACCGTATTGAATTGCTAATGTATATCATCTGAGATCATCCAGCACTCTAAATTATTGGAAGCAACTGGCCTGCGATCTCAAGCTGATCTTGTCTTGTTGTTAATCATTTTGAAGATTTCTCCTCTTTTGAATGGTGACGATTCTTATATGAGATGAGACATACAAAGTTATTCACGCATGTTAGAAAGGTTGAGCTAGATGGGGTTTAACCAAACATAGAACCCAAAGCCCAAGCTAGCTAATGGGCACATTGGTTTGCTGGTCTTTTAACAAAAGATGAGGAAATAAAAGTAAAGCCACACATGAGTGCTATACAATCTTGAATAATAATATTAAAAAAAACTAAGAGTTGTTGTAAGATTTTTCTGATGCTTGTTTAACCCAAAGACTTTCGATCTCCACAATAATTGTTATTGATGAAAAATGTTCCTTTAGCGAGCTTAGTGCTTCTCAAACACCCAAAGCCTCAACCAAAAAGGAGTCATGCAGTGTATCTAATCATCAGAGCGACCTCTCATGAAGTTTCCATGCGAATCACGGACTAGCATGTCTGACTCGGTCCTACCAAAGTAACGGCAAAAGAAGCATCAATGTTTCTCTTAAGGATATTCTCATTAGGAGGAAACCATCTAATTGGACCAAACTTTAACTTGGGACTCCTACTCGAGTCTCAACCCTGAACCAAGACTCTTAACTTGACTCTAAATCTAACCCTAACTCAAGATTCGAGCCTTGAGACCTAGTATCTAAGCCCCAACCCTCGGCCTTGACCTAGGACCTAGTACATGACACTTAAAACTTGATCCTGGCCCAAGGCTCGAGACCCAAACCTCGAGACCCTTTGACACTAACTCGAGATTCAACTAGGAACTCGAGCACTTATCCTCTAGAATGATTCGATATCTAACTTTGACCTTAACCCGAGACCCAATCCTTGAGATTCGAAACCTACAACCTAACTTTCAGTCGCGACTGCCGACTATAACCTCTAGACTCGACCCGAATTCATATTAAAAATCAAAGTGAATTTTTAGCAGTAAACCCAGATTAAAGTAAATCTTTAAAATATGCTAGAGTTTGACAAAATTTAGAGATCACTTTAAAAATGAGTTATGTTTGGTTAGATTAAGAGGGTCAACCCAATATGAAATTATCTTGTGCTTAAGATTTTGGGTGAATTGGGTGGACCACCAATTTTCAGGCCATATTTGACACTCGTATGTAAGTGTGTGAACCGAAAAATGGGCCAAGTTATATGATTATTCCTTAGAAACTCGATTTACTTCAGGGAATACTTTATTTTTTTTCTACTAGTAATAAGAGGTTAGGAAGCATGTCATGGACGCCATGCTTGCTTCCAGACGAGGGCAAGACAATAATTTTATATTTGGTTGTGTACTTTTGTCATGACCCAAAATCAGATGTGATGGCACCTGTCTTATCCCACCAAGACAGGTCAGCCTAAACCCAAATATGATAAGGTGAATGTTAAAGTTTAAACAAAATAAGGAACTTAGTATAATACAAACATGCAGAAACATAATATAACTCAAAATACACCAAAAACCTAGTGTCACGTGTACAAGCCTCTAAGTATTACAATAGATTCAAAGAAGTACAAGTATGAATGTCTTTGTTGCTAGAGCATAACAAGGACATAATTAAAGAATCAGAGGTTTCTGCCGATATGACAAACAAGTACCTCACAACTCTTTATAGTAAGCCTCGGATGTAAAAGAGAAGAAGGAATAATCAGGATGATCTGGGCTCGTACCCTACACAGGTGTAGAAGCAAGAGAGCGAGTACCAAACAACATGGTACTCAATAAATAAACGACTAACTCAAGGTAAAGAAATACATAATACAAGTATTCCCAACACTCCAACTGAACCTCCACAACTACAACCTGCACAGAATAAGTCCAACCTAACAATTCACATTTATATAGCACATAAACATGAGTAGTAACACTTTAAACTTATATAGGTCACCAATACAAAAGTTCATATTCATCAACCACAAGTTACATAACAAGCACTCACAAGGTCTACAAATGGTAATGATGTGCAATGTAATGAAATGAAATGTCAAATATAGTAATACATGTCTGTCCTAATGATACCAATCCGCTAAATATCACACCGGGACCCATGGGGGACTCACAAGGTTCATGTATCCGCTAGAATCATTTTCCCTCGTCATAGTTATCAATCACCGAAACCATTTTCCCTCAGCATAATCATCAAAATAGATCTCAAGACAGTGTTTCAAAACCAATGCAAATAGGCATGTCCACACAATAATGAGAAGATGACAATTTCCATATCAATACACAACCCATATCAACACAATCATGATACATCATCAATAAGGAATCAATATAATCTCTCAAATCACCCACAACACATCACACATCTTATACCATCAAGTTACTTTTTATTTCCCCTTCTTCATCACTACAATCATTCAATATGACTATCTGACCACAAATATCAATCCTTCACCACTTTCCATTACTACCCAACGTATACAATAGGAATACAAGATTCTATATACTTAACAAAGGGTCAAGAAGTCCACTTGTCTCGAACAAACAATCAATCACCCCTGCACTTGAGCTTTCCCTTCACGTAGAGCCACACAATCCACACCAAGTAATCAAATATAGAATACCCATAAGTAAATATGAACAACAACACATATAATGTTGATTTTAAAAATCTAGTTTGTAATGACCCAGAAAGTCAATCTCGAAGGCTAGGATCAAATATGGGATTTTGTAAGAAATCATGATACACCCTTCAAAGTGGCCCAGTAGTTTGGGTTTGGGACTTCCATGTTGGAGGTCTCAAGTTCGAAAACCCTTGCCAGCGAAAGCAAGGGGTTTGCCTTCTAGGTTGAGCTCGTCACACCGGTTTTGCCTAGTGCGGGTTACCTTTCCTATGTGGTTTGTGAGCTAATGCATAGGAGCGATGGTTTTACCCTATGCACAACAAAAGGGTAGTGGCTGTGGTTTCCCTTGTTATAAAAAAAATCATGATACACAAAGATTTTGTAACTCATTAGTAAAAACCACATTGAAAAATGAGTTGAAATCATGTGCAAAACTCTAATCACTTAACACACAAGTACATAAGAAAAACCCGCAAAACTTGGATCCGAAACTCCGACTCAAACCTAAAATATTTCTTAAAACATATATTACCCATGCTTAGGAAAGTTCAACTATGAAATTTCATCGAAAACGGAGTTAAAATAGGCCTTGAAATCCTCAATTTATCAAAAGTTAACTTTATCAAGAAAAACCAAAATTCTCAAGCTTATACACGGTTAATATGATGAAAATAATTGATGCATTATGCCAAATCAGTTTGCGTATAACGTAAGGATCATAAATACTCATTTTTCATCAAAAACTGAGTTGAAATTGATAAAAACCCAATTTCCCCCCAAGAATTACACAGATATGGAAAGAAAATCAGATGAAGAAATCATTAGAGAAAGTAAGAATGAGGATTGGATACTAACCCCCATATTAAATTGAAAAGAATGTCGCAAGAATCACTCTATTACGAGCTCTAGAACTCCCAATATGCTCAAATTACCAAATGAACACAGTCTGAAATTTAAATACCTATACAATAGTATTTATACCAGCGCACCAGTAACTTAAATTTTCACTAAAAGACCTGTGACTTCCTCATACGATAGCGAAATGACTCGTTTCTTTTTCCTAAATGTCTTAAATAATGATACAGACCTTTTCGTTCAATTGAAACTCAAGTTCATGCTCATTTGCCCAATCAAATATCATTTTTTCTCGGTAAACAATTATTTCATATATCGCGATAAAATTCCAATCTCGGCTTAGCGAAAATGCACCAATTTTCGCAGATCATTCCTATAATTCATGCTCAAAATTTCAGAAGTTTTAGAATAATTTTTCGATATTTAATACTAATAAGGAACCTTTTAGTTGACACAAATTATTGAAACAACGCCAAAGCACCCAAAAAGCTTAAAAACTCATCCGGAACCTCCCGAACACAAACCAAATATGCTTCTATCTTGGAAAGGACATTTCGGATTCAATGAAATCATCAAAACACCCAAACATGCTCATCTAAACCCAATGTTGACCAAATTTAACTTTAACTTAAGAATCTCCAAATTTTCAAATAATGACATGAAACCCATCCAAAAGTTTTGTGATTGAACCAAACTTTCAACTAGGCCAAATATCACCATTTAGACTAGTGGAATCATTAAAACTCGAAAATGACCTTTCTAACTTCAAACGTTTACTAAAGTCAAACTTTAGCCTTAACTTTCTCCACATCTCGTCTAATGGCTCAAAATCAAACCAAAAGCCTTGGGACTCAATCCAACAATACATCTAGATCAAAAACCACATTTCAGAGCTAACGAAACTGTTAAAATTTTATTCCTAGCTTGTTGTCACCAAATGTTTACTTTGGTCAACTATGTCATGCTTTCAACTTTGAAAACACAAACTCTTTTATCTAAATACCTCAAGTTGTGAGCCAATAGTCCTACTAGCCCAAAAGTCAGAGCTGATGGAGCTGACGAAATTCCATTCTGAGACACGCAGCTCTGGTTGTTACCAAAAACCACTTCTAACAACTTTAACTCTCCAAAACTCTAAAACTTCCAAATATCATAACTTTACAATCAAATTTCATAACCAACTTTGTAAATTGATCAAACAAGACTTGGGACAACTATCGGGAGGGGTAAAACAGTAATTTTCTATAAATTTCCAAAAATGACCTTCAGGGTCATTACTTTATCCACCACTAAAAACCATATTTGTCCTTAAACATGAAGAAAAAGAAAGAAGAATACTCGACGTTACCAAAAGGCTGGGGCATAATTCCCAAATTCGGAATTTCCTTCTCCAAGTGAACTCATTCTTAGGACCATACCATCTGGACAACAACAAGAATTGAACTTCCAAACAAAAATTGAAAATTCTGCAAACCAAGAGTGATACCTTAACTGAAACTCTCTAAACCACAACACAACCATTGGAACAAATTCATTTCCCATATAATCATGAGAAATTCTGAACTATACCTCCTAAAACTAGGATTGCAAACAGATCTAACCACCAAACTCTCATAAAGCACAATACCATCTTTGATCCTAGTAAAATTTTATGCTCTTAGCATAATCTTCCGACGAGCTTTAAGCTGCAAAAACCTGGTCTTAAACAACGCGTACTCATTAAAGGGAAACCCAACTACTCGACCCAAAGAAGGAGATGACAAAGTAACCGCCCAGTTAACCATACACCCAAGCATACATAACCTCTAATTACGATGTTGAGATGCTGGAACAATAGCTATGATTGTAGAGAACCCCTGAAAATGGCAACACTAGGCCCAATGGTCCTCCAAATCAAACACACATAGCTGAAACATGTCCTCAATGACAAGGTAAATACAAAGACTGTCAAGAAATTGCAATTCCCCATGATAGATCTCATACAAGCACTCTCAACAATGTTCACACATGCAGTGTTATTAGTATAGCCTAACTGCCCAAAAATCTGTTGTCTTACTCAAAATACTCCCTCTCTGGTATCTACAATTAAAACCTCTCCAGTTATCTAATTCCCACCTACTTAAATTTTCTCTACATATGATATCTGATTTGATCACCAACACAGCTTGAAACCTAATTGAATCATCAAATCTAACATATACTCCATAATTCCACTACTAAAATAAAAAAAATCTGATGCCAACGAAATATCATGACGTTTTTTATCCTCTGCTCATGCTTCCAAAATCCTCATTAGTACCAAAATTCCTTCGAAAACACATTGTCACACCCCATAACTCTAAATTATGGTTCCTTTTTTTCTCAAAAGAAATATTTCTATCTGTCCCAAGCCTACTATAAGCATTCTATGTCTGAAACTGGTCCTACCTAAGGCTGATAGTACTAATTCCAAATCTAATAGTACTTTTCCATCAAGCTAAATCTATTAAATCAGAAACCAATATCGACTACATGCAACCCTACACATGCCATGCCTTAACTTCCATTCAAACAATTGCGTACTTATGCCAAATTGTAGATAAACCCTTGATCAGCCCAAAAATTTTGTATACTATAAGCACATAACCTTTAATCACCACTAAGTGGTTGTAACTCATCATAATAGTTTGTGTAGTTCCCATCAACCAGGTAGTATCAATCCAACTCAAAATCCTCAATAACCATGTAGAACTATAAGTTCTTCCTATAATGCACCCATAAATCACCTACCATAATTTGAACAATCCAACCCAACATAAAAACGCTGAATCTCCCATAAATCACTATTTGTCAGCCAAACTAAAACTAAATCTTAAAAAAAGTCGTTGATAAACCCTTCATAAGTCTGTGCTGAACCAGTCCACCTTGCATAGTTACATCTAAACTCCACGGCGAAAATTCATACAACCTTCAACTTTGAACCAAGTTTTTATAATGAATCAAGATAATATTTCAAATCACCCACAACACATCACACATCATTATACCATCAAGTTGCCTTTTATTTTCCCTTCTTTATCATTAGAATCATTCAATAGGAATATGTAACCACAAATATCAAACCTTTCACCACTTCCAATTACTACCCAACACATACAATAAGGGATAAAAGATTTATATACTAAACAAAGGGTCAAGAAGTCCACTTGTCTCGAACAAACAATCAATCACCCCTGCACTTGAGCTTTCCCTTCACGTAGAACCACAATCCACACAAACTAATGAAATATAGAATACCCATAAGAAAATATGAACAACACATATAATGTTGATTTTGATAATCTTGTCCGTAATGACCCAAAAAGTCAAACTCGAAGGCTAGGGTCAAATATGGAATTTTGTAAGAAATCATGATACCCAAAGATTTTATAACTCATCAGTGAAAACCACATTGAAAAATGAGTTGAAATCATGCTCAAAATTCTAATTACTTAGAACACAAGTTCATGAGAAAAACCCCCAAAATTCGGATTCAAAGCTCCGGATTAAATCTGAATTTATTTTTAAAAAAGGAAAAATGTCTGAAATATATTTGAACTTTGACCGAAATTGTTGTAATAATACCGAACTTTGGGAATGACCTTTTACCCCCTGCACGATTTAATAGTGTATTTTAAATGTATATATGTGCCCACATGGACATCATAAATATCGCATCATTATAAATAGTAATGTGTCCACGTGAGCACATATATACCTTTAAAATACACTATTAAATAGTGCAGGGGATAAAAGGTCCTCCATAAAGTTTGGTATCGTAATAACAATTTTGGCCAAAATTGGACTATTTTCCAAACCCTTTTCCCATTTTAAAACATACCTTACCCATGCGTAGGAAAGTTCAACTGTGAATTTTCATCGAAAACGGAGTTAAATCCACCTTGAAATCCTCAATTTATTAAACTTTAAGTTTATCAGGAAAAACCCAAATTCTCAAGCTTATACGCAGTTAATATGATGAAAATAATTGATGAATTAATGCAAAAAAAGTTTACGCATAACATAAGGATCCTAAATATACATTTTTCCTCAAAAACTGAGTTGAAATTGATAAAAACCCAATTTCCCTCAAGAAATACATGAACAAGGAAAGAAAACCAGATGAAGATATCATGAGAAAAGTCAAAATAAGGATTGGATACTAACCACCATATTAAATTGAGAAGAATGCCGCAAGAATCACTAGAACACCCAATATGCTCAAATTACCAAATGAACACACTCTTAAATTAAAATACCTGTACAACAGTATTTATACCAGCGCACCAGCAACTTAAATTTTCACTAAAAGAGCCGTAACTTCCTCATACGATAGCGAAATGACTCGATTCTTTTTCCTAAATGTCTTACATAATGATAAAGACCTTTTCATTCAAATCGAAACTCAATTCCGTGCTCAATTTTCTAGTCTAATATCATTTTTGCTCGGCAAGAAATTATTTTTATATCGCAATAGAATTCCAATCTCGACTTAGCAAAACTGCACTAATATTTGCAAATCATTCCTATAATTCATGCTCAAAATTTCAGAAGGAATCTTTTAGTTTACACATTGCTAAAACAACGCCAAAGCGCACCCAAAAAGCTTAGAAACTCACCTAAAACTCATCCGGAACCTCCCACACACAAACCAAATATGCTTCTATCCTGGAAAGGATATTTCGGACTCAATGAAATCATCATAACACCCAAACAAGGTCACCTTAGCCCTATGTTGACCAAATTCAACTTTAACTTAAGAATATTCAAATTTCCAAATAATGACATGAAACTCATCCAAAAGTTTTGGGAACTAAACCAAACCTTCAACTAGATCAAATATCACCATTTAGACCTAGTAGAATCATTAACACTCGAAAATGACCTTTCTAACCTCAAACGTTAACTAAAGTTAAACTTTAGCCGTGTAATGGCTCAAAATCAAACCAAAAGACTTGAGACTCAAACCAACAATACATCTAGACCAAATACCACATTCGGAGCTAACAGAGCTATCGGAATTCCATTGCGAGCTTGCTATAACCAAATGTTGACTTTGGTCAACTAATTCATCTTTGAAAACACAAACTCTTCCAAAACTCATCTAAATACCTCAAGACCTGAGCCAATAGGTCTACTAACCCAAAATTCACGTTTCAGAGCTGATGGAACTGAAAGAATTTCATTTTGAGGCTCGCAGCTCCAGTTGTTACCAAAACCCACTTCTAACAACTTTAACTCTCCAAAACTCTAAAACTTCAAAATATCATAACTTTACAATCAAATTTCAAAACAAACTTTGTAAACTAATCAAACAACGCTCAGGATAACTATCGAGAGGGGTAAAACAATAATTTTCTAAAAATTTCCAGAAATGACCTTCAGGGTCATTACTTTATCCACCACTAAAAACCATATTTGTCCTCAAACATAAGACAAAAGAAAGAAGAATACTCGACGTTACTAGAGGCGGAGGCATAACTCTCGAATTCGGTATTTTCTTCTCCAAGTGAACTCATTCTTAGGACCATAAAATCATGACAATAACAAGAATTGAACTTCCAAACAAAAATTGAAAAATATGTAGACCAAGAGTGATACCTTATCTGAAATTCTCAAAATCACAGCACAACCATCGTAATGATTCCTTTTCCCATACCCATGAGAAATTCTGAACTATACCTCCTAAATCTAGGAGTGAAGATATATCTAACCAACAAACACTCATAAAGCACATATACCATCATTGATCTTAGTAAAATTTTATGCTCTTAACATAATCTTCCAACGAGCTTTAAGCTGCAACAACCTGATCTTGGACAACACGTACTCATCAAAGGAGAACCCAACTAATCTGCCCCAAAGAAAGAGAGAACCAATTAACCACCCAGTTAACCATACACCCAAGCATACGTAACCTCTAATTACAATGTCGAGATGTTGGAACAATAGCTATGATTGTAGACAACCTTTGAAAATGGCAACGCTAGGCCCAATGGCGCTCCAAATCAAACACACATAGCTGAAACATGTCCTCAACGACAAGATGAATACCAAGACTGTCGAGAAATTGCAATTCCCTATAATAGATCTCATACAAGCACTCTAAAAAATGTTCACACACGTCGTCCTATTAGTGTACCCTAACTGCCCAAAATTCTCCTTTATCTTACACAGAATACTCCCTCTCTGGTATCCATAATTAAAACCTCTTCCATTATCTGATTCCCACTTATTTAAGTTCTCTCTACATGCATACGATATCTGATTTGATCACCAACACAGCTTGAAACCTACTCAAATCATGAAATCTAACATATTCTCCATAATTCGACTACTAAAATAAAAAAAATCTGATGCCAACGAAATATCATGACCTTTTTGATCCTCTGCTCATGCTTCCAAAATCATCACTAGTACCAAAATTCCTTGGAAAACACATTGCACACACCCCGTAACTCTGAATTGTGATTCTTTTTTTTTTGAAAGAAATATCTCTATTCGTCCCAAGCGTACTATAAGCATTCCATATTTTCAGAGATATTACAAATAGGAATAACATATACCCAAGCATACATAACCTCTAATTACGATGTCAATATGTTGGAACAATAGCTATGATTGTAGACAACCCCTGAAAATGACAACACTAGACCCAATGGCCCTCCAAATCAAACACACATAGCTGAAACATATCCACAATGACAAGATGAATACCAAGACTGTCGAGAAATTGCAATTCCCCATGATAGATCTCATACAAGCATTCTCAACAATGTTCACACACGTAGTGGTACTAGTGTACCCTAACTGCCCAAAATTCTCCTTTGTCTTACTCAGAGTACTCCCTCTCTGGTATCCACAATTAAAACCTCTCTAGTTATCTGATTCCCACCTATTTAACTTCTCTCTACATGCATACGATATTTGATTTGATCACCAACATAGCTCGAAACCTACTTGAATCATGAAATCTAACAAATTCTCCATAATTTGACTACTAAAATTTTTTTTTTTTGATGCCAACGAAATATCATGACCTTTTTTATCCTTTGCTCATGCTTCCAAAATCATCATTAGTACCAAAATTCCTTGGAAAACACATTGCCACATCCCGTAACTCTGAATTGTGATTCCTCTTTTTCCCGAAAGAAATATCTCTATCCGTCCCAAGCCTACTATATGCATTCTATGTCTGAAACTGGTCCTACCCAATGCTGATAGTGTCAATTTTGTTGAATGAATGCTCTCAAATTAGAGTTCTTCCATTAAATAGAAAGAATTCTTATTTACATGCCTAAAAATATGCTATATATCTCTAAATATATGTTATTTCTAATTGTAATATCTTTGAAAATATGCTACATTAATCTATGCTATCTCCTATTATCATTACACAAATATTTAGAGTTATAGCATAGATATGTACATATATTTAGAATCTGTCCAATCATGCTAACATCCCCCCTCAAATTGATACCGGTGGATAAAAAATAATCAATTTGCCTACCAGAAATTGATGACGTTGTCGTGCCATAGACTTTGTAAACACATCAGCTATTTGAAGTTCACTGGATACATGTGGAAGAGTAATGACTCTCTTATCTACAACTTGTTTGATATAATGATAGTCCACTTCAATGTGTTAAACTAGATTAGTAGCAATCTGAATAGCACTTGTGTGTCAGCATGGAGAGGAGTGGGATTAGATTGAGGAAATCCAATTTCTGCAAGTAAATCACGAAGCCAAACAATCTCAGAGAAAGCAATAGACATTGCTCGATATTCAGATTTGATGGAAGATTTTGATACACGGTCTTGCTTTTGCTTTTCCAAGATTTCAAGGAATCTTTAAGAAACATGCACCAACTCGTGACGGTGCGACAAGTATCAGGACATCCAGCCCAATTAGAATCACTAAATGCATTAAGCTAAATCTTAGAACCACTAGGAAAGAATAATCCACGAGTAGATGTTCCCAAGAGATATCGAATGATGCAATAGACAACCACCAAATGTAGATGGCGTGGAGCCTGCATAAATTGACTCACTTGTTGACCTGCAAAAGAGATAGTAGGCTGAGTAATAGTAAGATAATTTAGGCTCCCAACTAATTGCCGTTACAAAGTTGGATCTGGAAGAAGATCCCTTTCCACACGACAGTTATTTATATTCAATTCCAATGGAGTATTTATAAAGGTAGATTCTTGAAGACCAGCCAAATCAATCAAGTCTTGAGTATATTTCTGTTGGTTCAAGAACATACCTAAAGAATTGTAATGAACTTCTAACCCCAAAAAGTATGTAAGAGTACCAAGATCTTTCATATGTAAAGAATCGTTAAGCTGCTGCTGGATGCTAGTGTTTAGTGAAGAATCAGTTTCTGTGATAATAATGTCATCTACATACACCAAAAGAAGAACACAACTAGATGTTTTTTTGAAGAAACACTGACCAATCATATTTGCTCTACTCAAAAGAGAATTAAAGCAAAGTAGACCGAAACTTGTGGGGTTAGATCGCTTCAACTTGCATACATCTGATGTAGGTGATGAGAACAAACCAGGTGGGGGTCTCATATAAATATCTTCTTTGAGATTGCCATGAAGAAAAGCATTTTTGACATCCATTTGATGAAGAGGCCAATTTTGTGATGCAACAATGACAATAATACTTCGCACCGTATTCATTTTTGCTACAGGTGCAAAAGTCTCCTCATAGTTTACACAATACTCCCGTTTGTTGCCAAGGACCACCAATCGAGTTTTGTACTGATCAAGAGTTCCATCAGAATGAAGTTTAATTGAATAAACCCATTTACATCTAATAGAAGAGACATTTGGAGGACAAGGAATAATGTCCCATGTGTTATTTTCTTTAAGGGCCAAAAGTTCCTCCTCCATTGCTGTTTGCTAACATTCAAGCTTGGAGGCTTGTGAGTAACTTGTTGGAATAGAGATGGTGGATAAAGTAGAAGAAAAACCATACCGTTTAGGAGTTTGAGACACTCTAGTAGATCGCCGAGGAGGCTCAAGAGGAGCAGACCTTGAAGAAATCTCAGATTCTGGTTATGGAGCAATCTCAGGTGGCGGATCTGTTTCAAGATAGGGGTAAAGTTGGCCAACATCGTTCATACATAAATCCTAGTTTGAACTGCTTAGAAGACAATGAAAAATCCTCAAAAGTAGGAAGAAGAGGAGAAACAGAAGATGACTTAACATGAGTAGGAAAGAAATATTGATTCTCAAAGAAAATAGCATTTCTAGAAACAAGAAATTTGTTAGAACTTGAATCATAGCAAATAAAAACTTTTTGCAAAGTACTATAGCCCATAAAAGCACATTTAATAGACTGAACAGAGAGTTTGTTGCGTTGAAAATGAGGTAGGTGCACAAAACAAACACAACCAAACTATGAAAACTATGATAGATGGATGCTTCTGAAAAATATGATAATATGGAGACTCAAGATTTAACACTTTAGATGGAAGTCTATTAATCAAATAGACAGCAATAGACAAAGCTTCAACCCAATATTTAGATGGAACAAAGGACTCAATCACTAAAGTAAGAGTGACATCTAAAAGATGACGATTTTTACACTTAGCAACCCTATTTTGTTGTGGCGTATATGGGAAAGAGCGTTGTGATACAATTCCTTTCTCAAGCAAGAAATTATTGAATTCATGAGACATATATTCTCCACCAGAATCAGATCTTAATAAATGCATGTGGAAAATTGAGTCTCAACGTAAGCCCAAAATTTCTTGAATATGGAAAACACTTCAGATTTAGATCGAAGAAAATACACCCATGTAAACCAACAATAGTCATCTATAAATGTCACAAAATACTTGAAATGAGTTTGGAAAATAACTGGTGAAAAGCCTCAAACATCACTATGAATGATATCAAAACACTTTGCAGCACAAGTGCCAAAATTAGGAAAAGGAAGAGTTTTACTTTTGCCTAATTTACAAGTAGAACAATCAAAGGAAGCAACTGAAAATTGATTTTTATTTCCCAATAAACCAGAATTGGACAAATGAGATAACACAATAGAATTTGGATGTCCTAGACGTTTATGCCAAACCTCATTCTTAGTAGTGGTAGAAGCAAAAGCTAGAACACGAGGAATAGAAAAGTGTATAGGAAACAATCTTCCAGCTTAAGGTCCCTTCATGATTATCGTTCCCGACACCTAATCCTACACAAGGCAACCATTATGAGAAAAATTCACATCACAATTGTTATCTACCAATTGGCCAACTAAAATAAGACTAGTGGAGAGCTTTAGTGATACAAAAACATTCTTGAAAGTTTCAGTAATATCCCCAACCTTGGTAATGGGTATATTACTACCATTGGCAACCTGAATTTGTGTTGGACCATTATACTCACAGATGTTTTTGAGTATATTAGTTGAGTTGGCCATATGATTGGAAGCGCCAGAATCAACAAGCCAAAATTTAGATACTACCTCATTACCTTGCAACCCCAAAGCTGAAAATGCTGACAAGATCATTTATTGTGCCATTTCAAGAGTAAGAACTTGTCCTACTGAAGACGAGTTATCTGTAGTTGAGCCATTTATCCTAACTTGAAAAGCACTTGCACTACGATTTTGAGGACGTGTGGGACATTCTTTGATAATGTGTCCTTGTTGTTTACAATAATTACATAACTTCTTGCCACAATTTCTACCAATATGACCATATTTCTTGCAACTGTAGCATTGAGTTCTAGCCATATCCATGCCCTTTCCTTTTCCTTGAGCTGCAAATGCAACCATGACAACATTTCCTTGATGAAAAACATTTTTTGTGAAGCGACGCTGCTCTTCACGAAGTAATTTCCTAAAACAAACATCCAACGAGGGAGATGGATCAGGGTTCATCAAGTTGGAGTGAACACTTTCAAAATCATATCGTAATTTCATCAAAAATTGATCTCGCTTGCTTTGTTCATGAACTCCTTGAATGATGGAGAGAGATTCAGAAGGTATTCTAGCATAAACGATATCGGTAAATTGAGCCCATAAGTTCTGAAATCCAGAGAAATAATCTTGAACAGAGAGACCTCCTTGAGAATACATAGCAATTTCATGCTCTAACTAAAAGCGCCTTGCGTTATGGTCTTGGTTGTAAACCTTTTATAAATAATCCCACATGGCCTTTGCTGTCTTATATGGCCTGAGATTAAGAACAATAAGAGGGTCAATTGACACTAAAATCCATGTCATCACCTGATCATCTTTAACCTCCCATTGACCGAGCTTTGTAGGATCGGTAGGAGTGGGATTGATTCCATCTATATGTCCCCATAATTCTTTTCTGGTGAAAAATAGTTGGAATTGAATTTCCCAGGCAAAGTAATTTTTTCATATGAAATGAACATGGAAGGACTCAAACTGATATGACATCATGTTCTTGACAAGCTAAGGAAGATAAAAATGCAATGATACAAAATAATCAGAATGACCAAGACTGAGATTCCAAGATGCCTAAAATTCCAAGATACTTAAGACTTACTATTGACTAAAAACCAGTAAGCAGAACCAAAACTTTCAAAATTTTTTTTGAAAGAAACCACAGATGAAAGACACTAAGAATCAAAGCACTGAAAAAGGCTCTAATACCATGTCAATTTTGCTGAATGAATGCTCTCAAATGAGAGTTCTTCCATTAAATAGAAAGAATTCTGATTTACATGCCTAAAAATTTGCTATATATCCCTAAATATATGCTATTCCTAATTGTAATATCTCGGAAACTATGCTACATTAGTCTATGCTATCTCCTATCATCATTACACAAATATTTAGAGTTCTAACATAGATATGTACAAAAATTTAGAATCTATCCAATCATGCTAACAAATAGTACTAATTCCAAATCCAATAGTACTTTTCCATTAAGCTAAATCCATTGAATGAGAAACCAATATCGACTACATGCAACCCTACACATGCCATGCCTCAACCACCATTCAAACAACTGCATAGTCATGCCAAATTGTAGATAAACCCCGGATCAACCCATGAATTTTGTATACTATAAGCACATAACCTTTATTTACCACTAAATATCTATAAGTCATCATAATAGTTTATGTAGTTCCCATCAACCAGGTAGTATCATTCCAGCTCAAATTCCTCAATAACTATGTAGAACTATAAGTCCTTCCTATAATGCACCCATAAATCACCTACCATAATTTGAACAATCCAACCCAACATGAAAACAGTGGATCTCCCATACATCACTGTTTGCCAACCAAACCAAAACTAAATCGTCAAAAAAGTCATTGATAAACCCTTCATAGGTCTATGTTGAACCAGTCCACATTGCATAGTTATATCTATACTCCATGGTGAAAATTCATACAACCTTCAACTTTGAACCAAGTTTCTATGTGATGTTTTATTTCTTCACATTTCTTAAATTGTATGTGTGACACAATTCCAAATACTTTGAACTTTTCAATATACAAGGTTGTTGTTCCTTTCTCTAACTCATTTACCAATCCTATCCTTTGACCAAAAACTCATAACATTTTACCTCATACTCTAAACCATAAACTTCAAGCGAAACACTTCATTAGGCCCTTTAGCAATCAAAAGTAATGAATTATGTAACTCAAGCCATGCACAAGTCCTTCCAAATGCTCACTGATCAACACGATCACTCATTTCTCACCTTACCAATCCATACCTTGACAAAACCTACTTCCACTAATGCAAGCTTACAATGAAAAACTTGAATTACTGATTTGACCTTTAAGTGTGTTGGTTGCCTTGTGAGTTGTGTGTAGCTTGTGACTGAATCTTGATATGATCATTCTATTCTCTACCGTATTGTTAGAGTATCTTATAATTTCCCTTTACTTTCTAGTATCATCATGCTCCTTTATATATTTGATATTTCTGAGCTCGATCATCCTATGATGCCTACTGAATACCCGTATTTTGGTACTCATACTGCACTTCTGCATTTTTTCCTGATGCAGCTCCTAGTACGAGCCAACCCCAATGAGCTTTGGAATCCCCGTGGCTATCATAGACTTAGATTGTGGTGAGCTCTTAGTGTTTAGTGACTTGTTATTGTCCTTTTTTGTATTAACACATATTTATATTCTGGATTAGTCGATTCTCTGTATATATGACTTTTCTGTACTTGGTAGCTACTTTATAGGTGATACTAGGTCCGTGAATTTGTTCTAGTGTTAGTTTGTCTTCTCGGTCACTTTTGGGTCATTCTGGTACATTTTGTATCATATTACAAACTTATGACATGGCTCATTCTGTATAGTATATTACAAAAAATAGTATATATATACTATTTTTTCCACACGTGCGTTGCACGTGATTATCAATTCAGAAAATTTAAGCTAAAATTTAAATAATAAACTTTGCACAGAATAATATTGTAGATTCTTTTGTGAATATTCAATGTGGATCGTCCTATATATCTCTTATTCATACGAACCTATGAAGATGGTTAATGAAACATTTTATTAGTTAAATGCAATAATGTATATATTTATTTCAATTTGATGAGGTTCAATCATATGATTAGTCATATCTCAGTAATATCACCTTATAGACAATATTTGTTATATATTTTTCTTGTCATCTAACCAGATGCGCTTTGCACTGTAATCCACTTAATCTCCTTAGATGTGATATGAACATGTGGAGAACAACTATATTTTATTTATTAGAACTTTTTTTTAAAATAATTTTTATTTTATAAGTTATAACATAATAGATGACGTTCTTTTTGTTGCTCTCATATTTGACATCTCGATTGACTGTGTACATAAATCAAAGATAGTTATCTGACTGTCCATAGTAAACTAAGAAAGGTTTCCTTTAAAAAAATTTACCGAAAAACTAAAAATTAAAATTTTAAAAATATATTCTGTATGTGAAATCATATCTTTTATCTCACATCCAACAAATATATAGTTCATATACTTGTAAAAAAATTTCAATTTATTCAACTAAGTATGATTCGTCCAAGGAAAAATAACAACACAGCGTTATCACTTATATAAGGGTGGTATAATAATATGAAAAATTATTGGTCAAAAGTTAATATAAGAAAGATGACAGATAGAAATAATTAATGTAATAACTATGAGAATTTATAATATTATAACTAAAGAATGTAAAAGAGTGTGAATAACATTTGCAATAATTAGTAATAGCTAAGAAAATTTATAATGTTATAACTAAAGAATCAATGTGCAATAGATGAATTTATAATAAATTTTATACTAACATAAATAAATAGGACATTTAATTAATGATACTATTATTTTATTTTTATAGTTATTAGATTTTAATTTAGTGTAGGGACAAAATGAAAATGTTTATTCCTTATTACTGAATATAAAATTAATTTTTTTAATGATAAATATTAAATGATTCATATATAATCACATATTTTCACATTTGTTGTGAGTTTTTTTATTAAAAAAAAGAACTCGAAAACGTATATTTTAGAAGTTTTATGACTTAATCAATGCCTCTGAAATTTATACTTTTTGTTATTTGCTTTAATATTAATATCATGTTGTGTATGTATTATTTGTGTTGATTAGAATATATTTTTTGCTATTTTAGAATCGATGGCAGATACATCATTTTTCAGTATCAAAATACACCACGGAGGAGTTATGAAACGTACTCCAGAAAAGCATTATGTTGAGGGAAACATAGACTATATTGATTATGTTAATGCAAACAAATTGGACCTTGATGACTTTAAGACGATGGCAGAGATTTGTGGATACTTAAAGAATTCAATAACTTTTTGGCATAGATGTGGAAGATCTGGTAATAGATGGAGGTTGGTGTCTACAGATAATGAAGTGCATGCAATTCACAAAAACATCCCAAATGACAACATGATCAAAATTTACTTCAAACACTTGGATTCATATTTCAATATAGAAGATATGACTTCTATACTTAGCTCAAATGCTGCAGATAATAACAAACAACAACTTGTTCAGGCAAATCCATTGGCAAATGATTTTAGCGACTCTAAAGTTGAGTTAACTGATGGTTTACTTGTTGATAAACATGAAAAGACAGCACAATACATAGTGGATGAATGGGAGCTCCTTAGTATCGAAGCATAGAGAAAGATGACAGCTCCAGAAGGAGAGTCTGATTGTGTTGATTCTACCAACACAAAAAGTTTGCATAGTGATTCTAAAAATGAGATCTTGAACTTTCCTACATTCAATCCACAACACAGACGGAGACAATCCGATTTTAGCTCTAGAATGTGTTTTTGAAAAAAAAAAAAGATTTTTAAAGTGCTGTAGTTACTCATGAGATTAAGAACGGAAAGTATATCCAATGGCTCAAAAATGACAAAGAAAGAATGAAGGCCATTTGTATACATTCAGAGTGTAAATGGAAAATCACAGCATGTAAAAGGCAAAGGGATACGGCTTTCCAGATTAGGAAGTACATTCCTACACATAATTGTAAGGAGTGGCATTATGATAATAGAAAAATAACATCATCATTCATTGCAAGAAAATACCTCACAGAAATTAAATCAAACAGGGCTTGGAGCTTAGTTGATTTTAGAGATAGAGTAAATGTAGATCTACGAGCTCATGTAACTTTATCTCAAGCCAAAAGAGCTAAGATGTTAGTTAATGCATTGATTGATGGTGATAGCAAGGATCAATACAAAATGATGTGGGATTATTGTATTGAAATTGATAGGACAAATCCAGGTAGTACAATTCATATGAAGTTCACTGAGAATGAGATACCGAACAAGCCATACAGATTTCAAAGGATATACATCTGTTTTGCTGCTTGTAAGCTAGCTTTCAAGGTAGGATGCAAAAAATAATAGGCGTTGATGGTTGTTGGTTGAAGGGTCCAATGTGTGGGACTCAACTGTTAACTGCTGTTGGAATTGATGGTAATAATAATATATTTCCCATTGCCTATGCATTTGTTGAGAAAGAAAGTAAAGAGTCGTGGGTTTGGTTTTTGAACTATTTGGCAGCTGATTTAGATGTAGATGAGACTGGTTGGACCTTTATGTCTGACAACCAAAAAGGTCTTATTAAAGCTTTTAATGAGGTTTTGCCATATGTCAGTCATAGATTTTGTGTGAGACATCTTCATAACAATTTTAAGAGAGCTAGTTTTGGTGGGTTCACATTAAAAAAAGCATTTTGGGCTACTGCAAAGGCTACCACTGTAAAAGAATTTGATGCTTGCATGGTACGTATAAGAGAGTTAGATCCAAATGCTATCGATTGGCTCAATGACAAAGAACCTAGCCAATGGTCAAGGTCTCATTTCTCTTCAGATGCCAAGTGTGATATTTTATTAAATAACATTTGTGAAGTGTTTAATAGTATGATCCTTGATAATACAGACAAGCCTATTGTAACACTTTTGGAGAAATTGCGATATCCTCTCATGGCTAGAATGTTAGCTTATAGGGAGAAAGCGTATAAATGGAGTTCGAATGATGTTTGCCCAAAGATTAAGGATATTTTGCACAAAAATCAGACTACAGCAGGTGAGTATATTCCTAGAAAATCTAATCAATGGAATTATGAGATTATAGGAGCTACTATTCATGATAGTTGGGCTGTTGATTTGGAGAATAGAATATGTAGTTGTAGAAAATGGAGTATCATGGGCATTCCTTGCAAGCATGCTATTGCAGCATTTTAGGCGAAGAAGGATAACATTCTTGACTATGTGGATGATTGTTACAAAGTCAAAACATATAGAAGAATCTATGAACATGCAATTTTTCCGATAAATGGGCCACAAATGTGGGCTAAATCAACTAAAATTCCTCCATTGCCTCCAAAAATCGTAGGAAAGAAAAAGAGAGGAAGAAAACAAAAGGCGAGAAGAAAGGAAGCCGATGAAGTTGGAGCAAGTCGAACAAAAATGAAAAGAAAGCAACAATCTCTAGACTGCAATACATGCAACAAGCCTGGTCATAACAAAAAAACTTGCAAATATAATATTGTGTCACAAGAGACTAATTCAGGTCGTCAAAAATTACCTGTACTGCTATATCTTAACTATATCAAAATTATTTTCTTATCGGATAATCTTAAACTAACACAATTTATATCTGTATTTATGATTCAGGTTAGAAGAGGACATGAAGAAGAGGGACAAGAAAAAGCTAGACAAGAAGGAACTGGACACGAAAAAATAGTTGGAGAAGAAGGAGTAGTTGATATAGATTCTGGTTAGATATACTCTCAACAAACACAAAGTTAAAATGAATCACTGGTAATTTAGCTTATTTTGAGTGCTACTATGTGTTGAATGTTAATGGTAGTTTAGCCTTATCCAAGTGCTTATCTATGCATTTTTCAGGTGTTGATATCTCCTTTTTGGTGCTACTATATTGCTATCAAATTGTTGGTGGATATGATACTGCAACTTTATTGCATTCTCAGGTGGTGTTCCATTGTTTCATTTACAAATGATGTTGTTCTCAAGTGTTGTATTGTTCTAAATCCATAGGTGTTGCAGTGTTGCCATTATACTGTACTTTTGGAGTAATTTTTATGCATTTTCAAGTGTTTTGAACTTTAAAACGATGTTATAGTTCTGCTTTTTTTCTGGTGTTGTTGCTATGCTGCACTTCTTAGTGTTGTGTTGCAGCTATTGTTCTTTATTCTTTGGTATTTTGATATCTCTTTACCTCTAAAATCATGTTAATTTTGTGTCCTTCTAGTATGTTAGTGTCGTCTTCAACTTAACCATTCATTCAAAAGGTGCTAATACAATTGAAAACTAAAATATGAAATCAATCTAGCTAGGTGAATTGATTTTTTTTTTTTTTTTGAAAAAGTATGAAACTTTATAGAATAAGTAGGTTCTCGGTTACCCTTCTTTCCTTTACTTTTGTTTAATTAGTGAGGAAAACTAATGAACTAAAATATAGTCTATGCAATTCTTATTTTCCTTCAAAATTGTCAGAAGCCCCAAATCACAGAAAGGGACAAAAACTATAGGAAGTAAAAGGGACCGAAGAACAGTAAAGGGGTTTCTCAGGTAAAGAAATTCGGATTAAATGAACAAATATAAGAAATAAATAAAGAAATCCCAATTAATTATCAGATTTAAATTCAAGTCACGTGCATAACCCACTGGATTGTTAAAAAACTAATGGCGGTTAGGATGGAGACTGAAAATGCACCACTTTATTAAAGAATCAGGATTATTAATGCTCCACTAAAAACAAATAGGACTATTTGAGTCTAAACTCAAAGATAATGGACTATTTTAAGCCTTTTCTCAGAAATAGTTAACAAAAACAAATGAATTTAGACTACAATAAAAATTAAGCTAATACAAACGTCAACTGGTGTTATTACAACTCATATGAACTTTTTGTTGTCAAAAATACTGAAATATTTAGAAATAGTAAATTTGTAAAACAAAAGGGCAATGCTTATATTGTAATATCTATTTTGAAGCAAACTTCCTCACAATCTAAATAACATAAGTAGAATTGATAAATAAAGTCATTCTTTTGTCTTGGGAATCAAAAAACAAATCGTGCCAATTTTTTAACTCTTGAGAAGTTTAATAATTTTGAAAAAAGATATTCAGAAGCATATATCAATGGTTAACAAAAACAAATGAATTTAGATTAAAATAAAAAATAAACTTATACAAACTTCAACTATTGTTATTCAAGTCACATAAACTTTTCTTCGTCGAAAATAATTAAATATTAAAAAATAGTAAATCAGTAATACAAAAGGGCAATGTTTATATAGTAATAACTATTTTGAAGCAAACTTCCTGACAATCTAAATCACATAAGTAGCGTTGATAATATAAAGTCATTATTTTGTCTTGAGCATAAAAAAAACAAATCGTGACAATTCTTTAACTCTTGAGAAGTTTAATAATTTTTGAAAAAAATATTCAGAAGCATATATCTACATCACGAGAGAAATTGTTAACAAAAACAAATGAATTTAGACTACAGCATGTTAGCTTCATATATTGGAACATTATATACTAATGTATATACTAAGCAAAAAAATAAATTATTATATCATCAGAATTATTTTCCTCATGTACTCGAGGTTAAGGAATGTACCCTCTTAGGATAGAACAATTTACTTCATCAGAATAGTGGTACCTCATATTTTGCTAAACTTCAAACTCACTCAACGACAATAAATCACACGGAATTTTTTAAAATGCAAGAAGAAGAAGAGTAGAAGATTAAAAAAATTGTGGTTGAAAAATGAGAGGAAATCCCTCTATTTATAGTCAACAAAGGGTAGTATGAACAAGTGTTTTTGGTGTCTTATCTAAAAAATCATGACCTTTCCGATAAGTCATTACCCTTTTCACTCATTGAAAAAGTCACCCTTTGAAAAAAGAAAAGTCACAATTCTTTCGAAAATTCACCACCCTTTGAAAGAAGTCACAACCTATCAGAAAATTCACAACTCATTAAAAAAGTCACAACCTAAGTTAGAGATATTATAGTAATTTAACATTCAAGTTAAGAGTTCATGCTTTCATATATATATATATATATATACCTCATTCTACTTCCGCTTATCCTTATTGTTATTGTTTAAATTGTTTCTTCCGCATCTTGTTTGGGTTAGACTTGTCTACTCGAGGGGTTATAATGGACATCATTACGGCTAGATTTTGGGTCGTGACAATGATAAATTGAAACCGAGTGAAACAATATTAATTACAATTTAGAATATATTCTAAATTTCATTGGAACTCTTTCATCTAGAAGAATAATAATTTCTTTTTTAAAAAAAATAAAAGACCCATTGGGTCAGATATTATAAACTACTAAAATGTACATGACAAAGAGCTTCCCCAAAGTGCCAAAGCCCATAAAATCTGGAAAAAAAAAAGAACTAAAACAAAACAAACAAAAAAGGAAGGCAATAAAAATAGAAAAATGGGAAAGATCTAGAATTGAAAAGTGAACACCTATACTTGGACATTTGAAGATCTTCAAGCTTCCTCAACAATGCCGCCGCATGGATCACCATTTTCGATCAGAAATCATATAGGTTGAGCTATGTTTCAAGACAAACAACAGAGGTACACTCTCCAATCATTAGTTTCATTTTTAAATCTATCCTTGAATAGATTGAATCTCTCAAGAAGATTGATACCACCATTTAAGGAGTAGATCTATGCCTGAAACTAATTCAAAATTGGTATTTCTAGGCCCTCCATCAAACTGCTCCGTTGATCGAAACCATCTGAGAAAGGTCAGTGGTAGCTAAATCGATAAATTTAGCTTCAATGAGGTAACTGTCATCTCCCTTTCGACTAATCCTTAAAACCATCTAATCCATTGATATATCTCCTTTTCTGATGATCGAGGTCAAGACTCTTCAAACTAAGTATTTGTATCACCTACTTTTATTGGGATCAAATACTTATCTGACACACTCAAAGTAACTTTCAATTTCATTACCTAATCTTCAATGGATTGAATCTGATACAGAATTAATGCCACCAAAAAAGACTCGATATTTCAATTGTTTATTATTTCAGAAATTGTTTGAGTTAAACAAAGGTGAGACTGAATTAACCTTTGAACCAATATCAAATTCGGTGAAAATTTAGTTGATATCTTTAGGCCCCAATTTAGTACCTTTTGAACACCTCTATTCTCTCACTAGGGGCAAGTAGTGTCAACCATATGAAATTGCTTAAGTCCTAAAAAGAAAGTCAGATAGAATCACCAAAATCCTCTTTTGCATCCTAGAGTCTTTATTTGTGATTTTTTTGTTCTTGTACAATCTTATTTTATTCTTTTTATTGTGATTTTTTTGTTGAAATCTTAAGTTTGGTGTGCTTATTTTATCTAGTATCATTATTATTCTTCTTCCACTTGGAACTTTTTGTTCTATTATAGATTCATATGTACTTGCAAAACTAAAAACCAAGTTAGCAAAACAAAATCAGCAAGAGTGTTTCCCTCCCTTAAGGAGTGTTGTACTCTTAACGTGACAAGACTGTTGATTCAGTGAATAGAGTTGACCTCCATAGTCATACTCCAAGGAAACTTTCAGACTCCATTAATGATGTTAAACATACCCAATGACTCTGATTCAATAATAATATTGGTAATCTATTTTTCTAGGCAATATTGCAGCCCTTCGGTTATAGACCTAGCCTCAACCAACAAATTAGTAGAATTAGAAATCCTTAATCCTTTGGAATCCACAAGAGATCCTTCATGATCTTTCAAACAGAAAGTTGTAACACTAGGACCAGGATTACCTCTAGATGCCCCATCAGTAATGCAATTCAACCAACCATTAAGAGGTGGAACCCACTTTACAATTTTAGTCTGATATACACGTGAGTAATTTTTCAACATGATCACCATTTGTGGCCAAGTACTAGGACAAGTTGTGTGAAACTTTAACCTTATAAATTTGGAAATGATAAAGTTAATCTCCCACATCACCTTGTTCGTAGTATATGACCCTCCATGCAAGATTGTCTTTCCCTCTTCCATAAGAACCATATATGATATTAGACATAGCATGGAAAATCACTCTCAACCTAGCATTACCTTGTGCATCCCACCATTTTTTCATAGTGTGTCTAAGCTGAATCCATGGGACTAAAATTCCAACAGTCCTAGCATAGTAATCTAAAATAAAGGCAGCCACTTCTCCAAAAAGGAAAAGATGTTCAATAGTTTCTCTAACCGGAATCCCGCATTACTGGCACAAGTGAGATATGTTATGGTTCCAACTAGACATAATATCAACAATATGTATGCTATGCCTCCGGACCCTCCAACGAAAAAAGAGAAATTTCGAAAGGTAATCCTTCCACCCAAATCTTCTTAATCATTGGAATAATCATCCCTATATCTGAGTGTCTCCCATGTCGATCTAACAATAAATTTGCCTATGCTACATTTAATCCACCATGGTTTATCCATCTGACTAGTATGCCTAACAATTCTCATATTTGATCTGACGTGTTCCATAATATGTTTAGGCAAATGGTCCTACAGTATTTCAAAATTCCAACCATATTTTTTAAGAAAAATATCAGTATCAACCATAGATGACAACCCCGTGCTTCGGTAGGAATAGAAAATAAAGGACCAAGATTAGTCCAATCGTCAAACTATATACTAGAGGATCCTCCCTTTCGTTCCCACCATATATTTTGGTCTTGCACTTCTCTGTTTTCTAACATTAAGTTCCACACTTGTGAAGCTCCTTTCCATTGAACAAGGATAGGAATATGCTTTCTACAATACTTATTCCACATGAAGTTTGCCCATAGAGAGCTTTAAGTTCTAATTTTTCACCACAACTTAACATACATTGCTTTAGACACAACACCCATATATATCTAAAACCCAAACCACCTTTAGTCCTTCGTGAGCAATTTTTTTTCCAGGTAACCCAATGCTTGCTCCTATCAATTAGCCTGTTACATTAAAATAGATTTGTAAAAATTCTATGGAGCTCTTTCATCACATATTTAGGAGGGACAAGAGAAGATATAACATGTCTATGCATACTTTGTTAAACGCTAAACAATAACACTTTTTTACCACCAAAATAAAGTATATTACCTTTCCATTCTTGTAGCTTATCCTTCACCTTCCTAATGAGATTTGCATAATGTTCCTTTCTTTTTCTAGCATGAGTAATGGGACATCCTAGATATTTTAAGGGGAATTAACCCCTAGAAATACATGTACATTCCTCTACCAAAGTTTTCATTTCTGCAGTTGCACTTCGACGAAGATTGAAAAAAATTTCTCTTTATTAATATGCTGACTTGACTGAGCTTCATAGTATAATATTTCATTAAGATGTGTTTTTTTAATCTTTCAATAAGCTTTTAAAAGAAATTTTAAAATAAAATATAAATATGGTGCTCCTCTGGATTTTGATTTAATATCATGCCACTTAATAGGTTATGAACACAAAATTTTTGTTTATATAGTGCTATAATAATCATCATCATATACCATGATGAAAACTACGAACAAAATTAATTTAATTGACAAACAATCATTTCCTTCGAAAGAAAATTATCGTTATCATCATTAAGTGAATCTATATTAATAACACAGAAAAATAAAACAAAGACGAATACTTTATATGTTGAGAATGCAAAATAGATTAAAAAAAGTATATATTTTTATTAAGGAAATTGAAGGATTATTCACCAAACGGCTGAGGATTGATGAACCTAATCCTATAATCTCTGAGCTCACCCTCAAATTCATTTTGCAAAATGACTGATTTTCATAAGTTTAATTAAGAAGAAAATGTTTTTTTCTTTCTTGGTATTCAATATCTAATTGAGACTTAATTAAGTTTGCATAACGAAAAGTCCCAAATTGAGGCTAAATCTCTTTCTAACAAAGATAACTCATGCCCAAGACTCGAACCTGACACGTCTAGTTAAGGATAAAAGAATATTAACTTCTACTCCACTACAATCCTTGTTGGTAGAGCACATTAACTTAATCCAACATATTGGAGAATATCCAAGTGAAAGCAAATTAAGTTATTATTAGTATCAACAATAGTTGTGGTGTGATGTATATGATCCATTCATCCTTAACCAGAGGTCTCGGGTTTGATCCTTGAATATGAAGAAAGTATTGTTAGAGAGTGTCCCTCAGAATCCGAATTAGTCAAAGATTCAATACGATATGTTAAAAACCGAGTGAGCATAATATTAATTACAATTTATAATTTTTCTGAATTCCTTTTGAACTCTTTTATCAAGAAAAAGGATAACTTTTGTATTAATGACTTATCATGTTTAGTATTCCATTGAGATATCTTATTTTTAACTTTCAATATGTGTTTAAAATAAAATATAAATATGGTATCAGAATAAATAGAATATACTTTTTAGTAGTGAATTTTTTATGTTACTATTTACTCCTCCTGATTTTGATTAAATACCATGATATTTATTAGGTTAAGAACAAAAGATTTTATTTGGAGCTATAAAAATCATCATAATATACCACAAGGAAAACTAGTAAAACAAATATAATCTAAATTACATACAATCGTTTCCTTCAAAATAAATTATTATTATCAGCAATAATTGAATATTAATTAATAGGACAGAGAAAAACCATACAGGACGATACTTTATATGTAGAAAACACAAAACAGATAAAAAGTATATGTTTTCACTAAGGATATTGATAGGTTATTCACTAAAATACGGAGGATTGATGAGCCTAATCTCATAAACTTTGAGATCACCCTCATATTCTTTTTGAAAAGTATATAATTTTAATAAGTACAAGAAGAAAAAGGTTTTTCATTTACTTGGTGTTTGACATTTTTATTGGGACTCAATTATATGCGGATAATGGAAAGTCCGAAATTGAGGGTAAACCTCTTTCCTACAAAGTTAATTCATGCCCATGACTCGAACCTATCACTTTTGGTTAAGGATGGATGAATACTAACTTCTACTCCACGCCAATCCTTGTTGGTAGAACACAACAACTAAATCAAACATATAACCAAATATTCAAGAGAAAGTAAATTAAGTTATTACTAGTACCAACAAATAGTTGTGGTGAAATGTATATGGGCTATCTATCCATAACTAGAGGTCTCGAGTTTGAGCCTTGTCTATAAAGAAAATTTTGTTAGAGAGTTCAAAATCTGAATTAGTTGGGATACAATATGCTATATTGAAAACGAAGTGAAAATAATATTAATTACAATTTAGTATTATCATCATATACCACAAGGAAAACTAGTAAAAGAATATAATCTAAATTACATACAATCGTTTCCTTCAAAAATATTATCATTATCAACAATAAATGAGTATTAATTAATAGAACAAAAAAAAAACATACAGGACGATACTTTATATGTAGAAAACACAAAATTAGTAAAAATTAAATGTTTTCACTAAGTAGTTGAGAGGTTATTCACTAAAATATGGAGAATTGATGAGCCTAATCTCATAAACTTTGAGATCACCCTTATATTCTTTTTGAAAATTATCTAATTTTCATAAGAATAAGAAGAAAAAGTTTCTTAATTTACTTGGTGTCTAACATGCTTATTGGGACTCAATTAGATTCGGGTAATGGAAAGTCCGAAATTGAGGGTAAACTTCTTTCCTACAAAGTTAATTCATGCCCAAGACTCGAACCTGACACTTTTGGTTAAGGATGAATGAATACTAACTTCTACTCCACGACAATCCTTGTTGGTAAAACACAACAAATAAATCAAGCATATAACCAAATATTCAAGAGAAAGTAAATCAAATTATTATTAGTACCAACAAATAGTTGTGGTGAGACATATACGATCTATCCATCCTTAAGTAGAGATCTCGGGTTTGAGCCTTGTCTATGAAGAAAAATTTTGTTAGAGAGTGTCCCTCAAAAATCTGAATTAGCCAGGATACAATATGCTATATTGAAAATCAAGTGAAAATAATATTAATTAAAATTTAAAATTATCATAATATACCACAAGGAAAACTAGTAAAAAATATAATCTAAATTACATACAATCGTTTCCTTAAAAAAAAATTTATTATAAACAATAAATGAATATTAATTAATAGGACAGAAAAAAAAACATACAGGACGATACTTCATATGTAGAAAACACAAAATAGATATAAAATAAAATTTTTCACTAAGGAGATTAAGAGGTTATTCACTAAAATATGGAGGATTGATGAGCCTAATCTGATAAACTTTGATATCACCCTCATATTCTTTTTGAAAAATATCTAATTTTCATAAGTACAAGAAGAAAAAAATTTCTTAAATTACTTGGTGTGTGGCTTTCTTATTGGGACTCAATTAGATTCG
This sequence comes from Solanum commersonii, assembly GCA_029007595.1. Lineage (NCBI taxonomy): Eukaryota > Viridiplantae > Streptophyta > Magnoliopsida > Solanales > Solanaceae > Solanum > Solanum commersonii. Next base: position 228,125 of record JAJTWQ010000125.1, read on the forward strand.
GATAATGGAAAGTGCAAAATTGAGGGTAAACCTCTTTCCTACAAAGTTAATTCATGCCCAAGACTCGAACCTGACACTTTTGGTTAAGGATGAATGAATACTAACATCTACTCCACGCCAATCCTTGTTGGTAGAACACAACAAATAAATCAAACATATAGCCAAATATTCAAGAGAAAGTAAATTAAGTTATTATTAGTACCAACAAATAGTTGTGGTGAGATGTATATGGTCTATCCATCCTTAACCAGAGGTCTCAGGTTTGAGCCTTGTTTATGAAGAAAATTTTGTTAGAGAGTGTCCCTCAAAAATCTGAATTAGTCAGGATACAATATGCTATATTGAAAACGAAGTAAAAATACTATTAATTACAATTTAGTATTATCATCATATACCACAAGGAAAACTAGTAAAAGAATATAATCTAAAGTACATACAATCGTTTCCTTCAAAAAAATTATTATTATCAACAATAAATGAATATTAATTAATATGAAAAAAAAAACATACAAGATGATACTTTATATGTAGAAAACACAAAATAGATAAAAACAAAATGTTTTCACTAAGGAGATTGATAGGTTATTTACTAAAACATAGAAGATTGATAAGCCTAATCTCATAAACTTTGAGACCACCCTATTTTTTTAAATATCTAATTTTCATATGTACAAGAAGAAAAAGTTCCTTAATTTACTTGGTGTCTGAGATTCTTATTGGGACTCAATTAGATTAAATAATGGAAAGTCTGAAATTGAGGGTAAACCTCTCTCCTACAAATGTCACCACCCAGACCGTCGTGATTGACACCCATATTAGCCCTCTAGTGGGAGAACCATTAATACTAATCACTTAACCCAAGAACTAAACATTTAAATATACGGAAGCATGTTTAAATGCAGAAAACAAATAGAGTACCCATAAACTCCAAAGCTTCAAATAAATTTAACCAAACTAATGTGGAAGAACAACCCCTAGAACCTGAAAGTTAATGTACAAAAATTCTAAGTTCAACAAGTCTAAGCAAAGGGGGCGCAACCCCGAAACTACACAAACGAATATCTAACTAGAATGTCTGAGTCCGAAAAGAGTGGACTAAAACATCGAGAACTCATGGCATCCTGAAAGAGTTGGCTCACCCTTGAATTCGATCTCGATTAGTGATCTCCTAAATGAGGTCTGTCAGTAGCCGCCTGAAGATGTCATGTACTCAACAAAGAAAGAGCAAATGCAGTATTAGTACACAACTACAGTGTACTAGTATATCACGCGGCTATTCCAGTAAGTGAACATACATAAGTAGCCAGAACATGGTAAACATGACATACACAAAATATAAACACATATATCGATTATCAATCATGAACAACTTACAATTCCACATTCTCTTTAACAAGTAAATATGACAATTCAATGGTCCTCTCATGGAACCCATACCCAAACTGTTAGTGTATCGGAATGTGGTACCCGATCTCAATTAATGTGTCAGAATGTGACACCCATTCCAATATATATGTCGGTACGTGACATCCAATCCCAATTAGTGTGGTGGAACGTAACACCCGATCCATTCAACAAGCCACAATCACAATCACAATGTACATTCTCAAAATCATAAAATCAAGTGTTGATTCATGGTATACAATCATTCATTCATACTCATTTGCATTAGGTGTGATCAATAGTGCAACATTAGCATACATACATGCATTACAATGAAGCAATTGCTAACATACATCACACAAACAAGAAATCAAACCATCACCTACCTCGAAACCAAGCTTGAATCCTCATAAGAAACTTGATTCTTCCCTTTCCAGATTCTTTTCGTTTGTTCTAGGTCTACAAACAACAATTTAATGCAAGGATCAATAAGCGAGACATAATTACCTGGATTACAACTGAAATTATAAACCCTAGGCCAAACCCAAGATCCCAATACACAACTTAGGGCTTTTTTCACCATTAGTTTCAGGTCAAAACCCTCCCCCTTTAGTAATTAACCAAGAATCTAAGTTCTACGGATCGAAAAATGGATTAAGGGAGTAAAAACCTTACCTTTAGTGCTCGAAGAAGTGGAAAATTGTCAAGAACTTGCCCTGGTTCGTCTTCTAGCTCTCAAGAACGAAAATTGCAGAATAATAACAATTTTGAGGTTTATTTCCAACTTAAGTCGCGACTGGCCCACTATGGCGGCCCCCATCCCGCCACAATGGTCCCGACCTGACGGCTTACATGGAAACAAAGAGTCAAAAGTTGAGTTTCAAACCCCCATTTTACAACACACCTTCATCCCAACACACTCAAAAACTACCCGCTCACACTAAGATTAGTTTCGGGAGTTCTACTCGCCTGAATTTGATTTCGTAAAATCGTACGGGTTCCTTAACATCTTAGCTATCTACTCGTGTGATCAAATTAATAAATAGATCTTTCATTCATTACCAGATTTCCCTAGACCTCACTGACTTTGATTTTGTCCAAATCTAGACTAGGCTAGGAATTCTCAAGTTACTACCAAAAAGTTTTTCAGCCCAAAATTTTTCCCTATTGACTTTTCTATAATGATGGGAGTAGGTCATTATAATAGATACCAATTTACCCATCACTCATCCCCAAGTAACAAATTAGGAAAATAGGCTATAGCAAGAGTGGAGTAGTACCTGAATCGACAAATAACTGGGGTTACTTATCTCGCATGTCCTTCTCAGTTTCCCAAGTAGCTTCCTCCACTGAACGATGCTTCCATCGAACTTTCACGAACTTAATCTGTTTGGTCCTTAGTTTTCGGACATCACGATCAAGAATTGCAATCGGTTCCTCCTCATACTGGAGGTGTTTGTCTAGCAACACTGAGTCCCATTTTATGATGTAATCCCTGTCACCATGATATCTCTTCAACATGGACACGTAAAATACTGGATGAACTCCCGATAGGTTAGGAGGTAAAGTCAATCTATACGCCACTGGTCCTACACAGTTAAGATCTCAAATGGAACAATGTATAGCGGACTAAGCTTGCCCTTCTTACCAAATCTCATTACCCCTTTCATGGGTGATACTTTAATAAGAACTTTCTCACCTGTCTGAAATGCCATGTCTCTTACCTTATGGTCTACATACTTTTTCTATCTACTCTGGGCTGTTAAAAGCTTAACTTGAATACTCCTCACTTTATCTTGAACATCCTTCACTAAATCAAACCTTAAAGGTTTCACATCTCCAGCCTCAAACCATCATATGGGTGATCTATATCCCCTTCTATACAGTGCTTCAAATGGTGCCATATCAATATCGGAGTGGTAACTGTTTTTATAGGAGAACTCGCACAAAGGTAGGAACTTATCCTAATGCCCTCTAAAGTCAATCACACATGCCTTCAACATGTCTTCCAACACTTGAATAGTCCTCTCTGATAGCCCATGCGTCTATGGATGGAAGGTTGTACTAAAAGTGAGTTGTGTGCCCAATTCATCATGTAATTTCCTCCAAAACATGGATGTGAACTACATACCATGGTTTGAGATGATAGAATGGGGCACCCATGTAGCCTCACTATCTCTTTCACATAAACCTTAGCCAATTGCTAAGCATTATAATTTATTCTAACTGGAATAAAATGGGCTGACTTAGTCAATATGTCAACCACTACCCATATAGAATCAAACTTTCCCAAAATCTTGGGAATACCAACCACAAAACCCATAGCTATTCTTTCCCACTTCCATTTCGAAATTGGCATTTTTGAAGAAAATCTGCAGGCCTTTGATGTTCATACTTTACTTGCTGACAGTTTTGACACTTAGCCACAAACTCAGCTATGTCTTTCTTCATGCTAGGCCACCAATAAAGTCTCTTCAAGTCTCGGTACATCTTGGTCACACCTGGATGAATGGAATATCGCGAACCATGAGCTTATTTCAATAATTTCTTAATCAAGTCATCTACTCGAGGAACACAAATCATTCCTTTAAAACTAAGCACACCCCCCGCATCTAAAGTCATATCTTGTGCCTTGCTAGACACTGTCTTTTTTCTAAGCTCATTCAAACCGTCATCCTCTAACTATTTGGCTTTGATTTCCTCAATGAATGTGGCCCTAACCTCAATGCTGGCTAACACCCCACCTTTTTCTGAGATGCCCAACTGTATGAACTTATATTCCAAGGTTTGGATTTTCTTAGCCAAAGGTCGCTTGGATACACTCAAGCAAGCTAAACTACCCATACTCACTGCTTTTTGGCTTAGTGTGTCTGCCACTACATTACCCTTACCCGAATGATACTGGATGGTCACATCATAATCCTTGAGTAACTTCATCCACCTTTTCTGTCTCAAATTCAGATCCTTTTATGTAAATACATGTTGTAGACTATGATGATCAGTAAACACCTCACACTTGACACCATAAAAGTAATGCCACCAGATCTTAAGAGCAAACACTACCGCTGCCAACTCTAAATCATGTGTTGGGTAATTTCTTTCATGCACCTTCAACTCCCGCGATGCATAAGCTATAACATTCTTATCCTACATTAACACAACACCCATACACGAATGGGAAGCATCACAATAAATAATAAAATCTTTACCTTCCACCGGTAGTGCTAGAATATGTGTTGTGGTCAAAAGAGTCTTGAGCTTTTGAAAGCCCTCATCACATTTTTTGGTCCATTGGAACGGTACCTCTTTTTTGGTCAACCTTGTTAGATGCGTGGCAATAGAAGCAAAGTTCTTCACAAATTGATGATAGTAGCTAGCGAGCCCCACAAAACTCCTAACTTCAGTCAGAGAGCTAGGTTGAACCCAATTCTTAACCGCTTCAATCTTTTGGGGATCTACCATTACCCCTTCCCTTGAAACTACATACCCCAAAAAGGCAACCGAAGTCAACCAAAATTCACACTTAGAAAATCATGCATACAACTTTTGTTTCCTAAGAACACCTAGAACAATACGAATATTATCGGTATGCTCTTCCTCACTTTTTGAATAAACCAAAATGTCATCAATAAATACTAGCACAAATGAATCAAGAAATGGTTTGGACACACCATTCATCAAACTCATAAAGCCTACAGGCGCATTTGTCAACCCAAATGACATTACTAAAAACTCATAGTGCTCATAGCGGGTCCCAAATGTCGTCTTGGGTACATCCTCAGGCCTAATTTTTAACTGATGGTAACCAGACCTTAGATCAATCTTAGAGAACATTGAAGCGCCTTGCAATTGGTCAAAAAAATCATCTATTCGAGGAAATGGGTACTTGTTTCGAATGGTGACTCTATTCAATTGCCGATAGTCTATGCACATCCTTATACTACCATCAGTTTTCTTAACAAACAAGACACGGTCACCCTACGAGGAAGCACTAGGGAGGATAAAACCCTTACCAAGGAGTTCTTGGATTTGAGCCTTAAGCGATATCCATTCTACCAGAGCCATACGATAAGGAGGGATGGAGATGGGGAGGGTACTAGGTTCCAAATCGATGCAAAAATTTATATCTCTATCTGAAGGCATACCAGGAAAATCAGTAGGGAACACTTCTCTAAATTTTGATACTACAAGAATAGACTCAATAGAGGGAGACTCAACCTCAACATCCCGAATATGGGCCAAATACGCCAAACATCCCTGCCCACTAGTTTTCTAGCTCGAATGGAGGATATGACCTTAGCTAGCTTAGACTTGTACACCCCTTCCCACTCTAATTTTTCCCTACCGGGGATCTCTAGAGTCATGAATTTCGTATTACAAATTACACATCATAATGAGGGCACAACCAAGTCATGCCTAAGATTATATCAAAATTAGTCATATACAAAATAACCAAATCAACCCAAGTCTAAAAACCCATAAAGAAGATAGGACAAGCACGATACACATCGGTGACTATGACTGACTCTCCAACTGAGGTAGAAACATGGATGAGGGCATCAAGTATATCACACATCATATCAAATCCCAAAGAAAACTGAACGCATACATAAGAATAAGTAGAACCCGGATCAAATAACACATTAGCCATACGGTCACAGACAAGAATGGTACTTATGATCACTGCATCAAAATATTTTACCTCGCACTTGACTGGAAAGGCGTAACACTGAGCCCTATTATCATGACGGGTGACTTCCCTGCCTGGCTATGCCGTACCTCTGCCTGCGTTACCATTTCCTTGACCTCAATGGCCTCGTTGATTTCCTTCTCGCCCACCTTCCAAACGTCCTCGACCATTATTACCATTTCCCGTGGATACCACTGCTCTAGTCTGCTGCAAGTGTCGGCCTCCTTGAACCTCATATGCCCAGGTTCTCCAAAATTATAACAAGTGTGATCAAAAGATGGTCTGTTACCTGTCGACGGTGTGGCTCCCTGGCTATCCTGAATCAAATTATGAGGTGGAGTTCTCGAGTAATTATCTATAGAAGCGGGCATAGCAAACTGAATTGGCCGAGCTGCAAGTGTCGGCCTCCTTGAACCTCTAGAGTGGCAACCCTGAAAGTTACCTGTGCTCTTAGCTTCCTTAGCCAACACTTTAGCCGGCCCATTGCGCCGCATTCCTTGACTTTCTTCACAATGCTTCCTTAAACTATTTCTTGTAGAATATACATAGACAATACCTATAACTCAGCGTTCAGTCCCTTGACGAATAGATGAATTCTCTCTTCCTGAGTAGTCACCAACTGCGTAGCATATCTAGACAAAAGCTACAGACATACCACCCTGCTCTAAGGCCATTAATTCATCCTTCTTGCAATCTCTCAAGGTCCAGGGCACATACTTCTCCAAGAATAGAGCATGAAACTGGGTCCAAGTGAGTGGGGGTAAAGTTGAAGATTTGCATTCCACATAAGCTCTCCACCACTGCTTAGCCTCACCCTAAACCTCTTTCCTACAAAGAAACCTTAAAACCTTATACCATAAGCCCTAAGAAATCCTAAACCCTACACCTCAAGAAAACCTAAACCATAAGAAACCCTAAACGCTAAGAAACCCTAAAACCTAAAACCCTAAGCCCTAAACCCTAAGAAATCCTAAGACCTAAGAACCCTAAACAATAATAAACCATTAAAAATCCTAAAACTCTTTTAAAACCATAAACCTAAAAAAACCCTAAAAAACTCTCAACCTAAAAAAACACCAGAAAAACTTAAGCCCTAAACCCTAAACCCTAAACACCAGTAAACAAAAACCCTAAAACCCTAAAGCTAAACCCTATACCCTAAGAAACCATAAACCCTAAACTCCAAGCCCTATTAAACACTAAGAAACCCTTAAACCTAAGAAAACCTAAACCATATAAACCTTTTAAAAGCCTAAACTTAAAAAACCTAAAAAAAGCCCTAAAAACCCTAAAAACTAAAAAAAGCCTAAACATAAAACCGTATGCCCTAAACCCTAATAAATCCTAAACCGTAAGAAACCCTAAACCTGAAAAACCACTAAGAAACCCTAAAAAACATTTAAAAACCCTAATCGTAAAAACCCAAAACCTATAAAACCCAAAAAAAAACCTGAACCCTAAAAAACCTAATAAAACCCTAAACCTAAAAACCCTAAAATAAACTCTATGCCCTAAACCCTAACCCTAAAAAATCCTAAACCCTAACTCCTAAAAGTCCTAAACCCTAAGAACTCATGAACTCTGAAAAAATCCTCAAAATCCCTAAATACCCTAAGAAAACCTTAACCTTGAAAACCCCAAGAAAACTTTAAGCCTAAAAAGTTAATTCATGCCCAAGACTCGAACCTGACACTTTAGGTTAAGGATGAATGAATACTAACTTCTACTCCACGACAATCCTTGTTGGTAGAACACAACAAATAAATCAAACATATAACCAAATATTCAAGAGAAAATAATTAAGTTATTATGAGTACCACCAAATAGTTGTGGTGAGATGTATATGGTCTATCCATCCTTAACCAGAGGTCTCGGGTTTGAGCCTTGTCTATGAAACAATTTTGTGAGAGAGTGTCCCTCAAAATCTGAATTAGTCAGGATACATTATGCTATATTGAAAACCAAGTGAAAATAATATTAATTACATTTTAACTTTTATTCTAAATTCCTTTTGAACTATTTTATCTAGAAGAATGATTATTTTTGTAATAATGAGTTGTCTCGTTTAATACTCCACTGAGATGTGTTATTGTTACCTTTCAATATGTGATTAAGATAATTTTAAAAGAACATGTAAATATGACATCAAAATAAATAGAATTTACAGATTAGTAGTGAACCTCTATTAATACAACAATACGTACCCCGCACGTTACGCGAGTATATTAATTCATAATTATTTTAAATTCGTAAACATCAAATAGATAAAATATTTTTACATGTTTTTCCTCTTTTTATATTCATAATTGATCAATAGACCAACTTATTTGTTGCACGTTTCAATTTTTTATCCTTTATTTTTTAAAAAGAAGCATTCATCTTTATTATTATAATATTAGTTTAAGATTAAAAATTGCCTTACTAATTGAGAAGAGATTCTTTACTATTAGGAGTATTTTTAAAATAAAAATAGTTCTTAATCAATTGGGAAAAAAGTCTGAAATATTTCGAACTTTGGCCGAAATTGTTGTAACAATACCGAACTTTGGAAAAGACCTTTTACCCCCCCTACACTATTTAATAGTGTATTTTAAAGGTATACATGTGCCCACGTAGACATCATAAATATTTCATTATTATAAATAGTAATGTGTCCACGTGGGCACACATATACCTTTAAAATACACTATTAAATAGTGCAGGGGGTAAAAGGTCCTTCCTAAAGTTTGGTATCATAACAATAATTTAGGTCAAAATTGGAGTATTTTTCAGACCTTTTTCCCTAATCAATTACTAAATTTAAAGAATTCACATAAAAATACTCCACACAAATTTAAAACATACCTCAATAATTTAAAATATTTAACTCCAGTAACAATTAGAGATAAATTAACTAATTTAATCGTCTTATGAGACAAAAACTAACATTATAGTTGTGTAACGACCTATTTCCATCGTTATAAAAAGGCTAATGGGGGAAAATTTGGGATCGGAAAACTTTTTTGTAGTATTTCAATTTTCCCAACCTAGTGCAGATTTGGATGAAATTGGAGTCATTAAGGTGTAGGGAAATATGGTAACAATAGGGTGATTTATTTATGATTATGATTACATGGGTGGATAGCTAACTCGTTAAGGAATTCGTATGACTTTACAGAATTGAATTCGGGCAAGTAGAACTCACGGAATTGGCCTTAGCATAAACGGTATTTTTTTGAGTGTCGTTGGTTATAGGTGTGTTGCGAAATGGGGATTTTGGAATTCTTTAAATAACTCAGTGTTTCGTGCAAGCCGCTTTGGCAGGGACGCTACAACGGGGTGAGGGCCTTTGTGGCTGGTTCGACGTGATTGAAAGTCGTAAATAAACCCCTAAATGATCTTATTTTGCACTTTTCAATTTTTAGAACTAAGGAACGAAACTCAGGCGACTCCTAGCAGTTTTCCACCATTCTTAAGGCTAAAGGTAAGTTTTTCACTCCCCGAATCCATTTTTTTATCCATATAACATAATAGAATGGGTAATCCCACATACCAGGTGACAAAAAATACGGAGAAATCCTTTGGATTACAAGGTTGAACTTTGAAGAACACTTATGTTCGTTCTAGGGAGAAACTGGCGCCTCTTTCTTTTCTTTTTGTTCTATGTTAGATGATTTTAGGAGAATTACAGTTCTAGGTTGTTTTTGACTAGATTATTAGGCTTAGACTGAGTAAAATGATGTAGTTTAAGCATTGAATGATGTATTTTAAGTGCATAACTCATAGGGGAAAAGACCAAAATGATGCTGACTTAAAAGCTCATGAACCTCTTTCACGGGCCCATCACGGGCCATGTGAAGCACCACGGGCCATATGGGCTACCGTGATTCTCCACAGAAGTTTGGGTGGTACTGGGTCTTCTTTCACGGGCTACTTAACGGCCCGTGTGGGTTTTCACAGACCGTTTAGTGGTCTATGGTTCCTCATAGGGGCCTTGGATGGTTCTGGTTTGATCTCACGGCCAACCTGACGATCCATGTGGAGTTCCACGGCCCGTGTAGGGGTCTGTGGTTCTCCACATTTTTGTTGGGTGTGAACCACGATGAGGGTGATAGGTCTTGGTCCTATTCACAACCCGTGGTCCAGCCTTGTTCCTATTGTTCAGTCTTATTTAGATTTCTGAGGTGTTGCAATAGCTCCCCCTTGTGATCATTCGTCCTCGAATGAAGACTAAGCAAGCTGTGTATGGAGGGAATGGCTAAAATCCCTACTAAGTGGGTACTAGAAATTGATATCTAGCTGAACTGAGTTTCATGAACATGCAAAAATGTTGAAATATTATGATAGCTGAGGGAACAAGATACTGATACTGAATTTCACAAGATACACTAGGGGACTGGAGAGGAAATATTACCTCAACCTAAAATTGAATTGGAAGGAAAGAGGTGAGGATATTTGAACATCATGGTTGCTTCTGATTCCCAAGTAGCTCCCTTTACAAACTGACTCCTCCACAAAACCTTTACTGAAGCGAATTCCTTATTTCTCAACCTACGCACCTGACGGTCAAGAATCTTAACTGGAATATCCTCATAGGTGAGGCTATCCTTCACATCCACACTCTCTAAAGGACTATCGATGCCGGATCACCCACACTCTTCTTCAACAAGGAAATCTGAAAGACTAGATGAACCACTACTAGTTCTGTTGGCAACTCTAACTCATAAGCCACCTTACCCACCCTTTTAAGGATTCTATAAGGACCTGCATACCTGGGATTGAGCTTCCCTTTCTTTCCAAATCTCATCACCCCCTTCATGGGTGACACCTTTAGGAAAACCCAAACATCGATTTCAAATTCTAAGTCCCTTCTTCTCACATATGCATAGGACTTCTGACGACTCTGAGTTGTCTTTAGTCTATCTCTAATGAGATGAAATTTCTCCATATCCCCATGAACCTAATCTCGCCCAATCAAGGCTACTTCACCTTTTTCGAACCAACCAATCGAAGACCAGCATTTACACCCATACAGTGCCTCATAAGGAGCCATTTGAATACTGTACTTTTATTATAAGCGAACTCTATGAGAGGTAGGTGATCATCCCAATCACCCTTGAAATCAATCACACTATCCCTCAACATGTCCTCTAAGGTTTGAAAGGTACGATCTTCCTGACCATTCATCTGTGGATGAAATGTTGTACTGAGATTTACCTAAGTACCAAAACCTTTCTCAAACGACTTCCAGAAATGAGATGTAAACTGAGGACCTCTATTTGGGATGATAGACAAGGGAGCCTCATGCAATCTGACCATCTCTCTAATGTAGAGTCTAGCATAATTCTCCGTTGAATCTGTAGTCTTAATAGCCAAGAAGTAAGCGGACTTAGTGACTCTATCCACTATTACCCAAACAAAATCATGCTATCTGCGAGTATGAGGTAAACCCGTAATGAAGTTCATGTTTATTACTTCCCATTTCCATGTAGGAATGCTATTCTCTTGAGTCACACCTCCTGATTTTTTATGTTCTACCTTAACCTGTTCATAGTTAGGGCATTTAGTCACATATTTTGCGATGTCCCTCTTCATGCCGTTCCACCAATAGACTTTTTGTAGATCATGATACATTTTATTGGCACGCGGATGAATAAAATATTTGGAATTATGGGCTTCTGTAAGGATCTTTTGCCTCAACTCACCCACATTTGGAACACATAAGATACCCTGGTAACAAAGCACACCATCTCCCCCTTGGGAGAACACCTCAATTCACTGCTGATGAACTACACCTTTCAACTGAAGCAATGCAGGATAACTATCATATTTCTCTTTAACCTCTGCTAACAATGAAGATTATGATCTACTTAAAACTATCACACCACCATCTGATGTGTCCATAAGGCAAACTCCTAAGAGAGAAAGCCGGTGAACATCTTTGGCTAATTCTTTCTTCTCTTCCTTAACATGTGCCACACTACCCATGGATAGCCTGTCGATGGTGTCAACCATGACATTGGCGTTACACGGATGGTAGAGCACATTCATGTCATAGTCTTTGAGAAATTCAAGCCATCTCTTCTGATGAAGATTCAAATCTTTCTGGGTGAACACATATAAGAGGCTCTTATGATCTGTGAACACATCAACATAAACATTATACAAGTAGTATCTCCACATCATTAGGGCGAACACTACGACTGCAAGATCGAGATCATGAGTTGGGTAGTTCTTCTCATGGACCTTAAGTTGTCTAAAAGCATAGGCTATGACCTTACCTTGCTGCATCAACACATAACCTAGGCCGATCCTAGATGCATCACAATAAACAACATACTCGTCTGAACCATCTGGTAAATTCAAGACATAAGTTGTAGTCAACATAGTCTTCAATTCTGTGAAGCTTTTCTCACACTCATTTGAGCACTGAAACTTGACCTGCTTTTGAGTCAACTTGGTCAATGGGGAAGCTATGGATGAAAATCTTTTAACAAGCCTCTAGTAGTAATCTACCAAACCCAAGAAACTTTTGATATCATTTGGAGAGGTGGGTCTGAGCTATTGTTGTACGACCTCAATTTTATGAGAATCCACTCAGATCCCTTTCTTGGATACCACATGACCAAGAAAAGCGACAGACTATAACAAGAATTCACAATTGCTAAACTTAGCGAATAACTGGCGATCTTTGAGGGTTTGCAGAACAACTCTCACATGAGTCGCATGCTCTTCCTCACTCCGAGAATAAATGAAGACAACATCAATAAAGACAATGACGAACAAGTCCAAATACTATTTGAACACCTTGTTCATTAAGTCTATGAAAGCTGCAGGAGCCCTCGTTAGTCCAAAAGATATAACTACAAATTCATAGTGACCATACCAAGTCCTTAAAGTTGTCTTTGGGATGTCACCATCTCTAACTCTGAGCTGATGATAGTCGGATCTGAGGTCTATTTTAGAAAAACAACTAGCACCCTGGTCAAACAAGTAATCAATACTAGGGATGTGATACTTATTCTTGATTATGGCTTTGTTCAACTAGCGATAGCCAATGCACATCCTGAGTGAACCGTGTTTCTTTCACACGAACAACACTAGAGCACCCCATAGAGAGATGTTAGGTTGTCTGATGAAGCTCTTATCTAGAATGTGTTTCAACTATTTTTTCAATTTCTTAAGTTTAGTCGGAGACATTCAGAGGAATCAATATAGGTTAGGTATCTAAAAAGAGAAATATTTTGAAGTTGATTTCCCTCAAAGGAGGAACTCTGGGAAGATCTTCTAGAAAAACTTCTCAAAACTCATTCACCATTAGGACTGACTCAAGAGTTGGGGTTTCAGAGTTTGAACCCTTAACCTAAATAGGATGATAGATATACCCTTTGGAAAACATTTTCCTAGCCTTAAGGTAAGAGATAAATCAACCTACATGCACAAAGTTACTACCGTTCCATTCTAAGACAGGCTCGTTTGGAAGGTGAAAGTTGAACGATCCTAGTTCTTCAATAGACTGAGGCATAATAGGAATGTAACAAATCCATGCCTAAAATGATATCAAAATCTACCATTTCTAACTCTACAAGGTCTACTGAGGTGACTTTTTGGGAAACTGTGATAGTGCAATTTCTATATACCCGTCTAGCTATAATAGAGTCACCAACTGGAGAAGAGACTAAGAAGGGTCCTGAGAGAGTTTCTGAAATAACATCGAAGTTTAATGCTATATAGGGAGTTACAAAAGAAAGTGTAGCCCCTGGATCTAATAATGCATAAACATCTAAATGGTCTGAAGAGCATACAACATATTCTGGCATTGACCACCTTCTTTACCAGATGATGCACCCTGATGAGTGGGGTGACCTCCTAGTATTGCTGAAGTTGTAGACTTAGCCATGTTAATGTTACATCCTTGTACTTTCCGTGCAAAAGGGCAATCCGAAGCCTATGACTTTACCACACCCAAAACACTCCTCTCTGCCAGCAAGACACTCATCTGGATGGTTCTTACCACACTTTGGACAAGATGGAAAAGTCATATTACTTGAAGCACTCCCCTGAGACTTAGAGCTTGATGCCCTTCCTTTATGATCTTGTCGAAACTTGGGGGATGGAGCGATAGCTGATGAAGGCGCTAGGGCTGTAAATTGTTGCTAATATTATGAGAGATTGCCACCGCCCGATTTATGCTGAGAGTATTCATAATTGCCTATTCTAGACTTCTTGTTCTCCTTACCCATTTGCTTGTGCTTATCTCCCTCAACCTGCTGAGCCTGGGTGGTCATTAGTCCGGAGATATCCATATCCCCTAATAGCGTAGCATTCCTACACTTGGTCTTCACCAATCGGATACTCCAAATAAGAACTTGCTCATTTATGCTCTCGAATCGGCAACCATATTTAGAGTATACCCAAGAGGTGGATGAACTTTAGCCCGTATTCTTGGACTGACATCAAACCCTACCTCAAGTTCATAAACTCCAAAGCCTTAGCCTCCCTCAACTTTCTCATGAAGAACCTGTCAAGAAAAACTCTAGTAAAACTATCCCAAGTCACAGGAGCTGCATTCGCACCCCTGTTATCTTTCCACTATGTGAACCAGTTATGAGCTACATGCTTAAGTTGATAGGATGCAAGCTTAACTTTATCAGTACTAGTCACTTGCATTGCCTCAAGAATCTTGTTGACCTCATCAATGAATTTTTGTGGGTCCTCACCAACCTTCGACCAAAGAAACTCTGGAAGATTCATACGAACAAAGTTTCTAACCCTACATGCAGCTGATCCACCAATAGTGTTTGCAAGAACTAGGGCCTGCTGATTGTTCTAGTTGGCTATTGAAATGACCCCAAAAATGCCCGAAAATGTACTTCGGAAACACCAAAAATTGTAATTTCCATATATCTCAAAATCCGTGCATCATTTCGAAAATTCAACTTCATATTCTTATTCAGGGGGTCAAATTGAGTGGGGAATGGGTCTAACCCGAATTTTAGAGCAACCGTATCAAAATTCGAAAATCGCAAAAATGTGATTTTCAGGGTCAACTTTAAAGGGGCATATCTCTTAGCACACAAGGAAATGGAAGGAGCTCAAACTATCAAAATTAAAGCTCTGTGAGTTATCTTTCCAACTCAATTTGTTTCACCTCATTCGGAGTTCGGACAAAGAAGTTATGACCATTTTCGTAAAACCTGTCTCGGCAGAATTTCAAATTCCAGTAAGCTAAGTTACTATAGCGGGCTGGAGACGTTTTCTTTTATAAAAAGAGGTTATGTCCCATACTTAGTTATATTTCTTTCTAGCTTCAAAACACTCAATAACACTCTCTAAGCCCTCTTCAAAATTTCACCAAGATCTTCAACCAAATTCAAACATCTCAAGCTTTAATTCCGGATTCAAGATTCAATCTCAAGCAATTCTCCATTCCAATCTTCATCAAGAATTCTCCAAAGTTGAGGTATGTGGGTTTGATTGTGGAAACCTTCCTTTCCACAAGTCCAACCATTTATCCTCTATTACTACTTTAAGTTTATGGGTCCTTATGTTTATTTATGAACTCTTGAGTATGAGATCACTACTACACACCCTATTAAGGTCTATCTTGCATATTAACATGAAATGATATTATTATGTGATGTTTATGGTTTTCATGCCTCCATGATCAAATTATGAAGGTTGTTATATATGTATATATATATATACGTTGTTGGTGGGCTGTTTTATATGGATTTTGAAATTGGTGGGACTTAGCACTCTTGAAACACATGATTTTATTTACATGAACCAGTAGCCCACCATATGTTTGATAAAATGTCATTTATAGAATTCTTATGAAATGGAAGGTCCAATGTACGTCCTATGAGTCGGATGATTATATAAGTATTGAAATGATGATGAAATGGATACATGTATATGATTTTTTCTATATAGTGTGTGAGTCGACCAAGCCTAGCTCGGGGGGTTGTAGGCCCGGGTAACCGTATCAAGGGGTTGGTACCTTGGTTGCCTAGTACGGGGGTAGTAGGCCCGTATAACCGTATCGAGGGTTTGTACCTTGGTTGCCTAGTACGGGGGTAGTAGGCCCGTATAACCATATCAGGGGTTTGTACCTTGGTCCCTAGCTCGGGGGTGGTAGGCCCGGGTAACCACATTGAGGGGTTTGTACCTCTTTCGCCTCTCCAAGGGGGTGGTAGGCCTTGGAAATACTATATTGATGGTCACTCACTACACATATACTATGCCCTACTAAATATGATTTTTATATAAGCATCACTATACATATCATCTCATTAATATGCTATCTATCGGATACGATTATGCATTTTGCCTATGATGTCCATCCATTGTTGCATTGCATTGCATCCCATATACTTAGTACATTCAAATGTACTAATGCATACTCTATGCCTACATGATGTCACCATGTAGGGACCGGAGCACCGTCTGACCATCCTCCTCCGCGTGGCTAATTCGATTTTCTAGTGAGCTTATTGGTGAGTCCTCCATCCCGGGGACGTTGCTTATGATCTCATTCTATGTATAAGACTTTTCCTTTTTAATTATATTTTGACTATGAGGGTGAGCCCGGTAGTTTGTCTCGCCCCCGCTAAGTAACCATGTTTAGAGGTGGTGTTGGACAAGTTGTGTATTATGTTTGAGCTTGACTCATCTATGGTATTTATGTATTATTCTCTTTTTCTCTTGCTCCCTTAGTCCCAATTTCCCCTTGATTATGCTTATCGCTTATGGTCATTTTAATTGCTTCCGCGACCAAGGATGTGTAATGATATGCTATGAGGCTTGTTTGGGGTTCCCCATTCGCCGATCACGTCTAAGCCCTAGGCTTGGGTCGTGACAGCTATGGTCTGAGCCAAGAGCAGGATTGCATTATGAAACTCTACATTCGTGACCTCATTGTTCGGGACAAGAGGAAATGTGTTAGCATTGCGTGCGTTAGCATTGAGTGTGTTAGCTCTGCGAGAAGGCATGATCTAAAATGCAGAACGATGGATTAGAAAGGAGAAGTTGAATCACACTTCACACACGATAGGAATAGTAAAAGAAGTGAAGTTTTCTCTGAACACCTAGTATCTTTCCCCTCATAAGTGTGGCGCTCTTCACACCCATGAAAGAGACTCTACGTAGTGTGGCTTTCAGACACCATAGAACTCTTGAAACTAATGCTCTAATACCAAGTTTGTCACACCCCAAGGCTATCAACTAGACATAACACGGGATCTAGGATCACAAATGACACCAAGCTAACTCTAAGTCAAGCATATTGCAAGCATACTGAATATATCTATATTACCTTAAAAGCATGAACTCCTAACTTAAATGTTAAATTACTATAATATCCTTAACTTAGGTCTTAACTTTTTCGATGACTTGTGACTTTTCCAATAAGTTGTGACTTTTTTCAAAAGGTTGTGATTTTTCGATGACTTGTGATTTTTTCAAAGAGTTGTGACTTTTTCAATAAGTTGTGACTTTTTAAAAAAATTGTGACTTTTCCAAAATGTTGTGACTTCTCAGAAAGGTCATGATTTTTCAGATAATACACAAAAAAACATTTTTTCATACTACTATTTTTTGACTATAAATATAAGGACTTCCTCTAATTTTTCAACCACATTTTTTTCTAATCTTCTACTCTTCTTCTTCTTCTTCTTCTTTCATTTTAAATTTTTTTGTGTGATTTATTGTCATTGAGTGAGTTCAAAGTGTAGCAGAATATGAATTACCACTATTCTCATGAAGTAAGTCGTTCTATCCTAAGAGGGTTTATTCCATAAACTCGAGTACTTGAGGAAAATAATATAATTTTTATGATATAATAATTATATTTTTTCTTAATATGTACATTAGTATTTAATGTTCCACTATAAGAAGTTAACATGATGTAGTCTAAATTCATTTGATTTTGTTAACAATTTCTCTTGTGATGTAGATATATGCTTCTGAATATCTTTTTCCAAAATCTAGAGAATTGTGACGATTTTTTTTTATGCTCAAGACAAAAGAATGACTTTATTTGTCAATGCTACTTATGTGATTTAGACTCTCAGGAAGTTTTCTTCAAAATAGTTATTACTATATAAACATTGCCCTTTTGTTTTACTTATTTACTATTACTTAATATTTCAGTATTTTAGACGAAGAAAACTTCATATGACTTCTAAAAACTCCAGTTGAAGTTTGTATTAGTTTAATTTTTATTATTTATTTAATAGCTAATTTTATGAGATAAATATGTTTATTAATGCAAATATATATATTTATTAGTTCATCAGCTTTCATACAGTCCCCTGGCAATTGTAAACACATACTTTACACCACTAATCAACTTTGTTTCTTCCTCGTGAAGCATTACTTATACAACTTATTATTGGTTCACCTATTCACATACAGTCCCCTGGAAATTTTAAACACACACTTTACATATATATGTTACTTGTAACCTTATTTTAGCCGCACTTTACACTTAATGTTACCCTCTTTTATGCATCAAATCCCTGCCTAATCATGCAGATTTCACCCGTTTGCCACCCTCATCAATGATACTAATATGCAATAACGCCTAGAAATATTAACATTGTCGCTCCATCTCCCAATGGTAGTCATCAGGCTCCAGCCCACATGACGACTTAAATTGAACTAGCAAAATGCAATGTACCGATAAACAAGATACAAAAGCAGTATATTAATTCGGTGATGAGAGTCTTAGTAATTTGAAGGGGTTCAATAATACCTTACAAGAATTCAAGGTATGAAGGGACTTTCAGAACAATAATATTAATAAACGAAGAGGTAATAACATTGACACTTTTACTTACCTTATTATTTTATCGTTCATGTTTATTGTACTTATACCCCCCACCCCTTTGCACAATATTAGGTACAAAAATTCAAACATCACTATTTAATAAACATATCGAAACATGGAAGGACTCCTTGAAACCAAATAAGAGTTACTACATTGCTAAAGGACGCTTAGATCACGTTAACCCCAACTACTATTCCATACATAAAGAAGTTGAATTGACATTTATAGATAACACAATCATAAAGGCGACTGACATTGAGGTTTTGAACACACAGATTCTCTGTTGGCTTTGTATCATTGGATCATGTCGATAAATTACCTAATAGTGTTATTCTAGGTAAATGTCCACTAAAATAATTTGTTATTTAATTTCATGCTCCATTACGTAATTGCTGTCACTAATTTGCATTACCTATTCTAAGATTTGATTTGCATTTTAGTTTCAATGAATCCCCTCATTGAAAAAGAATAGATCAAGAGATAGGAGGTAGTTGTTACAAATGAGCAGTATGTTTTGAAGATGCCTAAACTACCATTAATATAGAGATATGGTGAAGTATTGACATTTTGCTTCTAACTGATAACCCAATATGGAGCATATAATTGTTACTGTATGAGAAGATTTTGCAGAAAATGACGGTGCTTTTCTAGAAAAGCTAAAAGATGATAAACCTATACCTGGCTTATGTGACTTTTAATCCTAATCTATAAAAGTATTGGACATACTACTGTATTTTTTATAATAAATTGAGTATAGTTGTTATTTCAAATTTGAAACAAGGTCTTGTCACACTAGGCCCTTTTGAAATATCTACTATTTCCATAAGTAGCGTCTTGATCAATCCATAGTTTAAAAAATCCATGGACCTGGTACATTACATTAATCACACATATGTTCTGAAATGTTATTTAAACCCGATTGTCACAACTAATGTACATACTATACTTTAGCATTGTAGGCAGGTTACTTTTAAAGTTTCTATAACAGGACACGATTGTTCTATTATCATTGTTGGGTAATTACAAACTAAAATTCCTAAGTTCCCAAAACCTTTGCACCGAGCACATCTCACTCAAAATGGGTGATACAATTAACTAATCTCATCGAAAATACAGGCGTGAAATGGTAGAGGCCGAAAATAAAGATTTTATGGTAACACCAAGTAAGGAAATGAGAACAGCCATAGAAGTTCTATTGGTATATATTATGGATGGATTGCTAGCTGATTTACAAGTACATACTATCCTATATTGTACTCTCTAAAAATAATAACCATTTTAATATCCTAAATATAATCACAAATATGGTATATTGGCAATGTGCAGGAATGTCTATACAAGTTCAAAGTAACAATTGTAGACATACAGAATAAAGATGAGCCATGGTATTCGTCTTGTAAAAAGTGCAGCAAAAAAGTGAAAGTTATAGAACATACTGTATCTTGTAACAATTGCAACAGTGAGAATGTAGAATATGAAATTGACGTTAGACTCACTAAAAACTCGATTCTACATGTACTAATTAGAAAACAAATTAGCTTTAACTTTTAAATGACTCCCCTTTTTAAACAGATACTGCTTACGACTTGGTGTGTGGTGGAGAACAACGTGCCCGAGTTATACTATTTGAAGCGGCTAAATATTTACTAGGCATCAGTGTATAAGACTACATAGAATCAACCTTAATAAAGCTATGAACTGTATTTATACCTAAACACCTTAACGCCCAATGGACTCCGCCGCATAGGTATGTTGTCTAATCCATCCAAACTTTTATAGTTATATTATTGTGATACTTCATAGCACAAAAGAGAAGAAAAGAATTACATGATTACATATACATAACATTTGATGATTCTTTTAATTTTACACATTAGGTTAGTTTTGAAAGAAAATGCGCCCATCATGCTGCTGAAAAAACTAGACCCCTCAAATGACTCATGCAATGGGACATAGTTGATTTGTCATGTCTTTGACGAGAATATCATAAATGCAGAAAAAAACAACAGGTCAATAAGCTACAAATAAGATGTTTACTCCAACAATATAACTATAACCACCCCCTTGCCCCTTTTTAAACAGATACTGCTTATGACTTGATGTGTGTGGTGGAGAACAACGTGCCCGATTTATACTATTTGAAGCGGCTAAATATTTACTAGGCTGAAGCGTGTAAGACTACATAGAATCGACCTCAGTAAAGATATGATTTGTATTTATACCTAAACACCTTAACGCCCAATGGACTCCGCCGCATAGGTACGTTGTCTAATCCAATCCTAACTTTTACAGTTATCTTATTGTGATACTTCATAGCACAAAAGAGAAGAAAAGAATTACACGATTACATATACATAAAAATTGATGATTCTTTTAATTTTATACATTAGGTTTGTTTTGGAAGAAAATGCGGCCATCATGCTGCTGAGAAAACTGGACCCCTCAAATGGCTTATGAAATGGGACATGGTTGATTTGTAGAGGCTTTGATGAGAATGTCATACATGCACAAAAAAAAAATAGGTCAATATGACACAAACCAGGTGTTTACTCCAACAATACAACTATCACCACCCCCTCCGCGAAAATGAAGGATACCCTTTCAAATTTATTCGAAAACAATTTCCAATACGTCTATCTTTATGCAATGATGATAAATAAAGCTAAAGGTCAAACGATATCAAATGTAGGAGTATACCTACCACAACATGATTTCTCGCATGGCAAACTATACGTTTCACTATCTAGAGGAATATCTATGCCAACAAAAAAAGTGCAGGTCATGACTGAACAACCAGATTGATGCACATGGATATACACAAGAAATACTGTCTACAAGAAAGTATTAAGTGTGATTTGATTAATACAAAAAATGTAAAAAATCAAATAGGAAAAAACATACACCACACATGTAGCTAATGAAAATTATATTGGACAAATTCTTAGGTTTTGTGGAAGAGGAGACGATATGAAAAACACCAGACAGCGACCACAAAAACATTACTTTTGTGTATATAAAGTTATTCAAATACATAGTACACTGAATTTCAAATACTAAAAGGGAACGCACAGTTCATGACACGACATAACTAAGACGACAAACTATTAATTCGTGCACAATTACTTACTAACCAATTGCCTAATAACAATTTAAGAATACAACGTTCGTCACTACATGCCCAAAAACAAAGAAGGCAAATAGATTGGCCATTCACTTAGTATGACATAGTGCAATATTAAATACATATTGATATGTTGAAACCCTAAAATATACATAAAATATAAAAGATCTCAAGAATTAACCTACACGCGCAACACACGTGCAGTGAATCTAGTAAATATGATAAATGGAAGAATAACTAATAAATGAGTCAAATCTAAAGGTCTCCAAATGAAAATATATCTAAATATCTAGGGGAAACAACCCCAAAATGTTTAACGCTGACTCTATGTTTGAAAGCCTCTACTACTGATGAGCTGTTGGGACAAGTCTAACTCAAAATAAATAAATATTGAAAGATTGAAAGTACGCTAACTAAACCAAGCATAAAGAAATGCCCTCGAACTATGAGGACTCATTACTAAAGTTACTGAGTATGGACTGGAAATCGTGCTAAGCGTGATTTGGATGCTGAGCTCTTGAACCTACATCATAAAGCAATGTAGCGCAAAGTATGTGTCACTACTTTGAATGTATTGAGCATGCCGGATTTAGATACTAAGCTGAACGATATAAACAGAACAAAATACTACTGGCAATATAGACTGAGCAGGGCAATAGGCTGTAACTAAAGTATAACTGAAAACTGAGCTAGATGCAATGACCAAGTACTAATCATGAAGATAACATGTTGAACTGAATGCTGAAGTAAATGTTGATAACATCAGTCTTTACTAGATGTTGTTACAAGTTAGGTATTGTTACACCATGCTTAACTTGAGAGGCTATATAAACATATATTATAGTTTGTTTATTCTGACCAAGCCATAATATATCATTTTATTTATCTCATCTTACTATTTTGTTATACTTTATCTTAGAGCTTGTTTGGATAGGTTTACTGCTTTTGATTTATAAGCCAAAAAATATAAGTTACCATTTCTAGTTAATGTCTTTTAGCTTATTTTTGTCTTTTTGGCTTAATAGTCCCTTATAAGCACTTTTAAAATTTACTTAAACATTCTAATAGTGCTTAAAAGCTCTTAAAATAAATCAATCAAAATAGGCTCTAAGTCTCCAAATTGTGAAGCATTATCTAGGAGTAGTTTACTAGAGTTAGTTGTACTTCATGTATTTAATGCTTCTACAATTTCCTAGAATTGTTTTAATTTAAATACATAGTTAAAAAGGAAAAGGTATAATTGTAAAGAAATGTTTTAATTTGAAAAATATATAAATTTACTAATTCTTTCTTTTTAAAAACATCTAAAGGAATAATTTATGTAGAACTAAGCTCCGCATAACGAAATCCTGCATAGCTAATACTTGTATAAGTAATACCCGCATAACCAATACCCACATAACTACTACCACATTATTAATACATGCATAACTAATACCCACATTACTAATATATGCATAACTAATACCCAAATCATATATATATATATATATAAGAGAACCTTAGGCCTGCCTCGTGGCGCCACCACAAACCAAATTCCCTTTTAATTTATTTATTTCCAAAACTATCCTTCCCCTTTCATGAAAAACTGCGACTTTAATGAAAAGTTGCGACTTTAATGAAGAGTTGCGACTTTTATGAAAAGTTGTGACTTTTATGAAAAGTTGTGACTTTTATGAAAAGTTGCGACTTTAATAAAGAGTTGTACCTTTCCGAAGGGCTGCCTTTCCGAAGGGTTGCAACCTTTTCAAATAGTTGTAACCTTTCCGATAAGGCACAATAAATATTTGTTCAAATTACCCTTTGTTGTCTATAAATAGAGGGATTTCCTCTTATTTTAAAACAACGAACATTCTGAACCTCTTCTTCTTCTTCACAATTAAATATTTGTGTACTTTGCTCCTATTGAGTGGCTCACTGACACCATTGCTTATGTTACAGATCTTGGTATGTATTTTTACAGTCCTTAATTTATGCTTATGTTATTAAGGATAAATGATAAAATGTAATAATTTTCATTTTCCTTTACATTATTAATATTTGTTACTATGTAATCTTGTATGTAAGATACTATAGTGTGTTAGTTTTAAGGACTGATAAATTTTAAGAATTATTTTATAAATTCCATGATATTAACTTTCCGTGCGAAGCGTGTGTAATTTTACTAGTTAATAATGCATGTATAACTATATCCAGCTACCAAACGACTCCTAAATACCCTCCCCTCATAAAAACCATTTCTTGAGTCATCTTTATCCAAGAGTATTTCTTCATGAGACTTTCTCATAAAAAAGTAACTTCCCTCGTAATCTCTTTGTCGTCTTCAAGATCGAAGCAAGTGTGCAGGAAAGTGAACTTTAAAATCTTCCATTGATTTCCTTCTTTTGGGTTATTTGATCTTATATCAAATTCATGTAATTTATATATGATTTTTTTGTAATATTCAAGTATATTTTTTTATTCGTAAATTCAGCTCCAAAAAAATTCTCACTATTCGATACAATGGAGCTTTTGATGATCTATTTGTGCTCTAAGCTCTTGTTACTCAAAATAATTACTTAAATTCAGTTTAACTCAAATAGGCTCTAAAATAATGCTAAGTACCATGTTATGATGAGATTTCACCTCTTTTTATATCCCTCCCTAATATGCTAAGAAAAATAAGAACAAATTGTCATAGGCGGAGTTACAAAGAGTTAAAGGTCTGCTTACATCCTACCCTCCCACACCACAGTTATCCGATCGCTTATGGAATTGCGCTGGGTATGATGTTGTTGTCGTACAAGTAGACTGGGAAATTTTGTTGTACAACTAGACTTGGCTATGCCCTTCTAGGAAAGAAGTGAAGGAGAAAATTACACGTCAAAACTGAAATTCTTAGTCATGGCTCCAACTGGTCATAGTCTTTTTATGAGATTTTTCCCAAGGGATAATTGTGTACGTGAATCAATTCTGTCGTACAAGTCAGCACATCTCATACCATGAAGAAGTTGAATTCTCGAACTCCACAAGGCCACAATTTCATAGCACCTTCAACAACTAAAAATATATATAAAATTCAGAAAGCAGATTCTCCAGTTCTGGAGCTACAAAGTATCTGCACAGAGAGAGAACTATATGTACCCTGATATCAATTTTTTGCACCAGCTCTATCACTACACACATGGAATCAAGTGCTTCTTCAAAATTTCGGGATGCTTCTTCTAGAGTTAAACTTTCATTAGTCCATGTTTTGAGAAAAAGTATCTCCTTGTTTTCCCTGAACTCAAACTTTGTCAAAATCCAAAATACTAATCCACAGATACCAAATAAGCGCATGTGAGATAAGCCAAAGAAAGAGATATCAAACTTATCATAACAACCCAAAATATAAAGCTACTTCACACTTATACTTGTAACTTGTTAGAATATTACCTTATAGACCACCTATGTTCAGTAACTGCATTTCGTACATGTGAGAGGAGACAATTATTTTGAAAACATTTCATTCTTACTCATAGTTCAAACTCGATCACTGACACTACCCGTCTAATAGAACACTCATCCTACAGAAACTGCAAGGTGCACACAGATTAATAAATTACTACATGTTCTAGGAAAAAGCACATTAGATAGTACTGAGCGAGTAGAACACCCGAGTATAATTGGGCACACACCCACACAGAATAACCAGAAAAATTTGTAATGTTAATCCAAAACAGATATTCAAATACTTTGCAACATGTAAAAATGGCTGGAATAGGTCAATGTAAAAACATAAATCTAAGTGATCATACCAGGACAGTTTTCTGTTTAGCATGCTCCACAACAACTGACTTACCATCCTCCCAACTACTCACCGCTTTTGGAAAGCAAATCTGCTTATATGGAACTAAATTTGTGTATTTAAGCCAAAATAAAAAAGTATTCCTTTAATCCTAACGCTATCAAAGTAGCTACAAGTGCTTGAGAGAAAAGAGAAACAAAGTTGGACTGACAGTTACTCCAACCCAACATCTTGGAGCTGATAATTCTTAACTGGTAAATTTAGACAACTGGAGCTTACAGGAAGAGAAATACCCCGCTCAAATTATTTGGCAAATCTGGACAACTGGAACTAAGAGAAAACAGAAACACCCTATTCAATGGCCATATTTAAAAAATAAATACCACGACAAACTGAAGCCAAACCATCCTAGCTACTTCAAGATGATAATACCTTCCACAACTACAAAAAATAGTACACTCACATCCCTTCTCATGCTCTGTGCATGAACACATTATCGAACATTATCAAAAAAGACTATAACTGACTGCTTCTCAGAAACTCCTTAATCTCATCCCTACTCATGCTCGTGCATGAACACACCAAACTAATTGGGGGGATAACACATAAAAATTCCACTACTCTAGAACCTATACTCCATTTAAAGCTTATGGGTAGATCAAGAAAAGCAGAAGACTTGGGAGGGAGACCTCTTCGTGATTTTAAATGAGTCAATCGCTGAAATAATATGGAATATAGAGAACAACATCTACAAGGAAAGGCTCAAAAACTTCTGTTGAATAGTGTTCCAAAAGAGAAGATGCAAGAAAAGATGATTTGTTGCAGGCACCGAAGATGAGGTTTACTTCATTACAAAGATTATTGACATCCAACAACAGAAACTGCATGATCTATACCCTTACAATCATTACCCCGGTAGAAATAGAAAGAAATTGGCATAACCTAAGAAGGAAGTCCTCAGATACCTCGAGAAACCAACAAAAGTGAGAATTCACACTTCGAAATAGATCTGAAAAACCCAGAGATGGATTCTGTGTGCCATAAGCTCACCCTTCAGGTCTCACTTCTAGCAAAGGAGGCCAAGCATTCTAACGGACGTTCTTTTCTTCAACTCACAAATCTGCTCATATTTCATACCTATATAACAAAATCAGACAACTTAATACAACTGCACCAACAAATCCAGACCTATCAAATTCTGTAAATACCCAAAAATCATCAACCATCTCTGGCAACACAAGAACAGTTTCTTATGGCAGAAACATCATAAAAAACATCCTTAACCCCTTCGCCCAAACTTCCAACAGCCACAATCAAGGACCAGAAATCTTCATCCGAGAGAAACATCATAAAAAATGGCAAAAAGATCATAAAAAACATCCTTAACCCCTCCGCCCAAACTTCCAACAGCCACAATCAAGGACCAGAAACCTGCATCTGGGAGAAAATTAAAGCCCATTAGATCAGATAAGACAACTAGCAGGAGAAAAGAACTCCAGCTGCCACTCCTCCCCATTCCGACCAAGCAGGGAGTCTTATAGAGGGCAGTGGGATGAAACAGATGAGTAAATCATTAAGTAGAGATATCAACTCTAAACCACCAAAGAGAGTTACATCTTTCTGAAAAATGTAAGATCACCATCTACAAATGAATAAGATCCCAGCCTAGTCTATAGGAGGTTTTGTAAAGAATGTTATCGACAGAACATTCTCATTATCACATTATGCACGACCTGGTTAAAATATTGCACACGTTAATCCACCATCAACATCTCTAACCATCAGGCGGAGGCAGCCAACCAACAGCTCTATCCTTGTTAAGGGGAGGGGGAGAAAGAAGATAGGTCAAACCGAGACTTGATTACACATAATACCAAGAGAACTCCCAAGAACCTGAATGCCTGTAACCACCACTGACGTGCAAAATTTTCAGTTAAGCTAACTACTAGAAGAGCACCACTCGAAGAGTGTGTGGTGAAAAAAGATCATATTAATTAAAGAAGAAAACAAAATAAAAGAAGAGAACTGAACTGAAAATCGGACACTCATAGAAGCTTGAACCAAACAAAACCTCAATACAAATCAACAAAGAAAGGCTGCTCCACGAAAAGAGAGAATTTACTATGTTTAGACCACAACTGCAAGCACAAAAAGAAGGAACAATTAAGTGCAAAGCTGGCAAAACCCAAAGTTCTTGGGAAATCACTAGAAATGACATAGACAATATTTAGAAACCCCCTTATCTTAAAGCACTAACGTTACCAGATTGCAGGGGAAGCACCTAAACAACCAGCTTACTGCACACTAAACTTTTAAATTTCCAAATCTAATCCTCCAATACTGTTCACTATGTGGTATATACATCTTTCCAACAGACAAAACTCAAAAACTGTTATGATGAGAAAAAAGAAAATGAAAGCAGAGAAGATAAGCAATAAGAACACAAAAGGTAGATGATGAAAAGATCCAGAACTGAGCGCGCACTTACCAGATGACCACACCACAAGAGAGACCTCATCAGTTGGATCATCGCAAAATAAAAGCATATGGACTAAAAGCTGAAATGCACTTGTGGAGAGAATTATTGTAGTTGAAACTTCCACTTAACAGAACTTCTGACAACGAGATAAGGGGATCTCTATGACCATGGAAGAAAACTGAATCGAAGAGCTAGATAATAATACAAGGCCTAAACTAAGGAAACTTTAACGCTAAGATAAACTAGGTTGCTCCATTAAAGAAAGACTTTTTTGATCTTGAAAGACCCAATGACAGCAAGAACAAGGAGCAGTTAAAGTGCAAGCTGTGAAACCATGCCATATAGGGGAAATCATTAGAGATGTCATACAAGATTGCATAACTCCCTTTGCCAATGCATGGTGATATCGAAATTGTAGTGCAAAACAAGATTGCATAACTCCGTTGACAGTGCTTGGTAATATCCAAATTACAGTGCAAGTGCAAGCACCAAAATGGAAAAGAAACAAGGTGCACAAGGAAAGGAAACACACTAAAACCAAACTTTGGAATTACCAAATCTGATCCTCATATGATAACCATTGGTCTACAAACATGCATTCAAGCAAAACAAAATCAAGTGCCATGATAAACATAAAAGCAGCAAGAACACTAAAGTAGAGGAGCTCTTAGGGCCATAAGAAGATCTAAAATTGAGTTTGGGTACTTTTCAGGTTTCCATAAAAATCAGGGATCTCTTCATTTGGATCATCATAGAAAATAAGCATCTAGACAAAAAACTTTATGGATGTAGAGTACAAACACACTAGTGGAAATTTTTATCATTGTTGAGAATTTCCACACAACAGTAGTTTTGACAAAGAGAGAAGGGACCTGTTGATTAGGAAGAAAACTGAAGTTCATGCTCTGGAAGACCCAATCTTTACATGCACAAAGAGAACATAACAGGTAAGTGGAAACCCATACCTCACAAGATTTATCACTAGAGATGCCAAACAAGATAAGATAACAAAGCCCCCTTTTCTTGATGTCTGGTGATATCCAATATCCAGATTGTAGTGGAAGCACACAAATGGCAAGAAACATGGTCCACAAGAATGCACACCGAAACAAAACAACAAAATATCCTAATCTCATCCTCTTACTACAACCATGTGGCCTACAAACATTCATCCAATAAACCTAAGTCAAATGGTAGGATAAAATGAAATAAGAGAAGACAAGTAGCGAGAACACGAAAGTAGAAGAGTGCATTACAGGGCCATCAACAGATCCATGATTGAGTTCAATTACACTTATCATGTGTTGTCCATAACCATTGAGATCTCATCAGTTGGACAACCAAAGAACATAAGCATCTGGATTATTAAAAAACAAATATGGCAACAAAAGAAATGCTAGTGAGGCAGTGTTGACAAGAGAGACGGGAACCATTCTGTTTAGGGAACAAAACTGAATTGAAGATCTAAATAATCATTAGAAGCATCAACCAAAAAACCTCAACACGAAATTGACAGACCATGCTGCTCCATGAAAGAAGAATCTATGGCTTTGTAAGACCCAGCGGCTGCAAGCACAGAAAGAATGGAATAGTAAATACAAAGCTGGCAAACCAGGTACCACCTTCATTCAAAACCTAATAATCTCCAGATTGTAGTGCAAGCACCAACATGGCCAAGAAACAGGGTGCAAAGGAATGCACACTAGACACCAACCTTCAAAAACATCCAAGTCCTATTCCTCTCAACTTTCACCATAAATGCATCCAACAAACAAAATCAGGCTAGCGTAATACAAGAAAAATAAAGCAGAGAAGATGAGCAATGAGAACACAAAAAGAGATACGAGATTCTCAAAAGATCCAAAATTGAGTACTTTTCAGGTGTCCATGAGACCATAACCATCAACCATCAGGAATCTCATCAATTGGATCATTGAAGAAAATAAGCATCTGGACTAAAAACTAAAAATGGTAGTAGAATACAACACACACTACCCAAAAAAAAGCTATTTTAGTTGAAAATGTCAGAACTCATAAAAGCCTGAACAAAGAAAACCTTGACATAAATGTACAAAGATAACCACTACATGAAAAGAATAATTAATTGCACTGTAAGACCCAATGGTTGCAAGCACAAAAAAAAGACTACAAATCAGGTCCAAAGTTGATGAAACTCATACAATCTAAGAAATCACTAAAGATGTTGTATAGACAAGAATTAAAACCCGTTTTCGGTTCAAGCCGTGACCAATATATCCAGATTGCAGTGCAAGAAACAAAAAGACCAAGAGGGTATAGAGATACCATATTGGATATTAACCTTTGAAATCTCCAAATATTAACCTCTATTACAATCACCATATAATCTACGCATGCATCCAAAAAAAAATTAAGAAGTTTTTGTAACCAAAAGAAGATGGCAACAAAGAGCATATATAGCTAGAAGACCAGAAGTAGAGGAGCACTTTATGAGGTTGTCAAAAGAAAAGATCCAGAGTTGGCCGAGTACTTATCAAGTGTCCATAGTTGTAGGAGACCTCGTCGATTGAATCATTGAAGAACATAGTATTTGGATTAAAAACCTCACGGCAGAAAAACACAACACACGGGTGAAAATATTATCTTAGTGAGAAACTACCCTAGAACAATAGTTTTGATATAGAAAAGGGAGCCATAAGGAAAGAAAACTGAATCAAAAATCTTGATACTCATAAATAACTTAAGCTAAAGACACCTCAACACGAAAAACCAAACACGACTACTCCATGAAAAGAATAATTCAATGCCCTGTAACCAATGGCTGCAAGAACATAAATAATGGAATAGTTAGATGAAAATCTGACAAACCCCAAGTCACTTAAGTAATCACTTGAGATGCCATAGACGAGACTGAAACCCCATTTTGTCAAAGCCATAACAGTGTCACCACATGGTCTACACATCCATACAACAACAAAAAAACTAGTGTGATAACGAAAAATATAAGGAAGCAGAGAAGATAAGAAAGTAGCTAGAAGAATAAAAGTAAAAAGGTAGTTTATGACACTATCAAAAGATCTAGAATTGTCTGAGTATTTATCAAGTGTCCATAGCCATAGGAGACCTCATCAATTGTGTCACAGCCCGAGCCTACACCTGGGCGTGGCCGGCAATCGAAACCCTACTGTTGGTCCCAAGAAAACTCTTGGCCTAGCTAACTACTGAGCGGAAGACTAAACATACATGTGGAAGCCTTATAAAATGAATATTTAAAATCACTTAAAGATAGTTACTGCTACTGCTACAGCAATAACAACAACAACAATAGCAATAGCTTAATAATAATAATAATGATGTTTAAAACTTATGAATACTAAAGACTGAACTAACGCATTAACTTTGTCTATTTATGAAGCCTCTACTAACTTAAGATAGGTATCAGGACAAGACCCATGGCTACGTGGCTATTCCAGTAAAAATGACTAAAACCAAATAAACTGAACTAACTAAATTAGAGCCCTCCAGAAGCGATGAGGTCTCACAAACTACTGACAGAAAGAAGATCTTATTGAATGTCTGCTATCATGACAACATGAAACTGCATCATATGATGCAGTGCCAAATGGCATCAATACATGAAATGTACGGTATGTAATAAGATTGAATGAAATAAATAAATAACTAAGCTAAAATAAAATCATTAAAGCTATACAATGAAATATGAAATAATAGCAAAACACTAAGATAATATACTTTACTTTTCTTAGGAAGTTTTTCTAACTGACAACCATCAATATGAGTCTCATGATGATACAACGTCTAGCCCATGTTGCCAGAGTTATCCTATATCTTTCCGGAACATTATGCAACAAAACTTAACTTATGGATCCATCTAAAAATACCTCAAAGAGGCTAGGTGAGGAGTCACCCGAACCAAC
Source organism: Solanum commersonii (assembly GCA_029007595.1). NCBI lineage: Eukaryota > Viridiplantae > Streptophyta > Magnoliopsida > Solanales > Solanaceae > Solanum > Solanum commersonii. Next base: position 260,292 of record JAJTWQ010000125.1, read on the forward strand.
GACACGATTCTATCTTCATTGGTGGAGTAGTTTATGGAGTATGAGTTGTCTTAACTCATACCCAAATTGGTGCTCAATACTTACTCCCAAAACAATGCAATAATGTTCAATACTGTAGATGTCCCATTTCGGGAAAAAAGTCCCACTTTAGGGGAAAACTGAAAATCTGATACTTTGAGTCTATGCTCTATACTTCTTTAAAACTAAACCGAACTTAAATAAACTTGACTATGCTATCCTGAAAATCTTGTTTTGACTCACTATTCTGAATATTCTTTTACCGATCTACTGAACTTACATTAAAGACAACTGAAAATCCTTTCTTTAAAACTGATTATGCTTTGTTTAAACTAGCTTTGTTTTCTTCTCGAAGATAATGCATAATAACTAATATATCAAGGTTTTCATAAAATTCATGGTCAAATATGGTTTATGGGATGAAATAAGCATGATCAATGATTAAGAATCATCCAATAAATAACAATAAATCAAGAATTCATGATAAGAGAGGAATTAGAAATTTTGAGTGTAGTAAAACCTTAGGTTTGAGACCCTAGTTGGCCCTTGGTAACTAAAATATAGGGCGAAAGGTAGAACTCATTCACTCACTATGATAGTCTTACATACCTTGTTGACGAATCTTGAAGAAAAACCTTGGAAGATGAACCCTAGTCTTGGTGTAGCTTGAAATTCTTGAGCATAGTAATTTAGGAGTGAATGAAAGGTTTAATTATAAAAAACTGATTTTCTACACGTTTAGGGACATTTAGTAGACTACTTGTCACGCCCCTAGCCTACACCCTCGGTGGGACTGGCACTCGAGAACCATTGTTGGCCCCAAGTGAACCCTTGGCCTGACTTACTTACTTAGCGGAAGACTTAAACATAAGAAACATAACTCATGCAATAATTTAAGAGATAATAACTTAGCCAAAATGGCAACTCAAGTCTTAAACGTATACAACTGAAATGAATAAGACTAAAGAACTATAACTATCCGTCTATGAAGCCTCTAAAAAAAAAAGGGATGTCGGGACAAGACCCCCGATCATCTTAACAACTGAAATACTAGAAAGCAAAGTAAAAGGAGTCCTCGGGAATGCAAGGAGGCTCACCAACTGACTTTGAGTGCTCAACTGGATCAATGGGGCCCTGGATAAATGGGGCCCTGGATGCTGATCCTGATTACCTGTGTCTGCATCATAAAACGATGCAGGCCAAATGGCATTAGTACATTGAATGTACGAGTATGCGAGAGGAATACTAAAAATAATATAAGCTTGAAAGGAATCTGAAAGAAACACTTACCTTGGTTTTACTCAACTCATGAATAACTTAACTCAATATAAAGCAACAATACAAATGCAATATATAGAAAGCTTTTAAAACAGTAGAAAACAACTTAGTTCGTTAAGGAAAATGCAATAACAAACTCAACTTTACTCATATAACAAAGTAATATACTTTTTGTGGGAGGTTCTCTAACTGACAACCACCACTATGAGCCTAAGTGGTGATATATCATTTTGCCCATGCTACCAGAACTATCCTATACTTTGTCGTCATATAGGACGCCTTAACTAAGTGGATCCACTAGTCTATGCTAAAAACACTTAAGGAATCATCTAAAAAGTATGATCATTTACTACCATGATGGCTACATGGTTTATGGAGACTTGAGTTATTATGAACTCACATCCCCATATCGGTGCTCAATACTACTCCCAAAAATATACTTAGCTCATATGTTTTCAAAACAAAACTTCTTTCTTTGATTTGAGATAATTACTTAAAACTTAGCTTAAAAGCTCTCTTGGAATCGATGTTCCCTTTCTTGCTCAAATGTGAAAAACATTTTTAACTCTTGAGGATACTTAGTTCCCGTATAATCTTTGAAGAAATGAACTCTTACTCTTACTCTTTACTCAACTCAGAGCTTAAGTCTTAAAACAAAGTTAAAATGTTTGTAAAAAACTTTTGGAAAACTTTATGAATTTCTCTTAACTTGACTCTTAACTTTCCTTGACTTGACTCTTAACTTTCCTTGAATTGAATTATGGATTTAAAGATTGTGATTTGTGATAGGAAAGATCTCATGATGTTTAGGAGTGTTTTTAGATAGTTAAACATGAGAAATGATCAAGAAATCATTGTCTCGAAGCAAGTCCGCGACACGGAGATGTATTTAAATATTTGGTCGTGAAAATAATTTTTGAGGCAGAACGATCCGTGACTGCTCAGCTCCGCGAGGAGATTTTTTTCCAGTATGGGGAACAGACCCGCGACAAGTCCGAGTCGCGGACCTAGTATCCAGATTCGCCCAACAATTTTCCTTCTTCATTTTCCAGCCCCAATTCGCCTAAAATTGGTTCTATTTTCCAAATTCTCTTTAGAGTCAGATACCCAGAAAATGTACCTAAGAACCTAACTCAAAACAACTCTATAACTCAACGTAATGATCTCAGAAACTTCTCACTCTCAACCCAATTCAAGAACGACATCAAATTCAAGAATACATATCAAGAACATCAAACTTTCAACCCTTTTAGGACGAATTCACACTGAAATAAACATGTTTGGCACGTGGGTGAACGAACCCAACGTTATGAAAGCCTCACATACCTCGTAGGGATCACCCCTTGATGAAATCCACAAATGATTCTTGAAGAACTTGACGATTCTTGCTCCTTCTCCTCTTTTCTCTTCTCTCAAAACCCTAACTTAATTTTCAAAAGCGCAAACTGACCAAGTTCAGTTTAGATCCCTAAGTAATTACCAAAAATGAATTAATTTAATTGGGTATGGTAAAGACCAAAATACCCTTCCAAAATCCGGTTTAGACTTTCTTTATTTGAACAACCCAACTTCAAATGGGCATATCTCACTCATACGAACTCGGAATCACTCAAACTCAGCAGCGTTGGAAAGATAATTCCAAGATATTTCCTGCAATATCTAAAAGCACACCTAAATCATCCTGATCTAGGAGTTATGGTCGTTTGAAGTTTACCAAAAAACTTAACTTAACCACCCTTAACTAATTTTCCAGATTTTTATATTCTTTCTAAAAATGACTATCTCCAAATTTTAACTTCTTTCTAGTTCTTTCAAAGAGCAAGATGTTACACTACTCCCTATAGGTTTGAAGGACAAAAATACCCTTAACAAAATTAATAATAAGAGTTGGAAGTCAAAATTTTACTCCGCGGACAGTAAGGTCCATATTCACTCCATTTCGTGGAGCCATCATGAAGCTTCTACCAATTAGAGTGTCTCTAGTAAATCAATCATAGCTTTTTTCTCCCAACTCAACTTGACGCAAAATTGGTGGCATTGGAAAAAAGAATCATAGATCTTTAATTTAACAGGTTATGGTCACCTAAATCTTCATATTCTAAAAGATATTGTCATTTGAAGTTGACCCTTATATGGACTCATGCGAAAACTTAATCAATAGAAAAGTCTAGAACTTGGCTTGGTATTAGGGATCCCTTATGACCCTAAACCACATACGATACACTTCCAACACTTAGGAATGAACCTTAACACACATTTACAAGTGGAATATCACCCGGTCTAATTAAATACGCACCGACAAATGGTTCGAATCATTAGCATAGAATTTGCGAGGTGTTACAATATCTCCCATTGGGATCATTCGTCCACGAATGATGGTCAAGATGGAATTAAAGTGAAATGATCTACTCTTATTGTTTTTCTAACTTTTGAACTTGCATACCAACATAGAGAAAACTGGTTCATTCTAAGAATTTGGACTCAACTAGAGCACGCATGACACGAACATTCACATAAGAATATAAGACAAGAGATCGAGACATGACGTTTTTGAGAATCGTTATAGAAAGGAAATCACTACCTCAAGCATTCACATTGAAATTTCTCAAACCATTCAAGAATTATGGGGACCAATCATGCGAGACATCTTAGTATGAAACATTATCAGGGTCTGAGTATCTTAGTCAGTTGACATGGGTTTATAAAGTATGAATGATATATATTTGAACACATGCCACCCTCTATCTGAAATTATGCAACATGAAACATGGGTACCTTGGTTATGAAATAAGAATGGGACTATTATACCTTAAGTGATACGACCAATAGCTTTCAAGCTTAGCAACACTTGCCAACCATGCTCCTCTTTCTGAACATTATAACATCGCTAGCTGCAATTTGTAGCTCCCACAAGGGTACATGTGAGTACAAAGGCTTGACTCTAGCTACATGCTCTTACTATGTTCAAGCCTAACTTGGAGTCATAAGGTGCTACCCAGAAAAATGATCATACTAATATGACCCGCGGGATTCATGCTCTATACCTTAGTAACGACTTTTATTTAAATAATATCACTCATTCTTACCACTTTAATACACTTACCTGAAACTCTTAACAAGAAGTCACTAATAATATTATGCAATCATCCACATACAAAAAAATGCAACATTCAAGCCTATCATTATAATTTCTAATCACTTTATGGCTTCTTTGTAGTCAGCACCACCTAAGAATTTTCACGTCTTCCCTAGCATCTCTACAACCGCAATCTCATTAACCTTTACTACGAGGCACACCAAATACTCTTGCCTATCTATCACATATAACAAAACCTCATCTTGTTCTTTCTCAAAGTTTGTAACCTTAGATGGAATAAGCACACCACAACTATCACAATGAGGAACATCTACTCTCTCGTATCTGCCATTACTCAACTGCTCCCATCAATCATAAGAAAGATCACTAAAGGACTAGAATATAGACATCAGGAACAATAGGATACCTCTTCAATCACGACATATACTTACCGTAACCTTACCATTTGCAATGGGCTTAAAGAGTGGCGTATGGTAGGGACGAATACTTTGTACCTTAAAGGCAATAAGCATGAACAGAGAGTTGTTCTATGCATAGACGTGGCATAACCATCTATCACTATCGCAGGTGGATGTGCATGTCTTAAGAGAAAAATTGTAAGAACAAATAGTTCAAGAAATCTAATCTAAGAACGTACATGATGTAACTTGATTTCACTAGCCATTTAGGGCATATCACATATTTATGGGATTGAGCATACTGTGAAACATGAGTGCGTATATCGTGATTAACCATCTATCACTATCGCAGGTGGATGTGCATGCCTTAGAGCAAAATCGTAAGCACGAATAGTTCAAGAAATCTGATCTGAGAACGTACATGATGTAACTTGGTTTCACTAGCCATTTAGGGCATATCACGAATTTATGGGATTGAGCATACTATGAAACATGAGTGTGTATATCGTGATTCGCATAACATAAGGCTGGAAATTATTCATGGAATAAGATTGGGATCACTGAATGAAGTTACCACTTCTCATTCTAGAAATTTAGTGTGGACATGAATCAATATGAAGTGCATGAATCATGCCATGGGTATGGGCGCTAATACGCAAGATAGAAATAGTGTGTCATCTTAACTGAAGTACAAGGAATATATTGAGATGGGAAAGCATCAATGTCTCATCCTAGCCAACTCCTTACTACCTGAAATTCAAAACCTACCTTGGTTCAAAACCTCATCATCTCCCCCTTAGCTCGAAGGTCATCATCCTGAGGTCTCTGGACCTATTCTATAAACTAAGCCATAGGCACAACACTCTAGATGGTTGGGGCATCACTGTACACAAGAATACTTAAAATCTCCTGTTATATTGTATTTGTAGATGAAAAATTATTGCTAGGACTTCTTAGTGAGATACTTCTCTTAACTTCTTTCTATCTCTATAGGCATCTTTCTATAATTGTTGCTCTTATGGCGCACATATTTGCACTCTTATGATCGTTCTTTTTAGTCCACTAACACTCATCTTGTAAGTTCACATGTACCTAACTGAAGGAAACTTTAACTATAACTAGAGACTCATCATCATCTATATATAACCCCTTCGACCCAATTCTTATGGATGTCATAAAAGAAAATGCTTACTTCAATCTTCTCGACATTGGCAGCTGAAGAATACTAACTAGGCACTCATAGCAAATCATAAACTTAGAACCTTATACAACTATATAGTTTCTATCTTAGGTATACCTCTTAAGCCTCTTCTTTCCAATAACTTATCTATAATTCATTGTTTTCATCTAAAAATCACATACACCACATTTGTAACATCACGTTCCTTGCAAGTTAATGTCTTACTTCCTCGCATACGCTATGTCAACCTTCTAGAACAAATTTCAAAACTAACACTATCACTCTCATAATGTTATCCCTTTTTTCACAATGCTCATCCAAAATTCAAGCTTAGTGTCTAGTACCAAGCATGTACATCAACACTCTTCTTACATACTATACTAATTAACAACTACTATATAAAATTGAGAAACATTAGACCACTAAAACCTCATAACAAGTAATCGATCTTTATCTTATAGTTTATCTCATTAAAGTCTATCATCACATTCCCTTACACAGCCTAAGTACTATTTACCCATTCATTATACCTCCATTCCTATTTAAGTTCATATCCCTCTGAATATCATGAGGCTCTCCCTTCAAAATAGATCACAAGGTATAACCTAAATCTGTTAACTTCGACTACTTAATCCTTCAATTCAAAATCTATACTATCTTTACTAACGTAATGACACATCATCATAAACTTCTTTCTTGGTTCCTATGTACTTTAACTCATCCTAAACAACCACTCTTTCTCTACATTCTATCATGAAAGCCAGACGATACTTACATCTCTTTAGTCAAAACTGAAGGGATTTGACTTATCACCCCAGTACCTACCTACCTTATAGATACATAACTCTATTTACATGCCTCAATCAACCACTATTCTCACCTTTTTATTTGTTTCTACCCTTTTAACTTCTTCTTTCTAGCTCTAAGATCATTCTACTACTTATACCTTACAATGCCCCAAATCAAACTGTCTCGAGAGTTGGTAACACCTTTATTTAAAGACTTAACCTCCCTCTCAAGGATAACATCTTAAGCAAGGTTTAGAGAAGAGAGTCTGGGAGTACATCTTGCTTTGGCTCAAACACACGATTCATACAAATAAGGATGCATTTTTTCGAATCAATAAACTTGAGTACACTAATGCACTTCTTACAAGCCCTTGTGCAGTCTCTTCACTTTTTGAAAACTTTATCTCAGAGTAACTCATCAATAAAGATCTGAGATTTACTATGTATAAGGAGTAGTTAGGCAGATTTAAGCAACGCATGAATTTGAATAAGTTTCTTATAGAACAACTCTATTGCACAATCTAGAGCATGAAAGAATGGAAAACATCTCCTAAATGCATGTAGACTCCTGATTATAACTGTGGTACACAACACACCCATAAGCAAGACTCTACTAGACACAACTTCATAGACACCCTAGGACACTTGAACTCTGGGCTCTGATAAAAAGTTTGTCACGCCCCAAGGCTACACCCTGGACATGGCCGACACTCAACAACCATTGCTGGTCCCAAGTGAATCATTGGCCTGGCTAACTAGTGAGTGGAAGACTAAACATACATCCGAAAGCCTTATAAAAGGAATATTTAAAGTCATTTAAAAATATCTCATGAAAAAAACTAAAATAAATCTGAATATAAATAATTATAAAAATGATGTTTAAAACTTTTGAATACTAAAAACTGAACGGACTCATTAACTTTGTTTATCTATGAAGCCTCTACTAACTGAAGATAGGTGTTGGGAAAAGACCCATGGCTACCTGACTATTCCATTAAAAATCAAATAAACTGAACTAACTAAATTGGAGCCCACCAGAAGCGAGGAGGTCTCACCAATTACTAATGGAACGATATCTTACTGAGCATCTTCTTTTGTGAGTACCTAAAACTGCATCATAAAATGGTGCAGTGCCAAATGGCGTCAGTACATGAAATGTACGGTATGTAAGACTGATGGAAATAAATAAATGAACTGAAAAGAAACTGAAAGTAACCTAAATGAAAGAGAAGCATGAAAATGAAGTGAAATCATTGAAGTTTTACAATGATATATGAAATAATAGCAGAACACTAAAATAATATACTTTACTTTTCTTGTGGAGTTTCTCTAACCAACAACTATCACTATGAGTCTCGTGATGATACAAGGTCTAGCCCCATTGTCAGAGCCATCCTATACCTTGTCGGAGCAATGGACAACAAAACTGAACTTATGAACCCATCTAAAAAGCTCTTAGTAAGGATGGGTGAGGAGTCGCCCAAACCAACAATGCGATCTTATCTACGTTGGCGTCACAGTTTATGCGGTTTGAGTTGTCTTGACTCTTACCTAAATCGACGCTCAATACTATTCCCATAACAATTCAATAATTCTTTAGGGAAAAAAAAGTCCCACTTTAGGGAATAAGTGTAAATCTGATACTTTGAGTCGTCTATGCTCAATATAATTCTTTAAAACTGAACTAAAATAAACTTGACTATGCTTTTCTAAAAATCTTGTTTTGGCTCACTATTTTGAATATGCTTTTATCAATGCACAGAACGTTAAAGACCGACTGGAAATCCTTTCTCCAAAACAGATTATGCTCTCTTTAAATTAGCCTTGTTTTCTTCACGAAGATAATGCATAATAACTGACATAGCAAGGCTTTCATAAAATTAATAGTTAAATATGGTTCATGGGATGAAATAAGCATGATCAATGATTAAGAATCATCCAATAAAAAGTATATCGAAAATACCCACAACAAAAATCAATGATAAGAGAGGAAATAGAACTTTCGAATGTAGTAAACCTTGGGATTGAAACCCTAGTTGAGCCCTTGCTAACTGAAATTCAGATGTAAGGTAAGAGGAAAAACTCATTGACTCACTATGATAGCCTTACATACCTTAGTGATGAATCTTGAAGAAAATTCTAGGAAGATGAACCCTAACCTTGGTGTTTCTTGAAGTTCTTGATTGTAGGAATTTAGGAGTGAATAAGCGTCCGTTTAGATTAACTTATTTTAGGTGCTTTTGACTTTTAAGTTGGTTTTTAGTTTTGGAGGTGTATGGAAAGGTACCAGTTACTTATGAATTTTAACTTTTGACTTTTTAGTTACTTTTTATAAGCCCATCCAAACAGACCCTAAGAGGGTTTAATTATGAAAAAGTTATTTTCTACATATTTAGGGCCAATTAGATGACTCCCTAAAGGTTTTTAGGACAAAAATAACCTAACCAAGATCTAGCATTGGCTGAGTACTTATCAAGTGTCCATAGCCATAGGAAACCTCATCAATTGGATCATTGGAAAATAAGCGTCTAGACTAAAAACTTCATGGCAGCGAATACAACACACACAAGTCAAGACTATGTCCTAGTTGAGAAACTTCAGTATAACTGTAATTTTGATAATGAGAAAGGACCCATTAGGGAAGAAAGATGAATCGAAAATTTCAATATGTTAAAGACTTGACTAAAGAAACCGTAACACAAATGGACAAACATGGCTGCTCCATGAAAAGAATAATTTACTGCCCTATAACCAGTGGTTGCAAGAACAGAAAGAAGGGAACAGTTAAGAGGAAATCTGACAAACCTCAAACCACCATCGTGATCACTAGAGAAGCCATAGGCGAGACTAACCCCCTTTTGTCAAAGACTGGACAATATCCAAATTGCAGTGCAAGCACCAAAAAAACGAAAAGGTGGTAAAGGATCACATGTTCATTAACCAAGCTTTGAAATTTCCAAATCTGAATGTCCATAATAGTGTCACCACATGGTCTACTCTATACATCCATACAAAAAAAAAAATTGGAAGCAGAGAAGATAAGTAGCTAAAGAACAAAACTAAGAAGTATTTTATGCCACTATCAAATGATCTAGAATGGGTCAAGTATTTATTAGGTGTCCATAACGCTAAGAAAGTCATCACCATAAGAGACATCATCAATTGAATAATCAAAGAACATAAGCCAGCAGAATCCTACTACAAACATTGGTAAAAAGAGTGTCCTAATTTAGAAACTTCCATACAACAGTAGTTATGACTAAGACAAAGTAGTCATTAGGGAAGAAAGTTGAATTGAAAATTATCAATACTCACAAAATACTGAACTAACGTAACATCAACAGTCAACACATATGGACAAATAAGATAATTCCTACGAACCTGAATGCTTGAAAGAATAGTTGGATCCCTCTTTACCAAAATGTTGTTTCCTAAGGAAGCAACAGAGAAAATCAAAGCATAATGGAACAGACTCATAAATATATACAAGGGGAAATGATAAAAATGGAAAACCCCTCTATAACCATACGATATCTAATGTATGACAGCCATATGTAAAATGCAACAGGTGAATAGAGAGCTATACTTGATCAATGAAGGCAAAGACAAAGGCATTTTTCAAAACTGTCAAAACTCGGTCTAGGTGGGGATTAGAAGATCGCCCTTTAACTTGTGTAAGTTTCCTAATCGATCACCATTACAAGAAAACCAAGGAGCAAGGAACAAATTCTGAAATAAGAAATGAATTATAGCTGGTTATGGAACATGACAAGAATGAAGTAACGAAACCATCAGTGACAGATCTGTGAAGTGACATTTGTCTCAATAAATTATCTATTTTGTGACATTTTAGGTGATATTTCAGGATACATGCAATCTATGAAGTGGCATTTGACTAAACATACACCAACAATATAGCAAGAACATGGCAAATGACAGAACAACAGTTACATACAATCAATGGCAATTTTAACAATTATAAGAAAATTAGCACAAAGCTAAACTCAGAAGAGTATTTAAAGAACAAGATTCATTGGAAAACTTCTCATCTTGCACAATGATCTAATATGTAATGGATTTACAAGGTTATCTCATGAGAAGATCTTTTACACAGAAAAAAATACCTTTGTGGTATACATAGATACATAAAGAGTGTACATGAACTGTCACGCAAAGATGAGCAAGTTTTTTTACTTGATCTGTTCTAGATTCAATGAATTGCTCTCTTAGGTGCAAAGACAGTTCAAATGGTAATATTTTATGAAGAAAAATAGTTTGCAAGAGCTCTCTTTTTGAAATTAAAGTCTTACATAATAGCTTATAGTCTGAAGCAACTCGTCAAATGATTAAATATCTAAAAATAATACACATGTTTCGAGGAAAAAAAGATTCAGGAGAGATCTCCAAAAATAAAAAGAGGGCTTCACTCACAGGGGCTTGAACCATATGAAACCTCAACATGAATCAACAAACTCAGGCAGCTCCACCAAAAGAAGAAATTAAACCTTTAAAACCACAACTGCAACCACAGAAAGAAGGAACAGTAGTGCAAAGCTGGCCAACGCAAACCGCTTGGGAAATCACTAGAAATGACATAGACAATATTTAGAAATCCCCTTTTCTCGAAGCCCTAAAACGATACCCAGATTACAGTGAAAGCACCTAAACGACCAGCTTACTGAACACTAGCCTCCAAAATTTCCAAATCTAATCCTCCAATACTGTTCACGATGTAGTATATACATCCTTTCAGCAGACAAAACTCAAACTGGTGTGATAAGAAAAAAGAAAATGGAAGCCACAAAGATACAGCAAGAGCACAAAAGATAGATGAGCACTTTACTGGGATATGAAAAGATCCAGAATGAAGCGAGTACTTACCAGATATCCACACCCATAAGAGACCTCATCAGTTGGATCATTGAGAAATATAAGCATCTGGACTAAAAGCTAAAAATGCACTTGAGGAAAGAGTTATCGTAGTTGAAAACGTCCATTAACAACACTTCTGACAACGAAGTAACGGGATTTCTATGACCAGGGAAAAAACTGAATCAAAGAGTTAGATACTAATACAAAGCTTGAACTAAGAAACTTCAACACTACGACAAACAAGGCTACTCCATAAATGGAGTTCATGGAGACTTAACTGATCTTGAAGACCCAACGACAGCAAGCAGAAAATGAAGGTAACAGTTAAAGTGCAAGCTGTGAAACCAATACCACATAGGAGAGATCACTAGAGATGCCAGAAAAGATTGCACAACTCCCCTGCCATTGCCAGGTGATATCCAATTTGCAATGCAAGCGCAAGCACCAAAATGGCAAAGAAACAGGGTGCACAAGGGAAGAACAAAACCATACTTCGAAATTACCAAATTTGATCCCCCTCATAGTCACCATGTGGTATACAGACATGCATCCAAATAAACATAATCAACTTGCATGATACACATGAGAAAATAGAATCAGAGAAGATAAGTACCAAGAACACCAAAGTAGAGGTGCCCTTGGGAAAATTGAGTTTGGGTACTTCTCAAGTGTCCATATCAATCAGGGATCTCATCATTTGGAACATCCAAGAAAATAAGCATCTAGACTAAAAACTTTATGGCTGCAGTGTACAACACGCACTAGTGGAAAATATTATCATTGTTGAGAACTTCTACACAACAGTAGTTTTAACAAAGAGAAAAGGGGAAGACAACTGACTTGAAGTCCATGCTCTGGAAGACCTAATGGTTACATGCACAAAAAGAACATAATAGGTAAGTGGAAAACTATACCACGTAGGAGAGATCACTCGAGATGCCAAACAAGATAAGATTGCACAGTGCCCTGTTCTTGAGGCATGGTGATATCCAATATCCAAATTGAAGTGCCAGCACCAAAATGGCCAACATGGTCCACAGGGATGCACATCAAAACCAAAATTATAAATTCATCCAACCAAACTAAATAAACTGGTAGGCTAAATGAAATCAGAGAAAAGTGAGTAGAGAGAACACGAAAACAGAGAAGTGTGTTACAGGGCCATTAAAAGATCCATCAGAAGATCCAAGACTGAGCTTGAATACAATTATCATGTGTTGTCCATAACCATGGAGATCTCATCAGTTGGATCATCAAAGAACATAAGCATCTGGATTATTAAAAAACATATATGGCAACAAAATACACACTAGTGAAGTAGTGTTGACAAGGAAGAACGGAACCATTCTGATAAGGGAAAAAACTGAATTGAAGATCTCAATAATCATTAGAAGCATCAACCAAAAAACCTCAAAACAAAATTGATAGACAATGCCACTCCATGAAAAGAAGAATTTATGGCTCTGTATGACCCAGCAACTGCAAGCACAGGAAGAATGGAACAGTCCAAGTGCAAAGCTTGTGAAGCTCGTAACACCTAGGAATTCACTACGAATGCCAGACAAGATTGAGAATCACCTTGTTTTGAAACCTGATATCTCTAGAATGTAGTGCAAGCACCAACATGGCCAAGAAATAGGGTGCACAGGAATGCACACTGGACACCTGGACACCAACCTTCAAAATCTTCCAAGTCAAATTCCTCTCAACTTGTCACCACACACCCATCCCACAAACAAAATCAAGCTAGCAAATACAAGAAAAGGGAAGCACAAATAATGAGCAGTGAGAACACCAAAAGAGACTTCCATTTTACGAGGCTTTCAAAAGATCCAAAATTGAGTACTTGTTAGATGTCCATGAGAAAATAACCATCAACCATCATGAATCTCATCATTGGATCATTGAAGAAAATAAGCATCTAGACTAAAAACTAAAAATGGCAGTAGAAATCACAAGAGATACCACATAGACAATATTTAAAACCCCATTTTGTTGAATCCCTGAGCACCAAAAAGAACAAGAGGGTATAGAGATGCCATACTGGATATCAAACTTTGAAATCTCCAAATCTTAACCTCTCTTGATGTCACCAATCAAGAAAAAACAAGTTTGTGATAGCCAAAAGAAGATGGAAGCATACAATATATATATATATATATATATATATAGCTAGACGACAAGAAATAGTGGAGCCTTTATGGTACTGTCAAAAGAAAAGATCTAGAATTGGTCGAGTACTTATCAAGTGTCCTTAGCCATAGAAGACCTCATCAATTGGATCATCGAAGGATATAATGTCTGTAGGGATGGCAATGGGGTGGTGCGGTGCGCAAGGGAGTGGGGTAAGCTTAACCCGCAAAAATTTTAATCCACCCCGCCTTGCATAACAACTTCTTAAATTTTCAACCCGCCCTACCCCGCCCCGCATAATTTTTTAAATATTTTTTTTCTAGTTAAGTTCAATACTAAAAGTAAAATTTTATTAGTTTAATAGATAATGACTTAAAATTTTATTTTTTAGAGGTCAATTGGGAAACATGTAAGGAATTGTATTATTTTTTATTGAACCATTTTGATTAACTATCTTGAATATTTTAGTACCTTTAAAGAAATTATCTTAATAAATAATGTTCTATCACTATTATAACATGTAAAAAGCTCAAATTAAGTTTGAACCCATATAAAACCACATATACCCCTACAACCTGTCCCGAACTACATTAGTTTTAAAAAACCCACTACAACCCAGCCTGCATCCCTCCCTCCCAGCCCCATATAGCCTTAAACCCACCCCGCCCCGCCCCTCATCCGCCCGCCCCATTGCATCCCTAAATGTCTAGATTAAAAACTTCACGATAGCAAAACACAACACACACTGATGAAATATATTATTTTAGTCGAGAAACTTCCATACAACAGTACTTTCTATAGTACAACAGGAGCCGTAAGAGAAGAACATTGAATCAAAAATCTCGATACTGATAAAAGATTAAACTAAAGAAACCTCAACACAAACGAACAAACATGGCTGCTCCATGAAATGAATAATTCACTGCACTGTAACTAATGTGGCTGGACAAACAGAATGAATGGAATAGTTAACTATAGATTTGACGAACCCCAAACCACCCAAGTGATCACTAGAAATGCCATAGACGAAATTGAAAACACCCCTTTGTCAAAGCTCAGACAATATCGAGATTGTAGTGCAAGCACCAAAATAACTAAAAGGTGGGACAGAATCACATGTTGATAAACCAAGTTTTGAAATTTCAAAATCTGAACGTCCAAAATAGTGTAACCACATGGTCCATTCAACTAGAAAAAACTTGTGTGATGATGAAAAATATATGGAAGCAGAGAAGATAAGTACCTAGAAGAAAAAAGGTAAAAGAAGTACTTCAAACCACTATTAGATGATCTAGAATTGGATGAGTTATCAAGTGTCCATAGTCATAGGAGACGTCATTAATTGGATCATCGAAGAACAAAACCATCTGGACCTAAAACTTCTTGGCAGCAGAATACAACACACACCAGTGAAAAATAATGTCCTATTTAAGATACTTCCACACATCAGTAGTTTTGACAAAGACAAAGGAGCAATTAGGAAAGATAACTGAATCAAAAATCTCGATACTCATAAAAGACTTGACTAAAGAAACCTTAACACAAATGGACAAACATGACCGCACCGTCAAAAGAATAATCCACTGCCCTATAACCAATGGCTGCAAGAATAGAAAAAAGGGAACAATTGGGAGCAAATCTGATGAACAAACCACCTAAGTAATCACAACAGATGCCATAGATGAGACTGAAACCCCCTTTCGTCAAAACCTAAACAACATCCAAATTGCAGTGCAAGCACCAAAAAGACTAAAAGCTGGCAGAGGATCACATGTTGGCTAACCAAGATTTGAAATTTCTAAATCTGAATGTCCATAACAGTGTCACCACATGGTCTACACATCTACCCAACCAAAAATAACTAATATGATAAGGAAAAAGAAATGGAAGTGGAGAAGATAAGTAGCTGCAAGAATAGAAGTGAAGAAGTATTTTACAAAACTATCAAAAGATCCACAATTGGCCAAGTACTCACCAAGAATCGATAGCCAAATGAGACCTCATCAATTGGATCATCGAAGAACATAAGACATCTGGACTAAAAACCTCATAGCAGCAAAATATAACACATGCCAGTAAAAATTAATATCATAGTTGAGAAAGCCTTCCATCCAAAACAAATGAGCCATTAAGGAAGAAAACTGAATCCATAATCTTGATACTCATAAAAGACTTAACCAAAAAAAACCATAACACAAACGGAAAAACATGGCCCCTCCATGAAAACAAAAACTCACTTCCCTATAACCATTGGCTGTAAGAACAGAAAGAAGGGAACAATTAAATGTAAATCCGACAAACCCCAAACCACTTAAGTAATCACTGGAGATGCCATAGATGAGACTAAAAACTCCCTTTTGTCAAAGCTCGGACAATATCCAAGTTGCCGTGCAAGCACCAAAAAGATCAAAAGGTGGCAGAGGATCACATGTTGGTTAACCATGCTTTGAAATATCCAAATCTTAACATCCATAATAGTATCACCACATGATCTACACATTCATCCAACCAAAAATAACTAGTGCAATAACGACAAAGAAGTGGAGTAGAGAAGATAAGCTAGTTGACAAAAGTGAAGAAGTATTTTATACCACTATCAAAAGATCTAAAATTGGTCAAGTACTTATCAAGTGTTCAAAGCAATAGACAATTGGATCATCAAAGAACACAAGCGTCCTAACTAAAAACCTCATGGCAGCAGAATACAACACATATCTGTGAAAATTAATATCCAGTTGAGGAAATTCCATGCAATAGTAGTTTTGACAAAGACAAAGGAGCCATTAGAAATAAGACTGAATAAAAAATCTTGATACTCATAAAAGACTTAACTAAAGAAATCTCAAAAACAAACGGACAAAAATGTCCTCTAGATGAAAAGAATAATTCACTACCCTGTAATCAATGGTTGTAATAACATAAAGAAGGGAGCAGTTAAGTCCAAATTTGACAAACCCCAAACCACCTAAGTAATCACTAGAAATGCCATAGATGAGACTGAAAACACCTTTTTGTCAAAACCCGAGCAATATCTTGACTTCAATACAAGCACCCAAAAGAAAAAAAACAATGGCAGAGGATCACATCACTACTAGAAATAAGGCCTACGGCAACTGATTTTTTAGCAACGCTTAAGCAACCGTTACTATAGAGGATCTATTGCAACGGTTTGAACCGTTGCCAAAAGGATTTGGTTTTATTGCTACGGCCAGGTAATAAATTTGTTGCCATTGTGTGAAAACCGTTGCAATAGACCTACATATTGCAACGGTTGCAAGAACCGTTGCCATAAAGTCATCTATGACAACATTTAATGCGATTTTTTTTCTATTGGAATAGTTATTAAATCCTTCCATAATTTCCCTCTCTTATTTTGGATGAACCGCCAAAAGATTTTCATTCTATTTTATTTTTAACTAATTTTTTAAATACAATTTATTTTTCTCTTTATCACATATTGATACAAACGAGGCAAACATTTGCTAAACTCATTTCCCATCTCTTCAACTATCAAAACACAGAAGTTGTCACTGTTCTTCTCTTTAACCTAATTTTTCATCCATTCATAGCAGATCGATGAACACAGAAGTTGGGGAGCATTGCAGGTAAGTTCTTCATTTCTCTCATTTTAGGGCTAACATAAACCCATTTTTTATTTCGAATCTAAACCTATTTCTCTCTTCAAACCTCTTGTGAAATCTAAGAAAATGGAGGATTGTATGTTTTCTTGTAAAATCTGAGAAATCTAGAGGTTTTCTTCTTCAACCGCTGGAGGTTCTCTTATTCAATCTTAGAGGTTATAGCTGAAGAAACTACAAGTTTGGGCTTTTGAGGTTTTTTTCTTGAATCTCTTCTTTTGTCTTTAATCTTTGGGTGTGGTTAGTGTATTTGATGTATTTCTCTGATTGTGGGTTCTTTTCCATTAAATTGTAGCTATTGTGGGTTTAATGTTTTGTTGGAGTTATGATGAAATTGACTACTCTAGACCATATTTAACTTGACATTGATGTTGTATTTCTTGTCCATGAGTTATTCAATCGGGTTTGAATACCCTTGCATTGATGATGTCTTCATTGATTTCACCTCTCACTTGAGTAGGATATCAAAAATACACTTTCATTATTGTTGAAGATTTACGTTAGAGCAACATGAACCAAAGATACATTAACATAAAAATGGAATAAAGTCAAATTTGCTACTGGTTGATACTAAAATTTGCTGGTGGTTTGAAAAGTGATCTTCTCTGTCAATCATCACCATTCAGAGCACAACGCCATCTACTCCGGCCAGCACTTCCTGCCTCCGGCCCAGTCCGCCATGTTCGCTTGAGCTATAGCCATGGTTGTAACTTGTAAGTGCTCCTCTTTTTTTCCGCATTTCTAAGTTGGATTCTTTCCGATTTATCGATGTACATGAGCTATTGTGAAGTTCCATGGGTGGATAATTTCTTGGATATCATCATCATACTTCTGATTTTCCTCTTTTCTCCTTTACTGATTCCTTCTAATTGTTGAAGTACCTCTTCTTTTTGCTCCATTAAATTATCAAAAGTGCTATTGTTTGACATGATTTTAGGTCTATTTCATGTTATAATAGAATGTAACTTGTGTTGTGACTATTCTGTAGTTGATCCTTCGTTGATGTCTTCTTGAAATGGACTTCTATCTACTTATGAATTATAAAATAATTATTCATCAACAAAAAGAGACCATGAATGTTTTGCCAAAAGCTATCAAATCAACCATTGCACATTACCTGTTTTTACCAATAGTTCAAAATGTTAGTCTTTTCCGAGGCGTTTCCAGGGACCTGCTTTTCCAACTGGTAATTTCTTGTTCTACATTGTTCTAATCCCCTTCATACTTGGCGTATATAACGTATATTCAATGGTTTATTTCCTGCTTTTAAGGTTCCTAAAATGGAAGTTGAATACTATCCTTCCAAGGAAGAGGTGATTTTACAGAATGAGTCTCAAATAGATTTTTACATAATAGTCTCAGGAGCATTGGTAAGTTAATATGTTGGGAAACAATTACTTAAACACATCGAATTTATTTTTCGTGTTAGTAATCAGTTATGTATACTATTGCAGCATCTTCTAGTAGATATCGATGGACGTGAACAAGTAAGTATAACACATTCAACAATCATTATATCATTTTCAAACACATTAGCCTTAACTTATTTTTTCTGAAATATGTTCAAAAAAATATCATTGGGAAGGCTGTTACTCGAGAATCATTTGGAAATATAGGTGTTTTACTTGGAAGGCCACAACCATATGCTGCTACAACAATTGAAATTTCTCAAATTTTATGTTTGAGTAGGAAAACATTTCTGAACATTCTTCGCGACAATCTAGAAGATGAACAGATTATAATGAGAAATCATTTTCAAGTATGTGTACAAGGATATGATCACAAATTGCGCAACACACAACTATAATGAGAAAAGTTGTAATATACACTCAACTTTATTTGATCCTTTTTCTTTTTGATAAATAAAACCTGCAAGGATTTGGAGGCTTTGATAATGTGGATGAGGAAAGCGATCCACATTTAGTCTTCAACAACTGTTATCATGTTTCTAAGCAAGATATGCCAACCAATCCTAGCGATCTGATTATAAATATCCAAACTTTAGAAGCTAGAACCAAGAAACAAGTTGAAAATGAAAGTGAAAGTGGTGGACGTGAACACCATATAGTTCTTGATCATTCTGTAGTTCCCAAAGGGCATATTGAAATGGCTTCAAGTCTACCAAAAAGAAAGTGGAAAGAAGATCAACTCGACACAGAATGTGGAGGAAACAAAAGCATCCATGAGGTCCCCTGCTGTTCTTATTTAGGTAATAGAAGTCAAACTGGTGCAATTGGGGGAAAATTCATCAAGAAGAGAGTTACTATTCACATGAGAAACAACATCAATTCATTGCAGGAGCATAATGTGAAGCTAATAATATTACCTAATACACTAGAAGATCTATTCATACTAGTCACAACAAGGAGAACTGACAATGATAGCTGATCTTGCAGGTCCTGCTTATAGGCTTGAGTTTCCGACAATTGGCAAGGTATGGACAAATCTCTATGTGGTTATATTTGAGAAAAAATACTATTGAAGATATTATCAACATTTTGTAGGTCAATAGTATTGACGATGGTTCCTAATTTACCTTTAAAAATATCACAGGGAATGTAATACTGAGTTTACAATATTTGCGGATTCTTAAGCTTGTGTCTGAAAAAAAGAGAATATAATCCACGATGCAAAAAGCACTTGAATGTAGTTTCAACCAATTCTCTTGCTATTTGATAGAGTAAATTTCAGTAGAAAAGATGAACTGATCGAAGTGTTAACTGCTAAGGTATTTTATGATGCATTAATAGTAGCCTGAATTTGTTCCAAAGTTCTTCCTTTTATTTTTGGTACTATCTTGATAACAAATAAAATGGGCAGTGCATTGACTACAACATACATAATGAAAGTACTTGCAAACAGCGAAACTAATGTGAGTTGAAAATCTGATTTGGATTTCTCATTTTTTGCCTTACTTTAGAAATGATATTTGTGATGACTTCTTACCAAAAGAAATCCAGGTCATTTCGAAGTTGAAAATGTAGGAGTACCACACTCATGCCCCAAACCATTCACTAGATACTTATAGGATATATATGCATGAAAGACTATTCTTATTTCTTACAACCCTCTATACTAGATTAAAGAATCTGATAGGTGAAAATCTAATACCTTGTGAATCTCTCTTGTTAAGGAACTTGAAACTGTAGTAGTGGTCTAAATATAACCATATGAAACAGAGGAGTTAGAAAGTAGAAACTATTTAGTGAAGTAATTTTGGAATAATATCTCTAACAAGTCAAATAACTATCTAACTTATGAAGGTATGCTGCTTATTAGTTAGTACTATGTATTAGTTGTTAAGAATGTATTATTTACTTTTAAAAGGTAATTTGATAACTTTCTAATAACATGGCAACTTTCTAAAATAACTATAGCTCAACTATTAAACTTGTAATTATTAGTATGTAGTGAAAAAAATTTAAATTTCTTATATTGATCTTCATTTTATAGAGATTGAACTGCAGTGAAAAGTAGAGTCGAAGTGGAATTTGGGGACTCGAAGAAAATCACCTCAGTTTGCTTCCACAAAATAGGTCTGCATCATCTCTTTTTTCCCTTGAAATTCTAGAAATTCAAGTGTCTTCATGCTTCTGTAAAGAATATGAAAATTTGTTAGTTGTCATTCATGTGTGATTGAGAATAAGAGGATTCACTTACTCAAAAAGATATTAATGTCAATTTTAATCAAATCGTCATTGCTTTTCATTTAGCAATATGTGATCAACATCTTAGTTTAAATTGATTAGTTTTAAGGAAATTATGGTTTATACACTTCTCTTTTATGGTTTTGTGGTTCTGTTTATGTTACACACTTGGAGGTCATGCTTTGAGACACAATGATCTGCTTCTGCTACTCATTTTATCTAGAAAAGATTTAAGGTCTTAGGATGAGTTTATGGTGAGTTCTCGAGCTTTACAATTTTAGAGTTCTATCCACAAGATATAAAGATTTTAAATGAAATTCACCATTGATAAATATAAGACTGTTTGTTTATTTTTAAGCCTAAAACATGCTTGAGTTCAATGAATCTCTCTGTCTTTTATATTTAGAACTTCATACTTAGAAAAGTCATTTCTTTACTTCAAAAGGCAACATATGCCTATTTTTAATCAAAATATGAAATTTTCCAGATTTGTGTTTATCTAAATGTGAGCTAACATCTGATAACTTTGTTTTGATCCTATTTGAAAATCTAGTGATATCCCTATTGTACATCAAGAACACCTTGAGTGAATGAATTCAAAGTCTTGAAGAGAAAAGGTGTTTTAACTTCAAAATTGTCAATTGTTGTATTTAGCCATGGTTCAAAGTTTGAGTTCTCTTGTATTTCAAGATATACATGTTGTCAAGTATATTTGTGTTTCCTACTCCATCTAAATGACAATTTTTAAACTAATGAAGTTGATATGTTTCGGTTAACTCTTGCATATCTGGCTACACATAACATTTTGTTTTGTATAAAACATGCCTACGAGAATGGTCCACATGGCGGTCTTGAACTAGCTAGAATAATTCATCTTTAACTGTATGGATGAACAGATAGAGTGTCCGTTTATTTCCACCCTTGTTTAAAATTTTGAGCCAAGTGTTTACCCTATTCAATTTAGGTTAGGAATTACAATTTTTGTTTTTAAAATTTCAAGTGTTGAATATATACATGCTTCATTATATAAACTTATTGTTTGTGCAGATTCTTATTTGGATGGCAATGAATTATGCATTCTGGAATTAGTAAAAGCCTTGACCACAATTGATCAACAAGCAAGTAAAAATGGAGTGCAAGTATAAGTATTTTGACATTCGTAATAGTAAACAGAAATGTAAAGATAAGTTATGAACAGAAGAACTGTATAAATAGAGAAACTATATATATAGAGGATTTGAACAAGCTTGTTGGAGGAGCTAGTTATTGGTTGCTTTAATTGTAACTCTTCTGATTGTTGTTTTACATATTGTGTTTGTTGAACCAAAAATAGATTACTTTAAGAGTTTCATAAATTTTTATGTGCTATATTTTTATTATACAAATAATTATTACAATAAAATTAATATAATTTGGTATATTGAACCGTTGCAATATGCCATTTGGCTGTTGCAATAGCCTACCACACTGTTGCAAATGGTTCAAATAATCATTGCAATATGCAAGTTGAACTGTTGCTATAGCTTCAAAAACCGTTCCATAAAATGTCATTATAACACATTAGAAATTGTTACATTTGGCTAAAAATCTGTTGCTATAGATTGTCCTATGGTATTGAGTTCATATCCGTTGCAATAGAGACATCTATGGCAACTATTTTCCTATCATTGAACAAAACCGTTGCGATAGGCCTATCGTAACGCGATCAGATGAAACGGTCCCTAAACCGTTGCCATAGGTCTATTGCAACGGTTATCTTATCTATTGCAACGGTTTTAGAACTGTTGCCATAAGCCTTTTTTCTAGTAGTGCATGTTGATTAACCAAGCTTTGAAATTTTCAAATCTGAACATCCATAAAAGTGTCACCACATGGTCTACACATCCAACCACCAAAAAAAACTATGATTACGAAAAAGAAATGGAAGCAGAGAAGATATGTAAGTAGCTACAAAAATAAAAGTAAAATAAGTATTTTACATCACTATAAAAAGATCTAGAACGAGTACTTATCAAGTGTTCATAGTCATAGGAGACCTCGTCAATTAGATCATTGAATAATGCAAGTGTTTGGACTAAAAACTTCATGGCAGTAGAATACAACATATACCATTGAAAATAAATATCTTAGTTGAGAAACTTCCCTACAACAATAGTTTTGGTAAAGTCAAAGGATTCCTTAGGGAAGAAAACTGAATCAAAAATCACAATACTCATAAAAGACTTGACTCAAGAAACCTCAAAAACAAACGGACGTCTAGGGAATCCCCATCAAAAGAATAATTCACTAGCCTGTAACCGATGGCTGCAAGAACAGAGAGAAGGGAACAGTTAAGTGTAAATCCAATGAACCCCAAACCACCTAAGTAATCACTAGCCAATCCATAAATAAGACTAAACCCCACCCACCTTTGTCAAAGCTCGGACATTATCCAGATTGCAGTGCAAGCACCAAAAAGACCAAAAGGTGGCAGAGGATCTCATGTTGGTCAACCACGCTTCAAAATTTCCAAATCTGAACATCCATAACAATATCACCACTACACATCTACCCAACCAAAAACTAGTGTGATAACCAAAAAAAAATGGAAGTAGAGAAGATAAGTAAGTAGCTACAAGAATAGAAGTGACGAAATTCCATAGTCATAGGAGACCTCATCAATTGGATCATCGAAGAACATAAGTGTCTGGACTTAAAACCTCATGGCAGCAGAAAACAACACATTCCGGTGAAAATCAATATCCTATTTGAGAAACTTCCATACAATAGTAGTTTTGACAAACACAAAGGAGTCATTGGAGAATAAACTGAATCGAGAATCTTGATACTCAAAAAAGACTTAACTAAAGAAACGTCAACAACAAACGAACAAACTCGGCCTCTCCATGAAAAAAATAATTCACTGCCCTGTAACCAATGGCTGCAAGAACAGCAGGAAGGCAACAGTTAAGTGCAAATTTGGCTAACCCAAAACCACAATGCTAATCACTACAGATGTCATAGACGAAACTGAAAACCCTCATTTGCCAAAGCTCGGACAAAATCAAATTGCAGTGCAAGCACCAAAAAGACCAAAAGGTGAGAGAGGATTACATGTTGGTTAACAAAACTTTGAAATTTCCAAATTTGAACGTCCATAATAGTGTTACTACATGGTCTACACATTTATACAACAAAACAAAATTAGTATGATAATGGAAAAATAATGGAAGCAGAGAAGATCAGAAGCTAAAAGAACAACAGTAAAGAGGTATTTTATGCAACTATCAAAAGATCATGAATGGGTTGAAGTACTTATCAGGTGTCCATAGTCATAAAGGACCTCATCAATTGGATCATCAAAGAGCATAAGCGTTCGGACATAGAAATTCATGGCAGTAGAATACAACACACACGGGTAAAAATAATGTCCTAATTGAGAAACTTCCATTCAACGGTAGTTATGAAAAAACAAAGGAGTCACTATGGAAGAAAACTGAATTAAAAAATTATATCATCAAAGAACATAAGTGTGAGAAGGCCTAGAACCTTATGGTAGCAGAATACACTATCTAGTGAAAATAATTTCATAATTGAGAAACTTCTATACAACAGTAAATTTTGACAAAGACAAAGTAGTCATTAGGGAAGAAAACTGTATTGAGAATTATCTCTACTCATAGAAGACTGAATTAACGAAACCTCATCACATATGGACAAATAAGGTCACCCCATGAAAAGAAGAATGTGTTGCTTTGTAAAACCCAATGGCTACAAGCAAAGGAATGAAGGAAAGAGTTACGTGCAAAGCTAATGAAACCCACTACAAAACACCACAGATAAGATTGAAAAATCCCTCTCTCGGAGCCTGGTAATATTGAGATTGTAGTGCAAGGACAAAAATGGCAAAGAAACAAGATAGAAAAATCCCTCTATCAAAGCCAAACAAAATTCAGATGGCTGAGCAAGAACAGAATTTGCAAAGAAACAGGGTGCATAGGAGCAAACACTAACTGTCAAAGCCTAATCACATCATCAATCTTTGAAAATATATCAAATTTAATCCAACAAACAAAATTAAGCTCGGGGGACCTCAGCAAGAAACATGAAGCTGAGAAAATATCAAAAGTGAGGGAGTAACAAGGACCCACTTAACAGGGCTGTTAAGAGATCCATGATTGAGTTTTGAGTATTTACCAGGAGTCTATTAAGACCATTTACTCATCAACCACAATGAATCTCATCAATTGGATCATCAAAGAACATAAGCTTCTGGACAAAAACTAAAAAGGGCAGAAGAATACAACACAAGCGAGTGCAAGAAAACCTATTTTAGTTGGGAACTTCCATACAACAACATTTTTTAATAAAGATAGGAAGCACTCTGATTGGGAAGAAAACTAAAATGACAATCTCAGTACTCATAAAACCCTGCTCTGTGAGACCCTACTGCAGGCACAAAAAGAAGGGAATAGTTAAGTGCAAAGCTGACAAAATCCATAATACCTAAGAAATCACTACAAATGCAAGAGTCAATATTGAAAACCACAACTTTAGTCAAGGCCTAACAATGTCCATCATCAAAAAGACCAAGAAACAAGGTGCACCAGAATGCATAACGAATACAAGCCATTGAAGGTTCCAAAACTAATCCTCTTTAGCTGTGACCATGTGGTCTACACCTTTATCACCAATAAAAAAATAAAGTTGGCATGATAACCAAGGGAAAACGGCAGAGAACATAAGTAGCTAGGACACAAAAAGCAAAGGAGCACTTTACAGCACTATCAAAGATCTATAATTGACTTTTGACTCTGTTTGATGCCCATAACACCATAAAAGACATTAGGATCATCAAAGAACACATGCATCTGAACTAAGAACTAAAGCTGTCAGCAAAATACACTTGTGAAAAGAATTATCATAGTTGAGAACTTCCATATCGTACCCATTTTGACAAAGCTTTGAAAGAATGAATATCCAATACCTATTATAGTAAACGACCCGGGAACTGATGCATCTTCCCCAACCACAAACACCGAAGCAAGACACTTATTCCTGCAGAACCACTTGCACCTAGATGCCCATACATGTATTCTTGACAGCTAATTATGGCATCCAATAATGACCAAAGCAAATAAGAAGGTAAAAGAAGTTGATGCGAAGAGAGACATGATTAGCATTAGCATTAAAGATGGAAGTCATGAAGGTAAAAGAAGTTGATCCAAATCAATAGCTCCACTGTATGATTGTGACTCATAGGTCTAGAATAGAAGATCCAAGTACGCATGCGTAGGGAGCCAAATTTCTAGTATTCTGATTCTACAAAAGGAAATTGATGTGTTTCATAGTAGTAAATAGGGTGACAGAACAACATACACCAACACATGAATTCTCACAACAAAGACCTCAGAATTTCCCAAAACCTGGAAGCAAACATGAAATTGCATCTATAGTGGACCTCACCAGCTTCCAATTTCTAATAACATTGGAAATAAATCAAAAGGTATGAAATTATAAACTACCACTATAATACACAATATATTGGAGTCCAAGCCCCAAAAAGACCAAAAAACAAGGTGTATAAGAATGCATACTAGATACAAGCCTCTGAACAAAACTAATCCACTATTAATATCACCATGTGATCTACATATTCATTCACCAATACAAAATCAAGTTGGCATGATAACCAAGGAAAAACGGCAGAGAAGATAAGTTGCTAGGACACAAAAAGAAGAGAAGCGCTATCAAAGATTCCGAATTGACTTTTGACTTTATCAGGTGCCCATAACACCATAGAAGACATCGGATCATCAAAATACATGATCATCTAAACTAAGAACTAAAACTGGTAGAGCAGAACACACTATAAAAACTTGTGAAAAGAATTATCATAGTTGAGAACTTCCATACCGTATTTTAACAAAGGTTTGAGAGACTGAAAAATCCAAGACCTATAGTAAAAGGCCTGGGAACTGTTGCATCTTTCCCAACCACAAACACCGAAGCAAGACACTTATTCCTGTAGAACCACTTGCACCTAGATCCCCCATCCATGTATTGTTGACAGCTAAGGAGCTAAAAGCAGTTGATGTGAGGAGACATGTGATTAGCATCAAAATTAGTATTCAAGATGGAAGTCAAGATATCAAATCCAAACAGGTCAACTGTATGGTTGTGACACATAAGTCCACACTCGAAGATCCAAGTAGGCATGCCTGGAGAGCTAAATTTCCAGTCCTAACAAGCAAAAAGTCAGGAAGGTAGAACCCTTAATCCTTCAAGAATGTAATTATCTTCAATATTAATGGTCAATTTAAAATCTTTACATAGTAGATTAAAAGGAAGAATAGACTCATATGAAAGCTCCCTAGAAAAAATTATTGTAGTTGTCTGTTGAATACACTCTTGCTCACAAATCTGTTTTGTACAAGTATTCTGAATCAATCAAAAGGATTGCAATTATAAACTCCCACTATAATACCCAAGAAAATGAGAACAAATAAATAAATAAACTACACATAAAGGAAAGCAAGGATATGAATGTTAGGTAACTGACAGAAGGTAATAACAAATGTAGAAGGAGAATCATGAAATACACCAGAAGGTACCTATAACTATTCCCCAATCATCATTACCCATACCTGATCAAACAAACAACAATAACGAATCGATAAGTTGGCCAACAAAAAAGAGTCAACAACTCTCAAAACCCCTAACATTCCTCCTCTGACCTTAACTTGTCTACAGAGATAATCAAAGATTCGAAAATCAGAAACCTACAACCCATATCAAAAGATTCAAAAGTAGATAACGTGAGATTTATATAATTCTGAGATACCCAAGAAATAAAAGATGGATCACCATAAGAACATAAGAATCTAAACTAAGAACATCATGGCAGCATAATACAACACACATTGGAGAAAATAATGTCCTAATTGAGAAACTACCATACAACAGAAGTTATGACAAAGACAAAGGAGTCAATAGGGAAGAAAAATTGAAAATTATCTATACTCATAAAAGACTGACTAACAAGACCTCAACACATATGGGCAAATAAGGTACCTCCATGAAAAAAAGAATTCACTGCTTTGTAAGACCCTATGGCTGCAAGCAAAGGAGTGAAGGGAAGAGTTACGTGCAAAGCTGACAAAACCCACTAGAAAATGCCACAGACAAAATTGAAAAAACCATCTCTCTAAGCCTGATAATATTCAGATTGCAAATGCAAGCACAAAAATGGCAAATAAATAAGATTGGAAAACCCCTCTATTGAGGCCCGATGATATTCAGATTGTAGTCCAAAAACAAAAATAGCAAGGAATCAACGTGCACAGTAAAGGACATTGGACATAAACCTTCAACTATCATCCATCCAACAAACAAAATCAAGCTTAGGTGATGCAAGAAAAAGGAAGCAGAGAAGTTAAGACAGAGAGAACAAAAAAAAAGAGGGTCTAATAGGGACCCACTTGACTAGGCTGTCAAAAGATCCAGGATTGAGTTTTGAGTATTTATCAGGTGTCGATAAGACCATATAGCCATCAACCACCAGGATCTCATCAACTGGATCATCGAAGAACATACACATCTAGACTAAAAATGAGAAATGGCAACATAATACAACATATGTGAGTGCAAGAGAAACTATTTTAGCTGGCAAGTTCCATACAACAACAATTTTTGACAAAGAGAAGAGGGACCACTCTGATTGGGGGAAAAACTGAAATGAGTATTAAGTATCTCCAGTACTCATTAAACATCAACACAAATGGCCAAACAAAGCCTCTTCCATGAAAAGAGTAATTCACTGCTCGGTAAAACCCAACTGCAAGCACAAAAAGAAGGGAACAATTATGTGCTGAAAAAATACATATACCTAAGAAATCACTAGAGATACAAGAGAGCCTAATAATATCCATCACCATGTGGTGCACAGGGATGCATACCGGACAAGCCTTAGAAGTTTCCAAACTAATCCTCTGTTACTATCATCATGTGGTCTACACATTCATTCATCAATAAACAAAAATCAATCTAGCGTGATAACCAAGGGAAAATGGTGAGAAGATAAGTAGCAAAGGAGCAATTTACAACACTATCATCTGGTGTCCATAACACCATCTTAGTGCGCTGAGGTGATGTTATTGACATATATATAGCACATCCAAAACTCCGTAGATGAGCAATATTTGGTTCATGACCAAATACCAATTGTGATGGAGAGTATTTTATTATAATTAGTCAGTCTGAGACAAACATGTGATGCTGCATGTAAGATAGCATGATCCTAAACAGTAGTGGGAAACTTAGTTTTCATAAGTAGAGGTCTTGCTATCAATTGTAAGTACTTAATAAATGACTCAGCAAGGTCATTTTGAGTATGAAC
The DNA here is from genome assembly GCA_029007595.1 of Solanum commersonii. NCBI lineage: Eukaryota > Viridiplantae > Streptophyta > Magnoliopsida > Solanales > Solanaceae > Solanum > Solanum commersonii. The sequence goes on from JAJTWQ010000125.1 coordinate 289,718, forward strand.
ATGAATTATAGGATGTTCAACTTTTACCCCTATTGATAAGCAATAATCATCAAAAGCTTGGGATGTGAATTCTCCTTGCCTTAATGGGATAATCTAGAAATTGCGCTCTTCATCGTATCATTTGTGCCAATAATTTTACAAATGCCAGGTTGCGAGATGATAAGAGGCAGACATAAGACCATCTTGAAGATGCATCTATTAGGACCACAAAATATCTAAATAACCTGCTAGATGGGTGAATTGGTCCATAGATATCCCCATGTATACGTTTAAAAATTGAGGGGATTCGATGTTAACCTTCATTAGTGATGGCCTAGTAATCAATTTTCCTTGACAACAAGCAGCACATGAAAACTCATTACTCGTAAGAATCTTCAGGTTCTTCAACGGATGTCCATTTGAATTTTTAATGATTCGTCTCATCATTATTGATCCAGGATGACCTACTCAATCATGCCAAAGCACAAAAGTTTTTAAGTCAGTAAACTTCTGGTTTACGATAGAGTGTGCTTCAATTGTACTTATTTTTGCATAATATAAGCCAGAAGATAAAGTTGATCATTTCTCCAACACATATTTCTGGTCTGAGACAATCTTGGTAATACCGAGGTAATCAACATTCATTTCATTTATCATCTCAACATGATATCCATTTCGGCGAATATCTTTAAAGCTTAACAGGTTTCTTGAGGATTTAGAAGAGAACAATGCATCTTCTATAACAAGTTTTGTCCCCTTAGGCAAAAATATAGTAGCTCTTTCGGAGTCTTCTATTAAGTTTGAATTACCAGAAATTGTAGTAGCATTTGCTTTCCTTTTAAAAAAGTAAGAAAATTATTTCTCATCTTTGAATATGGCGTGCGTTGTTCCACTATTGATCCAAACAAAATTTAAGAGGTATCCATATACTCTTCAAGATATAAATGAAGTAAACATTATAATATTATGACTAAAAAAACAACACAACCTTTTATTTATTTATAAGACTAGGAAAACATATTCATACTAGTTCATACAAAGGACTAAAATGAAATAAATTTACATTATTACAGACCCATCACCTATTAGGTGATCTATTTTTCCTTCAGGATTCTCAAAGAAATCCTCTACATCTAGATGCATGGGTTAAATATTATCTTTAGAGATAAAGTTTTTTTCTGTGTTATTTTTCACCTCCTTCAAGGAAACTTGATACAGCTCAACCAGGTGCCTCAGCGTACGACAGGTACGTGACCAATGCCCTTTTCCACCACATCGATAACATTTGTTGTCTGAGTTTTTTTTCTGCACTACTTCATGCTTTTCATCCTTCTTTTTACACTACTGGTGGTGAAGGTTATTAGTTAGTGCAAAACGATCACCATGATTGGAATTTCTTCCTCGACCACGGCCACGGCCACGACTGGGGCCATGACCTTTTCCACGCTTAGATTGGTGAAAATTTGTTGTATTCACTTCAGGAAATGACATAGAACCAGTAGGTCGACTTTCATGATTTTTCATCAGTAAAGCATTATGTTGTTCAACAACAAAGAGATGTGAAATTAATTTTGAATATTTTTTAAATCTCATTTCTCGGTATTGCTGTTGCAGGAGCATACTCGAGGCAAGAAAAGTGGAAAATGTTTTCTCCAGCATATCATGGTCAGTGATATTTTTTTTCTCTGCATAATTTTAATTGTGAGATGATTTTAAACATGGAAGAGTTATACTCACTGTAGATTTAAAATCTTGAAGTCTCAAATGGATCCATTCATAACGTGCCTTTTGAAAATTTTGAAAGTTTGATTTTATTTTTTATTTTAATTAATCTGAAACTTGATTTTTTGAGAAAAAAATCATTTTACTGAAATTTTGAACTCAGTTTTGGTGTGTTTTTCTATATCTAAAATATTATTTTTTGGGTAAAATAATTATATTTAATTCTAAAATTTGTTGATATATATATAGATAATATGAGATCATAAAATCTTTAATAAGGAGTTTCTAAGTTTTAGTCTAAATATGATTACAAAAAAATTACGCTTAAATATGGAATATAAATTGAAGAGAGAGGAAAATATAGAACTTGTATTAATTATTGCAGTTTAGACTTTCAATTACATGTTTTGATTTTTGGGTGATGTATATTTCTTTTGCTACAATTTCTGACAACAATATATAATATGCATTGTTTTACAGTCAGATTTATTCTTCCCAGATTTATACCCGTTGGATACAAATTTCATAAATTTTTATTCTTTGTCTTTGTTCTAAAATTTCAAGTTAGATACCAAGTGTATATAAATTGGATACAACATTAACTTGTTTTAGATTGTCTAATTTGGTTGAAATATCAGTTACATTTTTTTTTCATTTTCAAGTGGGATATCTATTGGATACCAAATTGATACCAATTGAATACAACATCAACTTGTTTAGGTTGTCTAATTTGGTTGAAATCTCAACTACATGTTGATTTTTCAATTTTTCACTGGGATATCAATTCGATACTAAATTTATACAAATTAGATACAATATTAACTAGTTTTACGTTGGCTATTTAAGTTGAAATCTCAATTATATGTTATTTTTTTCAATCTTACCACTGGGACGTTAGTTGGATACCAAATGTATACCAATTTCATACTAAGATTTGACTTAATTTTTCCAATCGATATCAGTCGCATACAAACATTACCTATTTTGTGAGTATACATTTGCACAATACTGAATACTAAAATGATTAACTCGCACACATAATAAATATTTTGAAATTATGATTCATTAACTTAAAAGACAAAATAAATCAAAACATGAGTTTGCCACAATAAAACAACCAAATCAAAATAAAAATAAATTATGTTTTTTTTCAGAAGGGTAATCTGAACATGTCTTCATGTTGTGTTCGTCCCGACGACATGTACTGCACGTAATCTTAGATCTCTTAAATATCACATCAACAACCATTTACAGCATTCAAGTTGTGGTCTCCCTACAATTCTTTTTAATCAGGCGACAATAATTTATGCTCCAACACTTTTTGAATTGCATATTTTCCTGTTTCATCATAAATTATTGTGTTAGCATTACATCATACAAAAGTAAAAATAACTTTTATACATATGGTATATCAGTATACAAATTTCATACCATTTTTATGCATACAAAATTCATACCAAAGTAAAAATACATATGTTATTTTTAACATTTTCATATTTTATTACAGAATACAAAAGTAAAAACATATATGTTATATCAGTATACAAATTTCATACAATTCTAATTCACACATTTCTTACTTATTTCATGCCAAAAGTTATCAATTATTCATACCAGGATCATGCCACTAGAATACCAAAATAATTCCAACTTAGAAATATTAATTGTCATTTCTTTAATAAACAGTATACCAAATTTATTACATTATTATTCTCAAAATTCATTACAATATAATGATAAAAAAAATAATCAATCAAACCAGAAATCGTACCCAAAACCATTATCGATTGTCATACATGTCTGGTAGTATTAGTATACAAATTCCAAAGAAAAAATTATCTATTTTTTAAACCAGAAATATACCAAAAAATAAAATATGGGTCAAACAAATAATGAACAAATTCAATGTTCATACAAAAATATAACATTATACATTTTTTTTAAAAACGTCATAATTCAAATTATTATACACAACAAGAAATCTGAAATCAATATACAAATTTCTTACAATTATTATGCACACTTTTCATACCTATTTCCTACCAAAATTATACCTATTTCATGCCATAAATCGTCACTTTTTCACAGCTGAATCATGCACTATAATACCAAAATAATACCACTTCTAACTATTAATTGTCATTTATTAGACAAACTAGGTAATTTGCCCGCGCTTCATGCGGTGGTGAGTTATGTCAATAGTCTACTTCTAAACATTTTATAATATAAATGTTTTCGAGTGGGTACAACTCTACGATAAATTGTCATGAATATTTTATCCAAAGATGAAATAAAATATTTTTTTAATCTTAAAACCAAATAGATTTGATTCGAAGTGTTTATGCATTTTGTTATTAATTCTTCTCTTTACTGTAGTTATTCATCACCAAAGTCTTTAGAAAAGATATGTAATTGTTTCATTGTCTATATTTGTATTTTCAGAAAGTTGCACAAACATTTTATTCATCAATTGCAAGAGTTTTTCTCCTATTCAAGGCCTCTACATACATAATCTCAATATTATACATCTTATATAATTAGTTGTGTACTTGATAAGTTGATTAAAATTTAAAAACACATCTCTTGGAGTTAAATGAAATAATGTATGTCGCTCAAATAATTTGGATTAAATTATGTCTTGGCAAGTCCCTTATTCAAAATCATTTGCAGTCGATGACACTACTTTAATAGCCAAAACACATATTTTGTTGTTTATGTTTCAATCAATATCATTAAAACTTTCTTATTTTTTTTGTGACTTTTAATCTAATGTTTATAAGGAGATAAGTATTTCTTTAATATTTGATTAATATGGATTCATCCTACTTTGAGGAGTAATTCATCAACTCCAATCCAAAATTTGAACCCCAAACTTTTGATTAATGTTGAGTACAATACTTACCATCCCACTACATTCCTTTATTTTTTGGATGTCACTAATCGATTGAATGCCTTGATAAGATAGAAAGTTGAATAACTAACACTCCAAGGTAGTGTGGAACCACCATAACTTTTGAACACTTAAAAGTCCCTTCTTGGACATCCCATGGATCTTTTAGCCACTAAAAACTCTCTAAAGATCAAAGTCATTTATTTTACAAGTTTAAAAATTCTAATCTACATGAAACTAATAGTTTAATGATTACATCAAACTCTTGATTAACATATCTTTACTTCAACATAATGATCAAAAGCATAAACATAAACAACAAAGTTTATAACATGTACTAAAAAATATCAATTAATAACATAGCATAAATTAATGACTGTAAAAAATATAGCAGAATATGTAACAGTAAACTGAAAAAGAAAGGAAAAATTCAAGCCTTGTGAATGCACATTGTCCCCTTAAGGAAATTATTCCCCTCTAGTACCCGAGGTTTAAAGGAATAGATCATCTCAGGATTGAACGATTTTATTCACCAGTGTATTGATACAAAATTAATGGTGCCAGTAAGCCACTCAACATGAGCGTAATACACAAATATTTAATTATACAAAAGAAGAAGAAGTTCAGAATTTTCGTTGTTTTAAAATGAGAGGAGATCCCTCTATTTATAGACAACAAAGGGTAGTGTGAATAAATGTTTATTATGCCTTATCGGAAAGGTCACAACTCTTTGGAAAAGTCACAACATTTCATAAAAGTCACAATTTTTCATAAAAATCGCAACTTTTCATAAAAGTTGCAACTCTTCGTAAAAGTCACAACTTTTCATAAAAGTCGCAACTCTTCGTAAAAGTCACAACTTTTCATAAAAACCACAACATTTCATAAAAGTCAAAACTTTTTATAAAAGTCACAACTTTTCATGAAAGGGAAGACTAGTTTTGGAAATAAATAAATTAAAAAGGGAATCCTTGTTTGTGGTGGCGCCACATAGGTAGGCATGGGGTTCTCTTTTATATATATGTGTGTGTGTGTGTGATATATAATTCTAAAATCGTACCAACATGGTATAACCGATATATCAAATTCAAATAAATTTTATGTAATTTTTTTAACTAGAAACATACAAAAAAAATGAATGTTCAAACCAAAATCTATACCAATTTAAAACAAATTTTATGTAATTTCAAAGGTGAATATTCATACCAAAAATGCCATGATTAAAACTATTATACACAAACAAAATCTGAAGATTTTTTTTTCCAGAATCACTGTTTTTTTTTTTTTTAATGTTTGGTTTGTATTACAATACAAATAAAAAATCACAAAGAACGCTAACCTGAATGATCTCATCTACCACCATGCTTTAATAATACTAATAAGAAGCCGTCCATTACAAGAAAATAAAGATTATTGAATAAAAATGAATATGAATTTTATGAGAGTGACAGGTTACCGAGAAAATATTGAGAAGAGAGAGAAATCTTCCAACAAAAGAAAAGAAATATGTTTGAACGAATTTTAACTGCTTTGAGCTAAACAAGAAAAACAAATATTTTTTTTTGAATTAATTTTAATTGATTGAGTAAAAAGGGAAAAAAAATATTTTGTTTTGAATCCCCTAAATTTATGACATTATTGATTATCCTTAATGTATTCAAATTAATGACATATCTGTTTTTTTCTTTTTATATGATTTTCAAAAAAACATTTTTTACTATTATTTTAAAATTCTTTTTTTTAATAAAATGTTACAACTTGAAAGTTTTATTATACTATCATAACTTGAAAATATTAGTCTTATATATGTCATTTATAAAATTTTTGCAAAAATAAATACATATAGACCAAACCAGATATGTTTATGAATAAGACCTCCACAAAAGTTGGAATGCATTATTTTTCTTTAAAATGAAAGAAAGAAACATATAATCAAAAAATTGTAGTTGCTAATTTATAAATGGCTATAACAGCTAACATAATTCTGAAAAGCACCCACCCAATGCCACCGCCCTTTGAAATACACCCAATGTAACTATTGGTATGATCAAGATGATGGGTAATTATTATTGTTTAATCAAGATATGGGTCCCTGTTCGTTTTGGCTATAGTTCTCTGCTTTTTTTATGATTTTGTTGGTATCTTGAGGATATAGGGAGTGTTTGATTGTTGATTATTGTTCATCAAGATACTGGGTAATTATTGTTGATCATTATACTACGTAATTATTATTGATGATGATACTGGGTAACTATTGTTTGATCAAGATATGGGTAATTGTTGTTGATGTAATTATTGTATGATCAAGATTTTAGGTAATTAATGTATGATCAAGATACGGATAATTATTGTTATGAGTATTATTGTATGGTCAGGATACAGGTAATTATTGTCAATCAAGATATGGGTATTATTGTATGATCAAGATAGGGTAATTATTGTCAATCAAGATATGGGTATTTATTGTATATGATGCCTTTCTTTGGAGGCTATCGGTTTGGTTTTTTATTTCTTGGCCATCTCAAAATTATATAAATCTCACGTTATCTCCTTTTGAATCTTGGTTTTCGAATATTTTAATATGGGGTGTAGGTTTCTAATTTTAGAATCTTTGATCATCTCAGTAGACAAGGAATGATAAGGGTTTTGGGAGTTCTCGACCTTTTAGCGTGATTCAGTTTGCAATTAGTTCTTTTTTTTTTTGGCTAATTTATTGATTTTTTTGCAACTAATTTTGTTTTTTTGCTAATTTATTGATTAATTATTGTTGTTGGTTTGATCAAGTATGGGTAATGGTGATAGGAGACTGATTCTCCTTCTGCACTTGCTTTTACCTTGGTCTCAATGTTAATTCTAAGGTTTTTGTTTTTAGAATTCATGTGTTGGTGTCACCCTGTTTACTACTTTGAACCCTAGCAGTTTCCTTTTGTCGACTCAGAACATGAGTAGAATTGGAAATTTGGCTCTATGTGTGCATATAGGTGCAAGTGGTTCTATAGGAACAAGTGTCTTGCTTTGGTGTTTGTGGTCAGGAAAGATCCAGAAGTTCCCAGGCCTGCAACTAAAGTTATTTGATTTTTCAGTATCTCAAAGCTTTGTTCAAAACTGGTACGATATGGAAGTTCTCAACTATGATAATTCTTTTCACAAGTGTGTAAAGTGTGCTCTTCTACCAGTTAGTTTTAGTTGTTAATTCAAATGCTCGTGTTCTTTGATGAGTATGCCCCCAAAGAAGGCTAGGCATATATGTTGGGTTTGATTCACCCTCCATAATTCTCTATCTTGAGCATTGACGGGAGATTTATTCACTACAAGGTTTGAAGATTGTCGATTTGATGAAACAACTTTTCCGCAATTAGGGGGAGAGAAAAGGAAATTTAAAATGAAATTGCATTGAAAGTTTCATAATTATCTCATTTTGATCCACGTTCCCCCCTTTGTGAACATAAGGTTGATATACCATGAATTTACGATATTTTTAATACATTTCACTTAAGAGTTGTGTGTGTCTAGGGTCATTTTGTATTAGAATTAATGGTTATTGTGTCATATTTGCAGGAAATAGGCTTGGACGAGGTCGAGACAGATGACAATTGAATTTCTGTAGAAGGAGCCACCCACGGAGGGACCTACGACCGTAAGTCCAGTCACGGTCCATCGTGGGTAGACATGGAATTATTATCAAGGAAGTCTGACTAAGTGTGGAACCACGGAGGCCATTGACGGAGCGTAGGTCGATCCACAGGCCATCCTGCACATCTGTCATTTGTATCAGAGATTTGGAGTTCCAATACCTCATGAAAAGTTCTAAGTGTAGAGCTACGGAAGGGGACCCACTGCACACCCGTCGTTGGCATCTAAAAGTTGAAGGTTCCAGCCTCTGTGGAAAAGTTCTAAGTCTTGAGCTATGGAAGGGACCTACAGACCGTAAGTCTAACCATGGTTCGTAAGTCAGTCTCATCGATCGATGCCGCGTCCAGCAGTTTTATTTCCTTACTTCATTTCCTTTTTGTTTAGGACAAGTTTTCTATAAATAAGGTATGTAAACCTCATTTTTGGGGGTTAGGCATTATTGTTAACTTTTAGTTCTTGGTATTTTCTTGGAAATTAACTTGCAAATTTTAGCAATTTGATTTTCAGATTTTGGCTTATAAAGATTTTGACTTTGAATTTCAATTGGAGATTACAGGTTTCTTCTACTCATTACGTAAGTTCATGAATTCTTCTTCTAAAAATATGAATTGTGTTCTTCCAAGTATGAGTAACTAAATCCACAACTAGGGTTATGGGAACCATGAGCAATTAACAAAGTATGCATAATGACTAAGTAACTCTTGAATAGTGTTGATGTATGCATTGGTAATTCTTTCGCTTAGAAGTCTTTTTAACGAGTGCACACGTTAGAACTCGCCTTGTTTCTACTTGCCAAACCAAGGAGGTAGTTAATAAGAAAAGAATTATCAACAGAGATTTAGTGTGATACTATCTAATAGTCTAATGTCAATTGGTGCGAGGGTGAAAACTAAGCCATATATTGATATGATGTCTAAGTTGAGGTAAAGGTAAGGGTTAGTAAATTATACACACATAGCCGGACCAAGGTGCAGGGTGAATTTCCTTTTGGTAGACCAAGAACTTAGGGATACATATCTTACCACTTTGCATGTGATACACTAGGATATGATTACTATTATTAGGATTACCGCGTTATGAGCTTATGGGAAACACATACACCCTAGTTTCTCTCTCTCATTAATAACAACAAAATTTTGAATCTTGCTCACTTGTTACTTAACAACAATCAAGTTATTTGTTCCACAACCCTCCCCACCCCCCTTTACTTACTTGTCTCAAAAATAAGTTGACTAAATTAATATAATAGTGAGTTAAGTTTAAGTTTAAACCATATTCCTTGTGGGATCGACCACAACCTACTAGTTGGGTTCTTTATTTGACAACGGTCGCTTATACTTCTTTAGGAAGGTGTAATTAGAGCGTATCAAATTTTGGCGCCGCTGCCGGAGAATAAGGCTTTTAGATTAAGTTTAACTACATTATTGAACTTTAGTCAATTATTTCCTAATTTTACGTTTTCTTTCATTTTTGTTTTCTTCAAGTTTCAACTCTAGTGTATGCCAAGTACACGAAGTCAAGGTAAACCATTGACCCCATACGATCCAGAGTTGAGCAAAACTTTTAGAAAGATGAATAATCAAGGGGTCTGTGATAATCCACTGATAGAGGAGCCTGAGGAACAAGTGAATAATGAGAATGCTCAGGTTCGTGGTGATTATCTACTTGGAGATGCATTGAGGGTGCAGGATCTACCTGAACCAAGACTGCGTGATAATTACAATGTCGAATTCAACACTGTTGAATCTGAAGGACCCATTGTTCTTCCTCATCTACCTCTGGGGCATACATTCATAGTAACTAGTAGTTTGATGCAGATGCTTACAATAAGGGGGTTATTTTCTTGTATGGCTTCGGAAGATCCGCATGGGCACATGGCCAAGTTCATGAATGTTTGTAAGAGATGTGTAGGATGACTGGAGTTGGATACGAACGCCATAGGGTTGATATTCTTCCCTCTATCATTGACCGGTAATGCTGCTGTATAGTTTTCTAAGCTTTCGTACAACTCGATTCATACATGGGACCAATTGCACAAGGTGTTCATGGCCAAGTACTTTCCGTTGCCAAAGAAGCTGAACCACAAAAATAAACTCAACAACTTCTTGGCACTACCTAGAGAGTCTGTGAGTAGTTCATGGGACAGGTTCACTACATTCATAAGAAGTGTTCCGAACCACCATATTGATAATGAGTCACTCAAGGAGTATTTCTGCAGAGGTCAAAATGACAATGGTAAGGTTGTGTTTGATACTATTGCTAGAGGATCATATGGTGAGTGAACTTTTGAGGAGATCGCTAAGAAACTGGAGAAGATTTCCTGAAACAATAAAGCATAGAGCACTCAAAAGTCGGAAGAAGCACTATTATAGTTCAATCTGCACCTAGTCAATCTGTCAATGACATTCGTGCAGAGATGGTTGAGATAAGGATAGAACTTGGGTTGGTATTAAAGCATGTAAGCGGAGGTCCAAAACAGATAAATGAGGTGAATTATTTTAGTAGGACTCAACCACCACCGGTTGAGGAATGTTATTTTGAGGAAGATGCTTACTTGGTGAATGATTAAATGGGGGGTTTCCGAGCCAATGCCCAAGGTTCCAACTCAGATAATTGGCGCCAAGGGCAAGGAAACCAAGGTCGGAACTATGGCTACTACAACCGAAAGGGTCAATATGTCTGGGATGGGAGCTACAATCACGACAACAACTACAATCGGAACAACTATGGCAACGGAAATAATAGGGTTGGTCCTTATGTTCACGCTGCAAATCGGGAATTTGGCAATAAGAAAGCTGGGGGTAGTATGTCACGGATTGAGGATATGATGTAGAAGATGATGAAGAGGTTCGATTCGACTGATGAGAATGTGAAGAAGATGTGGAATGACTTGTCTAAAATTGGTCAAAATTTTGATGCCCATGCAGTGTCGATTAAGCAACTCGAGCAATAGATAAATCAGTTGTCCACTACGGTTCCGCGATGTTAAATCAAGCGTTGCTTGGGAGGCAACCCAAGATGTACAATCTAGCCAACGATAGGTTTTTGTTTTCCATCTAGTAGTTTTCTTTGTTTAGTTGATTCTTTGTGTTAATTTAGATAGGTGTTTTAGTTTGGTACTAGTGTTGGCTAGAATTAGCATAGGGTTTGTGTCTAAAAAGTGTCCAGAAAATTTAAAAATAATGGCCTATTGGTTGCTACATGTGTAGGGACGCGAAGCAAAATCTGCAGAAATAAGTCTGGTGCAGAGGTCTATGGACCCCATCGACGGCCCGTAAGTTAACCTATGGACCGTTAATGTCAATCGTAAATTTCAGGTAAGTTCCTAAATTTTTCCAAGTGTAAGAGTGATCTACGGACCGAAGACGAGGTCTCGTGGGTCCAAAACCCTAATGATGCCTGACCCGACCCGGACCCACCTGCTTGTTGATAGGTCTTCGGCGCTATGCGTCACAGGTTTGCTTCACCTAATCCATTATTCTCTACTTTTTCTGTGCATTGGGGACAATTGCACCTTATTTTGTTGGGGGTGGGGTAAATGGATTGTGAGTGATAGGGTGAAGTCTGAGTAACCCAACTCATAATCCTCTCTTGGGGTTTTCTTGCATGTGTTCTTTTTCCTCAAGAGACTGTTTAATTTCTATTGAATCGACATGTGTTAGGATTGTATGTGTAGAAGCATGAGAACGAATGAAGCATGATGGCAAAATCTTATTGAAAAAATGATATCCGTCCAAACAATTTGTGATATGTGCTAAAACATGTACGCTTGAATGAGTTGAATGTGTTGGCTCTAAGTATGACATGATAATGAATCAACTTGATGGCATGACTTAAGCTAAAACTTGAACTGGGTAATCTAATAATGAAACTATATGCCAAGTGCAAGAATAGTTGATTGTTCAAACAGATTTTGTGCCAATCTAGAACTTGCCCAGTTAGTCCTGCTAAGACAATCTACTCTAGAGGCTAGGAAGTGATCATAGGCCCTTTTTTTGATAAGTCCATAAATTGTCTAAAAGAAGAATCCAACCAAATGAAATAAATGCTCCCTTTGATTCCAAATGCTTTGAGCCTAAATTAGACCATTTCTTTCTAAACCCCTAACTCACCTTCCCATAATCTATTATGTTGGCCCCGGTCCCTCCTTGAAAATGTGCACCTCGACTTAGGCCAAAAGCCTAAGTTGAGGGTGGCTAATGTAAAAAGTAACCTCAATCTTGGCCCTGACCCGACATTGGGTATTGTGCACCTCAACCAATGGAAAATCCATAAGCTGAGGGTGGCTATGAAAGAGAAAACTGAAAGAAAAATGGGTATGAAAAGAGTTTGATGTTCAAAAACAGAAAAAGAAAAGAAAGGAAAGGATGTTACTTGTTGAAAGCTAAAGAAAAGAATAAAATGCAAGAAGAAGATGAAAGTGAAAAATAAAGAGCGACAAAGTCTAAAGTCACATCCATGGTTAAAGAGAATCAAGGGAAAGAAGGTAAAACGGTAGGATGTCAAAACTAGGGAAAAAGAGGTAGAAAGCCTAATGTAATGTCAAAGAGGGAAGAAAGTCACTAAAAAGTACCCAAATGTACCACACCTGACCCTGAGCCTACATTACAAGCCAAGAAAGTCCTATAGTGATCCTAGAACCTAGTTTGGAGAGTCTAAATAGTGAAAGTATGGGCAAGCCTATGGTATTGAGCACTAACTGTACTTGAAGTTACTTCTGAGTGTGAGTGTTGAATGAATCATTGTACTCAAATTCATGTTCATTGTGTGAAAAAGGGCTTTCGTTTGAAGTAAGGACACTAGTTACATTGTCGGAAAGTTGGTACCTTAATGATAGTGAAACAGTGTATGTTGTGTGTTGGTTTGTCGATCTTTGTCATATTTTGATCCGCATGAATTAGCTTGTCGAGTCTAAGAGAACAGATTTTGCACCCCAAAAGAGATTTGGGATAGAGAGCCATGAGATTGCTTGTGCTTAAATTGCTTGCTTTTATACAAGTGTCGGTTAGAGTCTTATGTCTCGCTTGAGGACAAACAATGAATTTAAGTTCAGGGTGTTGATATACCGTGAGTTTACGGTATTTTTAATACATTTCACTTAAGAGTTGTGTGTGTGTCTAGGGCCTTTTTGTATTAGTTTTTATGTGTTTTTATTGTGTTTTTGCAGGAAATATGTTTGGACGCAGAAATAAAGAGACAGCTGAAAGATGTGCAGAAAAGGGCATCTATAGAGGTGATCTACGGACCGTAGGTCCATTGACGCTCCGTAGATGGTGATCGTAGATCAGCAGGCAAGGCATAGAAGGGAAATCAGGGAAATCTGACCAAGTGTGGAACCACGGTGGCCATTGACAGTTCGTAGATTGATCTACAGACCGTACTGCTGATCCGTAGAATGATACTGGGAGGATTCCAGTACCTGATTTTTGAAGATTCTAAGTGTGGAGCCACGGAGAGGGATCGACGGACCGTAGATCAATCTATAGTGCGTACTGGTGGTCCGTCGTTTGCTTCAGAGAAGTTGAGTTTTGGAAGCTGAAAATATTGCCTAAGTCCTGGGTGACGGAAGGGACTCACGGACCCGTAGATCCATTGACGGTCTGTGAGTCAGTCTCGTGGAATGAAGACGCGTACCTAAACATAATTTCCTTATTTCATTTTTTTTTAGTTAGGACTTATTTTTCTATATATAGGGCATGTAAACCTCATTTTTGGAGGTTAGACTTTATTACTTTAGTTCTACTTTGTGACTTTAAATTAGTTTTTGCAAACCTAGAAATTCTTGATCTCCCAAGTGGGTTTTGAAGGTTTTAGTTTTGAAATTCAAGAGGAAATTTCGGGTTTGTTATTCTCAATTACGTAAGTTCAAAATTCTTTCATGCAAAAAAATGAATTGTGTTCATATGATTATGGGTAACTAAACTCCACAACTAGGGTTGTGGGAACCATGAGCGATTAACAAAGTATGAATAGTAAATAAGCAATTCTTAAATAGTGTTTTGCATGCATTGATAATTCTTTCATTTAAAAGTCTTTTTAACGGTGCGCAACGTTAGAACTCGTCTTGTTGCTACTTGTCGGACCAAGGAGGTAATCAACAAGAAAAGAATTATCAACATAGATTTAGTGTGATGCTATCTAATAGTCTAGTGTTGATTGGTGTGAAGTAATAACTAAGCCAAACATCGATGTGATGTCTAATATGAGGTAAAGGTAAGGTTTAGTAAATTATACACACGTAGCGGGACCAAGGTGCGGGGTGAAATTTTTTAGATGTCGGACCAAGGATTTAGGGATACTTAGTTTACCACTTTGCATGTCGTACACTAGAAAAGGAGTGTTATTACTAGGATTACTGCGTTATGAGCTTGTAGGGAACACGTATACCCTAGTTAATTCTCTCATCTTGATAACAACCAAAATTGACTTTTGTTTACTGATTACTTACTAAATTCTTACAATTTGTTTCACAAATGTCTAATTTAGGCTTAAAGCATTTGGATCAAAGGGAGCATTTATTTCATTTGGTTGGATTCTTCTTTTAGGTAACTTATGGACTTATCAGAACAAGGGCCTACGATCACTTCCTAGCCTCTAGAGTAGATTGTCTTAGCAGGACTAACCGGGCAAGTTCTAGATTGGCACAAAAACTGTTTGAACAATCAACTATTCTCGCACACTCTTGGCACATAGTTTCATTATCAGATTACCCAGTTCAAGTTTTAGCTTAAGTCATGCCATCAAGTTGATTCATTATCATGTCATACTTAGAGTCAACACATTCAACTCATTCAAGCCTACAGGTTTTAGCACATATCACAAAATTTTTGGACGGGTATCATTTTTTCAATAATCTTTTGCCATCATGCTTCATTCGTTCTCATGCTTCTACACATACAATCCTAACACATGCCGGTTCAACAGAAACTAAATAGTCTCTTGAGGGAAAAGAACACATGCAAGAAAACCCCAAGAGAGGATTATTAGTTGGGTTACTCAGACTTCACCCTATCACTCACAATCCATTTACCCCACCCCCAACAAAATAAGGTGCAATTTTCCAATGCACAGAAAAAATAAAGAATAATGGATTAGGTGAAGCAAACTTGTGACACATAGCGCCGAAGACCTATCAACAAGCGGGTGGGTCCAGGTCGGATCATACCCGTCGTTTGCATCTGAGAGCTAAAGGTTCCAGCCTTTGTAGAAAAGTTCTAAGTCTTGAGCTATGGAAGGGACCTACGGACCGTAGGTCTAACCATGGTCCGTAGGTTAGTCTCGTCGATCGAAGCCGCATCCAGCAGTTTTATTTCCTTATTTTTGTTTTCTTTTTGTTTAGAACAAGTTTTTCTATAAATAGGGTATGTAAACCTCATTTTTGGGGGTTAGACATTATTGTTAACTTTTAGTTCTTGGTATTTTCTTGGGAATTAACTTGCAAACTTTAAAAAATTGATTTCCAAATTTCGATTTATAAAGATTTTGTCTTTGAATTTCAATTGGAGATTATGGGTTTCTTCTACTCATTACATAAGTTCATGAATTCTTCTTCTAAAAATATGAATTGTGTTCTTCCAAGTATGAGTAACTAAATCCACAACTAGGGTTATGGGAACCATGAGCAATTAACAAAGTATGCATAATGACTAAGTAATTCTTGAATAGTGTTGATGCATGCATTGGTAATTCTTTCGCTTAGAAATCTTTTTAACGAGTGCACGCATTAAAACTCGCCTTGTTGCTACTTGCTGGACCAAGGAGGTAGTTAATAAGAAAAGAATTATCAACAGAGATTTAGTGTGATACTATCTAATACTCTAATGTCAATTGTGCGAGGGTGAAAACTAAGCCATACATTGATTTAATGTCTAATATGAGGTAAAGGTAAGGGTTAGTAAAGTATACACACATAGTCGGACCAAGGTGTACAGTGAAATTTCCTATTTGGCGGACCAAGCACTTAGGGATACATATCTTACCACTTTGCATGTGATACACTAGGATAGGCTTACTATTATTAGGATTACCGCGTTATGAGCTTATGGGGAACACATACACCCTAGTTTATCTCTCTTATTGATAACAATAAAGTTTTGAATCCTGCTCACTTGTTACGTAACAACAATCAAGTTATTTGTTTCACAACCCCCCTCCCCTTTACTTACTTGTCTCAAAAATAAGTTAACTTAACAAATATAATAGTTAGTTAAGTTTAAGTCTAAACCATATTCCTCGTGGGATCGACCCCAACCTACTAGTTGGGTTCTTTATTTGACAATGATCGCTTATACTTCTTCAGGGAGGTGTACTTTGAGCGTATCAAAGGTCCAGAAAATCATCCATTTACAAAACATAGCAAATCAAATGCCAAACGCATTTACTGATTTGAAAAGGATAACAAAGTCACATATTCGTGAAGTGAATGTGCCTATCCGGATTGACATCACAAAAGGACCATCTACAAGTGTCTTGGTTTCTTAATTACAAGCACGCCTGAAGCATGGTAGACCATTGGGTTCAAAGGATAAAAATCCTAGAAAAAGAAGTACGAAAAATGACACTATAAAATAATCCCGCAAAGAGATTCAAGATCTGATTAATCCTGATATTCCTGAAGAGATCAGTGAACCCGAGACTCAAGTGAATGAAGAACTTTCAATAAGTTTTACGGGTGATGGGATAAATTTAGATCAATAAAAAATTATAGTGGATAAGGTTTTCGCATATAATGTTGCACTTAATCTTATGCAAGACAGTGAGGATCTTGAGCCTAAATATGTCGAAGAATGCCGATGAAGATGTGATTGGCCAAAATGGCAAGAGGCAATTCAATCAGAATTAGACTCACTTTCTAAACGTGAGGTTTTTGGACCTATAGTCCAAACCCCAAATGGTGTAAAATTGGTTGTCTATAAATGGGTTTTTGTGCGAAAGCGAAATGAGAGAAATGAAATTGTAAGATATAAGGAACGCCTTGTTTTGCCAGAATTCTCTCAACGACCCGGTGTCGACTATGAAGAAACATATTAACCGGTTATGGATGCAATAACTTTTTGATATCTCATCGGTTTAGCTATACATGAAAACCTTGAAATACATCTGATGGATGTGGTTATAACTTATCTTTACGGTTCACTTGATAATGAAATTTATATGAAAATTCCAGAAGGACTTAAAATGCCTGAAGCATATAGTTCAAAATCTCGGGAAATGTGTTCAATCAGATTACAAAAGTCATTATACGGCTTAAAACAATCAGGGTGCATGTGATATAATCGCTTCAGTGAGTACTTGATAAAATAAGATTATATAAACGACGTCATTTTTCGTTGTATTTTTATTAAGAAAACAACATCGGGGTTTGTTATTCTTGTTGTTTATGTTGATGAAAATAATCTCATTGGAACTCCAGAAGAGGTCCAAAAGTCAATTGAATATCTAAAGAAAGAATTTGAGATGAAAGACCTTGGAAAGACAAAACTTTGTCTTAGTCTACAAATAGAACATTTAGCAGACGAGGTCTTCATCCATTAATCTGCCTATATTGAGAAAATCTTGAAACAATTTTACATGGACAAAGCACATCCATTAAGTACTCCAATGGTTGTCCGATCACTTGAAGTGAGTAAACATCCATTCTGACTTCAAGAAGAGAATGAGGAACCTCTTAGTCCTGAAGTACCTTATCTTAGTGCAATTGGTGCACTTATGTATCTTGCTAATGCTACGAGACCTGACATAGCGTTTTATGTTAATTTGTTAGTAAGATATAGTTCTTCCTCTACACGAAGACATTGGAATGGAGCTAAACATATGTTGCGTTATCTAAAGGGGACTAGTGGTATGAGTTTATTTTATACTAACAAAGATAGTGCAAATCTTGTTGGCCATGTAGATGCGGGTTATTTATCTAACCCACATAAAGCTCGATCTCAAACAGGCTATCTGTTTACATACGGAGGTACTGTTATATCATGTCGATCTATGAAGCAGTCCATTGCCGCTTCTTCTTCAAATCATGCTGAGATAATAGCTATTCATGAAGCAAGTAGAGAATGCGTATGACTGAGATCAGTGATACATTTTATCAAAGAAAGATGTGGTTTAAAGTGTGATGTCAAGATACCCGCAGTGCTCTTTGAAGACAATGATGCATACATAACTCAACTAAGAGGAGGCTTCATAAAAGGAAATAGAACGAAACACATTTCACCAAAATTATTCTTCACTCATGATCTTCAGAAGAACAGTGATATTGATGTACAACAAATTCGTTCAAGTGATAATCCAGCAGATTTATTCACCAAATCTTTATTAGCCTCAACTCTTAAGAAGATCGTACACAAGATTAGAATGCGAAGACTTAACCATCTGAATCGTGGTTTTTATCAGTAAAATACGCGTTGCACTCTTTTTTCCTTAGGCTAGATTTTGTCCCACTGGGTTTTCGTAAAAAGGTTCTTAATGAGGTAGCAAGCAATGTGTATTATGAATGTCTATGTATATTTTTGTTTCTTCAACTTTTCCTTTTACATAGACATCCAAGGGGGAGTGTTATAAAACTAAATGGATGTCATGTGGGGTCACCCCTTTGATTGTCATCACTTTCCATACTAAATGGATGTCATGTGGGCCACCTATTTTGAGAGGTGTCACCACTTGGCCAAGTGGATAACTTCCTAATAGCCAAGTGTTAGTTTGTATATTACTAATTGGCTATAAATAGCCATTACTTTTATTTAGAAAGGGAGAGAGATATAAGAAAAGTTTAGAATAGATTATGCTCTCTGATGAGTCCACGATTTGGACTCATTTAGAGCTTTATTTTAATAGATTTAGTGTCCTCAAATGCATATTTTGTACCAATAACTGATGTAAATCCTTGAATTTCAGGTATTTAGATTGAGGAACAAAGCATGGACACTATTGCGCAAAAAGGAACAAGGCAACTGAAAGAACGAAGAAAGAGAGCTTAAGGATCGCCTAATCCATTAGGTGAGTCGCTGAATGGCCATTGTCTGGCCTAATATTCTAGTGTGTCAAGCCCTGAAGGAGAAAATCAAGTTAGCAATAGAATGGAGCAGTCGGTGAGTCACCGAACGATTCCGCGATGCAGTACCATATCACCCCAAGTACAAAACGTGAAGATGCTGAAGGCCAAAGCAAAAAGGTGATGGACTTGACCAAAGAGCGGATTGCCGAGTGGATTGGTGATCCTGACTTATTACGTCGAATGGTCCTTCGCAGCACATTTTTGGGAGACTATAAGTACGTTTTTAAATTCTTAGTTTAGCATCCAGTTTAGAATTTATCATTGTTATTGTTCAGTTTTCAAGTTGAGAGCTTAGAACTGAGTTTGGAGACATTTTTCCTTAACTTTGAAGATTTTCATTTCTAAGAAGTTGTAAGTGGGTGTTGAAGATTCTTCATCTTAGACCTTTTTAAAGACTATATCAATCCTACCTAGTTAATGAAAACACAACTTGGTAACGATTTTTACCTTTTTATGATGTCTAGCTAAAACCCCAATTCTTAGGGTGTGATTATGTGATTATGGGTTGATATAACTGTTGGGTATTGTTAATTGATAGTTTAATTACTGTTTGAAGGTGTTTTCGTTCAGTAATTGTGGTTGAAATTGATGGGTTGTAGTTGCAAATACAATCCTAACTTCGTGTTTTTGGCATGCTCGAGAGAGAGGTTTTAGAACCAAAATTACTGATTTGATGGTCTGTGGGTATTGGATTGTTATGGGTTCAGCTCGAGAGAGTGAACCCTAAACCTTTTTCCACACATTCAGCTCGAGAGAGTGAATGGAATAAAGTGAGGATGTGCTCAATTGCTAATTATTGGTGTTTGAGAGAAACCAATTTGATTCGGGGTAAATTATTCGAGAGAAAGTTTATCCCCACGAAAGTCTAGCTTAATCACTGATTTACTGTTGTTTACTATTAATTGCAATTACTCGGTTGTCTATCTTAGCCCATAATCCCATCACATCTCCATAATTGTTATTTTCATATTATTTGTTGTTTTAGTTGATAATTGAAACCAAACCCCTCTAATATTCGACACTTGTTTCACCTATAATTTAAACCATGCTTTTATTCGTAAATGTTTTTAGCTATGACTGACTTGAGCATATTCTTACTTTCCTATTGATTCTCAATTACAAACCACTCCCTTGGAATTCGACCCCAACTCACATAGTTGGGTTATATTACTATTCAATGATCGTTGACACTTAGTATTGGATGAAGTGTCCTAATACGTGAAATCACTCTCTCTGGTTCTTCTTTTAAATCTAGTTTATTAATATAAGTTTGTTAAGCTAGTTATTTCATAACAAAGCCATGTTATTCAATTTCTTTTAGATTTGCTCAAAATGGTCAAATATCAACATGTTTATAATTTCTTATTCTTCTTTCTTCCTTTTTAAATAAAAGAATCTATAAAGACTACTCACAAAATTGAACTAAAATTAGAAGATCAAGTTTAAAATTTAAAATTATAAGATAAGCTCACTAATAATATTAAATACAAAATAAAATTTACTCATACTTAATTCAAATTTAAGATTTATAAAATAATGTGACATGTAAAAATAAATTGAAAATGTGATATATACTACCCACTCAACAACAATAACAATAAAATGATAAGAATCATCTAGTTTATATGTATTGACCTTGATCAATATCAACCCAAAAGAATCATGTATTAATTTTGTAGTTTCACATTTTTATGTTATATGTATTTGATAAGTTGTGAATCATTACTTATATTTATTAATTAATTAGTAAAGGGTAGCAAGGGCCGTGCACGGGCACGGGCACGGGCCCAATAATACTACATTGATATTTTATTATAATTTTTAAATAATTTTGTTAGATATATTTAATATAATTAATTATTGATTTATTTGATTAATTATTTTTTAAATCCTTTTTGCCAGTTAATTGGATTCATTTTATTCTATCAGAAATTGTTGACTTAAAAAGGACTATATAATTATTTTTATAAGACAAATTAATTTTATTAGATTAAAATTATTGATTATTTTTTAATTACTTTACACAGTTATTTAAGGATAAAAATAGTATTGAATGAAAACAAAAAACTTGTATTGACTTGTTAAAATAGATAGGTAAAATAATAAAGTGAAAATCACTAATTGAAAAAAATCCTCATTAAATCGATACTAATTCCGTGGAAGCACACAAGTTGACGGAGACGTGGAGCGAAAAGGAGAAGCCCGTGCAATTATTTGAAATTTGTAATTTTTATTTTTGGTACTTTTAATTTCTTAAATACAATATTATTATTATTATTAGTAATAATATTAACGATTTAACATTAATATTTGAAGTCAAAGGTAATTTATGCATAAAAAGATTGAGAAATAAAATGGCATACCCCAACCCAAGGTGAGGCGGACAAGTACCATATGAACACATGCTTTACAAGTGACCTATGACTACTATGCAAATAGATTTACTAATGAGCTACATAGACAACACATGTCGACTAGTTGAACCGATATATGTGACAAGTAAAACTATGAATACAGATGATAGCTTTACAATGTCTACAAAGCATCTACTAGAATCCATGATTGTACCACTATGAAAATACGCATAGTAAGGACTCGGCAAAGCCCTAAATCAACCTGGAGCTCACCAACAATCGTTGAGTATCATGTGCCTACAGCATGAAATGCAGCGTCCCCAATAAGGGACGTCAATACGAAAGAATGTACTCAATATGTAAGGCGTAATACAACCATATGTAAAATGAGAGTTCAAGTGAAACTAAATACAAATAGATAAGGATTTGAGACCACCTTTGCTTATACTTGTGGAACCCTATATGTTACATTCTTTTCTTTACTTTTTTGTGTTATAATCTTTATAAGGCATGATTCAAATGACCAGCTGATCAGTCATAGAATAGGATGACCCATCCTAGGCATTTTAACCCCTAGGATGCTATCCTCATAATTCCACAAATTGGGATCGGCCCATGCTAGGCTTTTGCCCCTGAGCTGCCACCCTATTATACCAATTGGGATCGGCCCATGCTAGGTTTTCACCCCTGAACTGCCACCCTTCTATACCAATTGGGATTGACCCGTGCTAGGCATTTGCCCCTGGGCTACCACCCATAATTATACACATTACTTCACTTAGAATCTTTAATCTTTGAGATTATTGTTTTGATGTTCATAACTCTTTTGAGATTGTTGTTTTGGTGGTCATATCATTGTTGAGATTTGTAACTATGGACCAGTAGTAGAAGACATATTAATATGGACTTACGATAATAACAATGGCATGGGAAGCAAATGTGACATGAATGTGTAATACTTAGGAGCTTATATGACTTAGTAAGCATTTTGACATCTCAAATTGAAGTACATATCAAGTGAAGACATTTAACATTTAGCCAAGAGATTTGAACTCTATATAATAGACAAATAAATACTCACAAACTAATATGAAATACAAGGTATACATGAACGTGGAACCAAGGAAGAACGTGGGAAGATTCAACTTTAGAACGGATACATATTCCAAGTAAGTACATATAAAATGTACAATAAAGAAAGTAGGGATCTTGTGAGGTAACATTTAGTCTAACTCAATGAGAGTGATAACCAATAAAGGGAACATATCAAGACGTGATATATGACTTATGTGATGGAGTAGACAATTGAAGCAAGTTCGCAACATATGGGCAGATTGTATATCCAACATAAAAACATACGTATCATGTGTAATCTAGGATCACTTTGATTTATATAAGGGAAATACGTGCCAAGGGTACTTTGACGATGAAATAAGTTTAAACTTTGCATGCTAAGAGTAAGCACGTACATTTAGTAATAAACTCATATTAGAGTACTCACTTTAATGCTCTAGGGAGTAGGAACTGCAACTATGGATCAGTCACTACCAAGGGCACTTAGAAAGCTTACTTTCTAATACAAGTGTTGGATTCATACCAAAGAAATAGGAAATTGAATAGCCTTACATACCTTGCTATACAATTCAAAAAGTGTGACTTAAGCTCCTTCTCTTTAGATTACTAATCTACAATAAAATAAGTTGTAAGACTAGTATTAACAGCTAATCAACCAATATGCGCTACTTGATCTCACCAAAATAGTAACCAAGCAGTAAGCATGCAATTTATCTAGCCACTATTTTCTTTCCTTACCTTTCCCTTTAATCGCGTCTATATACTATACAACCTTCATATCAGGTCCTCTCCAAAACTCCCTACGATATTTAAGTCATTTAACGTCACCATAACTTCTCCACACATCCAGTCACATCCCTTATCATAACATACATAAAACAATCGTTAAACATAATAATGTAACAAAAGCAATATGAATTGTGGTTTTTGATCACCAGCACTTGAAGAGCTAACATTACTCTTAAGATGCTCAACCGAGCTCATAATTGAATTTAAAGTGGACTCCCCTCCATGGCTGTCCCAACATGAACTAACCAACATAACATCTTCCCCAATAATACACCATGTAGAAGGAACAATTTTCAACTCACTAACATCTACCAAATGTCCTAATTAACTCAAGAACAAGAGGGAGAAAATTGCAGTAGCTTACCTTACTGGACAGAACTACCACTTGCTAAGACTTGATTCTTTAAGGTAAAGGTTGTCCTCCTCAACCTGTCTTAACTTATACCTTCCAATAGATTTAACTCCCTAATATTCAAGAACCCTAATAGTATTTAATGGCTGCTATATGAAGCTAAGAGAGAGAAGAGAGAAAGCTCTATAAATCATATTTTTGTTAAAGTAAAACATAGTTGGAAAAAGCTTATATCAATACCTTTTAAAGGGACCTTCTTTAGCCGACTTTCTCACTCATTTTGGGTCATAATTTATCAAATAGGTGATCTACCTACTTGGACTTTCCACTTGGGCCTTTTTGGACTTAAGAATATTGGGCCTTGGCTCTCTATTTTCCTCTTATTCTTCTAATCAACTTGGGCTAGATTAATGCAAGTAAGTGGCAATGTACTTGGCCCAATAACATAGTCAAAAGAGTCTTAGTAGGTGATGCACCTACTTGGTCCTTTGGGCTGGTCAATAAGTCAAAGTAGGTGATGCACCTACTTAGTCCTTTGGCTGATCAATAAGTCAAACTAGGTGATGCACCTACTTGTCACCTACTAACTTAGTTAAGTCAAGCAAGAAACTCAATATTTTATTCCATTTCTAGACCTTAATATCTTTAACTTAACTTAAAACTTATATACACTATGTCACTTTAAAATTTATACTCAAATACCACCTTATGATCTCAAGTTTAAATACTTTCATCGACGTCAACTTAATCAGGTCGCATCAAAATCTATGGACAGTTCACTTTAAACCTATTCTATTGTCACTAGTCGCATAAGAAACCGAGTCCATAACTATATCACAAGGCAATTTATAAGCACCATATAAATAGAACTAGTACACATAGAATACGGGGTGTTACATAAAATAACGGGAAAAGGGTCTGAAAAATACTCCAACTTTAGCCAAAATTGTTGTAACGATACCAAACTTTATGGAGGACCTTTTACCCCCCCCCCCCCCCCCTACACTATTTAATAGTGTATTTTAAAGGTACATATGTGCCCACGTGGACATGTTACTATTTATAATTATGCAATATTTATGATGTCCACGTGGACATATATATACCTTTAAAATACATTATTAAATAGTGTAGGGGGTAAAAGGTCATTTTCAAAGTTTGGTATCGTAACAGCAATTTCGGCCAAAGTTCAGATATATTTCAGACTTTTTTTCCCTAAAATGACTAAACGTGTTACTTAGTTAATAATAATAATAAAATATGATAGAATTTTGGATAATTAAACCAAAAATTTAGATTTATAACATCAGTGATATATACTACACTTAATTAAGTCGTACTAAGTCAGTATGATTTTTTTTTATAATATAAAATTTAGAAACCTGTATAATTAATATATGTATAAATAATAAAAATTTATATTATTTTATAAAAGATAAAACATAGAATAACTAAAATATAAATAAGTAATACATAAATAATTAATTTTCATTGCTTAGATTATTTTAGAAAAACTGCATTATTAGTTCTAATTAACTATGAAATATCCCCTTTTAATTAACACTCAATAAGATAAATGATGACAAATTAAAAAATGTATTTAAATATCAACACCATGTGTCATTCAGTGAGTATGCTAGCAAAATCAAAGACTGCAAAATGGTAAGTGTTGGGCTCAATTTTTACAAAGAAATTGTGTTGGATTTCATGGGGACATGGATGTCTAATACTTTTGTGTAAGATGAAAAGGTACCTATATGAAGCTTTTAAGTACAATAGCTGTAAAACACAAATATAACATAATATCAAAAATGCCCTTAAAGTGAAGCAAGCATGTTGACGGGAAGTTGTATGCTTATTCCCGTTATTATACACTAATTAAATTAAATTAGAACAAAAGGAATAATTTTTTAAATTTTTTTTCCGAAACACAACGTGCCTACTTTAGCATAAAGTCTTGAATTTAAAACTAAAAGTCATATATAGCTAAAACGAATTCCATAATTTCAAAAAAATTATACGGTAATTAAATTAGAGTAAAACGAAAGAAATAAATTTTTAAGTTTTTTTCCCGAAATACGCTGAAGCAGACGTGCCTGCTTCAGCCGAAATTTTTTTATACAGTACTTAAATTAGATTAAAACAAAAGAAATAATTTTTTAAGTTTTTTTCCCGAAATACATGAAGCAGGCACATTGACGGAGACGTGCTTGCAATTAAGTAAAACAAAAGAAATAAATTTTTAAGGTTTTTTCTCGAAATACGCTGAAGCAGACGTGCTTGCTTCAACCGAAAAAATTATACAGTAATTAAATTAGAGTAAAACAAAAGAAATAAATTTTTAAGTTTTTTTTCCCGTAATATGCTAAAGCAAACGTGTCTGCTTCAGCACAACTCTCTCTTATATAATAAGAGAATATAACCTCTAATTATGTAATTTTATTAATTACTATATTTTAAAAAAATTACATATTTAAATAATTTTAAATGTAATTAAAAAATATTTTAATAACGATAGTCAAGATTTAAAACACCTTAAATATGGTAGATATCAATATATTATAGGAAAATAAATTCGAAATATAATTATTACTTAATTATTACATGTAATAAGCAATTATTGAAATTGCCAACATAAAAGTTGAATCATTTTTTGCTATGATTTCAGTTAGCAATTTTATTAATAATATAATTTTTCTGATGATAATTCAAATGATTTTTTTTTAATTTCAAACCTTTTCTAGCTATCCATCTCTAGAAGTAGGACGGGAGAAAATCGATATATTATTTTAAAAAAATTCCTAAATATTTTATTAGTAGAACAATATAAAAAGTAATGACATTTAATTAAAATTCATCATCATTAAAATCTCACCTTATATAAATTTTGCACTTAAAGTGCATATAAATGATAAGAAAAATGAACAAAGGAAAGAATTTATAAACGTATAAGAGTTTTAAATTTAAATTTTTAATGTTAAAACAATTTTTAAAAATAAAATTTGAAAATATTTTAATAACGATAGTTATCACTCAAAACACTTTAAATATGATAGATATCGACACATTATAGAAATCATAAATATCATATAGTTCATAAGTACTATTGGGTATCGACCTCATTTAATATCAACTCAAGCAAGTTATATATTAATGTTGAAGTCTTGCATATTTATTAATTATTATATTTTAGAAATATTTAAATAATTATGTGACGACTCTAATTAACAATAACTCAAGCGAATACTCACTCATTAACGTTGTAGTCCTATGCTCATATGTTATGAGGGTTGTTCCCGGGCATCCTCAAAAAAAAAGGTTATTATACACCCCAACCCCATCCCTTGGGGAAAAAAAGGTAGCACCGAAGAAAGGAAAGAGCGAGATGGTGGTTTTTGTTGTTCTCGCGAAGCGAAGAATAACTTGCGAATAAAATTATTTGTAATTAATATTATCATATCACTAATTAAGTAGTTTTATAAATTTAGTGTGTCTAAATAAATTTAAACTATGTATTTAAATAATTTTTAAAATAAAATGTGAAGATATTTTAATAAAACAATCAAAACTCAAAATATTTTAAAGTGTTGACCCTAATTAAATAAACTAAACATTTCTACACTATGACTCAATTAAAGATAGACCCTTACATTCTATAAAAACACTTACAGTTTTTTATAATATGAATATCTCACGGTTACACTCGTCATTCTCCTATAAAGTTGTTCATATTTTTTCTAAAACAATTTAAACCTTGTATTGGATAGAAATCCTGCATAAATGAAATTCTTCTTAAATAATTATATATAAAATAATTTTAAAGTGAAAGAATAATAAAACTAAAAACTAAAAAGAGATAATATATAATAAAATATTATTATTAAATAAAATTACAAATATCATACGTAATAAAAGTAAAAGAAAGTCGTTATTAATAGTTGGTATATCTTATTAAAAATAATTTAAATTCATTTATTATTTTCAAAAAATATTAATTTTTCTTTTAATCAAATGCATTAACAATTTTTTTTATTTTTTTTATGATTTCGTAAGAATAACTTCAAGAAAAATTTATTTATGATTTTAATTTGTAGTTTAATAATTATATTTTAATATAATTATACATAAATTTCATAAGATGTGTAGCTGTAAAGTGCAATAGATTGATTTTAATATGTAAACAGTATATTTAAATTGAGTTGTATTATAAAATTGTTTAATGTATTTATTATTTATACACGAAGAATATTAAATTAAATCTCATAAATAATTTTTGTGATTTAAAAAAAATGCTTTATATTAGTGAAGCTTCATGGAGTGCTAAAAATAAAATCAATTATTTTCACCATTTTTTAAAGAGGCAACGAAAGAAATTTATCTATACATAATAGGAAAGAATAAGTGACACATCAGAATCAAAAAAATTCTCAAATTTTCAGTTTTAAAAAAGAAAATTTTAGTGCCACTTGTCAGCATCAAGAAATTTCTCAATTTTTCAGTTTTAAAAAAGAAAATTTTGAAATTTTTTTTTTCATTTTCAATTTAAATTTTAATATATATATAAATTTAAAATTTTAAAAATTACCACAGTTAATTTAACTTTTTCTATTATTTTATCTTTTTCAAAAAGTGAATGATTGTACACGTATTTAATGTTTAAATTCTTTTGGACTTATTTTTTTCTTAATCGAAATATTTAATTTTGTCTCACGTGTTTGTGAATTTATTGGGGGTAATCAGAATTTTTATTTTTATTTTAATTAATTTAACAAATGAAAAATGAAAAATTGGAGACTCACACGAAACAGATACCACATAAAAGGTAAATAACGTTTGTTTAACTCTTTGTTTAGCTATTTAGCAACTACTTCTTTAAAACAATTTCAAGATAAGTTTATCTCCAATAGGGATTAAAAAACAATTTTCAATTTGTGTAATTGAAAAAATTATTTACTATTTAAAAGATAACCACCAAAATTCTTAGTTGTCATTAACTCACATTATGTGAATATTATATTTATTCCAATTCACATTTATATTCTTCTTCTTTTATATTCTCACTAGATGGGCATTGGCCCGTGCCCAACATTTTGTGTTCATAAGTGATTATTGATCCTTAGTTGTTTTGCATAGTTACTTGGTGCTGCAAAATGAGAGTACAAAAGAAACTAAAAGAAAGAAAAATAGCATATGCATAAGCATAAAATTGAATGCAACGATCTTATTCAATAACGTAGCTTCAATCTAGTCAAAGTACGGGCAATCCTCAAGATCACAAATTTTATCAAATAGCTTTCAATATCACAGAGTTGTAGTAGCATAAACACGTTTAACGTTGGTATATCTATAAACAAACTTGAGTAATGGTTTGCCTCGTACATAAGGTTGTGCTAGTTTTTGGCTATGACAATGTCTGCTAAGGAATAAACATGACCAACTTCAATAGTTGTACCGACCATTTCTAGCACTCTTCTCTTTATGAGAAGATTTGAAGAAGTGAATGTTATAAAAGATGTTTGGAGGACAATTGAGGAATAGAACAAAAGGTCCTCAATTGAAAAGATCCAAAGATTAAATCTTTCTAGCATCCAAAAGATTAGTCTTTGTCGGTATTTCCACTCTTATATATACACAATCCAATGGATGGAAAGAAAGTTGTTTCCGCGACTTCACTTGCACATACCAAACCTTTCCCATAGAGTGACAATTGTGTTTAATTTCATGTACTCCTCCATAACTGTTTGTCTGAAAATAGTACACCGAAAAAAATCTCCCTGTAGAAGCTAATCTGTACCTACGAACCCAATGGGAGAAGAGCCTTAATATATTAAAATAGTGCATTAAATTTGAAAGTTGTACCTGCAAGCAAAATGACACCAGAACACATGCAGTCTCATTCAATCCATATTCTAAGCAACATATATAACACTATCCATATAAAAAAGGAATTAGAGATACTAAATAAGCAGCATAAACACAATTCATATTAAAAATAAGAGATACTAAATAAGCATCACAAACATAATTCTTTTGGTTATTTTAATCCTTCCGAGGAAGTAAGCAATACATTGCTCCTCAAATGGCTCTTGCTTTTCACTACCTCGAGAAAATATCAACCAACAGAAAGAAGTCCTGCCAGGGATTCTTCACAACCAAAAGAGCTGTAGTAAAACAGAGTAGATAAACTACACCCCAAAAGGGCAAAATAGGAAAATGTGGATGTATTCTTGGCTGCTGGATGAGCAAACCACGTTCACATCTTTGAACCGAACTTCTGAATATTTAAGATTCCAATACAGGAAACAAACTAAATCTTGCCACTCTGATGATTCAATTGATGCAGTGTAATTCTGCTTTGTGTTCTTTCAAACATTACACCAAAAGAGACCTTTAGCGGCAATTGATTTTTCTTTTAGCGGCAATAGTTATTGCCACAAATACATTTACCGGCATTTGATTAAATGCCATTGGATCCAATGTCGCTAAAGCCTTTAGTGACATTTATGTCGGGTGCCAGTAAAGACCCTTACTATTGCCACTAAAAGTAATTACTTTTAGCGGCATTTACTATTGCCATTAAAGCTACTTTAGAAACAAGAATATTTGTGGCATTTAAATTCACCTTAATTCACATATTTAACCCTCTTTCATAACATCAAAAACAAAATTCACAAGAGAAATAAGTTCGAAGATAGTAAAGAAGAATTACCAAACTCAAAACAATGTCATTCACTTAAAATAAGAACAAACAATCTTAATACATTCAATTTTTATGTTGTAGCGGTAAAAGAAACTATGAATCATCAAAATAGAAAAAATGTGTTAAACAATGGAAAAAATAAGGCAATTAAGCCAGTGTTGTTCCCTAATGCAAAATGTGACAGCTTTCTGGATCAGTGTGTCAGTCATTCCTTGAACAAGCTCACCATTTGAATGAGTATGCCACTGTACACATATAGCAGTAGATGGTTAGACGACAAAAAATTGACATGCCAATTACATATCTTACTCACTAAGATCTAGGTGACTAATATTCGAAATAGAGACAGAATAGAAAAACACCACCCATGGTCCCGTCATGTACCTAGTTCAGATATAATATTTCATATCACAACTAAGGAATCAATTGATAAGCAACAGCCTCGTTAGCAAGAGGTATAAACTAAAGTAATGCCTTTTCAAATCCACTAAGTAGTTCATATATATGACGTCCTGGCAAGTCTAAAGTAGTGTGTTACTACACACCAATTCAAACACTAAGGTTCAGGAAACATTTACCGTCAAGCAAAATCTCAGAAAATATTAATAATCTCATAGTAACTTTTAACTAGTTGATTATACTCCAATGCTTGACATATGACTTATCAAGAAATTAAAATCAAACTAAGCAGCAAATAGAGAACAGTAATACCCGAGCTCAAGCATGTAAAACTTGATGTATAAGCAGAATATGAACATGAGTACCAACCCTAAAAGCAGAATATCAACATGAATATCAACAGAATATCAACATGAGCAAAATAGTCTGTCTTATTATGATTGGAGCTACCATCAAACTCTAGACAGTGTTACGGGTTTCCATAATTAGAAGATAATCTGGCTTATAAAGGCCACTGCTATGGAGGTCTTGGTGGAAAGAAATTTCTAGTGTATTTATTCGTAATAAGTTACTAATTAATACATGCCATTACATTGTAAATTTAGTTATTTAATGAACATCGAGTTAGCCACTACTATCCTTCATCTGTATGGTAGATAACTTAGCTATCCTTTAAGTAGAAAAATGCTTATGCTTTATAACATAGCTAAAAGGTTTCCATCTATTGATCAGTAAATAGACTTCAATTTATTGATGTAACTAAGAAAAGAAGAAGAGTTGATTGCAAATTTACTTGCAATCTCCAACAATAGATTCAGAATAATCACTTTGGTAAGTGATCCCTTTCGTATCACATATCTGAATGACAAGTAAAAAGTTCGAGTTGTGTGATCCCAATAAAATAATTAACAAAGCACAACCAGTTCTATCAGTAAAGTCTCAAGTTAGAGTAATCTTCTCTTCAAAATTTTCTCCAACTAAGAAGCATATAGAAAACGGTAGTACCCGAGCTCAAGCATGTAAAGCTTGATGTATAAGCAGAATATCAACATGAGTATCAACATGAGTAGGCTTTATGTCGAAATCATATATCTAAAGATTAGCATGTTTATTCATCACAATAGAAAAACAAGTCATCGAGCAAGTTGAACAAGCCTTCCCCCATCACAGAACTATCGAAATGCAAACTTTCAACATATATTCAACAGAAATTAGTAAATCAAATGAAATTCAGAATGTAAAAAGTCCAATAAAACCACAAACCTCAGAATTGAGAAGCATAAAACGAAGAATCAATAGCTTGACATTACACATATAACCAAGTAATAGTAGTATCTTTTGGACAGACAGAGCTAGGTGTTTACTGTTAAGTTTCCCACAAGCCATAGCAAAATCCAAACTTTCAACATACATTCAATAGAACTTAGAAAATCAAACAAAACCCACAGTACATAGCATCTTGCACACTTAAAGACATAATTTTGTAGAGATAATTACTACAGGCCTAGTGTTACCTAGAAGGACTACAATGTGACATACCAAAGGCAATAGCCTCAAAATTCAGTATAACAAGGAAATAGATTTGGAGAAAGACATACCTAACATAATCCCAATGTTCTTCCTCTCAGAAACATGGCCTATAATAGATGCAAAAAGAAGGGAGATTCCAATTGATTGGTTGAGGTAATGCCTTTTAAAAAAAATTAATACACATTACCTGTACTTGACAAGTTGAACGCACATAATATTGATGGTAGAGGACAAGCAACAGGGGAGGGGGCATAATGCTTACAAATAAGTCATTTAGCAAGAGAAGGAAAAAAGCAAGGCATAGTCTTTGCATCATGCACTTGACTACCTAGTCTTAATATATTTCCCTTCAATTAACAAGTTTTAACACCAAAACATTTGTAATCTACTTGACTGATAACAAAAATCCCCAATGCTGTAATTTTCCAGCTTTCATTTCCATGTCATTGTCAGTTAACAAATGTGAATTTACAGTTGGTTGTGAGACTTGAAACTAAGCAACTACCAAACTAAAATAGGAAAAGCAGCAGTAGTTTACAGTTGGTTCTGATACTTGAAACTAGCAACCACCATCAATAATGGAATTTTTGTTCAAGTTAACTACCTTAGTCAATAATAAGAAATTTTGTTCAAAGAGCACCATCAAAAGCAGTAGATACAACCTCACCCACTATCATACAAACTCGATTACAACAACTTGTGATGTTGTAATTAACACAGTATAGGAGAATATTAAGATTGAGCTCTGAATTGACACATTTGGAAGATCACTAAGTAGCTACGAATGAACCTGAAGGAAGTTCTTCATCATGGTGATGTATCCTCATGTCTGCTCTTCATTCCTTCAATCAAAGAACTACCTATATATAAAGAGAACATGTAGTTTTAGTTAGTTTCACTTGCCTTGGCTCGAAGAAATCTGAAATTCAACATACTCCATCAAGACATCAGCATTTACACCCCCTCCATCTTGTTCTCTTAAAAGCACTTAACCTAGTGAAACAATAAAATTACATTATTCCTACATTAAGATCCTCTATAATCCAATTCTTGCAATAAACAGAATCACTCGTTTAACATACTTGACTTCTATTAAGAGCCCTTTTGTTTGATAAAGAAATAAGACATTTACATTAAGAATAACAGAAAATAGCTTGGATAAAGAAGGAGGGATCCAATGGATTGACAACCAACATAAAGTTAATTGATTTATGATGAACCCACACAAAATGGTATTATATTAACAATTGACACATACCGATATTGAACTAGGAATGAAAACAAGTACAAGCCATAACAATATGAGATACACACAGGTTACACATGCCCAGTATTTTGGTCTTCTAAGTTCAGCACCCAAAGTAACATCAATAGAACGTACAGAAGTGTAGAAGATTACAAGCAAAGTGGTACTTAGTCCTTCTGCGAATATATATCCTCTATTCACAATTGCTCATTGTATGAAATACAGTTGTACAGTGTGCAAATGAGCTGGAGCAGACCAATACCTATGCTAATGTTCATCGAATTTCTAGAAGGAATACGAGTGAAAAATGTAGGTACATTAGGAACTTGAATATCAGATTTTGCATAAGTACGCGAAGTCTCAAGTTCACCGCATAAAACTGTAAAAGTACACTCTAATGATTCACTAGCCAGACTTCGGCAGTAGAGATCACGAAAAGATTTAGCCTAGTAATTGAAAATTTAAGTTTTATATGAATAAATACAGTTTCAATTAACTACTAAGTTTAGTTGTTTACCTTCAAATAGGAGATCAAAAATCAAACTCCACTACAACTAATTTGGTTGCTATCTGCAATTCTGCACCAATTTTATTGGATACAAGATCAGACTATGTGATACAGAAACACATGCATCAATTCAAACAACATAAAAGATAGAACACTAGAACATACACCCATACAAGGCCCAACAATTGAATAAAATGGATATTAGTAGCCACCAAACGGCATGGCCGTACAGTTCGAATTCAATCCGATTGAATATGAGGCAATCGGCGATGATGAATTTGCTAATATGAATACAAACTGATGACGGTGAGCTTGTGAAGAGACGTTGATGGCTTTGATTCGTCTTTCTTCTCATCAATAGCACTGATGTACTGAACTCTGTCGCTGATGTGTCGAACTCCACCGCTGTTGTGCCGATTTCCGCCGCCGTGGTGTTGATTTCCATTGCTGACCATTTGAGTTTCGTTGAAGGGAGAAGACGGAGGAATATTCAAAGTAAAAAGGAATCGGGGCAAAAAGTAAAAAAAAAAAATCAATTCAGTGAAAAGGAATTGGGGCAAAAACTATTATACCCTATTTATTTTTAATTGCTGGTGAAAAGTACTTGGTATACCGGCTAAAAGTTTAAATGCCGATAATTGTATAGTTTATATGATGTATAGTGGCAATTTGTTTATTGCCACTAAAAGAATTTTTATTGTAGTGAAAGAACTAAAACCCAAGTTGTCTTGCTGCAATGACAAAGGCAACTTCATCTGGTGACTCTACTTCATAGGAGATCTCACCTATTTTTTTGTTCACATCAGGATAACAGTATGACAAATCGCTAGCACTCTAAAAAACTTTGTAATATGTGTCGATGAGACTCATGGACCCATTGACCATTCATTATATGCTCATCTTTGAAGTTGAATCCTTTAATAGATGTCTTCGAGTTAACAGTAGGGTCACTTGATTCCTACACGTCATTGGAAGTATCGCCTACTTCCTGTGATCCATCTCTTTTTTACTTTGCCCGGGCCCTCTCTACTTTTGTCACAACACGTCCATACGCAACACCTGCTATTGAACATTTGACAAACTCCATGGAGTTGCATGTTAAGGTGTCTGTTTTGACTGAGGGTATTGTGTCAACCAACCCACGTTCCTCATTCAGATTAGATGTTCTTGCATGAGCTGGTTTATCTGTTTCCTCATAGTACATCTTCCTATCTTGATTGATGAATATGCTCTGTAAACCTTCACAATTTCAATAAACACATATAGCAAAATAGGAATCAAGTAACCATACAACATAAGGGCTGTCAAGAAATGAAAAAATGCAGCCAGTGAAGCTCTTATAGGATCATAAAACACACTTGTCTTGTCTGGTTGAAGATACCATCTCCTTAGTTTCCCACCAGAAATGTCATTTTTAGTTTCAATCCCAAAAAAGATAGATCTAATAAAAGTTATTGTAATTAAGGTACCAAAAAGGACATGTATTTTATCCATCTTTATCTCAATTCCACTCTTCTTAGAAGGAGGATCTGTAGAATTTTGCATTAATTTTGTGTCATGACCAGTAAAAATAACCACACCATAAAGTATTGCGTAGCTTGGAACCTCGCAGAAGTATTTGCTGCACTGAAAGAGAGTTCTGCTGATTATCATAATACAGAGTTCCAATGAAAGTATAAAGATCTTCATTTGGATCTTCACACTTAACAACAACTTCAAAAGTTTGAGAAGAACCATCGTCTTACAAGGAGGATGTGATATTTAATGCATGCTTCACCTTAAGGTTAGTCTATCCATCAAGATTGGAGATTTTGACATAACATATTCCATCCCCGTAGCTAGATAAAAGAAAAAGCAAATCAGTGGGGAAATATTGATCCTTGTACACTTTAATAAGATCACCAACTCGTTAACGGTTTCATCTAGTCTCTTGAAAAGTATGATTTTCAGTGTAAATATTTACTTTCCGGTTATTGGCCTCAAAATCCTGAAAAAGATTGCATAAAAAGAACTAAAATTTTACAAAGAAGGACCAACGAATATATTCCTGAACATGCTTACAACTAACCAAAAGCATGCCAAGTTGCCAATATTTTTTTGTCAAACTGCCAGAACCAAAGGCATGCCAACATAGACTAAGAGTAAAATATTGACCAAAAGGTAAGAGTACAACCTTGCAATTACACAACTAAAGACATCAGAAAGTCCTAGCGATGTTTCTTCGACATGAAATTCAGACCACTCACATTATAGTACATCTAATTTTACACTTGAGATACATGCATTTTTCGTCCATAACTAAGTGATGGCATGAGTGATTCTCTTGGTTATTGCTTTAAAGTTACATGTAGTATATTTTTTTTCTTTCTAAATTCTGTTGTACGTTCATGGTGTCAAACAAACAGGCATATATATGAATTTTCTTGCATCTCTTTGGTGGAACTAATGCATTATGAACTTGAAGCTAATACAAGCTCTAATGATGGAAAAATTTGCCAAATAATATATCCTTTGGTCCTTGGTTTGATGATAAATTTGGCATATTGTAGCATATTAAAAATCAATTTGTTGGGGCGTGCATCGCACGGGCATCACCCTAGAATCTACTTTCTCACAAAGGCCTACCTTAATTATTCCAAATACTTTCAAGATTATAAGTTCATGAAAAACATGTTCCACACAGAGTATGTTACCCTGATAAATAACATGAATCAAGTGTTAGGACCGAAATAAGCAGGTGTAATGTGGAAGCTAGCAAAACAAACCTCGAAAGATCACGAGTAAGAAGACAAACAGGAAACACATCAAAAGAGACAGATTTAACATGGTTCGATCAATTGACCTACGTCCACAAAGGACATGAGCAATCCACTATAAATATGAGAGTACAAAATATAGAGAGAAACAACCTCAACCAATTCATTCGGAATACAAGGAGGTACACAAAATTCTCCCCCATAACCGCGACTCTCAAAACCCTAGGACTACATTGTGAATGCTAATTAAGTTAGAAAGAACAAACCTATATTTATAGAGTCCTAAAACCCTTCCTACAATAAAAGGACTAGTCAAAATATTAAAACCTTTTCCTAAAAGAAAAATTTATTTATGGTAAGAAATCAGGGCAAATAACCCCAACAAATCTTCCCCTTGGCCTGAATTTCTGACAAAATAAACTTGTCCACCTTCTTCACATAATCTTTAGGATCTTGCATCTCTTCTCCATAATCTCCTCCATCGAATCTACGTCTCGACACAGAGAACCTCTCTGATACAGTTTCTCTAACAAAGATCTTCATTATTGTCAAAAAGGTTGCGACTAGAACTACACCCACCAAGATGAACATCCATCTCTAACATGGTTCCATCATTGAACAATGGCTCTGATATCACTTGTTAGGACCGAAATAAGCAGGTATAATGTGGAAGCTAGCAAAGCAAATCTCGAAAGACCACGAGTAAGAAGACAAACGAGAAACACATCAAAAGAGACAGATTTAACGCGGTTCGGTCAATCGACCTACGTCCACAAAAGAGATGAGTAATCCACTATAAATATGAGAGTACAAAATATAGAGAGAAACAACCTCAACCAATTCACTCGGAATACAAGGAGGTACAAAAAATTCTCCTCCATAACCGCGATTCTCAAAATCCTAGGACTACATTGTGAATGCTAATTAAGTTAGAAGGAACAAGCCTATATTTATAGAGTCCTAAAACCTTTCCTACAAGAAAAGGACTAGTCACAATATTAAAACCTTTTCCTAAAAGAAAAACTTATTTATGATAAGAAATCAAGGCAAATAACCCCAACATCAAGATCTAATGGTATGACACTGCAGCTGAATAAGCAAACAAAAACCTTTAAAAATATGAGAAATTGAACTCCAAATGACACCTAAAAATTAAAATGCCAAGTGAATTCCAATGACAGCATGAAGATAGGAAATCAATATTCTCTAGAACCAATTTAGGATGCTATTTGTACTACTATGTGATGTGTTCGTTCACCAAGAGAAGACAATTATTTCATAAAAACTCAAGAAAAATATGAGGAAATTAGAAAAAAGAGGCTCAAATTGGAGTGTTTACCCGTAAATAGCAAAACACTCACATGAACTCATGGAGTAACTTTAAATAGCTATTTCATATTCCCGAGTCTCCCGACAAATATCAAATTGAAGAAACATGAAACGGTAAGAACTAAGAAGCCATAAAAATGACACGCAAACAACCAATATAAACTTTTTCAAATCAAAGACTACCTTTAAGGTAGTATCGGTTCTTATCGTTCTTAAAATATAAAAGACCCATAAATTTTTCAGAAAAAATGATGAGAAAGACTGGGAGCCCTCTGAGTAACATTGATAAAGGACCAAATTGAAGCTTACCGCCATTGTTGAAGAGGGATTTGAGATTTGAGGTTGTAAATTTTTGATTAGTAAAAAGGATGAGGTTAGAAGCAAAACTTGGAAATATGGACACACGTGTTTAGAGTAGAGAAGAATAGATGAAAATTGTTTAATAAAATGGGCTAATACATGAAATCCAACTCAATGAAATGGGTCCACTACATAGTACAACTTATATTGTGTCAGGCACAATTAGTTATTCTGCGTTAGTCCTTTCTTGTTGGCTTATAAATAAGGTTAATAATAATATGTTATATCCATTTAAAGGGGAAAAATAAAAACTTGACCACAAACGTCACAAAACAAAGTGGAAATACAGCAATTTGTGGGATCCTTCTCAATTAAAGGCTTTCAACCCTATGACATATATAACAACTCTTGAATTATATTATCATGGCATATATATGGTTTTTTTGCAATCACGAATAATACATGAATCATTCAGTATTATTGTCCATGGATTTGTGCACTGTGCTGAAATCATAACAAAAAGTCGCTGCCAAAATGTTTCGACAGTTACAAATATGCAGAAGGAAGGGTTGTAGATGCAACATTTTATGCGCTACTCGAATAGAGATTTTTCTGTTTATTACAACACAAATGATATTGCACAAATTTTTTTATGGAAGAGGTAGGAAATTAAAGGCTTGGTTGACATGAAACTATCTCTGTCTCTTCTACACAATTATGAGACCATCAGTATCCGTTTTCCAATTTTGGAATCCACATATTCTGTAATTCTTATTTGATAATTTTGAGAAATGAAAGAAATTTTACTTTAATATATAAGTAAAAAATTATAGGTGAAAATGTATTGCACCATGTATATTCCAATATATATTGCACGTCTTGGACATTTATTGTCACGATCCAAAAATAGACGTGATGACACTAGTCGTATCCCACCAAGACAAGTTAGCCTAAAACCCAACTAATATGGCGAATGCGGAAGTAAAACGAGAATGAAAGTTTAATACTATTAAATAATACGGAAATTTATAATCAATGTAAATAAACCCCCAAAACCTGGTTGTCACGTGCACAAGTGTCTAATGTATTACACTAGAATCGAAAGAAAACATAAGTTTCAAATGATGTTGTCTCTAAAATAGAACAAGAACAAGATCATATATAGGAGTAAGAAGGTTCGATGAGATGACAAACAGCTACCTCACAAATCTCCACAAAAAGCCTAAAAAAAGAAGAGAATAGAAAGTATCACGCAGATCGGGGTTCGTAACCTACAATAATGTAGAAGCAATGGGTGAGTACCAAACCACACGGTACTCAGCAAGTAAACTTCTAAACACAAGCTAAGGTAATAGAATACAGGTACTCTATACACCCCAATCAAACCTCCACAACTACAACCAGTATAAAAATCAGTCCAACCTAATAGTTCACAATTTACATAGCACATAGTTCAACCACATCCCATCAACAATACAGACCAACAACACACAAGATTAGGTTCGCCAATCACAAGTTCACAAATGATAAAGTTATGCAATGGCATGGGCCGCAATGTCAAGTATAGTGATGCATTGCATGTCTGACCTAACCCAATGTCTCTCATTCTAGGACCCATGGGGGACATATTTATCCATGCATCTGTCATGGCATGCGACACGACCCTCGATGATAAAATCTTTCATGGTGTGCGACACGTCCCTTGATAATAGAATCCATCACGACATGCAACACGTTCCTCGAATCATAATATCCGTCGCGGCGCATGATACGTCCCTCGAAATGGTATTTCCTCTTTAATTTCTTATTCTTCCACAATTCACATAACACTTGTCACAACCATGTCTCATAACCAATGAAAATGACATGTTCACACAAATAATGAGAAGATGAACATTTTCATAACAATGCACAATTCACAACAATACAATCGTGATACAACATCAACAATGAATCAATAAGTCTTTCAAACAATTCTCAACACGTCACACACCAATAATTAATCACATTGTTTTTTATTACCCCTTTTTCATAATCAGAATTATTCATTATGGACAAGTCAACCCATCACCAAGTCTCATTACTTCCTAACACATACCAAGGAAATACATGATTCTATACACTTAACAAAGGTTGAGAAATTCACTTGCCTCAATTAATCAACAATTCACTTCGAGACTTGAGTCTTCCCCTTTCACTAGGCTTCCATATCAATGCAATCTATTCAAATAAATAATTACAATAAGATTTCGAAATCAACAACACTTATAGTACTACATGTCTAGCCTAGACCCAAAAATATCACCCAAATCTATAATCAAGTTCCTAATCTTGATACCAATTAACATATCAACTCTCATATTCTTCAAATTTAAAGCCTAGGGTTAGGTCTTAATTTCCACAAATTCCATAAATCTAATGGTATTCATGTAATATAATGCACCTAATATTTAATTAGTTATATTAATATAGAAAAATTTGAATTATAATATGGTAATTATAATAAAATTGTGAAATAAAAAATTAGATACATAACCATTAAATTTAACTACGAAACACCATATAAAATCTAAACTAAAATCCTCAATTTGTGATCATGATTTACTTAATAATCATATGGCCATCACTATACTATTATTGGCTATCTATATGTCATAATTGTCCACCACAGAGAACACACATTTTAATTCCAAATCCTTTCCTCCACCATGATTATATAATGTTAGCACTTGACTAAGCAACTTTCAACATTTAATTAACATGAACAAAAATTTAACTCCATATTGAACTCATCAAAATCTCCCCCCCTCTAATTAGCTAACGCCACATAATGGTTAGGGATAAAAATAATTTAATAATCTAATTACTTGATGTTAATGCTTTCAACAACAATGATTTAACTATGAGTAAACGTAACATTGACACAGAGATGCATGTATCCATAATTCCACTCAATTACAGAACACCCAAAATATTACCTGATAGCCGTCATTTTAGTTATTGTATCGCCGCACGCACAGGTTAGTTTTATGTTCCCCTCTTTATTTTCTCTTCTTAATTAATTATGTACTAAAAGTGACAAATCCTATTAACTTATTTATAAATGGGCAAATGGTATAGGGTATTAAATAAATTTCAGACTTTGCCCATTATTTTCAATTAAATTAATTATCTAAAGTTACTCTTTAATTAAGTAATTACTATTTAATAAATATCCGTCAATTAAATAATCGTAGTTATCGAATAGTTTAAAATTCTCAAACCAACTTCACTGACTGATAAAAAAACTCGAGACTATTATCGAGAGGGGTAAAACATTAATTTTTACGAAAGTTTCCAAAAATAACCTTCCGGGTCATTACATTATCCACCACTAAAAATCATGTTCGTACTCAAACATAAAGAAGAAAAAGAAAGAATAACCGACGTTACCAAGCTTGAGATATGATCTCCCAGAGTCGGTGTACATCTCTCTAAATGAGCTCCTCCTGAAAACCATTCCATCAAGATCTACTACTAAGAAGTGAACTTTTGAATTAAAAAAAATGTAGATCTACAAATCAAGAGTGATTATCAAGTCACAGACTAACCCATGAACCCAATCTGAACTGAAATCCTCTAAGTCATAACACAACCACTAAGACGAATCTTTTCTCATATAACCAGGATAAAATTCTTAATCAATGTCGGCTACAACAAAAAGTAAACTTGAACCAACCACCCCATACTCATAATGCATAAACCATCACAATCTTATCACAATACACTTCTTGCAACATAATCATCCCACGAGTTTAAGTTATAAAAATTAATCTTTATACATTAGGTACCTATCACGAGAGAATCAAACTTACCTAACCCAAAGAAGGAAATGATCATGTAACCACCCAGCGAAAGATACACCCAGGTATACAGAACCTCTAATAACATTGTCGGAGTGCTAGATCAGTAACTGTGATTGTAGACAACTCTTAAGAATGACAAAACTAGACCCAGTGATCCCCACATCCAATCACACATAGTTGAATGCGACCTCAACAACGTGATGAATATTAAGATTGTCGAACAACTGTAAATACCCATGGTAACTCTTCTATAAATTCTCATAAGAAATGTGGTATATGTAGAACCACTAGAATACTTCAATTGCTCCAAAAACAACACCAAATATGTCATATCTGAAACGACCAAGCCTGTCAAAGCATCCTACCCTACCAAGAGGACATTGCAGGATCGGTACACCCGATCCATCACTAGGTATTCACCCATAAAAGTGAAAACA
The DNA here is from genome assembly GCA_029007595.1 of Solanum commersonii. Lineage (NCBI taxonomy): Eukaryota > Viridiplantae > Streptophyta > Magnoliopsida > Solanales > Solanaceae > Solanum > Solanum commersonii. The sequence continues at coordinate 332,614 of JAJTWQ010000125.1, forward strand.
CGCACAAGCGTAGCCAATGAATCATGCTATAAACCATGTCCAGAATGAAGTAGGTGGTTACATAAAAGTATACAGAATCAAGATCGAATAACACTAGATACTCCTTCCATAGTGCCCATATCAAACATCTCCATTCATCTGACACTATCTCTTTGATTTTTAGCTAAAGACAATCAGTTAGTTTGATCTCCATCACAATGGTACACATAATCGATTTATCAAAACCCACATACTCCTCACAATATACGATCGAAGTCAATATTCTTAATACCAATAGAAAATCATAACCACACCGACTATTTACTTTGCTCTCAAATCGTCACAAGTATCCAAGTCTTCTTAACAAACACATTGTCTCCTCCAAAATTTCTGAACTATGGCTCCCTCTCTTTCCATGTAGGCATTTCATGATAGATATGGGTCTCACCCAAGACTGATAACACTAATTTCAAATTTGATAGTACATTTCCATCGAGATAAAGCTATTGAATCACACACAATGTCAACTCCACACAATCTTTCAAATACCATGATCAACTACCATTTCAAACCATCACATACTTATGTCAAAACTCATACAAATCCTTAGTCACTCCAATAATTGTATCTACTATAAGCTCATAACCTCTATTCACCATCAAATGTCGTCTATGTAACACATCATAATGGTCTATGTAGCCCCATCAATAGAGTAGTTTTAATCCCCTTGAAGTCCTCAATCATGTAGTGCATTTATAAGTCATTTACCATAATTTAAATAATCTATCCCTACATAACAAAACAAAATCTTTCACATATCACTGTTTGTCACCCAAACCAAAATCCAATCTTCGTAAAAGTCACTCATAAATTCCTAATAAGCCTATGTCGAACCAGTTCACATCTCATAGTTATATCTTAGCTCAAAAGAGAAAATTCATACAACCTTCAACTTTGAACCAAACGTCTACACAAGAAGTCTTATTCCTTCACCTTTCTTAAATTCTTTCCAATTGCGCAAATTTCAGATACCTTGAGCTCTTCAATATACTAAACTTTTGTTCTTTTTGTTAACTAGCTTACCAGTCTTATCCGTTGACCAACCATCCATGATATTTTACCTCATAATCTAAACCAAACTTTAAGTGAAGCACTTTCGTAGGCCCTTTAACAATCAAAAGTAACAAACTCTACAATCTAAACCATGCACAAGTCCTTTCAATTGCTCATTACCTGACACGATTGTCATACTTTGACAAAACATACTACCACGTATATAGACTTACAATGAAGAACTTGCATTATGGTTCAAACTATGTAACCCAATTCCCTTATCTATTAACATTAGTTCATATCTTGACGGTTTTATGAAATTGCATACCCTACCTTATCCTTGATCGCTTCTCCATCAAAATTATTTAACTCGTCGATAGAATTTGAATCTTACGAGCTAACCAACTTGAAATCATAAAAGAACTTTTCACCATCCTCGAGCCGAACGTGTATAGCTTTCTTTCTCAAATCTTACCTAATAGTTTTTAACCAATATGATGAATAGTGATACTATTACCATAATCACATGTCTCTGAACCTAATTCCCAACCCTCTGAAGATACATCTTTGACCTTTGCAATCAAAGTAATTATTCTTGCTCTCGCCTCTTTCTGAAGACTACACTACATCCCATTAATTCTTTCTATTATGACTCTAACTCCTTTCAATTCTATTTGAGCGGTGTCCCAACACCTTATCAAAATTTCCATACAACCACACTACTCACCTAATACCAGCTCCCCAATCACAATCTATCACGAATTCTTATTACCATCATGCTCAGTTAGCCGTTGACATCACCACGAAGTAAATCTTATCATCGACATGACACCTCAAACCCAGCTATACTAATCAAATCCAAAGGACTCGCTCAACTTTTTTAGATGCACTTTCTTAGTAAAATTCTTAATTTCCTTCACATAAGTATACTCGTTGATATACACTTAATCTATGAAATCGTAGTAGAGATTCTGACTTCAATTGGTGTGACATCATTCACTAAAAAATCAATACATGTTATTATAGCTTTACTAAGTGTAGTTTCCAAAGTTACAGTGTTCATTATCTAGCTACCCCTTTAATCATTCCACTTCCAATTGTTGAACCACTCTAGATGTCGTTTATACCACACAAGTACTACTGTTCTCTTTGTTGGGGTAACTAACCTTACTCAACCCCTTCAAATTGCTGAAAGTTGTAAATCTAACCCCACATCCTTTCCATGAGTCTATCACTTCCACCTTTATATTAGGTCTAACATCCAAGCCATACACGACACACAACTTCTCACATGAAGAACCACAAAGGACTCATCACTACACATGAGAGAGAATGTAATGAAGCGATATGAATATGAACGGACAAAATATGCACGATAGAGATTCAAGAAGTAAAGATTTTTCCTAAAAGCCACCATAGACTCTTGAAGATAAGCAATAGACATCTCCTCGCCGATTCTCGAGACTCTATTAGACTTGGCTTGTACACACGTGAGACCTATGAACTTGGCCTCTGATACCATTGTTTCATGACCCAAAAATGGACGTGATGGCACTCGTCATATCCCACAAAGACAAGTCAGCCTAAAACCCAACTATTATGGCTAATGCGGAAGTAAAACAAGAATAAAAGTTTAATACTATACAATAATATGAAAATTTATAATCAACTTAAATGTACCCCCAAAACTCGGTTGTCACGTGCGAAAGCCTCTAATGTATTATACTAGAATTGAAAGAAAACATAGGTCTCAAATGATGTTGTCTCTAAAATAGAACAAGATCATATATAGGAGTAAGCCTCTAATGTATTATTAGAATTGAAAGAAAACATAGGTCTCAAATGATGTTGTCTCTAAAATAGAACAAGACATATATAGGAGTAAGAAGGTCCGCTGAGATGACAAATAACTGCCTCACAAATCTCCACAAAAAGCCTCAGAAAAGAATAGAATATAAAGTATCACGAAGATTCAGGCTCGTAACCTACAAAAATGTAGAAGCAAGAGGCGAGTACCAAACCACACGGTACTCAACAAGTAAACTTCTAAACACAAGCTAAGGGAATAGAATACGGGTATTCCTTCCACCACAACCAAACGTCCACAACTACAACCTGCATAAAAATCAATTCAACCTAATAGTTCACAATTTACATAACACATAGTTCAACCACATCCTTTCAACAATACAGGCCGACAATACACAAGATCAGGTTCACCAATCACATGTTCACAAATGATAAAGATATACAATGCATGAAATGCAATGTCAAGTATAGTGATGCATGTCTGACCTAACGATACACACCCGATGTCTCTCAGTCAAGGACCCATATGGAACATATATGTCCATGCATCCATCACGACGTGCGAACGACCCTCGATAGTAAAATTTGTCATAGTGTGTGACGCGTTCCTTGATATTAAAATCCATCACGGCGTGTGACATGTCTCTCGAATCATAATATCCGTCACGGCGCACAACATGTCCCTCGAAATGGTATATCCTCTTTAATTCTTATTCTTCCACAATTCACATAACACTTATCACAACCATGTCTCGTAACCAATGCAAATGACATGTTCACACAACAAATGAGGAGATGATCATTTTCATAACAATGCACAATTCACAACAACACAAATCGTGATACAACATCAACAATGAATCAATAAGCCTTTCAAATAATTCTCAACACGTCACACACCAATAATTAATCACATTGCCTTTTACTACCCCTTTTTCACAATTAGAATTATTCAATATGGACAAGTCAATCCATCACCAACTCTCATTACTCCCCAACACATACCACAAGGAAATACACGTTCTATACACTTAACAAGGGTTGAGAAATCCACTTGCCTCAATTAATCAAGAATTCACTCGGGACTTGAGTCTTCCCCTTTCACTTGACTTCCAAATCAATGCAATTTATTCAAATAAATAATCACAATAAGATTTCAAAACTAACAACATCCATAGTACTCCCTTTGTCCATAATTACTTGTCCACTTTTGAATTGACACACCTAATAGGAAAACAATGATTGATATAGTGAGTTTACCATTTTACCCCTATTAATTATGAAGTGGAAGAATTAAAAACTTAATAGTTTCAAGAAGTTCTACATTTTTCAAAGTAATTAATTAAGGGTATAATAGGTTAAAATTTTTGTCATTTCTTGATTTGTCAAAATAGACAAGTAATTAGGGACAACAAAAAAATGAAAAGTGGACAAATAATTAGGGATAGAGGGAGTACTATATGTTTAGCCTAGACCTAAAAACATCATCGAAATCTATAATCAAGTTCGTAATCTTGATACCAATTAACATATCAACTCTCATATTCTTCAAATTTAAATCCTAGGGTTAGGTATTAATAGTTCAAGAGTACTTCACTCTGTGAATATTAAGTTGTTGCCTCATATCACAATGTGTCAATTCAAATCGAAAGATATTGACACTTACGTACATGTTCCTTCCTTTTGTCCAAAATTTGCTCTTACCCTTTGTCTTTGCATTAGTGGGGAATTGTGATATTAATTCTCCCTTATTGATTTATTGTAATGCAAAGAATACAAAGTAAAATACGTTACAAAGAGAGTAAATTTTATGTTCCAAAACAAAACAAAAGTTTCTGTAGAATGTGATGTAATGGCCTTTAATGTCGTTAACATTCACAATTCGTTATCAAAATTAACTCTTGACTCTACAATAACTCCTATAGAAATTTTCTATATAAGTAGTGCCTATTGTGAATGCTAATACAACCAACAAAAGAAAAGAAAACATTTTCCTTCTTTCTTCTTATTCTTAGAATATTTTTTGGGCAACCTTCAAATTTTTAGCCATGAGTGCATGTCTTTTAATGTAATTGTGGAACACGGAGTCGAGCCGAAATCATTTTCAAGGCAGTGACTTGCCACCACACAGTGTTTGTGATAAGGTATTTACTACTTTATAATTTCAATCAAATATCAATACCTTCTTCCCAACAATTATGAATGATTTAAGGTTGCTTTGAGACTAAAGCATCTATATTGTTGTTGTGAAAGATTATTATTACATAAAGGATTCATAGGGTTGAAAGGTATTCTCAACTAAAGATTGAATCAAGATTTAGAAGCTATTCTAAATGAACTAGCTTGGATTGACTACATTATTGTGTCTTTCCATGGATAATAATATGAATATGATTAATAACTATTCCGTGGGATTTATGCTTAGCACCGAGTGGACTAGCGGTGATTACCCATGTCCCATAACTATGTGTCACCATAGGTTGTCTTAGATAGACATTAACTAGTGGATCCACTTTAGATCAAGTTTATGGTTCTTACCTTGGCAAGTAAGGACATCTCTTTTTAGTGTGGGATAGACATTGAATTCCATGTTATAGTTCACATGGTCTATATCGGTTAATGGCAAGTTTCCACAATAATTAACTAAGGTTACTTTCTAAAAGTATCTCAATATATTCTAAAGATTGTTAGCTTGCATTGACCATGGTTACGACTTATGTTTTCTAACATATTATTTTATGATTTAGCTTGGTCATTCCATGTCACGCAAAGTCTTTTTTAGCATGGTTTCATAACTCTTATGCAGTGCTATCATACTTAGTACATTCCATATACTAATGCATACTTGTGCCGACATTGTTTCACTAATGTAGGGTTCGACGTTTCCATTCCGCACACTCGTGGCTAGTTGATCTTTTTGAGCTTTCGAAGATTGATGAGTCCTCATGTTTTGGGGATCGATACTCTTTATTGCTTTATGTCATTTTATTTCAAACGTGTATGTGATGTATGAGTTATGTCCCAATCACTTTCCTTATGATGTACTAGATGGCTTGAGACTTTTAGACTTCCTCTTTTGTCAAAATCTTTATGATATAAAACTGTCTTTTGAATTCTTTAAATTCTATTATCTTGTATGATGTATGCTAAGAGACTTGTATATGATCTCTCGGGGTCCTACACGCGATGTTACGACTTGGTGTACTTTGGGGTCGTGACAGAATAGTCGCAATCCTTCTGAAAAGTCACACTCTTTTGAAAAGATCACAACTCATCAGAGAAGTTACAACTTTTTTAAAAAGTTACAACCTTTTGAAGAAGTCACAATTCTTTGAAAAAAATAGATATATAGATGTTATCATGTATTTTTCATATATTGCTTCTTAAGCTTTTACATTCTTTATTATGAAAAGTTCAAATGTTTCAATTACTACTTTTCTATTCTTTGTTAATGGTTAATACATAAAAGAATTTTTGGGGAGTTTCAATTATTAAAACTACTCCTACTTGCATCCTTTCTTGATTCTCCTAATTACTTGTAATTGTTTTTATTTCCTATATTTTTTCCTAGTTGGTGCCCTCCAGAATGACAAATGTATGACTTGATTTGTTCATAATTCTTTAGCTGCTATTGGCTAAAGAATAAATAATAGGTCATCAAATTGAGTATCTTATACTTTGCATGCACATGTACCAAACAATAGAGAAAGTGATAATTGACTAGTCTATGAAATCGTTCAATATTGAGAAGTCAATTATATCAAAGAACAAATATTATATTGAAAATATATAGAAGAGAAAATTCATTAAAGATTAAGAATTTTACAATCCTTCGAGTTCTTAATAGATGTGATAGTACAAAATTTCTAATATTAAGATATTAGCACATCATCATTTGTAATCTTAATGAGGTCATGGAATACCGCGCAAAGTAAGGGTAAGTTATCTAGTATATATATAAGTTATGTGGCTATTCACAAATATTGTAATGTTCTTTTGGTGGCGTAACATGTGATGTATTAGGTATGCTCCCCATATAAGAATTAACCAAAACTAAACTATGATAAATTGACTTGTCAAATCTTAATATGTGTAGAACTCTAATGATGCATCAGAAAAGAGACCTTAACATTTAAAATGCTTTTGAGTAGGTGATTTTAAAATCAAAATAAGCTAAAATCGGTCAGTTAATCACACTCAACTTATTACTTGTTTTGCTTAGCAACTCTTTAGTTTGACTAAAATAATTATTTTGTTATTTCATCAGACTTTCCAAAAAAAGTAACTTTTTTTAAATACCTCCTAATCTCTTCATCGTCTTCAAGATAGAAGCAAGTGTGTCCATTGATTTGCTTCTTTTGGGTATTTGATCTCATACCAAATTCATGTAATTTATATATGATTTTTTTTTAATATTCGAGTATATTTTTTTATTTACAAACTTAAGTCAATTTATAACATAATAGTTATTTAAATAAAATAATTTATATTTATCCAAAGAAAATCTTATTCAAAACAATTTATAACTTCAAAGTGAATTGAGTTATATGTTATTTAAAGTTAAAAGAATTAAAATAACAAACTTATTTTTACTTTAAATAGATTTAAGAGGAAACTACATAAATGGGCCTCAAAACACAAAACAATTTACATTTTCATAACCCAGCCCAAACTGATTCAGCAAACACCCATCGAAATATATTACAACTCATGTCCCCCTTGACTTTAGGTCCAATTTCCCCATCCAAGCCCAACTCCTTTCATCATTAATTTAGACTTAAGGAGACTTAATTACATTGTTTAACTAAAGAGACTCTTACATACAAAATGATTTGTCCGTGCTCTTGGTGATTCTCTTCCGGCAATTTCAGTTTCAAAAATAAAATCGTCAACTTGTTGTAGTTCTTCCTTCAATCCACTTCATTGTATTCATTTTGGTTACAATAATCTTAATTTTGCTTCTTCTTTTTAAAAATTTTTAACTTTGTTTCTTATGGCTTTTTGTCTTTCAAACTATTTACAAATGCGTCATAAACACATAGCAACAACTCGGTGATGGGGTCATCGTATTCTTGATTCAAGTATATTTGACAATGATTATGATAATATAAATGACGAAGAATCAAGGATTTCTGCAGTGTCTGGTTCAAGGTTTTCTTTGCAGTTGAATGTCAACACACCAGAGGTTAATGTTGGAACTCAGGCTGATCCAGTTGTTGGTGGTGAAAACCTTGATAATGTGGGTGGTGGAACCCTTGATGATTTGGAAAAGAAAGGAATGTCGCCCATGGTGGATTGTGATCCCATTGATGAATAATTGTGTGTGTATATATATATATATATTTAATGGTTTAATATCATTGACTAATGAGTAGGGTGTGAACAAGAAACTTTAACGATACCACAACAATATATGTATACTCTTATAATATCAATAACTAATGAATAATTTCTGAACAAGAAACATTAATGATACTACAACAATATATATATATATATATAGTATCATTGACTAATGAGTATGGTGTGAACAAGAAACTTTAATGATACTATACTCTTATAGTATCAATAACAAATGAGTAATTTTAGAACAAGAAACCTTAATGATATCACAATATATATATGTGTGTGTGTGTGTGTGTGTGTGTAATTGCACAATATCAGTTAAGCAAAATTATTAGTTGGGGCATTTATCGTAATTATTTAGTGAGATATCAATGTAAGGAGGTATATGTAGGGTTGGATGTTCAGTCGGTTCAACCCGATTTGTAAATTTTGATTTGATTTGATAAAAATGTGAAACCAAACTAAATTGAAATAAATTTGATTCAGTTCGATTATCACAAATTCAATTTGATTTAGTGCGATTTGATTTTTAGTTTAGCTTTATTAAATAAACAGTGATACGTTTTCAAAATTCAACTGTTTTATTTTTTCAAACTCTCAAGTTCTTACAAGTCATATCCAATTGTACTGCTTTGTAGATGCTTAGACAGTTCAAGAAAAGTTTAAAAATTGATGACTTTGGAAGATTTTTTTATAAATTGATACCATTGTATACAAAGCTTATAGTTATCCCTTATGACTTCAACAGAGTCAATTTCCGCTCCTTCTTTGTTTGTCACCAATGCATCTTTTGCATCAAAACCAAACCTCTGGCCTATAAAATAGATAATGTTAGGATTGTGGAAGAACTAAAAATAGAAAATAATTTGCTTGAAAAGCTATCTGCAATGCCTTTTGAGTTTTGCAAGTGAATCGGGAAGCGTTATCAGCCTTCCTTCCAGTTTCATTGCACTAACTTCTTTTCCTGACATCAGGATGACCTCTATATATGTAAACTCTTGTTTTTTTGTTCTTGTTCATGCCACTTATGATCAACTTCACCCATAGACGACCTAGCCTGAGCATTGAACAACGATTGCCTGAAACTTGAGAGTAAGTCGAGTGTCGAGTGTCGACTCAAAAGTTTAGGGATTTTAGTTTTTCAATTTCAGATTTGGGAAAACTGGGCCACATTTGAATATGGGTTGTGGGCTTAAGTAATTTAGTTAAGGCTTGTATATTGTAGGGTGTAAAGAGTATATATATAATTTTAGTTTTTGGGTTAACCAATTTAAATTAGCTAAAAAAACTGAAATTTTAAAATTTGAAATCGAAACCGACCGAACAAACTGAAAAAATAGAAATAGAAATTAATTTTTTTTTAGTTCGGTCGGTTTTTTTGGTTTAACTATATTATGCCCAGCCCTAAGTATATGTTTGTAATAATTTGAATTTATGGAGCATTTGCTTAGTTTCCCAATTTAAGGATGCTTCAATCAATTTAGCAGAAAAAAGTTTTTAAACAATTCTTTACCGTATGTATATTTTCAGCTTTAGCACTTCTATCCATACATAGTTGCTTAATCGTAAATTCAGCTCAACAAATTCTCACTAAAAGTTACTCAAATCCACCTTAACCTAAACAAGCTCTAAAAGGACATTACACGCAACATTCCCAAACAACTAGCAAACAGAGGGGTCAGGTTGGGCAACGGGAAGAAAATCTCTTTTTGGAGAGATGACTGGTTAGGGAATGGGCCTTTGATAGATCAATTTCATTATCTGTTCATTTTATCCTCCTTTCATGATGCTACAGTTGAAGAACTTTGGACTCCACAAGGATGGAATATTGTATTCAGAAGGCTCCTTAATGATTGGGAGATCCCAAGAGTTACTGATCCCTTTGGTAAACTCGAAGGTTTCTCAGGCCTAAAGGAGGAGGAGGATTCTCTCACTTGGATAGGTGGCACCAAGGTTGTTTTCTCTATGAAAACAGCTTACAACTACTAAATGGATTTGGAGCAGTTCAATGACCCATGGACATGGAAAGAGATATGGAAAGCGAGAGCTCCTTTTAAGGTGGTTTGCTTTACTTGGCTAGTTGTTTGGAAAGGTTGTCTCACTCATGATAAACTTCAAAGAAAGGGTTTTCATCTATGTTCTAGGTGTTTTCTATGCCATCATTAGCTGATTGTTTTTCCTTGTGGATAGAACTCCATTCTAACATATAGACATACCTTTTAGAGATTCTCCAATTTTTTCACGTGGCTCCACTAGATGTCAGGTTCTCCATGTTGATAGATCACCTTCTCCATGTTCCAGCTAGCTCAACCTTTCTGACATGCGTGAATAACTTTTCATATCTCAGCTCATATAAGGATCGTCACCATTCAAAAGAGGAGAAGTCTTCAAAATGATTGACAACAAGACAGGATCAACTTGAGATCGCAGGCCGGTTGCTTCCAATAACTTAGTGCTGGATGATCTCAGATGAAATACATTAGCAGTTCAGTACGGTATATCTTTCAAGAACTTATAGTAAGCTCGAAAATTTTTCATATGCAAGTGATCTAATACACAGCGAAGAGGTTTCCACCGAGCTAGGTTCATCTGATATTAACATTAACATCATTATACAAATGAATGGATCCTTAAGTTTAAGCAGATGAGACTAGAAGAACGTTAATTGAATAATGAATATGGATTTCAGTTAAGTGGTTCTTTTCTGTTGTGATAAATATCAAAAGTTTACCTCACTAACCCATGGTAGTTGAGTTTTCTAGGAAATGCTTAGTCATACCAAAATCATGGAATGTGAAGGACATGGAGGATCAACAGATACAGAGTACACAGAACATGAACCTTTCCTGATGGCTTCAAGTCAAGCTCCAAAAAATAACATGCAAATGGATGTGTGAGGGATTGTACTTTCAAAGCATTTAGGGGAATAACTTAAAAGCAGACACATGTTGATACAGGTGCAATAGAAGTCAGATGATTTTCCATGCTCTCTTTTCATAGATTATATCAACCCAAATGTACTTGCTACTTTGAGTAGTACAACTACCAAAGGTTTGTTTTCCATATTTTGCTTACAACAAAAACTACTCCAGCATGACATGTTCACTGCTTTCTTCTCCTTTATTTCAGAAATTACAGTAAAACTACTAGATAAATGAAGATACCACTTGGTTTAATTTAAATTTCCAGAGCTCAAAGCAAACGACTTGAGTCTTGACATTCATAAAAGATTTTGAATTTGTTTCCTCATGGGAATACCTCATAGTTTTTAACCAAAGTTTTAGGCCATGTTGAGGTGCCACTTTAAGGGCATCCCAACTTCTGAATAGAATTCCAAGATTAGCCTTAACAATGTATTTTGAAAAGAAAGAGTAGTTTATGGAGAAAACAAATCATTTACCAGTATCGAAAAGAATGGCCCCAAATAAGGTAGAATGGATATATGAGACTCATAAAGATGATCCCAACTAGTCCAATACCTAGGCATGATTGATTGTTGGAAATAAAAAGGATAACAGAGTTGTGGCTCTGACAGAGCACGACTTTTCCTCTTCCAGAAGTATACCAATTTGTGAAGTTCCTCTCAAATGTAACATCCCATGAGCTACAAATCAAAATCACCTCACAATGTAATCTTCATTTTTCAAGTTATTCAAAATTATGCAAGAATGTTAGGAACTTCAGTGTGACCATCTTCCAATGGTCAAAGCAACAACTCCCCTAAACTTGTACCTCAGCCTGGTGTATTACCCAAAAAGAAGCAATTCATTTTCCTCCACTATTAATAGTGTTCTCTCGTCTTTGGAATGTAACAATGCCTTCATTCCGGTGATCTGAATTGCCTCTTCTATTGGCATAAACATAAACATAAACATTACTACCAAATCCTTCAACTGCTTCCTTCAGAAAGACTATCAAGCGACTGCACCCAACTGCTGCCAGGATATTTCTTTATCCCTTTTGCTTTCATAGCCGATCTTAGGTTGTTCGCATCGCTGCAATAACCAAAAAGATAAGACAAACTAGATGCAAGTACATAGTTTGATCTGAGATCAGGCTCTATTTTGAGGAGAATCTCCCTTATATTTTCTTCTGCGCAAGGAATATGACCATGATTCTTACAAGCACTAATGAAACTCCTTAATATCACAGAATTAGGCTCTGTATGCATGCTCCTTATAATATCATAAGCTTCTTCTAATTCTCCAAAGACGTCCAAACATATCCACCATGCATCCGTAATGTTCCATAGTTGGCCTGATGTTATAAGTACTTGCCATTTTTTCAAAATATTCACGGCCCGCATCAACAAAGCCAATATGACTACAAGCATATAAGATTGCAGAAAATGATAAGCTATCTGGCCTAAAGCCAGATTCTTCCATTCTGGCAAACAAGGACACAATTTCTTCTCCATGTCCATGATCAGCAAGACCAGAAATCATGATGGTCCAGGTCTGTAGATTTTTATCATCCATCAAATTGAATATGCGGAAAGCCTGTTGTATATGGCCAGATTTTGCATACATCCCCAAGAGGGTTGTTTCCAACTCAACATGTAGTTCAATACCATTGGTAGCAATGTGCGAGTGAATACATTTACCTAATATGATATTCAGGATACGAGTACATTCCCCCACCAAGCTAACCAAAGTGACAGAATTTGGCTTTTCATTTGCTAGCTTTATTGGGCAGAGCATCTGAAGGCAAGTTATTGAGATATCCAGGAAAACATTGACTATTATGACTTTGAAAAGCCAGACAGAAAGCAAAAACCTCACAGTAAAAGTTAAACAGGAAAAGAAAGCAGGAAAGACAATCATATTAATAAACCTCCTACACAAAAAGAGAGGTCAAGGTACCAAATATTCATTTGCATGCCAACAAGGGATGAAAAGCAAACATAAAAGCCCATTAAATAGGTCCCTCTATATGATCAGATACAAACTATTCAATTTCTTCTACGTCTATAAAAGAATTGATTCACTATATGAAAAAAATGAGCATATTACATGTAGTGGAACTTGCTTAAGAAATTTATAGAATTCACTTAGGTGACATCCTAAATCATACTTAGCTTGACTTTCCTAAATCATACGAGAGAATAAAGACAGACTTCCACACGGGTATGATATCAAATGAAATTGAATAAGACGGGAAAGTATTGACAAAACGGTTGGAGACTTCATTAGGAGAAAGTCAAGCCTGCTTATATTTTGTCTATTGCTCCCTATTCCCTATTTATAAATGCAAAGCCCCTTATACTCTCCCATGGGAAAGACAAACTAACCATAATATCATTATAAAGTTGTTGTCCTTTCAACGTTTAATTCAAAGTTTATCTCAAAAGAAACTTAATTTTAGGATTTCTCTTTATTTTTCAGGTCTAAATTGCAAACAAAATTTGACATGGGAATCCATCCATATGCAATCTGGACAACTAAACAGCAACAGTGTTACACTATTAGACCAAATTATTGTCCATAATCCACCTTAGCTTGTTAGTTTTAGAAATACTCATGACCATTGGAGCCACGAACTAGCTTCCTCTTTCCATGAACCAGTTTTAGAATTCCCCATTTTAAATACCAAAATCTAAACCATGAAATTTTTCTTTACTCCCTTATTTTTCAGGAGTACATGCTCCTTTCCAATTAAAAAGAAAAAATTCCAACCCCAAAAATTTCCATCATTGTTAATCCCTGATCATTTAGGAGTGTATGCACCGCTCGCAATTTTAAAGGCTCAACACCTTATTGATCCTTTCAGTTATGAACCGTAGGCGTCGTTTAACAATATATTGCAGTATTGCAGCAATAAGGAAAAAGAGAAAAAGCTAGACTAGTGAACAAGTTTGGAAGTCCTTATTCAAGCTAATATATCTAAGTAATAGTAATACTGGTTTGTTCTTATGGTACAAAACACATATTCATAATCGACATTTGGGATGAATTTTAAAAAGTTCACCAAGAGTATTAGATCACAGATATCTGCTCAAGAGGACCACAAATACCATGGCACCGAATTTCCGAAGGATAACAAACAAGGTTACAAGCTAGCATTGTTCATAAAAATTGTGACCTATTATGTGTCAGACCTATCAAAAGACGTTTAACGTACAAATTCCTCACAAAACCATACTTGAACTCATTTCCACAAAGTAGTAAACTTGTCATGCTCAAAATCTACTTAGATTTTGGTAATTCTATTCACTCCCATTATAATTATCATCTTAAACAACTTCCACATAATGCTATAGAATCTTTCAGCCTTCACACACTTTCCAGGTTCACAAATCATAAATAACGTACTGATTCCAGAGTAATTAGTAGATACATGAAATATCTTTTAGAAGGAGAAAGAAGAAAGAGAAATTGCAAATATTAAGACAACAATTACTACTATCATGTTTGAATCACAAGTAGTTAAGGTCCGCTATATGATCCCTAATACATAGATTGTGATAATTAGGGTGTGAAATTCGTATAAAAGGAGACGTTTGAGGTATTTAGAGGAGAAGTTAACTGTATTTAATACTTTTTGAGAAAAATAATGATAAGTGAGTGATATCAACATCTTTTTAAAAAATTAAAGTGATTAGTGTAGCCAATTTTCAAAACATAAGTAACTATTTCGGAAAATAATATAAAGTTTATGTATCGGAAAAATTCTTAAACATGAAAATTACTTCTCGATAAACTAATCTATTCATTTAAAAACAAAGAATAAGATAACAATTTTAGTTAAGTAAATTTATTATTTAAAAAAGGCTCTAATGACATGGACTAAAGTGTTTAGTATTTTTTGAAGAAAATAATAAAAGTTAAGTGATATTTTTATGTTAAATAAAATAAAAATGATACTTAACGATAATTTTCAAAACTTCAATAACCATTTAGAAAAAGAAAAGGGTTTAAAATATCTTCGAATTAATGAAAGTGGTACAAAGCTATACTCCGTTCATCTATTGGCTCCCAAACACCTTTGTCATCCACCTTTGGGTCTAATGTTGACCATTTTTGTAATCGACAATCATTTAAATAATTTAAATAATTTTTTAAAATATGTGCCGACCATCTATTTATTATATTTTAAATTATGTTGGTGTAGTATGCAGCAAATACAACATACACCAAAAATTACTTAATAACAAAACCGCTCATTCCTAATTATAATCGATCCAAATTAATTATGTTCACCCCAACCTAACTTAACCCAAAAACTGAGCTACTTCGCGTGGTAGCTATATAAAATATGACCAATTGCAAAAATAAATAACTGAAAATTTTCTAAGTCCAATTAGCAAAATCATTATTCATAACGAGGGGTAAAGAAAAAAACAAAAAAGTTGTATATTTTATAATAAAATAATTATTATAGTAACAAGAATTATTATAGTAACAATAATTTTATGTCATCGATAAACTACGAATACAAAAAGCTTTAAAAATTTGTGAAAGCTAGTAGAGAGATTTCTTCATCTTGAAAAGAAGAGTTGGAAAAACACCATGCATTTTCTGTAATAAACTGCATCCAGAGGAAATTTCATAAATAATAAAGAGATTAAATTTAATAAGCCTCTTTAGTTACAGTTTGCTTAATTACGCTCCATAACTATAGTTTGGTTTGTTATGGGTACTTTCGCTCGTATATTTTGCTTGCCAAATATTCAAACATGATAAGTATATACAAATTTTGTATTTATACATTTATGAATTTATCATAAACTTTACAAATCAAATGCATCAACAAATCATATACAAACCAAATAATTATATACAAATTATGAAATATGTAGTTATGAATTTTTCATAACTTATACAAATCAAATGTTTCAAAAAAAAAAAATTGTATATAAATAAGGTAAGCATATACAAATTCTACATTTATACAATTAGGAACTGAATTATATAAATTATGGACGTGGTCCATGTAAATATAATTGTATTTTAGTGGCGAAAAGAAATTTCTTCAAACTATAACTATGTTAAATAATTAACTAGTATATATTTGCTTAGGCATATAATTTTCCCAATAATTTAACTAATTTAAAATGTAACCAATAAAAATTCGCTATATATTTAAAGCAAATATTAAAATTATTTAATTGATTATCTATATCTTCTCTCTCTCTCTCTCTCTCTCTCTCTCTCTCTATATCTATATATATATATATATATATATTCTATACTACCTTAAAAGCATTTATACTACCAAATTTGAATGTTGAATTACTATAATACGCCACTTAAAAATACTCAATTTATTTATTTAATTAATTGTATTATATTAAAAGTAGATACTTTTTCATATTAAAGGCTTGTGAATTTTTCGATGAGTTGTGATCTTTTCGAATGGTTGTGACTTTTTTGACGGTTGTGACATTTTCGATGAGTTGTGACTTTTTCTAAGGGTTGTATTTTTTCAAAGGGTTGTGCCTTTTCTAATGAGTTGTATCTTTTTCAAAGGATAGTGACTTTTTTGATGAACAATGACTTTTTGAAGGAATGTGACTTTTCTGATAAGGAACAATTAGTACCTATTCATACAACTATTTGTTAGCTATAAATAGATGAGTTTCCTCTCACTTTTAAACTACGATTTTTCAAAGTTTTCTACTCTTCTTCTTTTTCTTAAGTGCTATTTGCAACAAATGATTTAGTTCGATACTTAACGAAATTCGAGGTATCACATAAGAAAGAGTTGGTGAACAAATTGTAGCAAATCATTCCTCAATTCACACTTGTATTTTTCTCTTACGATTTTCATCACATACATACTTTCATATTTCATCGTTCATAAATAACAGTCATTCACTCCTTACAAATTCTTGGGGGTCTTTTTCTGGGACAATTTGAGATCATTTAAAATTTTCGTAAATGATCATCCCCTATCCATTGATATGTTTCGCCAAAGTTTTTAGCATTGAAATTTAGGAATCGACTTTCTATTAAAGAAGAAAACAGAGAAATGTATAATTAACTGTAAACTTTGCTTCACATAGAAAACTTCTATAAATAGTGCACGGGGATTTTCATTTTTTTCTTGTTTCGTTTCTTTAATTAATTTCTTTTGTGTTTTCATTTGAGGGAGAATTTAATAATTAGTGTTCACATAATGAGTGAGCAATGACGAGTACACACATTATGGATTATTTTTCCTAATAAAATTAATAGATCAAGTTATAAAAAAGACAATAATAATAAGCAAATACGAAAAAAGGCACATGATTGGGGTAAGATACTACTTCTTTATTTTATTTTTTTAATTCTTTTACCCTCAGGCAAAGGAGTTTCTTCCTAATTTTGCTAAAACAACATGTATCAGCGTAGTCCATTAAATTGTTAGTTTTGATGTTAAGCCCATTATTTCAAAAATAGATTTTTCCTTTTATTTATAATATGAAAATGTAGCCATGATAATAATTAATTTTTAATAGATATGTAAGTAAAAATGAATGGAGAAAGTAAAGTGTTGGAGACAAGAGATTTCAATCAAATGGAATACTAGAGTGAATATAGCATGGACAAATATTTTTGTCTTCCTTTTTCATTGGCTATGAATTGTTCCATCTATTTTTTTTCTTTTTTTATGTTGATATTGACTATAAAAAATTTTAAGTATGAATTTCCTATTATTTTGTGTTCATTTTAATCTGATAAAATATTATATCACAAGATACATTCATTGCTAGGCTATATAAAAATAGATAAGAAAATAGTAATTGATTGTAAAATGATCTTAAATCAAATTAAAACAATACTTCAAATTTTATTCATCTATAATTTTTTTAATTGAAATAGTTTAAGGTTTATATCAACATATAACTTCTATAAGATATTAGATACTTTTATTAGACAACAACTATATGATATGTATGCGGCATAAAGAAAAGACTACAATTTACAAAGATAAGATAGAAACTTAAAGAAATAAAATTTTTTCTTCCATAAGTGATTTTGTTCATATATTAACATTAAATTATGCTATTGAAATATATATATCTAAGACAGAGAATTGGTCAAGCTAAGTATTTGACATACACTCAAACCTCTATTTGACCATCATTAGTATTTATATCAACATTTCACTGTAACAACCTAATTTTATTTAGAACTAATTTTTGATGTTATATTTTTTGTCTCCATAACATTCTACTCATAAAAATGTTGACATTCACTAAAGAAGTACATTTGTTTTTTTTTGTAAAATTACCTCTCTATGATAGCCTTACAACTCAAATATTAATTAAGCAATAATATTTTGTAAATATATATATTATGTATAGAGATAAAATATTGAAATATTTATGGTAATCGTTATTAGTGTCATGCACATTCTAAATTCCAAGTATGAATATTTAAGAAATAAATTGTACTTAAATGGTGTCCATCATTTACGGTCATAACCTCAAGAGGAAATGCTATTGGTGACCTTTTTTATATTGATATTTTTTTCTATTTTGTTGGTCAAATTGTTTACAAAAGTGAGTGATGTAAAAAATAATACTACAAAAGAAATGTCACTTTCTACCCATATTTAAACTTTGAATGTATTTTGAAATGTCTCAACGATATCTGGTCATTTTGATCTAAAAAAAAACAAGTAAGAGCCTGTTTGGATTGGCTTAAAATGTAGTTTTTAAGTTAAAAATAAATTGTCAAATTGAAATAATTTTTAAGTCAAAAAATAAAAAGTAGGGGAAGACCTATTTTTTATTTTAAACTTATTTTAAGTCATTTAAACTTATTTTAAACCTTGTCTAACACTTTGTAACTTATTTCAAGTCATTTTTATTTTTGCCAAACACTTTCAGAAGTCAAAAATTGACTTGGAAGAAGGTTTGATCAACTTTTAAGCTAATCCAAACACCTTCTAACTCTATGACCATCTGTATTAATCATTTAAAAACAATTGTCCTATGTTCTCTCAATTATAATTTTTTACTTAAAAACTTTAATTTAGTAATAATAATATTATTTTACAACATAATATACTATATGATATGATATATACATGCAATGCACGTGCCGTGAAACTAGTATGTCATAAAGCGGTCAATATTGAACCAATAATAAATGATATGGGTAATACTATAATAAGACGAAAGAGGAGTTTTGTAAAATTTTATATTTTATGGAGCCCGGACCAATAACGAGCTCTTTGTTTGTAATTTCGAAATGATAGTGCGGTGTAAGAGTAAAAGGGGACTTCGAATTATAATTAACAAAAAGGTGTCAAAATAAAATGGTGGTGACATAAGTCTTAATTATTGAGTGTAGGTGACAATTATGTGATTAAGCATTAAGGATTGTGGAATTACCCTCAAGTTTATAAGTAGACAGTTTGGTCCATTGAATTAAATGAGGGGTAAAAGGGTAAATGACTAAAATCTAATTTAACCAATTTTGATGGGAACCAAAACTGGAGGGAAGCCACCAGCGAGCTGTACCAAAAGGGGAAATAAAAGCTCTTCGTACATTGTTGGTCTTGGCGGCTAGTCCTTGAGCTTCTTCTTCTTTTTCTTTTCTTCTTCTTGAATCAGATTTAGCTAATCTAATCAGTGGACTAGATTTCCTTCTGTATCAATTGGAATTACTTCATAAGTGGTTGTGTTCACACACCATTATTTTGATAAGTAAAATTAATAGTTCTTTGAATCATTCATCATCATCTGGGTATAACCTGTAATTTTTTCAATAATTTACATTCGCGTTTCCAACAAATGGTTATATATGTTGCAACAATTGACTATTGGAACATATTATAGTCTTATGTTGCAACAATAAGGTTATTTCAATCGTAACAGAATAGACATATGTTGCAATATATAACTTACACATGTTGCAACATATGACTTACATGTCGCAACATAATAGCCATATGTTGTAACATGTGATTTATTTGTCACAACATAATAGTTATATGTAGCAACATATGACTTATATGTCACAACAAAATAGTGATATGTTGCAACATATGACTTACACATTTTGTTACAATATGTGATTTATGTGTCGCAACATAATAGTTATATGTAGCAATATATGACTTACATGTCGCAATAAAATAATCATATGTTGCAACATATGACTTACACATGTTCCAACATGTGATTTATTTGTCACAACAGTACAGTTATATATAGCTACATATGACTTACATGTCACAACATGATAGCCATATGTTGCAACACGTTATTTATTTGTCACAACGAAATAGTTATATGTAGCAATATATGACTTACATGTCGCAATAGAATAGTCATATGTTGCAACATATGACTTACACATTTTGTTACAACATGTTATTTATGTGGCACAACATAATAGTTATATGTAGCAATATATAACTTACATGTCGCAAAAGAATAGTCATATGTTGCAACATATAAATTACACATGTTCAAACATGTGATTTATTTGTCACAACAGTACAGTTATATGTAGCAACATATGACTTACATGTCGCAATAGAATAGTCATATGTTGCAACATATGACTTACACATTTCTTCATTAGCACTAATTGTTTTTTTAATTCATTTCTTCAGGTACAATAAATGGACATATTATTTGTAGGGATTGATTGCCGTGGTGAATGGGTCGAGAAGAAAAATCGATACATTTGACATTGGAAGAATGGTAAGAAATGGGGAGGGTCGGTAGGAAAGACTGTCGATTTTTTTATATGATGATTTTGTGAATTTAGTCATCCAAAAAAGTGGATTCAATTGTCAACCGAAAGATGTTGTCATGAGTTACATTCTCAGTTTTCTTCATAATGAGAAGGACTTACCTTTTAAAATAACTGATCAACCTAGTTTGCTTGTTTATTTGGGAGGAGCAGTGAGACCCATATTAAGAGTCTACATGGATGAAACTCCTATTGAAGAGGATCATAAGCTAGAAGAAGACCAACACAATATGTTAAATGATGAATTTGATGTTGTGGACATGAATAATCACAATGATAAAATTGGAAAAGATGAAGTGCCGGACTTTGAGAGCAATAACCCTCGTACACCTATTGTTGGCAGCAACAATCCAGTTTTTTGTCAATCATCACGTGTGAATAATGTTCGACACGATGAAACCAATTTTTATAAGGGAATGACATTCAAGAACAAGGAAGAACTAGCAAATTTATTGAAAATTGCTTGCTTGAAAAAAGATTTTACACTGAAAAAGGTGATCAATTCTCGTAATGTGTTTTCTTTTAAATGTTCATATTTGGAGTGCAATTGGTGGTTGAGGGTTGTGAAATTTACAAGTAGCGACAAGTTTGTCATTAGAATCTATGAAAAGTACCATACGTGTGGTTTAGAGCATCTTACAAGCCATAATCTTCATGCCACGATAAAAGTCATAGGTAAGTACTTTGAAAATAGGTTTCCCAATGGTAAAGGCCCATCTACAAGAAATATGTCAAATCAACTCCGCACAAAATTGGGTTGTAAGGTAAGCTATTGGAAGATTTATAAGGGCATGAAGCATGCTAAGTCTAATGTTAGGGGAACAGATGAGCTCGGGTGTGCAATGCTTAATGCGTACCGTTATATTCTTGAAGTTGCAAATCCAGGAAGCAAGACGACATTGTCGCTCGATGAAAATGGGAGGTTCAAATACTTATTTGTATCATATGACTCTTGGATAATTGGTTTTCAAGAAATGAGAAAAGTAATAGCCGTTGATGGGACATTCCTGAGGAGCAAATATGAAGGAGTTTTGCTATCGGCGGTGGCACAAGATGTTGAGAATCATATATTTCCAGTGGCTTTCTGTGTTGTAGACAAGGAATGCGATGCCTCATATGATATTTTTTCAAAATATATGAAGCTTTGTAGATGATACTGATGAGTTACGCATTATTTCTGATAGGAATTCAAGTATTCGAAATATGGTTTTGACTATCTACCATGCATCTCATTATGGTTCTTGCATGAGACACCTTGGAAAAAATATTCGAAATGACTTTCACAATTCAAAGGTAGTGTCCCATTTTTATAAAGCAGCAAAGGCGTACAATAGATATGAGTTCAATGACCATTTCAATCAAATAAGAGAGTTGATACCAAAGGCAACTAAAACTCTTGAACGTATTGGATTCCACACATGGAGCAAGGCATTTTGCCCAAGAAATAGGTATATTATTTTCTATACCATCTCGTTTGAGTTTATTGTAATTTATGTGTTTTGATTGATTTTTATTTTATGTTGTGTAGATATAACATTAGGACGTCAAACATCGCGGAGTCAGTGAATGCTATGTTTGATGTTGAAAGAGAATTTTCCATCGTCGCTCTATTTGATGAAATAAACATGAGATTTGCACTTTTATTTCACCAGAGGCGTATGGAGCTGGTGAACTCTGCAAATAAATTTGTTCCCTCAATTGAAAAAGACATATCAAAGTATGTCGACGTGGGAAACAAGTTGTTGGCTCATCAAATCGCTAACTACAAGTTTAGTGTCACTGGTCATGGTGATGTTGCTACGGTGGATCTACAAAAAAGAACTTGTACTAGTAGAATTTTTGACTTGGACTAAATACCTTGTCCACATGCCATGGCAGCGCTTCGATCCCAATATGGTGCCGATTTTGGAAATCAGATTTATGAGTACTCCTCTCCATATTATTCAGTGGAAAAATACATAATTGCATATTGTGAGGAAATTCACCCGGTGCCACCTGAAGATTCTTAGATTGTCCCTTTGGATATCATAGAGAGAGAAATACCTCCTCCATATGTTGATCCAAGCAAACCTGGAAGAAGGAGATATAAGTGACGGCGTGGCATTGGTGAATCATTTCCAACAAGAAAAAATAAGTGTTCCGTTTGTAGGGACTTTGGCCACAAAAGAACTACATGCCCAAATCGAAATGCTCCATAAGTGTTGTTGAATTTTAATTAATGTTCTTTTTTATTAGAGGATGATGTTCACTATCTTTTTTATCTTAATTTGAATCAACTTATGTTATGTTATTTTTATCAAATGTGTGATTTATTTTGAACTGATGCATCTGTTACAACATATGACAATTATGTGTTGCTACTTACAACAGAATATTCCATCTGTTCCAACATATAACAATTATGTGTTAGATTTTACAACAGAATATTGCATATGTTCCAACATATGTCAATTATGTGTTACAAGTACTACAAAATAATACATCTGTTCCAACATATATTAATTATATGTTAGATCTAACAACATAATATTACATATGCTCCAACATATGTCAACTATGTGTTCAAAGTACAATAGAAAACACATATGTTCCAACATATTTCTAATAAATAATTACGTGTAAGGTGTGTGAACAATCAATCAGTATTGTCATTGGAACAACTTTCAAGAAAAAAAATTAATTACAACTCTTCATATTTTACCCTTTTTTCAAAAGAATAAGTACTTTCATTTGAAAAGTCAAAAGTTGTCTCTTCTCTTCTCTTCTCTTCGTCTTTAGAAGTTGCAACTTTTAAAATTCATTACATTGGGATTATATCTATATAAGAACACAACTTAGGTCCTTTCATTTAATTTTCTCCAAGATGGGAAGGAAGAAGAAAAAATCTTCAAAAATGACTAGAAATAAAAAAAAAAACTACATTGAATCCCTTCCGAGGGAACTACTAATTGATATCGTTGAAAGGATTGCTTCATACTCCTTCAAAGATTTAATGAATGTTAAACTAAGGTATGTATGTATTAATCAATTTTCACTCTTTAATTTGATTTCCTAACCATTTAATTTGATTTCTCAGTTTCAGGGTCCTCAATCAAGTCGCTAATGAACCTTCTGTATGTCAAAAGGTAACACTGGTCAACTTTGCTTATTGTAGATGGTCGGTGAAAGTTCAAAAAGTCATTTCTTTCCTGGAAATGTGCAAAGCATCGGGGAGTTTAGAAGCCTTATACAGAAAAGACATGATAATTTTTAATATTTTTTTGTATGTATTCACATTTTTATCAATGTATTCTGCCTTTTAAATGTGTTATTTCTTATGTATTTTGATTTTTCAACCATAACAATCCAAATGCAATGGGAATGATTAATCAAGCAGCAGACGATGTCCACATTGGTGCATCCTATGTGATTGACATAGTTTCAATCTTCAATGACGATGAATCCATGAGAGAAGACTTAATGTTCATTATCAACATGAAATAAATGGAGTCCCTAAAAGTCAGAAGATGTCGACAACATTTGCGATATGTTTTAGGTGGAATATGGGTGCCAGAACCTCATTTGTTGGGAGAAAGACCCATTTGTTGCATTGTTCATCAACCTGAGCAAATCACTTGCAAGAATGGTTGGCCCAGGGGAAATGATGATGAAGATGATAATCGTTGTAAATTATGTAGTTGTGATTTAGAACTAGATTATGTAGTTAAATTTCTGCCTTATACCACTGTGTGGTATTAATTAAATTTCGTGTTTTGTACTGATTTTTGAATTTGTTCTTTATAAAATGTTTAATCTAAAAACATTTGTTTTTTACCCATTGTGTTCTCATTTTGACCATCCTTGAAATGTCATATGTGGCTACATATGAACGTTCTATTGAATACAACAACCTCCTTCATTAATTACAACTCTTCATATTTTATCCTTTTTTCAAAAAATTAAGTACTTGCATTTGAAAAGTCAAAAGTGCCTCTTCGTCTTCAGAAGTTGCAACTTTTCACATTCATTACATTGAGATTATATAAGAAGAACACAACTTAGGTCCTTTCATTTGATTTTCTCCAAGATGGGAAGGAAGAAGAAAAAATCTTCAAAAATGACTAGGAGTAAAAAAACTACATTGAATCCCTTCCGAGGGAACTACTAATTGATATCGTTGAAAGGATTTCTTCCTATTCCTTCAAAGATTTAATGAATCTTAAATTAAGGTATGCATGTATTAATCGATTTTCGCTCTTTAATTTGATTTCCTAACCATTTGATTTGATTTCTCAGTTCCAGCGTCCTCAATCAAGTCGGTAATGAACCTTCTATATATCAAAAGGTAACTTTGGCGACTTTACTAAATATATATGGCCGTGTAACCCTTGGTCAGTTGTTTGAAAATGCACTTCTTTCCTGGAATTGTGCAGAGCATCGGGGAATTTAGAAGCCTTATATAGAAAAGGTGTGGTAATTTTTAATGTTTTTCACATGTATCCACGTTTCTATTAATGTATTCTGCCTTTTAAATGTGTTATTTCTTCTGTAGTTTTATTATTTCAACCATAGTGATCCAAATGCACTGGGAATGATTAATCAAGCAACAGACGGAGGTCACATTGGTGCATCATATACGCTTGCCATAATTTCAATCTTCAAGGATGGTGAATCCATGAGAGAAGGCTTAATGTTCATTGCCAACATGAGAAAAACGGAGCCACTAAAACTCAGATGATGTCGACAGAAGTTGCGATGTTTTTAGGTGGAAAGGTGCCAAAACCTCATTTGTTGGGAGAAAGACCCATTTGTTGCACTGTTCATCAATTCTATCATGTTCGTTGTGAATTATGTAGTTGTGATTTAGAACTAGATGAAGTGGTTAAATTTCTGTGTGATATTAATTAAATTGTCTTGTGTGACAACATATATACATTTTCTTGCAAACTCACTGATGCGGAAAAATGTGACCTTTTTGTACTGAATTTTGCATTTGTTCTTTATAAAAGGTGACCTTTTCTGTTTATACTCAGTGTTCTCATTTTATCCAATTTGACATTTTTCCATTGCTAAATTGCTCAATTTAGCGATTAACCCATCCTTGAAGTGTCATTTGTGGCAACATATGCACGTTCTATTGGGTAAATTATTGAATTCTCAAGAAGAAATTGCAACAGCTATGACATATATGGCAACATATGCATATCCTAAAATGTGAATTTTGGTGTTAATTCAATTAAATTTTGACCTAATGCAACATGTAACACTGATATATAGTCCTAAAACATGTCTAAGTACAAAATAATGGTCTAATACAACAACCTTCATCAATTCTATCAATTATTTTTCCAAAGACTATCAGACCACTATTTCATCATACTATGACCATGTAATTCCATATGATAGTTATATAACACCCTTGTAAATCGTTGTTCCAAGTGTTATAACACTTTTTATTGCTTAATTACGGTCCAAATTACTAAAATACAATCCAATTCTACATTTTTCCACTGCTAAATTGCTCAATTTATCGATTAACTCATCCTTGAACTTTCATCTATTGCAACATATGCATGTTCTGTTGGATAAATTGTTGAATTCTCAGGCAGAAATTGCAACAGCTATGGCATATGTGGCAACATATGCATATCCTAAAATGTGATTTTTGGTGTTAATTCAATTAAATTTTGACCTAATGCAATATGTTACACTAATATATAGTCCTAAAATATGTCTAAGTACAAAATTATGGTCTAATACAACAACCTTCATCAATTCTATCAATTATTTTTACAAATACTATCATACCACTAGTTCATCAAACAAAGACTAAGTAATTCCATATGATATATAGTTATATAACACCCTTGTAAATCGTTGTTCCAAGTGTTATAGCATCTTTTTGTTGCTTAATTATGGTCCAAAGTACTAAAATATGGTCCAATTCTACATTTTTCCATTGCTAAATTGTTCAATTTATCGATTAACCCATCCTTGAAGTGTTATTTGTCGCAACATATGCACGTTTTGTTGGATAAAATATTGAATTCTCGAGAAAAAATTGCTACAGATATGGCATATATGGCAACATATACATATCCTAAAATGTGATTTTTGGTGTTAATTTAATTAAATTTTGACCTAATGCAACATGTAACGGATCATTCTAGAATACTCCCCTCACTCCACTAACACACACTCTACTCACTCACTCTCACTCATTATAAAAGGGTTAATACTTAGGTTAGGGTTAGGGTTCCCTTAATTCACAATTTACTCACAAAAAAGCTCTCGTTTTCTTTCCTTTATTCTTTCTCCTTTATCCTCATCGCACTCTCTCACTCAAATTCCCCTGAGAATATGTTACCACCTTGGACAAATTTAAGTCTTCGCATGCTCTTGTTGTGGGTGATCAACGTAATTATGTTGTTCTCAGTTAATATGATGTCTTCTTCAAGTGTGTTCTTAGTGCATGGGTGATGGTCGCTATTTGTTTTTGTTAAATCTTGTCTAATGGAAGATAACTTCATCATTTGGTAAGTTTTCTTACTTTATAACATCATGTCTGGTCTGGTAACGGAGTGCATGGGGTAGCTAACTATGGTTGTTTGTTTTTCTGTAGGTGGTCTTGTGACAGAGTGCATGGGTAGCTCTAATCCACCAACCATCAAGAAAGAATGGTGATGCCCCTCCAGGTTTAATCACTCAATGTTGACTCCAAATCCTCTAGTCAAGTCCTTTTTTGCTGGCTGAAGTAGTAGTATAAGGCTAGGGCATTTTAGATGTAAATTTTGTTGTTTTTGTTGGCGTTAATGCCTTGTAAATATGGATATGTAGCCTAGCCTAGCCTTGCATGTCACTATATCAACTATCACTGGCATGTTTATGTTTTCCAAATTATGTGCTTGAATTCCTCTATTAATGGTGATACTAATTGCATGTACACATAATTGACATATGTTGCAACAACTTTAAACACATAAGTACTTTATAAAAGTCATAGGCAAGCCCAACCTCTAAAACTTGCCCAATCGGTCCATTATTTCATTTCTAGAATGGATATATATAAATTAGGGTTTTCATTGTCATTTCAAGAATAGGGTTTTCATTTTCTTCCTTGCCGCTTCAGTTTCTCTACTTCACTTTCTCTTTCTTCTCTCTCTCTTCGCATGGATCTCGGATATCTTGAGACATGGGATATAATGATGTTATTTATATCGTCAGTCTTTTCTTCTCTTTGTTTTTTAACACGCAACTAATTGATTGGACTTTGGTTAAACCAAATCAATAAGTAATCTCAATACTGTCATGTACAGTCAAATCAATGAAATCATTAATTTTGCAACATAGCCGTTAGGTGTACGAATGAGTTCTTAAATATAGCTCAGTACTCTAGATCTTATGAATGAGTTTTGTTTGTTTTTGTTACTTTTGATATAATGTCAAATGCAATATTGAATCAAATTTGTAATGAAGAGAATGATCCTATGTTGGGTGTGAAAATCTATTGCAAACATAGAGACTTACTTTCAATGCAAACTTCATGGTCGAAGGACAATCCAGGTCGAAGATTTTGGTCTTGTCCATGCTATCGTGTATGTATATTTCTACATCTTAGTCCGGGGACTTGAGATTGTCTTTATTTTTTTTAATGTAAATTTTTTTGTGGTGCATTTTAGGAGAAATGCATGCAACTTTTTCAGATGGAGGGATCGTGAAGATGTT
Source organism: Solanum commersonii (assembly GCA_029007595.1). NCBI lineage: Eukaryota > Viridiplantae > Streptophyta > Magnoliopsida > Solanales > Solanaceae > Solanum > Solanum commersonii. The sequence goes on from JAJTWQ010000125.1 coordinate 361,200, forward strand.
CATATACGATCCAAGTTCGTTATGTTGAGATTGGTGAGGAGAATTAAGGAGTTGGAAATTGATGATGAAAGTCATATTAAAAGAAGTAACAAATGGGTGATGAAGGAGAAGAAGAAGACCAAATGTTGTAATAACTGGAAGCTAATCTTCGTGTTGATTGTTGTGGTTTTTTTCTATTTTTAAGCATAACAAATGTAACTACCCTAAAAAAAAAACTAGTGAAACTAGAGCTTAACGTGTGTGCGTTTGTGTTTGTCATGAGTTTTGAAGTGGTTCTATGTTGTCCTGAGTTAAGGTGGAAGGGTTTAGGGGTTAAACGCCAAGGTACGACTCCCCTTGGACCACCCTAGGGGTCCTTGAGGAGGATCCTAAGTTTAACCCCCAAGACCCCTTGAAACCTCAAGGCTGCCCCAAACTTGGTGGACCATGAAAGGGACCACACCTTGTAGGTCCATCCACGCCCCGTGGGTGGTCTCTGTGGGTCATGGCCCCCAAGTGCAAGTCACAGCCACCATTGATAGATGACTAGTATGGTCCGTCAACCCATCCATGGTCCGTAGATGGGGGTCCATCATTTGGACCTGGTTCGTTATCAAGTGACACGACCAAGCTAAGGGTGAATTGGTAAATTCACCCCAAGTCCCAATTAGTGTGGGGTCGATTATTTTAAGTATTTTAAGAGTATTAAAACATTAAAATAGTATTTTAGATTTCATTCTTCAATTTCCCCAAATCAAAACCCTATCTCCCAAAATATCTTCTCTCTAAGAACTCCATTGAAGACTAAGAGGAGAAAAAAACTTAGGGCTTGAAGAGGAAGGCTATGGGGTAGATTTCATGGAATTCTTCAAGTAAAAGGTAATTTGAATTGTTGAAGTGTTGAAAGGGCAAGTTTGACCTAATTACTTGTTGAAGTAGAATTGGGCTTGAATTGTTGATCCACTTGAAAGGTGGAGGTGTTTACTTACTATGTACATTGTGATCGTGGACTTGAAGGTATAGTTTGATGAATTGAAGTGTTGTCATGATATTGTATATGTGAATGTATAATGTGAAGGATATACATGCGATTTCAATGATAGAATGATGATCTTGTATAGAATGTAAATGTGTTGTGATTGAAAGAATATTCTCACTAAACACTCATGAATATTAATGATGGATGGTGAAGGGTTTCTATAATGTAATGTTGTTTCTTGGATTGATAGACTTAGGTTCCCTCTTCTTGATGAATGAAAGCTATGTTGAATATGATCTCTTGAATTGGTAGACTAAGGCATCCTTTTCTTGTATTGGTGTATGTGACCATGAATAAAGTATTTTGAATTAGTAGGCTTAGACATCCTTTTCTTATATAATGAATGTATCATGTCTTAATGTCTTGGATTGGTAGACCTAATGTTGGTAGCCTTTCTATAAATTTCTAATGAAGTATTCTAGGCTAAACCTTAGATTGGCAGACTTAATGTTAGTAGCCTTTCATGAGGAGTCTAGGTGCTATGCAAATGTAACACCTTGGATCGGTAAACCTAATGTTGGTGGTATTTCCTTGTGTGTTAAACCTTGAAGTGGTGTCCTCCTTCTGGTGTGAAATGATGTACTTAGAGATGGTAGACCTAGTGGTGGTGTCTCTCTCTAGGAAAGTCAATGAGTTATCCTTAAAGTACCCTGAAACGGTAGGCCTATTGGTGGTGGCCCTTTCTTGGGAAAAGTACTTTGGGCCGGTAGGCCTAATGTTGGTGGCCCTCTCTAGTACACTAATGTTAATGAAACTACTCTATGGGTATGTAGGGTAAGTACCAAGAGGATATGGTTAGATGAAAGTTCTCCCAATGTTAGGTCAAATCTGAATGAACATCTTTCATATCCCATAACTATGTGCCCACATAGGTCCTAACTAATGGATCCACCTAAGCTAGATGAACCGGACTTCCTTCGGCAAGGAGATTACCTCTTTTTGGTGTAGGGGAAGAACACCGGATTCCATGTCAAGCTTGTATGGTCTATGTTAGTTAAACATTTATTCCTATCATGTGAGATATGCATTATGGTTTTTTGATGAGTTCTATGAAGTGTGGGTGGTAGTATGGGATGCTATATCCATGTATTGCACGAGTAGGCTTTGAGAGGGTCATAGTGAGTTCTCTAAGTCTTAATGACTAATGTGTGAAAGTCCTCTAACGTCTAATGAATGAAAGTCCTCTAAATGCATGAATATGTCCTAAATGAATCTAATGAATAATGTTGCCTTAAATGCTTAAATGTAAAGATGCATGCTATACTTGGATTGTATTATGGGTTATTTCCTTGTCATGACTTGTTGTATATGAATGTGCCATGTCTAGAGTTACTTCAAATGAGTACTTAGTGTGAGTAGTAGTATGGCATGCTACTTGCACATTGCACTAGTATGACTTAGAGTTATCTTAGATGTTGGTCTTAATGTGATGATGTGAGTTATGTAATGTTATGTCTCTTAAATGCTTTGTTGTGTAAAGGTGGAAAGGATGAATGGAAAGTTCACTTTTGGTGACCTTAGGGTGGTGCCTTGGTGTGGATGGTGGAATGGGACGCTATCCATACATTGCACAAGGTATAACCTAAGGGTTACTTCAAGTGAAGGTTTAAATGAAGGTAATGGGTTATATGTGTTGAATATGTCTCTTTTGTGATAAATGACTTGTATGTTGATCATGTTTGAATATTATGTCTCTTATGTGTATATTCATGAAGGTTTTACCAAAATGGCATAAAAGCATGACTCTCAAGAAAATGTCCTTTTTAAGCATGTTTTTGCATGATCATCGTACTTAGTACATCTAATATGCTAACATCATTCTTCCCACTTTCTTACTAAAGTGTAGGTCTTGGAGATATCGGTGTTCTACGCTTGATAGATAGATTTCTAAGGTGCTTGAAGATGAAGGCTTTGTGAGTCCTCATAGTTTCGGGGACAAAACCCATTATGTTTCTTTTTTGTCTTTAGTTTATGTTAAAGCTTTTGTATGGGCTTGGTCCCAATGATGTATTCTAAGTATTAGATGGTTTGAGATACAGTGTACAAAGTCTAGAAAGTCTTTCGCTTGCTTTTTAATAAAAATGTCTTCGATTGTAAAGAAAGTTTTTAATTCTTCTCTATTTTCCTATGTTCTTATGTTCAAGAATGCTATGAGGCTTGTATAAGACCCCCTTAGGGTCGAGTATGCGGTGTTGCGACTTGGGGGTGCTCTCGGATCGTGACAAACATGGTATCAGAGAACAATATTTTGGAATGGTCTTAGGGTGTCTCAAACCACAACTAGTAGAGTCTTGTTCATAATATGAAGTGCGCCACATTATGAATAGGAGGCTATTGGGTGTTAAGAAACTTTCAGTTCTTCATTCTTCAAGTCGTGCCATAGAGTTTAACACTATAATGTCTCCCTCTTGTTCCTTATGTGATGGTCTTTAGTATTTGACCACTTGAAAGGAGTATGTAAGAAGGTGTGAGGGAGGAAGGTTGGTTATGATGCCGATTATGGCTTTGTGACTTGATAGATGTGAGATGGAAGATTGTGATATTGACTTTAGTATGAATGGGTTGCTTTATGGTTGTGTGTGTTGTTGGTAGAATTCGACTTAGTCAAGATGAGCTTTGAGGTATGTTGAAAGAGTTGATGAAATGTGATGAGTATGAAGGTTTAGTGATGTTTTGCTCTGACCTTAGAATGGGAAGAGGTGAAGTTTGAAAGAGCTAGTTTAAGCTTTCTCCTTAGTGCGGAATAATGTCCCTAGATGGTAAGGTCTTTGAGTGTCCTTGATGTTCATGAGTTAGGCTTGATTGATGTTCTCACCTTAAGAGGTGTAGTAAGTTTGAGGAGTTTAGACGCGGTGTGGTAGACTCATATGAGACCTTGAGTGATGTGGTAAGGTTGATTGTGAGCAAGAGTTGCGTAATGAGGACCTTCCTAGTTTGAGAGTACTGGTATGTTGATGGTTTCTTGTAAGTTGTGAATGTCTTGATTAAAGTTCCTATGTTATGTTCATGATAAGCCTTAGTTGGGCTTTCTCCTAAGTGGGGGATGGTATGTTGAGTAGTAAGGTTGTTGAGAGCTCCGATATCCTTACCTCTTTATTTATGTGCCTATTCAAGCCTAAGACAAAGAGTTCCTTTTTGGCTTGTTTCATGTTTTTTTGAGTCATGTGTGACATTGAGTTTCATGTTCTCCTTATGTTATGCATGTTCTAGTTGAATTCTTGTTTAGTTGAGAAAATTAGTTTTCATGATTTATTATTCCTCGTGTTGATGTGCATTTAGTTTGAGTTATCTATATGCTTCATGAGGATAAATGTTGATCATGCCTAAATGTGTTTTTATGAGAAATTGCATAATGTGCCTAATGATGCTGTAATGAGAATAATGTGATTTGGAGAAGGAAGTTCCTCCAATGAAATGAGAAATGAGATGTTTTGATGCATAATAAGTTTGTAGATGTAGTTCCTACTTGCTTGTATTACATTGAGTTTGTTGATGTGGGGTTGATGTTTCCTCCTAGTTGTGTGCATTTATATTGATGTTGCATGAATGATGGTAGGCTGCTAGTCTTGAGTCGTTACCCCCTTAATGTGCTTAAAGTGTCATTCGAGGATGAATATTCCTAAGTGGGGGATAATGTAACGACCCTAAAAACAAACTAGTGAAACTAGAGCCTATCGTGTGTGCGTTTGTGTTTATCATGAGTTTTGAAGTGGTTCTATGTTGTCCCGAGTCAAGGTTGAAGGGTTTAGGGGTTAAACGTCTAGGTACTACTCCCCTTGGGCCACCCTAGGGGTCCTTGAGGAGGACCCTAAGTCTAACCCCCAAGACCCCTTGAAACCTCAAGGCTGCCCCAAACTTGGTGGACCACGGAAAGGGACCACGCCCCGTAAGTTCATCCATGCCCCGTGGGTGGCCTTCATGGGTCATGGCCTCCAAGTACAAGCCACAACCACCATTGACGGATGACCAGTACGGTCCATCAACCCATCCACAATCTGTGGATGGGGGTCCGTCATTTGGACATGGTTTGCTGTCAAGTGACACGACCAAGCTAGGGGTGAATTAGTAAATTCACTCAAGGCCCAATTAGTGTGGGTTCGATTATTTTAAGTATTTTGAGGTATTTTATAAGTATAAAACATTAAAATAGTATTTTAGATTTCATTCTTCAATTTCCTCAAATCAAAACCCTATCTCCTAAAATATCTTGTGTCTAAGAACTCCATTGAAGACCAAGAGGAGAAGAAGACTTAGGGCTGAAAAGGAAGGCAATTGGGTAGATATTCGTGGGATTCTTCAAGTAAAAGGTATGGTGATCCTTCATCTAGGGTTAGCTTTCACCCTAGAGTCAATTTCAAAGAAGTTTTCAAGGTTTTCAAGTTACACAAAAACCTAAGTTTCACTCAATCTCATGGGTTCTTGCATCAAACGTTTTCAAATGATAAACTATGATTATATTGATGTTGAATTGATGATTTATGATGAAAATACTCTATGAACCCATGATTTCACTCAATTTCTAAATTGTACCTTATGAAGTGGGTTTGTTGATTATGAATGAATGTTGATGGATTTATGCCTATACTGATTTAGATTGTTGAATTGTATCATCATCTATGCCTAATTATGGTGAATTGTTGGTGAAAATAGGATTTGTGATCATAGCCTTGAAAGGGCAAGTTTGACCTAATTACTTGTTGAAGTAGAATTGTACTTGAATTTTTGATCCACTTGAAAGGTGGAGGTGTTTACTTACTATGTACATTGTGATCATGGCCTTGAAGGCATAGTTTGATGAATTGAAGTGTTATCATGATATTGTATATGTGAATGATATATATGTGATTTCAATGATAGAATGATGATCTTGTATAAAATGTAAATGTGTTGTGATTGAAAGCATATTCTCACTAAACACTCATGAATGTTGATGATGGAAGGTGAAGGGTTTCTATAATGTAATGTTGTATATTGGATTGGTAGACTTAGGTTCCTTCTTCTTGATGAATGAAAGCTATGTTGAATGTGATCTCTCGAATTGGTAGGCTAAGGCATCCTTTTCTTGTATTGGTGAATGTGACCATGAATGAAGTATCTTGAATTGGTAGTCTTAGGCATCCTTTTCTTATATAATGAATGTATCATGGCTTAATGTTTTGGATTGGTAGACATAATGTTGATAGCCTTTCTATAAATGTCTAATGAAGTATTCTAGGCTAAACCTTGGATTGGTAGACTTAATGTTAGTGGCCTTTCATGAGGAGTCTAGGTGCTATGTGAATGTAACACCTTGGATTGGTAAACCTAATATTGGTGGCCTCCGTCTTGTGTGAAATGATGTACTTAGAGATAGTAGACCTAATAGTGGTGGCTCTCTCTAGGAAAGTCAACGAGATATCCTTAAAATACCTTAAAGTGGTAGGACTATTGGTGATGGCCCTTTCTTGGGAAAAGTACTTTGGGTCGGTAGGCCTAATGTTGGTGGCCCTCTCTAGTACACTACTGTTAATGAAACTATTCTATGGGAATGTAGGCTAACCACCAAGAGGATATGGTTAAATGGAGGTTCTCCCAACGTTAGGTCGGATCTCAATGAACATCTTTCATATCCCATAACTATATGCCCACATAGGTCCTGGATAATCGATCCACCTAAGCTAGATGAACCGGTCTTCATTCGGCAAGGAGATCACCTCTTTTCGGTGTAGGGGTAGAACACCATATTCCACGTCTAGCTTGCATGGTCTATGTCGGTTAAAAACTTATTCCCATCAAGTGAGATGTGCATTATGGTTTCTTGATGAGTTCTATGAAGTGTGGGTGGTAATATGGGATGCTATCCATGCATTGCACGAGTAGGCTTTGAGAGGGTCATAGTGAGTTCTCTAAGTCTTAATGACTAATATGTGAAAGTCCTCTAAATGCATGAATGTGTCCTAAATGAATCTAATGAAGAATGTTGACTTAAATGCTTAAATGTAAAGATGCATGCTATACTTGGATTGTATTATGAGTTACTTCCTCTTCATGACTTGTTGTATATGAATGTGCCGTGTCTAGGGTGACTTCAAAGGAGTACTTAGTGTGAGTAGTAGTATGGGATGCTACTTGCACATTGCACAAGTATGACTTACAATTATCTTAAATGTTGATCTTAATGTGATGATGTGTCTCATGTGATGTTATGTCTCTTAAATGCTTTGTTGTGTAAAGGTGGAAAGGATGAATGGAAAGTTCACTTTTGGTGACCTTAGGGTGGTGCCTCGGTGTGGATGGTGGTATGGGACGCTATTCATACATTGCACAAGGTATAGCGTAAGGGTTACTTCAAGTGAAGGTTTAAATGAAGGTAATGGGTGATATGTGTTGAATATGTCTCTTTTGTGATAAATGACTTATATGTTGATCATGTTTGAATATTATGTCTCTTATGTGTATATTCATGAAGGTTTTACCAAAATGGTATAAAAGCATGACTCTCAAGCAATTGTCCTTTTTAAGCATGTTTTTGCATGGTCATCATACTTAGTACATCTAATGTGCTAACCCCATTCTTCCCCTTTTCTTACTAAAGTGTAGGGCTTGGAGATATCGGTGTTCTATGCTTGATGGATAGGTTTCTAAGGTGCTTGAAGATGAAAACTTGGTGAGTGCTCATAGTTTTGAGAACAAAACCCATTATGTTCCTTTTTTGTCTTTAGTTTATGTTAAAGCTTTTGTAGGGCCTGGTCCCAATGTTGTATTCTAAGTATTAAATGGTTTGAGACATAGTGTACAAAGTCTAGAAAGTCTTCCGCTTGCTCTTTAATGAAAATGTCTTCGATTGTAATTTTTTTTTAAATTCTTCTCTATTTTCCTATGTTCTTATGTTCAAGAATGTTATGAGGCTTGTATAAGACCCCTTTGGGTTCGAGTACGCCGTGTTACGACTAAGGGGTGCTCTCGAGTTGTGACAACAAATATTGTGAAGGATGGGAAATTCTTATGTATTTGTGTACAACGATTAAAATTATCATAGTTGTAGAAATAAATAAACAAAGTTTTGCACTCCTGTTCCAACGTTTTTACTTATTCTTAACATAACATAACATCAATATTGTTTTTACAGATGACTCCTACGTTGGTACAAATTACCCATGTGGTGCTTTATATGAGTCAAATGTTGCAACATATAAGGCATATGTTGCTACAGATGACCCATATGGTGCTACATATGAGTCAAATATTGCAACATATGAGGCATATGTTGCTACAGATAACACATGTTGTGCTACATATGGTCAAAAGTTGCAACATATGAGGCATATGTTGCTACAAATGACCCATGTGGTGCTACATACGAGTCAAATATTGCAACATATGAGGCATATGTTGTTACAGATGACCCATGTGATGCTATATAAAAGTCAAATGTTGCAATATATGAGTCATATGTTGCTACAGATGACACATGTTGTGCTACATATGAGTCAAATGTTGCAACATATGAGGCATATGTTGCTATAGATGTCCAATGTGGTGCTACATATGAGTCAAATGTTCCTCATATGTTGCTACAGATGACTCATGTGGTGCTACATATGAGTCAAATGTTGCAGATATGAGGCATATGTTGCTACAAATACCATATAAGATACCATAACATAACTGATAAAATAAAACATTGTCATTAATTACAAACATATTGTCAAGGCTCCAAGCTCCTAGATACTATCCCAGCAGCCCAAGTCCATTGCATTCGACTAACTATATTGTCACACAACAAAGTTTGGGGAGGTTGAATTGTTGTCCTACTAATCAAATGCTCAATATATGCAAGCGAATATGAATTGCACGCGGCTTTGGTGTCATTCGTAACCATGGGTTCCAATCGACCTTCAAATTCCCATGGTTCATTGAAGAACTTATCTGGCAAATGCTTCATTATTCCACTTTGCTTCAACAATTTTGGCAGCAACTCGAACACATGTTGTATGAGTGTCAAAAACTTGGCATGTTCCATACCCATCAGGGAGTAGTCATAAACATTCATGCGACCCTCGTCCAAGAGGATCTCAAGAGTCAAAAAATAAGTTTTGTTCAAGTTCATGACTGCCAGAATCCTTTTTGCACCAATCCAATCCTTTTTGACATTTTTTGCTCTCAACCATCTCAATATCCTTGGAGATGAAATCTCTTCTTCTGCAGTTACTTGATGCCTCAAATGAGGAATGACTTTAAAATGCCCAAGCCTATAAAAAAGGAATACATGTCACAAATAAAATGTTGAATTATTCAAAAAAATATAAAAACACTAAGAACATTTATGTTTACGATGACAGCCCATAGAAATCCAAATAAGTTATTGGTGTTTGGAGATAAAGGAGCCAACAAGTATTTGACAGTTAATTCATAGCTGTCATAACCCCAAGGATAGTTGTTGAAAGCCTCAATATCCTCAAATAACTTCACCAATTTAAGGGCTATGTTGTTGTTGACATCTTTGGCCAAAAGTACATTATGTACAAACCAAAGTAAGCACAATGACTCCTTGTGCTTCTTTGGTGTATCCTTGTTAGTCAACAAATATATCAATTGGGGATTTTTGAAGCTTGGGCCAACAAAGGACACCAAGTCCTGCTCTTCAGTTGACTGCTCCTTACTTGTTTGTGCTTCTCCTTTCTTTTGTCTCCGTGGTTGTTTTTTTATTGTAAATTAAGGGATTTTCTCATAAGGAGAATGACACTTTAATCCTGTAACTATGGCAAACTCTCTTTTGCCAAATAAGAGTGGCATGCCACAATAATTAAACAACACCTCGTCCTTCTTTTCATTATTCTAAAAAATGAACCTTCTTTTCAGAAGTTCATAGACCATAGTCATTTGAAAACGTGCATTATTTTTTCTGGCAAATCAAGTTATCGACTAAAACAACTATTCCTAAAAAAATCTTCCAAACCATTTGCCTTCAGTATGGTCATGAAGGAATCGAAAGATTTTCCCATGGCTGACCTTATAATGCTATGACCAGTAGCATTAGGTTGGAAATGACCAGGTAAAGTGTGCATTGACAATTTTGATCCCATCATCCTCAACTTCATTTGTTTCCCTTCTTCTTCCTCAACTTCTTTATTTTTTCCTTTATCTTCATCAACTTCATTTCTGTTTTCTTCTTCTTCCTCAACTACTTCTTTATTTTTTCCTTCTTATTCCTCAACTTTTTTTGTTTTCCTTTATCTTCCTTGACTCTTTCTTTTTCACCTTCTTCTTCCTCAACTTCTTTTTTGTTCTCTTCTTCTTCCTCAACTTCTTTTTTTTACCTTCTTCTTCCTATACTTCTTTTTTGTTCTCTTCTTCTCTTTCTCCATCATCATCAACTTCATTTTTTTTTCTTCTCTTTCTTCATATTCTATTTGAGAAAATTCTGGTTTTACTTGAGAAGAAGAAACTGCTTTAGATGCAAGTTCTTCTAAAGGAGTGAAAGTCGAATTTTATTCTTCTTCCTACAAGTTTTAGTCCTAGGCCTCTTCTGGATCTTTGTGTCAGTTGTTTCATTTGTTAATACAATTTTTCTTTTGACAGGAGGCATTATATTTGTATTTGCAACCATAAAATCAAATATTTCTTAACAAAAATAACAACAACCAAATAGAATAACACAACACAACACAAAGAACAAATACGATTCAATACCACACATGAACCAACCAACAAATCACAAAACACTCCCTAAAACCTAACCAACCAACTACAAATTAAGCTTTTTGAAATCAGATAATATTTCAAAAGAAATAACAACCCCAACTATCCTACAAATAAATAAGTGATAAACCACTAAAAACGTCCTGATTTAATACCATTAAGTATTTCAAAACCCTAATAAAATTTTACCTAAGAAGATATCAACGATGAACTAGAAATGATGAGGGCAATGGCGACTTGTTGTAGAAAATATCGCAACAGATTACCACTGATGTTGTAGAAAATATCTCAACAACAACTAGATCTGTGAAGGAATAATAGAGAAACGAGAGACAAGGGATGAAAGGAAAGAAGAGAAAAGAAAATGGAAATTAGTAAAAATAAATTAAATTTGGAATATGAAATGACCTTTTATAGATGAAAGAGTGAAAATGAAGGACGGTTGTTTTAAACCTTTTTTTTTAAAATTTTGACAATTCAAAGTGACATATGTTGCCACATATATCCTTTTTGTGACATATGTTGCCACATATCTTCTTTCTGTTGTGGCACATGCAGATAATTCTATGGTTTTTTTTACAATAGAAGTTCTATATGTTGCCACATACACCACATTTCATCCTTTCGATCATAATTGACATTTGTTCCAACTAAATAATAATAATAATAATAATAATAATAATCATTAATATTAATATTATCAGCAAAAATGAACAATTGGTGACAATATAATGTTGCCACATATCTCATTTCTGTGACATATGTTACCATATATCTCCTTTTGAACATTTCACCAGTTTCTTTTTTACAACTTATCAACAAAAAGGTAATTCACAATAATAAACATAATCATCAATTAATCAATAGTGGTAACCACAATATTTTCATCGAACTTTGCTTTTTTAGGTCTAGTCCCTCGTGTGTCACGACCCGATTTATCAAGTCATGATGGTGACATATGTCACCACATATGTCCTTTATGTTAGGGCACATGCAGCTAATTTTGTGGTTTTTTTACAACAGAGGTTATATATGTTGCCACAGACACCACATTTCTTCCTTTCCATCATAATTGTCATTTATTCCAACAAAATAAAAATAATAATAATAATCTTTAATATTAATATTAATATTATCAGCAAAAATGAACATTTCACCAGTTTCTTTTTTACAACTTATCAACAAAAAGGTAATTCACAATAATAAACATAATCATCAATTAATCAATGGTGGTAACCACAATATTTTCATCGAACTTTGCTTTTTTAGGTCTAGTCCCTCGTGGGTCTTCATTGTTACTAACATAGCCACTCCGAGCCTTTAAAATCTCATAATTCCATAGAATTGAAGCATATCTCATGCGAAGGTTTTCAGAAATAATTCTATAAGATGGTACTTGTAGTCCATCACTCAAAAACTCAGCGTATGTAGCAACAAAAAGTCCACAATCTCTGTAGGGTATATCATCAATTAGAAAATATAATAACATCACATTTTAATAGTGGTAAGACAAAAAAATAATGTGATACTTACAGACTGTTTCTTGTTTGTTTGTTAGGAAATACCAGTAACATGTTTGACTACGAATAGGTGAGACTTGTTATTTCCTTGGTAAGATTCAAGAACTGACCAGTTGGTTCCGTATTTTTGATAAAAAAAATCCTCTGGATTCAAGGTACTTTGGCAACAATGTAGACAACATTTGAATCTCGGAGCACAATTTTCTGTTAGTCCTAGATGAGGACATCGAATCATACACCTTTATGTACCGTTCCTTCAATACAACGACTGCCAAGACCCACTGAAACTCCCTATTACAATTTATAGGGACATAAACCTCATATGTGAGGTGCCAAGGTAGTCCACCAGGTATACCAAACCCTTTGATAGTGCCAACGATTTTATACTCATTTTCAGGAACAACATTGGCATTGTCAATGTATGTTTTGAAAAAACAATTAGTAGTGGTAGATCGATTTTAGAATGACTCAGTTGTTTCGACTTCTTCGACAAATAGTATAAAATGACATCCACATGTTGTACATATGTATCAACAAGTGTATTTCTGGATCAATTTATTTGGATGTATTCATGTCTTAATCAAAAGATAAAAGTGGGCATGGATTTACCTCATCAGTCCAACACTTATTGGGTTGAGACATTATGTAGAACCAGTCCTTCTTCTTTGGAAATGCAACTACAAAATCCAGTTATTTGAACTCAAGATTCGAGCAATTGGCTAAGTAGTGATTGTCCTTGTCTCTTATGCAATTGTGTAATCATTATAAATAACTATTTAGTGGACAACAAGAAGAAATATTAATAATAGTTGAATGACTTTGCTTTTTTGCTTGATGCTTGTAAAGATCCTCGTTTATCTATTGCGAGAAGGATGGCATTAGTTCAGTTGGACCCTCACTGTCAATGTTAAAACCTTCAAATGGATATTGTTGCTTCACATCACAACTGATGACTTTCTTCTCGTTCTTTTTCTCTTTCTCTTTCCCTTTCACTTTCTCCTTCTCCTTATCCTTCTCCTTCTCCTTCTCCTTCTACTTCTCCTTCTCCTTCATCTTCTCCTTCTCCTCCTCCTCCTTCTCCTTCTCATTCTCCTTATCCTTCTTCTCCTTCTCCTTCTCCTTCTCATTCTCATTCTCATTCTCCTTGACTTTTGGGGTTGAGTGTGATATTGGAACAGTAGTCATTGTTTTTTTTCTTTTACTAATTATACATAATGATTGGAAAATTGATTTTTTCAACCTCATACACTTCAAAGACTGTGAAATCTTCTTGGATGTATGTGCATTAATATTATAAGTCATTTCATTAAAAATATTAGTGAGTTCTTTAACATGATTAATCAAATAATCATGTTGTTGCTCACATTTTTTGCATAGACAAGAAGAGCATTTCATGTTAGAAGAGGAAGTAACACCAACAAAAGATTGAGTTGTTGTCATAGATGAAGCTTCTTGTATCAGTTGATCTACAAGGTAAATAAAAAAAGGTTGAGAGTTTACAATTGATTATAAAATAATAATGGGTAGCAATTTATACTTATGTTTCCACAGATGGACATTATGTTGCCACAGATAAATCTTATGTTGCCATAGATGAATCTTCTGTTGCCATAGATGAATCTTCTGTGGCCATAGATGAATCATCTGTTGGCACAGCTGAATCTTCTGTTACTACAGATGACCATTTGGTTGCCCTAACACATAGGTGATATGTTCCAACATATGACAACTCTGTTGGAATATGTACCAACATATCACTAAAATATAGCAACATACGACACATCTTTCAACAAATAATATATATTTACTCCAACTGAACAAGACTATATTTCTAAAATAATATGAAAAAAATGGTCACAAAAAGAACAACAAAAATGACTTTTCACTGAATGTTAACAATACATATACATTTCCTCAAAATTAGGGCTTTTCTGAGTTTGTTGATTTTCTTTCAAAAACAATAAATAATAGGTACCATTACACCATTGTTCAATTTTCACATCTATAGAACGATTTATTGTTCATTAACCCAAGAAAAAACTTAGTATTAAGAATGTATTGTTCAAAAATTGTAAAATCTTTCAAAAAATGACTTACCCATTTTAAGTCGAACACGATCTTCAGTTTAGAAAGAGGAGAGAGTCATGACTGGAGATGAGGAGGAAAATAAGATAATTGGGAGAATATTTGTTTTGATAGTCAAATTTTCAGATTTTCTAAGGAAGAAAAAGAAGAGAAGAGAGAACATTGGGAGAAGAAGAAGAGAAAATTCAATGGTTTGGATAGAATTATAAAATTTGAAAAATGAAGTGTTTTTTTGTATATAAAAGATTAGAAAGTTTTGAAAATGTTAATTTAGTCCCAGATTTACTTAATTATATTTTAAAGTGGATTTGACTATTTCTTGGTCAAAGTGTCACCAAAAACAAAACCAAGACTTAATTGACAGCTTTCATTTAATTTTCTGGAGTAAAAGGGCTATGAAGGGAGGCGAAGAATCTAACAAGTATGACAAAAGTGAAGTAAAGAAGATGACAAAACCCACTTTCAAACCCGCAAAAGATGATGCAAAGCCACTTCTTCAAGACCCAGTAAGCAGCATTCTGATAAGTCTTAATGCTCCCAGATGTTTTGATGATCTCTTCACACATGCAGCACCTGGTCCTCTGCAAAGTATGCTCGTCCAGACCCATATGCTATACAGCTAGAAAGTTGTCTGCGTCAGAAGTTGGTGAGGTCTTCAGTGTACCACACCAATCAGAAGGGACGAGGTTGTTTGTCCAATGGGTATTAATTCTTGATGTTTGATATATTCAACATGAAAAACAACAAAGCACTCATTCATGCAAAGAGAGATATTCAAGCTTCAAAAATAGCAAGGGACCTCATAGACTGTCCAATTGCTTCTTGAACCAGTTGTTACTTTGATTGCTTATATTTTTGCTTATATTGTAGGATTCGTTTCGCTTGTGTTAGATGTTCCTGAAGGAATGACTGCTCCACCTAGCCTGGAAGAAGGTCAGTCCACCACTAGACCACCTTGTTTCAACGAACAAATTTATGGGTGGTGGAAGACCGATGTTTGTGTAATCAAGACACAACTTCCAATGCAAGTGTCTATGATCGTACAATAGTATAGTAACCCAACCAAGGGTTGGGGTCGAGTCCCAAGGGAGTGGGCTTGAGAATTAATAGAAAAATAAAATTAAGTTCTAATTAGTCATAGTTAAAACCATTATAAAATATAAATATGTTAAATCTAAGGGTGACACAAACGTCAATTATCAATGGGGGTTTGTGACAAATAAGCAAAAACAGCGAAAATACAAAAAGTACTAATCAAGGAGATGGGATTCTTGGGATGTGATAGGAATACGGGATAAACTGAACTATTGGGTACATGTTTTTGATAATAAATCCATTGAATATTTGTGACTAGGCTAGACTATAGTAGGGGTATATTCTCTCTCTCGAGCAACTTACGTCGAATCAAATGGGTTCCTCTCGGACAACCACTTACCGCATGAAGAACAACCTCTGCCTTAGTCCACTCACACTCTCGAGCTGAGTGTGTGGGAGAAGCACTAGGGTTAACTCTCTCGAGCTGAACCTCATGTCGACTCAATCCCACCTGCCATCAATTTAGTAGTCTTAGTTTTACGACCTCTCTCTCTCGAGCAAGCCAAAAACACAAAGGTGAAATCGTATTTGCAACTACAATTTCATTAAGTTCCACCACAACTACAAAACGAAATCACATTTATACAACAAATAAACCATCAACAAGCAAGACCCAACAGATAATCTAACCCATATTCACAAAATCACACCCCAAGAATTGGGGTTTTAGCTAGATAAGTAAAAGAGATAGAAATGTATACCAAAATGAGTTTGCATTCAAATGGGTATGAAGATTTAAGTTTCAAAACAAGCAAATAATGAAGAATCCGCAAGACCCAAGTCCTAATTCTTGGAGTTAAAACCCTTTGAATCTTCAAGTTCTTCAAAACCCTCTCCAAACTCAAAACTCAAAAGTCTATGTTAAAAATTCTATATTAAAAATTTGATATTAACTTACAACTCTGAACGAGTATTTATAGTTTTGAAAAATCTGTGCTGTAGTAGATCATTTGGCATCGTTAGTCGAGATCACTGATCAACTCAGCGATCCGCCCTTTGGTAGGTTTCATTATCGTGTTTTGGATCACTGGGCAGCATAGTATTACTTCACAGAACTACTCGGTGACACGCCGACTGCTCCTTTTCACTGCCTATTTGATATTTTCTTTCAAGGCTCAACACATTGGAACAAAAGGAGAGGATAAGACCTTTTGGCGATTCACTGAATGGGTTTGGCGATTCTCAGATCTTTATTTCTTCATTCTTTTAGATGCCTTTGTTCCTTTTTTGCTAAGTAGTGTCCATGCTTTCCCTCAAACTCCAAATACCTAAAACTTAAGGGTTTTCATCAGATATTGAGATAAAATATGCATTTGAGGACACTAATTCTATCAAAATATAGCGCTAAATGAGTCCAATTTGTGGACTCATCAAAGACGTGCATGTATGATTACATCAATGTTAAAGATACTGAGCTATGGAATGTGATTCTTGATGGACCCTACATTCCCACCAAGGACGCAGTAGATGGAGAACTTGCCAAAGTGCTTCCCAAAACTAGAAGGGAATACAATGAAGCTAACAGGAAGAAGATAGAGAAAAACTACAAAGCAAAGAAGCTACTGGTGTGTGGAATCAGTCCAGATGAGTATAACAGAATCTCTGTGTGCGAGACAGCTAAAGAAATTTGGGATTGTATCAAAACAGCTCATGAAGGAACGACACAAGTAAATAAGTCTAAGGTAGATATGCTAAGGACTCAGTATGAGAATTGTTGTATGAGGGAAGGCAAAACTATCCACGAGATGAATACAAGATTCACTTCCATAACCAATGAACTAAGATGTCTTGGTGAGCCTATTGATGATGTGCCACGAAATTGTGGCACATTTGATGCTTAATAACTATGAACTAATACTGGAATTAAGTGAAATTTTGGATTATTTAATGGGTTTACTAAATGTGTAAGCATAATCTGGGTTGTATAGAAAACTAAAAAAAGAAGCAGAACTGATGTTGATCAAGTGAAGTTCACGGCCAACTTCACGGACCGTTAACTTCATTAAGGTCCGTGGTTGAGCTCGTGAAAGTGAGGCAGTCCTGGGCCTTGAGAAGATGAAGAGTAAAAAAAAACCCAAGTGAAGACCACAGACCACTTCACAGGCCATGGTCCTCTCCATGGTCTGTCGTGCTTGTCGTGGTGTAGTTTCCAGTGAAGGCATTGTAGAGTGGAAGAAAGTTGAAACCCAAGTGAAGACCACAGACCACTTAATGGGCCGTGGTCCTAACTACAGATCATCGTGCTTATCGTGGTGCATTTTCTAGTGATCAAGTTTGAAGGGCAATTTTTGGGAAGTTCACGGAAGGCTTTACGGTCTATGAAGCCCTCTACGGGCCGTAGAAGTGGTCATAGAGCCACCCGACATTCGAGTCCTAGTTTGACTAGGACTCATTTTAAACATTCTATTTGAATTACTTTAGGTCATTTTTGGAACATTATTCATGGTCTTACGTTTTACGACTAAGAACAGAGTATTCCTCTTAGCTTTTGATATTTGGATTATTGATTATTGTTATCAGTTGGGAATTCGAATTGAGTTATCAGCGTATGAAAGTGATTGTTGATTTGCGAATTAATTTCATAAGTCTTTTTCAATATGCTTTCATCCCTAATTATTGGTTGTTTATGTGAAACCATGAGTGGCTAAATACCACTAGTGGGGTTGTGGGATCTATGGTGATATTTTAGTTGCAATCCCGTAAAATGAGTAAAAGGCAGTCTGTATTTACAACATGTAGTTTTTAGCTTTCAATATCATTGTAGTCTAGTGAGTGCATGCATTAGACGAGTATGTACCTTGTATTTGTTCGAGAGAAAAATACCAGTTAGAAAAAAAGTTGAACTAAATTAACAAATTGGAGTTAAAGCTTGAGTTCGAGAGAAAAGATCTTTAACACCATATCATTTCAAGCGAGGTTCAATGTTCATAACATTATAAGGTCGAGAGAATATGAGTGGTCATTATTTGATTAGGCTGAGAAGCATTAGATAAATTTAACTCGCAAAGATTTTGTAAACATTGGTTTGCCTGACACTCAAATTACGGGGGAACACTAGAACTAATGTTATGGTGAACACAATCCTAGTTTCTCTTAGTTAACTAAATTAACTTTACAACGAGATAGTCTGTTAACCGTAATTCTAGATTTTGACGACAACTGTTGGTAATTAGAACATTTCAACCAAACCAAATTTACTTTATTTTGTTATTTGTTTAGGAGATAATAACAACATTCGAATAAACATGACAATAAAACCTTATTTGTAAAGAAATTCTCTGTGGGATCAACCTCAACTTTAGTTGAGTTCTGTAAATTGACAACGACCGTTTACACTTCTTATTTGAAGTGTAAATTTGGACGTATCAATTGACCCAAGCAAAAAAGTTCAAAAGATTCTCAAGGTGCTTCCCAAGACATGGGAGAGCAAAATGAATGCTATTACTAAAGCAAGAGATCTGAAGGTACTCACTATGGATGACTTGATTGGAAACCTTCAAACCTACGAGCTAAATAGGCAACAAGGGTTAACCATGAAAGAGGGAAAGAAGGAGAAGTCAGTGGCCTTGAAAATATCTTCGAATAATGGAGCTGAAGAGGAGAATTAGATGGCATACATCACTAGAAGGTTCCAGAAGATCATCAAAAAGCATGGATGGTTTCAAAAGAAAGGCTTTGCTAGCAGAACAACAAATGCAAATGATCTTTGTCATAAATGTGGAAAACTTGGTCATTTTATGAGGGATTGTCCAAGTCAGAAGCAGGAAACTCAGCATTTCAAACCTCAACAAAGGGACCGGGTCCTAAGTCATGCCAAAAGAAAGGCTCATGCTGACCAACTAGTGAAGAACACATTTGTTGTATGGGGAAATTGATCCAGCGAATCCGAGGAAGAGGAAGACGGTCATGAAGATGTCTCGATGATGGCTGTCAAAGATGATGAAACTGTATTCAACTCCATTTTCTCACTAATGGCAAAATCTGATGATGGGGAGAATCAAGATGAGGTAACCCTTTTTTATCTCAAAAGTGACCTAGATACTTTTTCCATTAAAAGATTAAGAAAACTTGTTGTTGTACTAATTGAATCAGTCGATGAATTAACTTTTGATAATTTGATGATAAGTGAAAAACTGAGTATGTGCAAAGATGAAAATGTAGCTCTTAACTCTCAAATGTCTGAAATGAGTGTTAGGATAAGTATTCTAGAGATTGATAGTTCGTAGCCCAACGAGGAACCTGGTACCTCTGAGGGTGGGAAATGAAAACTCAGTAACTTTAAGGTTGAGCTAGAAGAGAAACTAAAGGCCTCTGAGTCTAAGTTAGTTGCTTCCCTTGAAAGCAACTCTCAATTAGTGAAGGATCTATGTAAGATCAAAGAAGAATTAAACCACTCCCTCAAATAGACTGATTCGTCTAAGATTCTCTCCAACTTAGCAAATCAAAAGTTCAACAGCAAAAAAGGCTTAGGTTGTAGACATATATAGCCTCCCTATACTCACAGTAAATATGTCACTGTTTATAACAATCTTTTGTGTACCCATTGTGGAAGAAATGGTCATCTGAAAGAAAAATGTGAGATTCTAAAAGGAGTAAAAGAAAGGCAGGAGAAGTTTCTCAAATCGAGAAAAGGTACTGTAGAAAATAAAAAGGTACCTAGTCCTAGATACCATTTTAGCAAGAACACTTTGCCCCATGGATAGAAAGGTTTCTCATTAAGCCTTTCGACAGTTTTTGGGAACTCCATCTCAAGTTTGTTCCTAAGTCTAATAAGTGATTATTGTGCAGAAGAGAGGAAGCATTCAGTGCTGGTACATGGATAGTGGATGCTCAAGGCACATGACTGGAGACACTCAAAACTTTCTCTCTTTGGAAGCACACTAGGGCGGTGGTGTGTCATTTGGTGATGGGAAGAAGGGTTTCATTCTTGGAATTAGGAAAATAGGAATATCAGCAGATCATTCCACAGATAATGTTCATTATGTGAATAGTTTGGAATACAATCTCTTAAGTGTATCTCAAATTTGCGATAAGGGAAATGAAGTTAAATTCTTGTCTGACAGGTGTTTAGTTACTAATTGTGTAACTAACAAAGTTGTTATGTCTGCCAAAAGAATAAAAAATATGTATGTTGCAGATCTTGACTCGGTAAAAAGGGACAACCTCTTATGTCTAAGTGCTCAAACTGACAATGCAAATCCCAAACGATTGGGACATGTGAGTTCATCCTTACTAAACAAGCTTTCTGCAGGGGACCTAGTCCGTGGACTACCAAAACTAAAGTTTTCAAACAACAAAGTCTGTGAGGCCTATGTAAGGGGAAAACAAACAAGATCATCCTTCAAAACCAAGAAAGGTGTGAGCATAACCAGACCTCTGGAACTTCTCCACATGGATCTATGTGGACCTGTCAGAATTCAAAGAAGAGGAGGTAAGAGATACATTCTGGTAATTGTTGATGATTTCTCCAGGTTCACCTTAAACATGTTTTTATGGACCAAGGACGAGATAACTGGACTATTGATTACCTTTGCCAAAGCAATTCAACTGAAGGTAAACTGCAAGATAGCAAGTATCAGATCAGATCATGGCACAGATGTTGAAAACTCTCAAATTAAAGGCTTTTATGCTGAAAATGGAATCTGTCATAATTTTTCTACACCAAGAACTCCTCATCAAAATGGAGTTATGGAAAGAAAGAACAGGACCTTGGTGGACATTGCTAGAACCACGTGATTTACTCAGCGCTTGCAATGAATTTTTGGGCAGAAGCAGTCAACACGGCTTGCTATGTTACAAACATGTGTCTCATCAGGTCTGTGATCAAGAAGACTCTTTACGAGTTGTTGAATGACAAGAAACCTTCAATTGCTCATCTGAAACCTTTTGGTTGTAAATGCTTTGTATTAAATAATAGAAAAGATGATCTTGGCAAGTTTGATGCCAGGAGTGATGAAGGGGTGTTTTTTGGGTACTTCTCCACCAGCAAGGCATACAGAATCTTCAATAAAAGAACTCCGTGTGTTGAAGAAAGTATGCATGTGATATTTGATGAATCTGATGATAAGAACAAGGATGAACACAAATAAAACATTGAATTAGAGAAACTGATGAAGGGTCAACAAGACAAAGTAATTCAATCTCCTGAAAGCACACAAGGTTCAAAAGAAGGAAAGGGTGCAGAACTCATAGAGGAACCTGCTCTCTTCGGGGCAGCTCAGGAGGAAATGTCTTAGAACCCAGAGCTTGAAGAAGATGAATCTGCTGCTGATATTGAAGAAGAAATAACTAGGAAGTCCGAATGGAAACATCAATCTTCACATTCGTTAGACAATCTTATTTCTCCACTTGAATTTGGAATACAAACTAGATCTAAAACAATAAATCTAGTTGCATATTCAGCCTTCATATCCACAATTGAGCCCAAGAATGTCAAGGAATCTCTATAGGATGCTGATTGGGTAACATCAATGCAAGTATAACTACATTAGTTTGAAAGAAGCAAGGCGTGGCACCTGGTCCCCATACCTCTCAACAGAACTATTATTGGGACTAGATGGGTCTTTAGAAACAAACTTGATGAGCACGAGGTCATCACTAGAAATAAGTCAAGACTTGTGGTTCAAGGATACAATCAAGAGGAAGGGATCGACTACGATGAGACTTTTGCTCTTGTAGCTAGAATGGAAGCCATTAGAATCTTGATAGGCTTTGCTGCCTACATGAAGTTTAAACTGTTTCAAATGGACGTCAAGAGTTCGTTCCTGAATAGCTATTTGAAGGAGGAGGTATATGTCAAGCAACATCCAAGTTTTGAAGATGTTGATTTCCCAAACCATGTGCTGAAACTGGACAAAGCTCTGTATGGTCTGAAGCAAGCTCCTTGAGCTTGGTATGAACGCCTATCAAAATTCCTACTTGCAAATGGGTTCAAAAGAGGTGAAATTGATAATACTCTGTTCCTAAAATCTAGAGGTAAGGAGTTGTTGATTGTGCAAGTATATGTAGATGACATCATCTTTGGAGCTACTTCAGATTCACTGTGCAAAGAGTTTGCTGATTTAATGAGTAGTTAATTTGAAATGAGCCTGATGGGGGAGCTTACATTTTTCTTGGGGTTGCAGATCAACCAGTCTTCTCGAGGTACATCAATATGCCAAGAGAAGTACATAAAAGAACAGCTCAAAAACTTTCACATCTTGAGGCAAAAGTTATTGATACTCCCATAAGCACAAGTGTCAAACTTCACATCGATGAAGAAAGGGTTGATGTTAATTAGACCATGTACAGCGGAATCATTGAATCACTTATGTACCTCTCTGCAAACACGCCTGACATAGTCTTCAGTGTAGGGATGTGTGCTAGGTTCCAACCAACACCAAAAGAATCACACTTAAAGGTAACCAAATGAATACTAAGATACTTGAAGGGAACACAGGACCTGGTCCTCTTCTACCCTTCTGGTGACTCATTTGATCTAATTGATTATTTTGATGTTTACTATGCAGGTTTTCTTGTTGATCAAAAGAGCACTTCGGGCATGGCACATTTCCTAGGGTCATCACTGATTTCATGGGGCACCAAGAAGCACAATTCAGTAGCATTGTCTACAACAGAAGCAGAATATGTGGCGCTGCATCATGTTGTGTTCAGCTCTTATGGATTAAGCAATAACTCGAAGACTTTGGTGTTCTCACAGCACTATTCCCCTCATATGTGATAACACAAATGCAATAAACATGGACAAAAACCATGTTCAGCATAAGAGGACTAAACACATAGATGTGAGGCATCGCTTTCTAAGGGATAATGTTGAGAAGAAAAATGTGGCCATGAGATTTTGCAAGATGGAAGAACAGGTGGCCGATATATTTACAAAGCCATTGAGTAAAAAGAACTTTGTCAAGAACAGACTGAAGCTGGGGATGCACAAACTCACCTGATTTCATAACATGCTTTCATGAAGCATCTCTCTGACTATGTTAAGGAGGGTAGGTATCTATGCAAGTTGTATTGCTTATCGTTTGAAAATTTACATATGGTACCTTACTGTAGGTACACACTCATGACATGTTGGCTGGAGGGAAGATCTAATTATACATGCAGGGCTATTTACATGCAGGGACCTGGTCCCCCAAAGGTTAGTATCACTTATGCTACACAATTTTCTATCAACTGTCAACGGTCAACGATCGCTGCCACGTGTCCCTACCCTATTCATTATGTCAATTTCAAATGTCTTTTCACTTTAAATCCAAGTGTCGCTATTGTTCAGGGAACCGATACCCTTTTTAAATACAATCTCTTCGATGACTTCAAACATCCTAATCTCTTCCTAATCCTTCTTTGAATTCACTATTTTCTTCTTAAGTCTTTTCTTCTCTTGCATAAAAAAAGGGTACAAAATGACTAACTCATCTTCATCCTCAAAACTTCATGTCTCCCAAGAAATTGAAAATCCCAGTTCATTCAATTTCTCCATTCCTCCCCCCAAAGAATCTCTTTCCACACCAGTCAGTGGTGTTGGTGAGACTGGCAAATCTAACACCTCACACTGTAGTGGTGGCGTTTCTTGCAATCCAATCTGGGGAAATCTTACCTTGTTCTCCTACTTTAGTTCTATCTGGTGACAAATCCCTAAATTTCGAGGCCCAGTTAGTTGTAAAGCCCATTATCAAACTCTCCACTGAAGAAGTAAAGGTGGCCTCTAAGGCTATGTCTTCTGCCATGTCTGGGCGACCTTTCGAAGGAGATTTTCCTAAGTGAAAGGGTCCAAAGTCTAATATTCTAGCCACAGAAGAGGAATTGGTGGTCATACAAAATTTGGCCTTCGTTAAAAGAGATGTTCAACCAACTCTGTTAGAACAAGAGTTGAGATCACCGAAATAGGTCCCTCGCAGTACTCACCCATATTCGACCAAAACTCCTAAGTCTTTTAATGTTGATAGTGAGGAAGAGGCTAAGGAAGAAACTCCCTTGGTATGGCATAGAAAAGGGATTCCAGGTGCTAATGCCTCAACAATAGCTGTCCCATATCTAGAATGAGTTGATGTTGTTCCTGAAACCAAACTTGACAATGAACCTGTTGAGTCTGAACATGAAATAAAAATAAAGTTCTAAGGGAAGATGGTAGAGTCTCACACAAAAGGGGACAAGAAAAGATATGCCACTAGAGGAGAGATGCAAAAGATTATGGGAAGTGCCATAGTAGCAAATGAAATTCAAATGGAAAGAAATAGGAATAGAAGAAGGGATTGTCTTATACCTGAGGAACCTACCTCAACACCTCTGCATGTAGGGTCTAGTGAGACTGAATCTGATGACATTTCTATAACTGTGGCTAAACAAAAGAAGGAAGCAGAGATTGAGAGGGTTAAATCTAAAAGGGGTCACAAATTAATGAAGAAACTCTTATGAAGAAGGAGAGTGTGAGTAAAAAGGCCACTATGAAACCAAAACCCATCAAGGGACCAGGTCTTCGTGTTCAAAAACCAGTTGAAGAAGAGGTGATGACCAGGGAAGAACGTATAACATAAATGGAAAACCAAAAGGTGTTGAATGGCAGAGTGTTTGACCCTGAAATCCTCACAGAATTCGGTATGTCCACTTTTTTTTATTCTGTCTCCCTACAAAGTTGGAATCACCTATTTGAAGCCCCAGCACTATACTTGCATGAACTAGATGTGCGTGAATTCTTCTATAAGATTGAGTTGCTGAGTGATGGGGGGGGGGGGTTAGGACTACTATTAAAAAGGTTGAGATATGTGTGGATGAGGAAACTTTGGGAATTATTTTGGGTGTTCATGTGAAAGGGATTCGGTCAATTGAAGGCTGCAAACCTTCCAGTGAGTTTACTAAATAGGCCACAAAGCGTGGGGACATCAAACAAGCAGGTTTGCCTAAAAAATTTCTCAAAGAGGAGTACCATTTAATGTTTGAGTTCATCAATAAGGTATTGGTACCAAGGACAAAGAAGAGAACTGTAGCATCTGCTGTTGATCTGTTTCTCATGGAAAAACTGGACGAACTTGAGGAAATCAATCTTCCTGCTATAATGCTTGAACATATGCATAGGGTGATGACTTGGAAGGCAGCCAAACATGGCATTCATTCTGGTTATTTACTAAACCATGTGTTCAGACCTTTTGAAGTGCCTCTTGGACGAGGAGTACCTAGTACTGTTAAGCAGATGTTTACTGTTGTCACTCTCTTGGAGTGTGAATGTGTTGAGGGAAAGGCAAATGGTAGGTCTCAAGTGTCAGATCTTCTAGAGCAGCAAGCCTTTCTCAAACGAGAGCTAACTAACCTTATAGTAATTCTGAATGATAAGGAGGTTTAGATTTCACAACTTAAGGCTCAGTTACAGAGGGCTATCTCCAAGGGACCTGGTACTAATACTGTGGATGAGAAAGAGGTCAAAAAGTTGAGAGTTGAGAATGAGCAGTTGTTGAAGACAAATGCCTTACTCAGTGAAGAAGTTAAAGTTCTCAACAAGAAAATCATTCAAGCTCATGTTGATGCAAATGAGTGACTGACTTTGTTAATGAAATCCCTCACTCCCCCTCCATCCTAAATGAGTCATGTCCCCATGTCATCCAGTCTTTCCTTCTTACTCTAGTGGCCAAGTTGCAAAGTGTACTGCATTGACTGACTTTTGTGGTTACCTCTGTGATCTATTTCTTGTTGTGCACTATCTAGTATGTTTTTATCTTCTCTTTTTCTGCTTACTTATGCATGTAATGTGTGGCCCATGGCCCAGAGTTTCCTAACGCTTTGCATGCAGCCTGCTTAAGTTTACTACTACTTCTTTTCAATGATGTCAAAAGGGTGAATTTGATTGCAACTGCTTGGGAAATTAAGAAGAGAAAAGAGGACACATGGATGGAATACCAAAGTTAGGGGGAACTGCTTTTGGATGGGAATACTACTGATAGGTGATACGCTCAAATTACACCTCCCTACAGAAGTATAAGCGATCGTTATCAAGTAGAGAACCCAACTTGTAGGTTGGGGTCGATCCCATGAGGAAAAATGGTTTAGACTTTACTTTAACCAACAATTAGATCCAATTAGTCAAATTACTTCCAGAAACAGGTACTTAAAAGGGGGCGGGGGGGTTTGTTTATATGAAACAAATAGTAAGAATTCAATAAGTAATCAGTAATCAAACAAAACTTAATTTTTGGTTGTTATCAAGATGAGAGAAATAACTAGGGTATACGTGTTCCCCACAAGCTCATAACGCAATAATCCTAGTAACAGCAATCCTTTCCTAGTGTACTGCATGCAAAGTGATAAGTTAGGTATCTCTAAATCCTTGATCTGGCATCTAGAGAATTTCACCCCGCACCTTGATCCGGCTACGTGTGTATAATTTACTAACCCTTACCTTTACCTCATATTAGACATCATAATCGATGTTTGGCTTAGTTATTACTTCGCACCAATCGACACTAACCTATTAGATAGTATCACACTAAATCTATGTTGATAATTCTTTTCTTATTGATTACCTCCTTGATCCGGCAAGTAGCAACAAGGCGAGTTCTAACGTGTGCACTCGTTAAAAAGACTTCTAAACGAAAGAATTATCAATGCATGCAAAATACTATTCAAGAATTACTTATTTACTATTCATATTTTGTTAATTGCTCATGGTTCCCACAACCCTAGTTGTGGATTTAGTTACTCATATTAGCAAGAACACAATTCATAATTTTAGATAAAGAAATCATGAACTTACGTAAAGAGAATAATAAACCCAGAATTTCAACTTGAATTGCAAAGCAAAAATCTTCAAAACGAACTTAGAAAATCAATAATTGCTAGAATTCCAACTAAATCTCCAAAATCACAAAGTAAAACTAGAAGAATAATGTCTAACCCCTAAAATCGAGGTTTACATGCCATATTTATAGAAAAACAAATCCTAATTTAAAAAAGAAACAAATTAAGGAAAGTTTGTTCAGGCACGCGTCTTCGTTCCATTAGACTAACTTACGGACCGTCGATTGATCTACGGTCCGTAAGTCCCTTCCGTCATCCAGGACTAAGAAAATATTTTAGCATCCAAAAATCAGCCTCTTTGAAGCAAATGACGGACTTGCAATACGGACCGTAGATCGATCTACGGTCCGTCAATCCCCTCCGTAGCTCCACACTTCAAATCTTCAAAAATCAGGTACTGGAACCCTCGCAGTCTCCTTCTACGGTTTGATCAGTACGGTCCGTAGATCAATCTACGGACCGTCAATGCCCACCGTGGTTCCACACTTGGTCAGATTTCCCTAATTTGTCATCTATCCCTTGGCTGTTGATCTGCGGTCATCACCTACAGACCGTCAATGGACCTACGGTCCGTAGATCGTCTCCGTGAAAGCCCTTTTTCTGCATTTTGCTCAGTTGTCTCCATACTTCTGCGCCTGAACATCTTTCCTGCAAAAATATAATAAAACACATAAAAACCAATACAAAAAGGCCCTAGACACACACAACTTGTAAGTGAAATGTATTAGAAATACCCTAAACTCACGGTATATCAACACCCTCAACTTAAATTCGTTTTTTGTCCTTAAGCGATGCAATACGACTCTAAACGACACTTGTATAGAAGCAAGCATTTCAGGCCCAAGCAATCACATGGCTCTCTACCCCCCTCACTTTTTAGATGCAACTTCGTTCTTTTAGACTCGACAAGCTAATCCATGCAGATCAAACCATGACACAGATCGACCAATTGACACACAACATGCACCTTATCACTATCACCAAGGTACCAACTTTCCGACAATGTAACTAGTGCCTTACTTCAAACAAGATCCCATTTTCACAAAAATTTAATGTCATTTATGGTGTAAGGATTTATTCAACACTCACGCTCAGAAGTAATTTCAAATACAGTTAGTACTTTATGCCATAAGCTTGCCCTTATTTTCACTGCTTAGACTCTCCAAACTAGATTCTAGGATCACTATAGGACTTTATTGGCTTGTAACGTAGGCTCAAGGTCAGGTGTGGTACATTTGGGTACTGCTTAGTGACTTTCTGCCCTCCTTGACATTGCACTTTTGCTTTTAACCTCTTTTTGCCCTATTTCTGACATCCTACAGTTTTACCTTCTTTCGCTTGATTTTCTTCAACCAAGGATGTGACTTCAGAATTTGTAGCTCTTTATTTCTCACATTTATTATTTTGTTTTAAATATTTTTAGCTTTCAACAAGTCACATCCTTTCCTCACATTTTCTCTCTTCTTCACCTCACTCTTTTCATACCCATTTTTCTCTCAGTATCCTCTTTCATAGCCACCCTCAACTTATGGATTTTTCATTAGTTAAGGTGCACAATACCCGATGTCGAGTCAGGGCCAAGATTGAAGTTACTTTTGCATTAGCCACCCTCAACTTAGGCTTTTGGCCTAAGTCGAAGTGCACATGTCCAAGGAGGGACCGGGGCCAACATAGCAAATTATGGGAAGGTGAGTTTGGGGTTTTAGAAAGAAATGGTTTATTTTAGGCTTAAAGTTTGATCAAGGGGAACGGTTATATCATTTGGTTGAATCCTTCTAGGCAATTTGCGGACTTTTCAGAACAATGGCCTATGATCACTTTCTAACCTCTAGATTGAATTGTCTTAGCAGGACTAACCGGGCAAGTTCTAATTTTGCACAAAACTGTTTGAACACTCAACGATTCTCACCCACTCTTTGGCACATAGTTTCATTATCAGATTATTAGATTACTTAGTTCAAGTTTCAGCTCAAGTCATGCCATCAAGTTGATTTATTATGTCATACTCAGAGTCAACACAGTCAACTAATAGTAGCCTACAACTTATAGCATGCATCCCAAAATCTGACGGGTATAATTTTTCATAAGCCATCATGCTTCATTCTGTATCATGCTTCTACACATACAATCCTAAGACATGCCAGTTCAACAAAAATTAAACAGTCCTTTGGGGAAAAAGAACGCAGGCAAGAAAACCCCAAGGGAGGATTCATTAGTTGGGTTATTCAGATTTCACCCTATCACTCACAATCCATTTACCCCACCCCCAACAAAAATAGATGCAGTTGTCCCCAACGCATATAAAAATATTAAAAGAAAATGGATTGGGTAAAGCAAACCTGTAGCGCAAAGCGCCGGCGAATCATCAACAAGCAAGAGGGTCCGGTTTCCCGGAACTCGCTGGAACACCAGTGGGAGCACCCTCAGTAGTGCCCGCATCAACAAGCGTAGCACCCTCAATAGTGCTCTCTATCAATCTCTCTGCACCATCAGTGGTGCGCACCACGTCCCCCAAAACATGCTAGGCCGCTACAACTGGGGCAGAGCTCGATGCCCCTGCAACTCGCTCACGCTCTCTCTACTGGCGTAACTCTTCATCAACTATCGATGCCCTTCTAGCCTCCTTTTCCTGCCTACGCTATTTCTTGAGGGCTTTTTCCTCCTCAGTGCGATGAGAGCGGTGCCGCTTGCCTTTGGCATGTGTGAGTGCAAGTCCCTCCTCGGCGGTCCCACTAAATAGGGCATCTAGCACTGTATCATCAGCCAGTGCAGTGGGGGCAACCTGAGGCTCAACTGAAGGTGCAACAAGAATGGCCTCAACGTCGACCGGAGGCTAGCTATGTCGCCTGCAAAGCGAGATAGATCTATGGCCGGGGCTGATCGCTCGAGGACTCTCAGTTCGAAGGCATCTAGACGATTATTAACAGCCTGGACCTTCTGGTCCATCATCCCCTCCATCCTGCGCTCCACTCTAGCCTCGAACTCGGCGATCGACTTCTGCATCCACGGCTAGATGTGATGTAGCAGTGTGGCCATCTGAGCCTCTAACTTCTGTACTCTGGCCAAGGGGACAACAGCAGCGCCCAACTGCGGTGTAGACCGGGAAGAGCTAGGGCCTATGCTAGCTGCTTGAGAGGAGGAGCTCGGGATAGTGTCAGTGTGATCGGGGGAGCTGAAGTCATCTCCCTGTGCCTGCCCCACTGTGTCTGCAAGGTCGGTACCCAAAGGAGGTACCTCAACTTGAGGCTCTCTGCGAAGTGCTGCTACATTTGCCTCATCTCTAATAAGGCCGATGTCCAATGCCCCTGTAGGGTGGATTAGCCTGTCACAATGCCAGATCGGCACTCCAGAGTCCCTGCACAACTGGAAAATTAGACATGGAAAGGGGTAAGTAGTGGAGGTCCTGAATGCCCTCTCGTGTATCTCTGCCAGCAACATGCGGGCAAAGTCGATCTCCACCCCTGCTGCCAATGCCGCTACCATGACTGCTCTGTCCCACGTGACTTGATTATCAGCTTTTGTCGGCGACACTCTATTACGTACCAGCAGCCAAAAAAACTTGGCCACAAAATTCAATGTTGCCTTCTGGATGCCCAACCGTGGAACTGCGACCCATTCCGCACGCTCGCTATCTGCATCAATGTATCTGGCCATCCAAAGTATAACAGCCTCTCGTTGCTCAGCATTCCTCTAGAAAGTGCCACTCCGCACGATGTCTCATCTGTAGTCAAACTCTGATGTGTTGAGAGACCAAGAATGACCCGCTGTAGGACCACAGAGAAAGCGTCTGATCGTGGCAGGTGATATGTCCATCGGGCACCCTCAAACCAGAGTGGAAGTGAGCGGATCCTGAGCTAGGGGCTTCGACCGCTTAGAAATGGAGCCCCGGAGAGTGGCAACATAGGAAGCATGGAACTCCCGCACAATCTCCTCGCTATACGTCCTTGGGTCTCGAGCCATCCAGTCACACTTGTGAAGGTTGAACAGCCGGTGAATGCCTGGAACAGTATGCAAGCTCCCCGTGAGAACTCTCCGCTCTTCTGTGATCAGTCGGGCCATTTTCTATTTTTCGTTGACCATTTTCGCATCCCGGTAAATTTGCCATTGGCCCTTGACACACCACCTATTTAGCTCGCCGGCTACAGGAGTAGGGTCATCATTCGATAGTGCGGGTATGGACTCTGAACTAGTAGCCTCATCAGATGAGGCTGCTTGGTCATTTTCTCCAGACCCAGTAGAAGATTTGGCATTGGACCCTGTAGCATGGGTAGACACGGATCGTGAAGAGTGGGCAGACTTGGAGCCTGAAGCATGGTCAGACTCAGATCCTGACAGAGACCTCTCTGAACTAGAAGCAACCCCAGTTGGTGACCCGATCAGTGTGTGCTACTCATCAGACTGGGAGACAGTGACTACGTCGGGAAGCACCTTTCACGGTGTGCCTCTGGCGCGAGAAGTCCTAGTATTGAGAGGCACGTATGCTGGATCAGTGTCGGTGTTTGTGTCCTCATCAATCAACCGAAAACTAGGGGCAACGAATTTGGACTTGCCCCTTTTGGAGTAGGTGACCATCTTTTTGGGTGCCATTGTACCTGCGGGAATGATATTAGTGCCCAAAATTAACCAAAACTATACTAAGAAAAAGTAAAAATTATAAACGAACAATAACAAAGTCCAAAAAAATTCAGACACAGGCAAATCCACGGAGGGACCTACGGTCCGTAGACTGATCTACGGTCCGTGGGACTCTGCTGTGGATCAGGGAACCAGAAATATAGGTTGCAGATGGAAACCACGGATGTGTAGAACGATCCGTAGATTGATCTACGAACCGTAGTCCACATCCGTGGTTTTACACTTGGATGATTTTTACGTGTGCATCCAGTGACAAACCTCATCTATGGTTCGTAGATAGATCTACGGTCCGTAGACGGGGTTCATTTGTGCCTAGTTTTTTTTTAGCCCTATATTACTAATCAGACATATATGGCCCTAAATTTCAACATTACAAAGCCTCATTATGCATTTCAACACTCAATTATGCTAGTTCTTCATTCTTACGATTCTGACCAGTTATTTTAACACCTAATTTAGACAAGTTTTGGACCCCTAAGTCGAAACTTACATATAGGCTTACAATCACATACAATAAAACTACACAATCACTATCTATCATTCTAAGGGTATTGTAAAGTTTAGATTTATCATGTAATTACATCAAACAATAACCCTAAGTTAAGACCCAACTCCCGACTTTCTATATTCAGGCTATGAATCAAAAGTTAACGTGAGGGGAAAGTCCATTACCTTACAAGCAACGAGGAGTGGGGTGATTGTGTGACGACACTTCTTAGCAAGACCAATGAAACACCGCTTTGCTACTAACCGAACACCGGACCTTAAAGGTGGAATATGGAATGGGGAGTAATTTAATTTGAAGAGATTTTGGGAATATATGGAAGGGAGTGTTTTATATGGTAGTTGTAGAGTGAATTAGGGAGTTGAAATTATGGGGGAAACGGTTTTGGGAGTAATGGAGGGAATGGGAATGATTTAAAACAAGGGGGTATTTAAGTAGGGGGGTCCGGGTCGGGTCAGACAGCCTTAGGGTTTGGACTCACGGGACCCCGTCTACGGTCCATGAGTCTATCTACGGTCCATAGATCAGGACCGTAGATCACTACTACAGTTAGAAAATTTAGGGGCTTACCTGGGATCTACGGACACCATTGACGGTCCGTGGATCAATCGACGGACCGTCGATGGGATCCGTAGACCTCTGCACTAGACCAATTTCTGCAGATTCATTATGTGGTATACATGCACATGCAGCAACCAATAAGCTATTATTTTTTTACATTTTCTTGACACTTCTTAGACACGGACCCTATACCAATTCTAGTCAACACTTAAGAACTAAATTAATACAAAGACGCAAGTAAACAGAGAAAACTAAACTACTAATTAGAAAACAGAACCCTATCATTGGCTAGATTGTACATCTTGGGTTGCCTCCCAAGCAGTGCTTGATTTAACGTCGCGGCACGATGTAGGTGTCTTGATTCCTCAGATTTCATCAAGATTGTAGGCCTCAATTACTTCTTGCACTATTTCAACATTTCCCAGATAGATTTTGATCCTTTGCCCATTCACCACGAACCTTGTTCCATCTTTTTTTGCAAGCTCAACCGCTCCATGCGAGAGCACTTTCGTGAGTAAAAATGGCCCGGTCCACTTGGACTTGAGTTTGCCTAGAAATAGGCATAGCCTAGAGTTGAATAGCAGCACAAGATCACGAACTACAAATTCTCGCTTTTCAATTCTTTGGTCATAATACCTCTTCATCTTCTCTTTGTACTAGGCTGAACTTTCATAAGCTTGTAGGCGAAACTCATCGAGCATATTCAAGTCATTCATCCTTTGGTTAGATGTGGCGCTCCAATCCAAATTTAACTTTTTCATTGCCTACGTAGCCTTATGCTCTAGATCTACTGGTAAATGACCAAACTTCCCATATACAAGTTGGTAAGGAGACATACCTATGGGGGTCTTGTATGCAGTGCGATATGCCCATAGAGCATCGTCAAGCCTCCTTGACCAATCCGTTCTATTAGCATTCACATTCTTTGCCAATATCTGTTTGATCTCTCTGTTGGATACTTCAACTTGACCGCTAGTATGTGGATGGTAAGGAGTGGCTACATTGTGACGGACACCATATTTCTCAAGTAGTACCTTGAATAACTTATTACAGAAGTGAGAACCTCCATCGCTAATTATGGCCCTCGGTGTACCAAATCTGGAGAAAATATTCTTTTTCAAGAATGTGGTGATACTTTTATCTTCATTATTGGAGAGTGCAACTGCTTCCATCCATTTCGATACATAATCAACCGCAACAAGAATATACTTCATCCCATATGAACTCACAAATGGACCCATAAAATCAATGCCCCATACATCAAACAACTCTATCACCAATATAGGATTCATTGGGAGCTCTTGCCTCTTTGAAATTCCTCCTTCTCTTTGGCAACGATCACAAGATTTGGCGAAGTAATGAGCATCTTGGTGAATGGTAGGCCAGTAGTACCCACATTACAAAATCTTATGTGCAGTCCGAATACCACTATGATGCCCACCAATGGGTGATGAATGGCATGCTTCAAGTACACTCAACATCTCAACCTCAGGCACACATCGACGAATAATCCCATCAGCACAACTGTGATACAAGTAAGGTTCATCCCAAAAGAATCTCTTCACATCATGTATAAATTTTTTTCTTTGGTGAAAAGACAAATCGGGGGGCACAATATCGCTTGCCAAATAATTAGCAAAGTCAGCGAACCAAGGAATCAAATCATGAGAAGCAGTCAATACCTTTTCATCTGGAAAAGCATCATTGATTTCAGCCCTATCTCCAAGCTTTAGCATAGCCTCTCCCTCTAATCTGGACAAGTGGTCGGCGACTTGATTTTCGATCCCCTTTCTATCCTTTACTACAAAATCAAACTCTTGCAGCAATAATACCTATCTAATCAATCTCGGTTTTGCATCTTTTTTCTCCATAAAATACCTCAATGCAGAATGGTTAGTATGCACTATGACCTTAGTACCAAGCAAGTACGATCGAAATTTCTCGAATGCAAAAACCACCGCAAGAAGTTCTTGTTCGGTCACAGTATAGTTCTTTTGAGCCATATTTAGAGCTTTACTGGCATAGTAAATAGGGTGAAGAATTTTCTCTTGCCTTTGTCCTAATACTACACCAAGCGCCAATCCACTTGCATTGCACATTACCTCAAACGGTTGTCCCCAATCCGGTGAAATAATGATTGGTGTTGTAACCAACTTTTTCTTCAGCTCTTCAAATGCTCTAAGACAGTCATCATCAAAATCGAACTTACACTCCTTCTCAAGCAGTTTGCACAACGGATGTGAAATTTTGGAGAAATCTTTGATGAATCTTCTATAAAAACCCGTATGCTCAAGAAAACTTCTAACACCTTTTACAGAGATAGGTGGTGGAAGCTTTTCTATTACCTCAACTTTAGCTCTATCAACCTTAATACCTTTCTCTAAAATTCGATGACCCAGCACTATACCTTCTTTTACCATGAAATGACACTTCTCCCAATTTAACACCAAGTTGCAGTCTTCACATCTTTTAAGCACCTCGGCCAGATTATCTAGACAATGGTCAAAAGAATCACCTACAACTGAAAAATCATCCATGAACACTTCAATAGCATCCACCATATCTGAAAAAATTGACATCATACACCGCTGGAAGGTTGCTGGAGCATTGCACAACCTAAAAGGCATCCGTTTGAAAGAAAAAGTTCCATATGGACAAGTGAAGGTGGTCTTCTCTTGGTCTTCTGGAGCTATAGAAATTTGATTGTAGCCAGAATACCCATCAAGGAAACAATACCAACCCTTCCCTGCGAGTCTATCCAACATCTGATCCATGAATGACATGGGAAAGTGATCATTTTCAGTCCATGCATTCAATTTTTGATAATCCATGCAAACTCTCCATCCGGTAACGGGCCTCATTCGAACAAGCTCATTTTTTTTCATTTGGAACCACAGTCATACCTCCCTTCTTAGGTACACACTGCACAGGACATACCCAACTACTATCTGCAATAGGATAGATGACTCCTGCATCCAGCCACTTTATGATCTCCTTTTTAACGCCTCTTGCATAGGTGGATTTAATCTTCTCTCGGTGCTCAATTTTGGGCTTATGCTCTGGCATGAGTTGGATTTTGTGAGAGCAAATACCGGGGGGAATCCCAATAATATCTGCAATAGTCCACCCAATAGCTCGCTTGAACCTCTTTAGTACAGTCACCAAGCACTCTTCTTGCCTTGAATTCAAATCTGCTGCAATGATGACCGACAAAGTATTCTCTTCGCCTAAGTATGCATACCTCAAGTGCGGTGGTAGAGCCTTAAGCTCTAATTTTGGTGCCTCCTCAATAGATGGTCTTATAGGTGGAGACTCACGATTCTTCATGTTTAGCTCATACTTTTTTGGTTTGGACCGGTATTCATACTTTTCAAGTGCGGCTACCAACTCATCATACTTTTCAATACCATCACTATCGAAATTTATCATGACCGTTGCTAGTGCCTCAACACCTAGTCGCTCTTCAATGTGTACTTCTGACCTACTCTCCACTCGGTAGGTGATAGCAGATACTATTTGGAGCTCACCATTCTGCTTCATGGACCTACATATATTAAAAGTTGCTTCTTCATTGTTCAATCTGAACTTCATTTGTCCCTTTTCCATATCAACCAACGCACGCCCTGTAGCAAGAAATGGTCACCCAAGGATAATGGGAACCTCAAAATCAACCTTACAGTCAAGAATCATAAAATATGTCGGAAAGATGAAAGACTCCACTTTCACTAGCACATCATGGAGCACACCTATGGGCCTCTTCACAGTCCGATCAGCCATTAGTAACTGCATTGCAGTAGGCTTTGGGTCCCCCAGACCCAACTTCTTGTAAATAGACAAAGGCATGAGGTTGATGCTAGCACAAAGATCACACAATGCTTTAGCAAAGTGTAACAACCCTATAGTACAAGGGATTGTGAAAGCACCAGGGTCTTCTTTCTTCTGCACCAAAGATCTTGTAGCAATAGCACTACAATGCTATAATCTGTCGTCATCTTCAAAACTCACAGACCTTTTCTTTGTCACCATATCTTTCATAAACTTGGCATACCCAAGCATTTGCTCCAATGCTTCTATCAAAGGGACATTGATAGAAAGCTGCTTCAACATAATGATAAACCTGCGATATTTACCATCTTCAGTCTTCTTTACTAACCTCTGTGGAAAAGGTGGTGGAGGTCTAGGTATAGGGACCACTTTCTGAGGTATCTCAGCTTCTTGTTCTATCGCAGTCTCAGACTCCTCTCTAACTTCCACCACATCACCTTCTTTTCTAATCTCAGTATCCACCACAGACAACATAGGTGGATCTACGGTTTGCTTACCTCCTCAAGTAGTAATTGCCATACAATGACCATCATTCTTTGGATTTTAGATAGTGTTGCTAGGAAGAGTGCCAGGTTGACGCGGGTTCACTATAGTAGACAACTGAGTCATCTCCTGCTCTAGATGCTTTATTGACACTGCATGGGCATCAACCTTTTGACCAATGCTAGATAAGTCGTTTCTCATCTCCTTCACATTCTCATCAGTTGCATCAAATCTTCTCATCATCTTCTGCATCATATCTTCAATAC
Source organism: Solanum commersonii (assembly GCA_029007595.1). Taxonomy (NCBI): domain Eukaryota; kingdom Viridiplantae; phylum Streptophyta; class Magnoliopsida; order Solanales; family Solanaceae; genus Solanum; species Solanum commersonii. The sequence continues at coordinate 398,661 of JAJTWQ010000125.1, forward strand.
GTGCCAAATTACCTCCAGCTTCCCTAGCACCAGATTCCCGATTTTGAGGGGGAACATAGGGTCTAACCCGATCATTTTTGTTGCCATAATTGTTCTTGTTATAGTTGTTGGCGCGATTGAAGTTTCCATCCAAAACATAGTGACCCTATCGGTTGGAATTTCCATAGTTCCGATCTTGGTTTCCTTGACCTTGGTGCAAATTTTCCGTGTTGGATCCTTGGGCATTTGGTCGGAAACCCCCCGTCTGATCATTCACCGCGTAAGTGTCCTCTTCATAGTAACACTCCTCAACTAGTGGTGGAGTTCTTGTTAAGTAGTTTACAGCATTTACCTTTTCTGCTCCTCCGCTCACATGCTTCAGTACCAACCCCAACTCTGTCCTCATCTGAGCCATTTCCTCACGAATATCGTCTGCAAAGTTGACAGTTGCATTATGAACGGCAAATGTGTTTCTCCTAATATCTGCTCTCCTAGTGCTCCATGTTTTATTATTGCGAGAGATCCTCTCTAATTTTTCAAAAATCTGTGCATATGTACAATCACCATATGAACCTCCCGCAATAGTGTCAAGGAATGCTTTATTATTATCATCCTGTCCTCGGTAGAAGTATTCCTTCAGCGACTCATCATCAATACGGTGATTTGGAACACCTCTTACAAATGCAGTGAATCTGTCCCAAGAGCTGCTCACAGACTCTCCAGGTAATGCTACAAAATTGTTGACCCTATCTTTGTGATTGAGCTTCTTGGACACTGAATAGTACTTCGCTTTGAACACTTCCGTCAATTGGTCTCATGTAAATATTGAGTTATAAGGAAGCTCAGTGAACCATACTGCAGCGTCGCCTGTGAGTGACAGAGGAAACACTCGTAAGCCAATGACATCCATATCCAGGTCTGGTCTACCTACACAACTCTTGCAAACTCCCCTTAGCTTGGCTAGGTGAGCATGTGGGTCCTCCGATGGCAATCCTGAGAATAAGCCTCTTGCTGTAAGCATCTGCATCAAACTGCTAGTCACCACAAATGTGTGCCCTGGAGGTAAAGGGGGTAGGACAATGGGTCCATCAGAGTTTTCTATGTTCATGTTGCCCCGATAGTTGTCATATTGTCATGGGCCTAGTGGATCTTGCGCCCTCAGCGCATCTCCGAATCGATTTTCAGCTGGAACCTGGTTGTCCCCACCAACTACCCTCTGCTGTTGTAACTCATCTGCATCATCCAGATTTCCTTTGATAGGATTAATTAAACCTCTTGGGTTATTCATTCTTCGTAAAGTGCCGTTTAACTCTGGATCGTAAGGAGTAAGAGGTTCACCCTGACTCCGTGTACTTGGCATACACTAGTGTTAGAACCTGAGAGACACAAAAACAAAAAGAAAAAGTAAAATAAGGAAATATTTGACTAACGTTCAATAATGTAGTTAAAAAAAATCTAAAAGCCAAAATTCCTCAACAGCGGCGCCAAAATTTGATACGCTCAAATTACACCTCCCTACAGAAGTATAAGCGATCGTTATCAAATAGAGAACCCAACTTGTAGGTTGGGGTCGATCCCACGAGGAAAAATGGTTTAGACTTTACTTTAACCAACAATTAGATCCAATTAGTCAAATTACTTCCAGAAACAGATAATTAAAAGAGGGGTTTGTTTATATGAAACAAATAGTAAGAATTCAATAAGTAATCAGTAATCAAACAAAACTTAATTTTTGGTTGTTATCAAGATGAGAGAAATAACTAGCGTATACGTGTTCCCCACAAGCTCATAACGGAATAATCCTAGTAACATCAATCCTTTCCTAGTGTACTGCATGCAAAGTGATAAGTTAGGTATCTCTAAATCCTTGATCCGGCATCTAGAGAATTTCACCCCGCACCTTGATCCGGCTACGTGTGTATAATTTACTAACCCTTACATTTACCTCATATTAGACATACTTCTCTAAATTCTGATACCATATGAATAGACTCAATAGATGGAGACCCAACCTCAACATCCCGAGTATGAGCCAAATACGCCAAATAACCCTGCCCTACCAGTTTTCTTTCCCGAATGGAGGATATGATCTTAGCTTGCTTAGGTTTGTAGACCCCTTCCCACTCTAAGTTTTCCCTTCCCAGAATTTCTAGAGTTACAGACTTAGTATTACAATTAACCATAACATAATAGGGAGACAATAAAGTCATGCCTAAGATTATGTCAAAGTCAGTCATATCCAATATCACCAAATCAACCCAATTCTGAAAACCCATAAATAAAATAAGACAAGCACGATAGACATGAGTGACTATAACAGACTTTCCAACTGGGGTAGAAACATGGATGGGGGCATCAAGTATATCACAAACCATATCAAATTCTGAGGTAAATCTTACGGATACATAAGAATAAGTAGAACCCGGATCAAATAACACCTTAGCCATTCGGTCATAGATAAGAATAGTACCTGTGATCATTACGTCAGACATCTCTGTTTCATTCTTACCCGGAAAGGCGTAACACTGAGCCATGTCATCGTGACGGGCAACATCCCTTCCTGGCTGCACTATACCTCTACCCGCATTACTAGTTCCCCTACCTCTTCGGCCTCACTGATTTCCTCCTCGTCCATCTTGTGGACGCCCTCAACCATTATTACCATTCCTCGTGGGCACCACTGCTCTAGTCTGTTGTTGCACGGATTCCAACATGCATGGGTAGGGACAATCTCTCCTTATATGCCCACGTCGAAGGTGAGACTCCCTGGCTATCTTGAATCAAATCATGAGGTGGAGTTCCCGAGTAATTACCTGTAGAGATGGGTATAGCAGATTGAATTGACCTAGCTGCAAGTGTTGGCCTCCATGCCCTTTTGGAGTAAGAACCTTGAAAGTTACCCGAGTTTTTGACCCTTTTAGCCAATGCCTTAGCCTGACCGTCTCGCCTCACACCCTACATTTTCTTAACAAAGTCTGTTACCTTATTAAAGCTCCTCCCTGCAGAGGTTATATGAACATATAATACCTGCAACTCAAAATTTAGTCCTTTAATAAATAAACGGATCCTCTCTTCCTCAGTAGTCACTAACTACGTAGCATATCTAGACAAGACATGCAACTTGGCCTCATAAGCAACCACAGACATGCCACCCTGCTCCAAGGCCATGAACTCATCCTTCTTATGATCTCCTAAAGTCCTAGGTACATATTTCTCCAAAACAGAGCATGAAACTGGGTCCAAGTAAGTGGGGGTAAAACTGAAGATCTGCATTCCATATAAGCTCTCCACCACTGCTTAGCCTTACCTTGAAGCTGAAACGTCATGAACTTAACCCTATGTTGATGGACAATTCCCAACTTATGAAGCCTCTCATAGCAATCTAGGATTAACTCATATGCATCCTCACTCTTGGAACCATGGAACACAAGCTATTTCAACTTCAAGAAATTAGTCAACATTTCATGCTTATTACCAATCATAACAGGACCCAACAAAGGACGAAAGAAAACATCATTACCTCCTGTTCCACCCACCTTGGGGACAGTGATAGTAATAAGAGGATTGGTGGGAGCTTGAGTTGCTTGAACAGAAGGAAGCATTCCAGGACCAGCCAACCCTTTCAGGAATGACATGATTTGTTAAACTAACACTGGGTCTATGGGAGGGATACCTGTAGTCTCAGCCTACACCTCTTCCTCTTGTCCAACTTCCTCAACATTTTCAACCTCAATATTCTCCTCTATTTCTTCAGGATTCACGGGAGGGGCCTCATTTCTTGGAGCATTTTCGACCGGTACCCCATTTCTAGTAGGCGCCACTCTTCCTCGGCCTCTAACCCTAGCTCTTCCTCTACCCCTGCCTTAACTGCGACCTCTCACTGCAGATTTCTCAGCTGGGGCATTGAAGGGAGCTACGGGCCTGACGCCTTTGAATCTAGTGTTAACCATTTGCGAACAGAAGAGTGAAGGAGACTAGAACTAATTCGAATCGACATATACCAATTGGAATCAAGTTATAGCACGGAAGAAGACGAGAAAACAGAGAGATTTCCTAAAGTCCTATAGCCTCTCGAACAAAAGTATAGACGTCTCCGTACCGTTTCGCAAGACTCTACTAGACTCATTTTGGTACATCGAGATTAATGAAGCTAGGCTCTGATACAAACTTTGTCACGACCCCGACCATCATGATTGGCACCCACACTAACCCTCCAGTGGGAGAACCATTAATACTAACTAATTAATACGAAACCAATCATTTAAAGATACGAAAGCAGGTTTAAATGACTAAATACTGATGTTCCCATAACCTTCCAAAAGATCTAACAACGAATTGGGAATTAAATGCCTAGAACCTGAAAGTCAATATACCAAAACTCTAACAATGAACTTACAGTCTAAAGGAAAATGGGTACAACCGAACTAAACATAAGAATATCTAATGAACTAGTCTAAATCCGAATAAGATGGACTAAACAAAGGACAACTCATGGAAGCCCGGAAGAACTGACTCACCCTTGAATTCGAAACGATCACTGATCTTCTAAGCAAGGTCTGTCAATAGCCACCTAAAGATGCCCTGTACTTAACAAAGAAAGAGCAAGTGCAGTATCAGTACACAACCACAGTGTACTGGTAGGATCACGTGGCTATCCCACAAGTGCAACATGCATAAGCCATAAGAACAATATAATCACATGCATATACCGAATATATACAATATCAACAACATTGAATAACAACGTAGCATTTCACAAGTCTTAATTATACAGTTATGTCAAGTCAATGGTCCTCTCATGGAACCCAAACCCAAACTGTTAGCATACCAGAACGTGGTACCTAATCCAATGATTATGCCGGAACGTGGCAATCGATCCCATATTTATGCTGAAATGTGACAACCGATCCAAGTTAGTGTGTCGGAACGCAACACCCGATCCATTCAACAAGCCACAATCACAATCACAATCACAATGTACATTCTCATAATCATACAATCAAGTCATGATTCATGGTATTCATAATTCATCTATCCTCATTTACAATAAGTGTGATCAATAATGCAACATTTGCATACATACACGTATTATAATGAAGCAAGACCAAACATATATCACACAATTATGAAATCACAATCATCACCTACCTCGAAACAAGTTTGAATCCCCTAAGAGACTTGATTCTTCCCTTTCCAGATTCGTTCTGCTTGTTCTTGGTCTACAAACAATATTAATAGCGCGAAGATCAATAAACAACATCTAATTACCCGAATTATAAACAATAATATCAATGCTAGGTCAAACCCTTGATCTCCATACCCAGGTTAGGGCTTTTCCACCATAATTTCCAGATCAAAAACCCTCCCCATCGATAATTACCCGCTAGATTACGTTCTACGGATCGAAAAATGGATTTGGGGAGTGAAAATCTTACCTTTAGCCTCAAGAATGGTGAAAAACTATCAAGTAAACCCTTAGGTTCGTTCCTTAGCACTCAAGTTTGAAAATTGTAGAATAAAACATTTTTGGGGTTTATTTTCAACTTTAAGTCGCGTCTGACCCTCCATAGCGGCACTCACCCGCTACAGCGGCCCCGCCCTGGTGGTAGAAATCCCACCTCAGCAGCTTGCACGAAATAGTGAGCTGTTTTAATAATTCCAAGACCCCCATTTCACAACACACCTTCAACCAACGACACTCAGAAACTAACCTTTCACGCTAAGATCAATTTTGAGAATTCTACTCGCCCGAATTCAATTCCATAAAGTCGTACGGGTTCCTTAATGCCTTAGCTATCTACTCACTCATGTGATCAAACTCATAATTAGATCATCCAATTGTTAGCAGATTTTCCTAGACTTTAATGACTTCAATTTTGTCCAAATCTGGACTAGGTTGGGAAATTCCAAGTTACTACGAAAAAGTTTTTTCGACCTAAAATTTTTCCCCGTTGGCTTTTCTATAACAACGGAACCCGATCGTTGCAGTTAGTGATCCCAATTTTGAGACCAATAAGCTTTTTCCTATAAATAAAAGAGTTTTTCAAAAAATGAAAGTCTTCTGTTTTTCTTTTCTCTCGATTATATTCTTTTTGTATTATTATTTTATAATTTAATACATTATCAATACAAATGTCTAACTTTCTCTTGAAATTTAATGCACATTACCAGCGTCTTCCAAAATCAAAAGTTTGACAATGTCACCTACAACTTACTAGAAATCAAGTGGAAAAGAAAGAATAGAACTTCTTTGGGGAGGAGAATGGTTTAACTGTATGTAATTAAGATATGTTTATAGTTTTTTTTTATGAGGTTTGGCTTAAGTAAATTTTGGTATACAAGCATTTTTTTCTTCACTTGTAAGGTTATGTATTGTGTTTATGTAATGAAAATGTATGACATGGTTATTACTTTGGTGCTTATTTTCAGAAAAATTATCATTAGAAGTATCAGTAATATATCAAGCCTCAATTTGCTCTTAAGTAACACTATGTTTAAAACAATATTTTATATATCATTGAGTTTAAATTAAATCTACTTTTATTTTTGAGAAAGGGTTTAAATTCTTACATATATGTGCAAACTAACGAATTTATGTAACAAATAAGTGAAAGGAGAGCACAAAAATAGTATTGAGCTCTTTCTCTAAGCTGAAAGTGCAATAATGTAATTTTGAAGACCAGTAAATGTCGAAGCAGCATAAAAAAACAGTCCTACTTCGAGGATTGTTGTTGATTAAAACACGACATAAAAATTGCATCGCTAATTTTTTTTTTTTATAGTGGACCGATTGTGAATTTTGATGTCACTAACGACAAGGCAGAGGATATTTTAAAGTTTACAGAAAGATAAGAAATTATGAATGTTTTTCGTCCAAAAAAACATTTGTTGTGAAAACAACAAGTGAAGATTTACGCATGTATTTCACACATTATTAATGTATTAAACATTTTTGAGTTAAAATTATATGTATCTATTTTTATAAGTGTATTTAATTAAGTGTGTATGTATCTAACAAAATATACAAACGTATATAACAGTTCATGAATCTGATAAAGTATACGTGTTTATGAGTTAAAAGACATAAAGTATCTAACTTTTATCAATGTATATGACTAAAGTAACTAACAAAATATATACTTGTATCTAAGTAGAGTTCTAGTATATGAAAATACATCCGACACATTATTTAGTTTTTGATATATCTAATTATGTATACATATATCTCATAAAATATACACGTTTATCTGAATAAGATTTCGTGAATTTGATAAAGTGTACATGTTTCTGACTTACGAAGTCGAAACTTTGCTAAATTGCCAAAAACGAGAGAGAAGAATTATGATTATTTTGATCTTTTAGGAGCTGTGATTTGTCATATCTTTTAAAGTTAATACACAACGTGTTTTATCTTCTATTAATGGCTTGCACTTATATTCCTTAATTAGACACACTCCTTATTAATGATTGTCAGTTACATATCTTAATTAGATACACTAATTGATATGTATCTACCTTAAGATACATGTATATGAAAGAGACAAATACATGTATTCAAAATCCAAAGTATGATAAGGAACATAATATTACAAACTAGCATGATTCTAAGTAATTAACTCTTAAAGTAATAGAATATGTGAAAGTTAACCCTTTTTCTCTAGAACTAAGACTAATACTTTCTTACATACCTACACTCTAAAATTTAATGTGCACAAAACTTAACTTTACTTAGTAGTAAATTACATACACTATAGCATTTTAATATGCACATAGCTCGAAAAGGATAAACATCCCTTTAAATAAGGGAATAATTTATCCAAGTTAAAATTTTAATCGACTTTGAGGTTCTAGATTTAGGGTTTTCTATACAATTCAATTAAATAAAAATTTAATAATAAAAAATTAAATTTGAGGAAATAGTAAAATTATTTGTCTATTATAGGATCATTTAATGAAGGCCAAAAAAGTTTAATCAATATTGATTTGATTCTTAGCTCGATATGATGTGAAAACAATATTGACTGTGTACTATTTGTTTTATAATTTTCTAGTATGTATGTTGCATGTTGGATTTTAACTTTGTTTTTGTGTTTTTTTGTTTCATCGTTTATGGGAAATTGATTTTATGTGTTTTACTATTCATCTTTTGTATTCATGATATGTGTTGAGGCTAATGTTTGGTCTAAAAATATGACGAGGATCGAAAGTATTGGTAAATGCCTGTATTCAGTTCATCAATATTACTTGACCTTTTAACTACTATAAATTCTTAGTATAAAATGCCAGAAACTAAAAATATATTTCAAATTTTGTTCTATTTATTTAATAAAAAAAAATAGAACATTACTACAATGTGGAGCACTTTTTAAGTTTGATTTACGGTATTTAAATCATAAAAGAAAACTTATGAATTACTATTATTCTCACTTTTTTCATTTACTCTCTTCGCGGATAATTAAATTTTTACTCAATATGATCTTTTATATCAATTTTTTTTATTTATAAAATATGCATTTTTTTGATTTTTTGTAGTGCCTAAAATTTTCATATTCTTTGATACTACTTATGTATCACGCGGATATATATGAGGAGGTTGAACACTACATTCACTATATCGAAAAATGTGATTATAAAATATAAAATTATTAATAAGTGAATAATAAAATTTATAAAATAATTTTAATTTTAAAATTAATATATTTAAAAATATCCGCGCAACATGCTGGAACGAATACTAGTAGAGCAACTTTCACATATAGCAAACACAAAATTCATATTTGTTTGTTATATCTATAGTTTGCATAATTGCGCTCCATAACAAATATGCTATAATTATTTCGCTATACATATATACAAAAGAAGCTAGGCTATTTAGCTATACATATATACAAAAGAAGCAATTGTATAATTCGCTGGCTCCTCTTGATTTGTATAATTTATTTGGCGGAGCCATTTGTATAAAATGTTGGCAGTCTCTCGTTTGTATAAATCGTTGACAGCCTCTCAATTCAATTTTATGTGTTTGTATATCTGTATAAAATTTGAATTTGTATACAATTGAATCGAAATAAAACGTTTGTATATCAAATATTGCTCTCTCTCTCGCTTTATACAAAAAAAAATTATACATTGTATTTTGTATAATCTATGTTTGTATAAAGCGAGAAAGAGAGAAAGGCAAAAGAGAACTAGGCAGGGGAATATTGTATTGTATAATTATAAGTGTATAGGACGAAGATATATGTATTTGCATGTGTATATACAATTTTCTCTCGCTTTATACAAACAGAAACACAATTTATACATTTCTGATTCTATAAAGCGAGAGAGGCGAGCGGCAGAGGGAGCAAGCGAGAGAGGGAGAATGGCGAGCGAGAGTTTGAGGGAGAGAGCTGACTGGCAAACAGTTTGCTATAGGGCACAATTAAATCAAAGTGTAGTTATAGCATTTAATTTGAATTATTAGTTTGCCATTCTATACAGTTATCCCATACTAGTACTCACCTATAGGGATAGACTTGCTATGGTATATACCATATATCGATATATATATATTGTATCAAAATTTTAAAAAATTTATACCATGGTATGAAATATAATGATATTTGACATGTCTTTTGATATTTTTTGGGATTTGATAAATATCGAAATTTCATATACCGCATCAAAATTTTATCGTAATATATTGTCACGATCCGAGCCTACACCTTGGACGTGGCTGGCACTCGAGAACCATTCTTTGGTCCCCAAGCGAACCCTCATCCTGATTGACTACAAGCGGAACACTAACTCAAGCAATAATAGGCTTAAAAACAATGTTTTTGAACATTTAAACTCAAAGTAAATACCCAACTCAAACTATTTGTAAAATACTCAATAACTTAAGTATAATAGTTTACAAAAACATCTGAAGGAAAAGTAATTACTGAAAGACTCAACTCTATCTATTTATGAAGCCCCTAGTGTTTAAGATAGGTGTCAGGACAAGACCCACCACGCCTTAAAATAACTAGACTGAAAGTAAATGTGAAGTCCTCCGAAATGCAATGAGGCTCACCAAAATTGTCTGGAGTGGAGAGTGATCTCAACGGAGTGCTTGTTAATTATTCTGAACACCTTGGTCTTAGAATGAGCTAAATCTAGAAAGAACTAAATTGAAGAGAGTTAAATTGAGATTTTGTTCAAGCTACTCTTAAATTGTGAGTTTTTGGAAAACTTTAAATGACCATAACTTTAAGCACATAGTGAGTTAGGTGGCCCATGATATATCAAATCGAAGGTCGTTGAGTCCTCTTTTCAACACCACCATTTTTGCTAATTTTTGTGTTCGGATGAAAGAGATATGAACGTTTGAGTACAATCTATCTAGTCAAGGAAATTCATCTGTTTTAAAGAGGGGTATTTTGGTCTTTTCCTTACTCCACTAGTCTAAAATGTTTTGTCCACCTAAGTTCTAATCAGATCAAGTCAATTGGTATTCATTCTAAAGCGTTCAAGCAACTAGGGCAGAGTTCAAGAGGAGAAAAAAAGGAAGTTTTCAAGATTTTGGGGAAATCACCAAGAACCTAGTTCTTTTGAGGTATGTAAGCTTTCATAGTGTTGGTTTTATTTTCCCTCACGCTAATCATGTAAAATTTTACCCATGAATTCATTTTTGAAGTTGATTATTGAGTTCTTGAGAAGTTCTTGAGTTAAATTGATAATTTGAGGTCTTTGAGTTCTTGAGGTAAGAGTTTTGCAAACAAGTTGAGTCCATTGATAGATTTTTATATGGGTTTCATCGAAATTGTTTTGGGTTTGTAAAATTTTGTGAATTTGGACGATGAAACTGCTTTGGGTATAAGTTGAGTCGAGTTTGGAAAAGAAAGAAAAGATCGAGCAAATAATTGTGCCCAAGTCCGCGTCGTGGAGACGCTTAAGATTTTATTTCTTCAAATAGTTACCCCCCCTTCTGCATCGTGGAGAGGATACAAAGTCCTCTGCCTTAAAATTTAGTTTCATGACAAAAAAATTAATACACCCTCTGCGTCGCGCCAGTGTTCTCCAATTTGAGTCTTCGCTCGTTTGTTATTATCAACTATAAACCTTCCTAAATCATTGAGAGATCCTACAATCCAAATGATAACTCTTAAATCTTAACATCAAATCAAAGTAAAGATTAATAGTAAAGTTAGAGAAAGTCTTTTGAGTCCTTTTGAGAAGTCTTCTACAATTATTTATTACTTGTTTTAAGACTTGAGTAAATGAGTATGTGGATGAGGAAAATTGAGTTCATTTTTCAAAATGAGTATGAGGGGACTAAGTATTCCCAAGTATGTAACAATTTTACATCTAAAATGAGAGAAATACTAATTTCTAAATGAGTTTATGAGGAGTTTTGTGCATAAACTCTTTTATGAGAAATCTTTTGAGTAATTATCTCAAATTGAGGAGGAGTTATGTTTTCTTTAAAAATATATGAGCATGAGTTATATATATTATTGGGAGTAGTATTGAGTATTGATATGAGGATGAGTTCAGAAACCTTAAATTCCTCATAAACCATGTATGCCAACATGGGTAAATGATCATACTTTTTAGAAGATTCCTTATTGCTTTTAAGAATTACTTAGTGGATCCACTTAGTTGAAGATGTCTTATACTCCGACAAGGTATAGGAGAGTTCTGGCAGCGTGGGCGAGATGATGTATCATCACATAGCTCATAGTGATGGTTGCCAGTTAGAGAATCTCCCAATTAAGGGTAAAGAGTTTATTATTGTATTTTTATATACATTGAGTTATTATGCACTGTTTTAAAAGCTTTCTTTATACTGCATCTTTATTGTCGCTTTCATATTGAATTAAGTTGAGTATCCTTGAATTGAGTTGTATCCTTGAGTTGAGTTGAGTATCTTTGAGTTGAGTTGAATTTAGACGAGGTGAGTATGTTCTTCCCTTTTTGATCAGTTCAAGCTTATATCTATGATTTAGAATTCCCCTTGCATGCTCGTACATTCAATGTACTGACACCATTTGGCCTGCATCTTTTGATGATGGAGATACATGTATTCAGGGTCATCAACAGGTGCTTCGTTGATACCACTTACAGTTCCAGTTAGATTTGGTAAGCCTCTTTGTTTCCAAAGGATTCCACTTTTAAATTCAATCTTATTAAGATGTCGTGGGTCTTGTCTTGACATCTATCATAGTTATTAGAGGCTTCATAGATAAAAGTGTTTTGAGGAGTCATTTCCATTTCCATTGTTAATGTTTAAGACATAAGGTTCTTTTTCATGGCGAGTTGAATAATTTAAATATTCTAACTTATTTATGTGGATACTTTGAGTTAATCATTGCAAATTGAGGTCATATATTGTTGAGTAAGTCTTCTGCTGAGTATTGAGCCAGACCAAGGGATTGCTTGGGGTGTCACGCCCCGAGGCTACCCCCTTGACATATCACGCGGCCTAGGATAACGAGTGCCCCAAGCTAACCCTATGTCTGTCATATATCAAGAATACTTAGAATAACTAAATCAGACAAGTACTATGCGGATGCTAAAACAATGGATAACTGAAAGTGGGAAAAACCCAACTAGTCTGAATAAATAATATATAATGAAAGTCTAGTGATGACTGAAACACACTTAACAACTCAAGCGGGAACAACTACTATGTCTAAAAGCCTCTAATTGAGTTGAGTTACTGGGACATTCCCCCAGCTAACACTAACAAAACTGAAAACAAAATATAAAGACTAAAATGAAAAGCATGTCTATTGTCCTCCAAGTATGAGGACTCACCACATAAGCTGCTGAATGCGGACCGAGAATCGATCTAAGAGTGATCTGGATGCTGAGTACCTAAACCTACATCATGAAACGATGTAACGCAGAGTATGCGTCTGTACTTGGAATGTACTAAGCATGCATGATATAGTTACTATCCTGAACAAAGCATAACTGAACAAGATGGTAAATACTGTGACATAACTGAAAAGCGAAACTAAATGCAATGACCAAGTACAAATCATGAAAATAACATGGTGAACTTAATGCTGAAGTATATACTGAAAACCTAGTCAAATGCACTAAGAGTCTGACTATGGAAACTACTATTAACCGATATCAAACACGTGAACTAAACTTGTAGTCCGATGTATACGTCCCATCGAGAGGACCAAATATACCTTGCCAAGGGTATAAAGGCATAACTGACGTGATCACTAAATCTGATGCTCAATAGAGGGGAGTTAAATTACTACGGGGGCACGTAGTTCTGGGACTATGAGGTGATACGCTCAAATTACACTTCCTTACAGAAGTATAAGCGATCGTTATCAAGTAAAGAACCCAACTTGTAGGTTGGGGTCGATCCCACAAGGAAAAATGGTTTAGACTTTACTTTAACCTACAATTATATTCAATTAGTCAAAGAACTTCTAGGGACAAATAATTAAAAGGGGGGGTTTATGTGTATAAAACAAATAATAAGAATTTAGTAAAGAAATCTGTAATCAGACAAAATTCAATTTTTTGGTTGTTATCAAGATGAGAGAAATAACTAGGGTATACGTGTTCCCCATAAGCTCATAACGCAATAATCCTAGTAACATCAATCCCTTCCTAGTGTATTACATGCAAAGTGATAAGTTAGGTATCTCTAAATCCTTGATCCGGCATCTAGAGAATTTCACCCCGCACCTTGATCCGGCTACGTGTGTATACTTTACTAACCCTTACCTTTACCTCATATTGGACATCATAATCGATGTTTGGCTTAGTTATTACTTCGCACCAATCGACACTAGTCTATTAGATAGTATCACACTAAATCTATGTTGATAATTCTTTTCTTGTTGATTACCTCCTTGATCCGGCAAGTAGCAACAAGGCGAGTTCTAACGTTGGCCACCGTTAAAAAGATTTCTAAACGAAAGAATTATCAATACATGCAAAAACACTATTCACGAATTGCTTAATTACTATTCATATTTTGTTAATCGCTCATAGTTCCCACAACCCTAGTCGTGGATTTAGTTACTCATATTAGCAAGAACACAATTCATAATTTTAGAAGAAGAAATCATGAACTTACGTGATGAGAATAATAAACCCAGAAATTCAACTTGAGTTGCAAAGCTAAAAATCTTCAAAACGAACTTGTAAATTTACTAATTGTCAAAATTGTAATTCAATCTCCAAAGTCAAAAGTAGAACTACAATAATAATCTCTAACCCCCAAAACGAGGTTTACATGCCCTATTTATAGAAAAACAAATCCTAATTTAAAAGGAAACAATTTAAGGAAAGTCTGTTCGTGTACGGGTCTTCAATCCACGAGGCGACTTACGGACCGACGATGGATCTACGGTCCGTAAGTCCCTTCCGTAAGCCGGGACTTAGAAAATATTTGAGCTCTCAAAAATCAGCCTCTACGAAGCAAACGACGGACAAGACGGTACGGTCCGTCGATTGATCAACGGTCCGTCGATCCCCTCCGTAGCTCCATACTTAGAATCTTCAAAATCGTGCATCGGAACCCTTCTCTATCTCTTTCTACGGTTTTGTGAGACGGTCCGTAGGATGATCTACGGACCGTCAATTGACACCGTGGTTCCACACTTGGTCGATTTCCTGATTTGTCATCCGTCCCTTGGCTGCTGATCTACGATCATCACCTACGGACCGTCAATGGACCTACGGTCCGTAGATCGGCTCCGTGAATGCCCTTTTTCTGCAATTTGATCAGTTGTCTCGATACTTCTACGCCTGAACATCTTTCCTGCAAAAACATAATAAAACACATAAAAACCAATACGATAAGGCCCTAGACACACACAACTTGTAAGTTAAATGTATTAGAAATACCGTAAACTCACGGTATATCAACACCCTCAACTTAAAATCGTTGTTTGTCCTCAAGCGACGCAATACAACTCTAAACGACTCTTGTATAGAAGCAAGCGTTTCAAACCCAAGCAATCACATGGCTCTCTACCCCCCTTACTTTTTAGATGCAACTTCATACTTTTAGACTTGACAAGCTAATCCATGCATATCAAACTATGACACAGATCGACCAACTAACACACAACTTGCACCTTATCACTATCACCAAGACACCAACTTTCCGACAATGTAACTTGTGCCCTTACTTCAAACGAAATCCTTTCTTTCACAAAAATTGAATGTCATTTATGGTGTAAGGATTTATTCAACACTCACGCTCAGAAGTAATTTAAAATACAGTCAGTGTTTTATACCATAAGCTTGCCCTTATTTTCACTGCTTAGACTCTCCAAACTAAATTCTAGGATCACTATAGGACTTTATTGGCTTGTAACGTGGGTTCAGGGTCAGGTGTGGTACATTTGGGTACTGATTAGTGACTTTCTGCCCTCCTCGACATTACACTTTGGCTTTTAACCTCTTTTGGCCCTATTTCTGGCATCATACCATTTTACCTTCTTTCGCTTGATTTCCTTCAACCAAGAATGTGTATTCGGAATTTGTAACACTTTATTCTCTTCTCATTCATCTCTTTTTTTTATTTTTTTTTTATTTTTTTATTTTAGCTTTCAATCAATCACATCCTTTCCACACATTTTCTCTCTTTTTCACCTCACTCTTTTCATACCCATTTGTCTCTCAGTATCTTCTTTCATAGCCACCCTCAACTTATAGATTTTTCATTAGTTGAGGTGCACAATACCCGTTGTCGGGTCAGGGCCAAGATTCGAAGTTACTTTTACATTAGCCACCCTCAACTTAGGCTTTTGGCCTAAACCGAAGTGCACATGTCCAAGGAGGGACCAGGGCCAACGTATTAGATTATGGGAAGGTGAGTTTAGAGTGTTTAGAAAGAAATGGTTTACTTTAGGCTCAAAAACTGGATCAAAGGGAACAGTTATTTCATTTGGTTGAATCCTTCTCGGCTATTTGCTGACTTTTCAGAACAACGGCCTATGATCACTTCCTAACCTCTAGATTGAGTTGTCTTAGCGGGACTAACCGGGCAAGTTCTAGCTTTGTACAAAACTGTTTGAACACAACAATACTCACCCACTCTTGGCACATTGTTTCATTATCAGATTATAGATTTCACCCTATCACTCACAATCCATTTGCCCCACCCCCAACAAAAATAGATGCAGTTGTCCCCAACGCATATATAATAGTAAAAGACAATGGATTTGGTAAAGCAAACCTGTGGCGCAAAGCGCCGGTGAATCCTCAACAAGCAGGAGGGTCCGGTTGCCCAGAACCCGCTGGAACCTCAGTGGGAGCACCCTCAGTAGTGCCCACAGCATCAATCGTAGCACCCTCAGTAGTGCTCACTCTCAATCTCTCGGCGTCTCCCGCAACAGGCTGGGCCGCTACAACTGGGGCAGAGCTCGACGCCCCTGCTACTCGCTCACGCTCCCTCTGCTGGCGCAACTCCTCATCGACTATGGACGCCCTCCTAGCCTCCTTCTCCTGCCTGCGCTGTCTCTTGAGGGCTTTCTCCTCCTCAGTGCGGTGAGGGCGATGCCGCTTGCCTTTAGCTTTGTGTAATGGGAAGTCCCTTCTCTGCGGTCCCACCGAAAAGGGCATCTAGCTTTGTATCATCGGCCCGGTGCGGTGGGGGCAATCTGGGGCTCGACAGCAGGTGCAGCAAGAATGGCCTCAATGTCAGACCGGAGGCTAGCTATGTCGGCCTGTAAAGCAGATATGTCTGTGGCCGGGGCTGGTCGCTCGAGGACTCTATGTTCAAAGGCATCCAGGCGATTATTGACAGCCTGGACCTTCCGGTCCATCATATCCTCCATCTTGCGCTCCACTCTAGCCTCGGACTCAGCAATTGACTTTTGCATCCAAGGCTGAATGTGGTGTAGCAACGTAGCCATCTGAGCTTCCAGCTTCTGAACTCTGGCCAAGGGAACAACAGATGCGCCCAACTGCGGTGTGGACCGGGACGAACTGGGGCCCATGCTAGCTGCCTGAGAAGAGGAGCCCGGGACATTATCGGTGTGATCGGGGGCACTGAAGGCATCGCCCGTGCTCGCCCCCATGTGTCCGCAAGATCGGTACCCAAAGGAGGTACCTCCACACGAGGCTCACATGGCGCGGTCTTTGCTACATTCGCCTCATCCCGAATGAGGCCGATGTCCAATGCGCCTGTAGGGTGGACTAGTCTGTCACAATGCCAGATCGGCACTCCAGAGTCCCTGCATAACCAAAAAATAAGGCAAGGAAAGGGGTAAGTCATGGAAGTCCTGAATGCCCTCTCGTGGATCTCTGCCAGCAGCATGTGGGCAAAGTCGATCTCTACTCCCGCTACCAATGCCGCTACCATGATTGCTCTGTCCCACGTGACTTGATTATCCGCTTTAGTCGGCGACACCCTGTTCCGCACCAATAACCAGAAGAACTTGGCCACAAAAGTCAATGTCGCCTTCCTAATGCCCAAACTTGGAGCAAAGAACCCATTTCGCACGCTCGCCATGCGCAAAGCAATGTGTTTGGCCAACCCGAGTGTATCACGGCCTCTCCTTTGCTCGGAATTCCTCGGGAAGGCACCACTCCGCACAATGTCCCATCGCGTAGTCAAACTCCCGCTGTATTGAGGGACCAAGAGTGACTGCGGTGGGACCATAGAGAAACCGTCGGATGGTGGCAGGGGATATGTCTACCGGGCACCCTCGAACCAATGTGGAAGTCAGTGGGTCCTGAGCTAAAGGCTTTGACCTCTTCGAAATGGAGCCCCGGAGAGTGGCAGCATAGGAGGCATAGAACTCCCGCACCATCTCCTCACTATATGTCCCTGGGTCTTGAGCCATCCAGTCACACTTGTGGAGGGTGAATAACCGGTGAATGTCTGGAACAGTATGCAAGCTCCCCGTCAGAACTCTCCGCTCTTCTGTGATTAGTCGGGCCATTTTCTGTTTGTCATTGACCATCTTAGCATCCCTGTATATTTGCCATTGGCCCTCGACACACCATCTATTTTTCTCACCGGCTACAGGAGTAGGAGCATCATTCGGTGGCACGGGTATGGACTCTGAACTAGTGGCCTCGTCAGATGAGGTTGCTTGATCCTTTTCTCCCGATCCGGTGGAAGATTTAGCATGGGACCCTGTAGCCTGGGCAGATTCAGATCGTGAAGAATTGCTGGGACAGGGAGCCGGAGGCATGGTCGAATCCCGATCCAGGGCGACTCTTCGGGCGGGAAGCGGCCCAGTTGGTGCCCCGATCAGTGTGTGCTCCTCATCGGAGACAGTGACTACGTCGGGAGTCACCTTCCGGGGTGTGCCTCTGGCGCGAGAAGTCCTAGTGTTGAGAGGCACGTACGCTGGATCAGTATCGGTGTCTGTGTCCTCATCAATCAACCGGAAACTAGGGGCAACAGACTTGGACTTGCCCCTTTTTGAATAGGTGACCATCTTCTTGGGTGCCATTGTACCTGCAGGAATGGTTTTAGTGTCCAAAACTAACCAAAACTATACTACGAAAAAGGAAAACGATAAACAAACAATAACAAAGTCGAAAAAAAAAAATTCGAAACAAGGCCACAGTGGTCATCCACGGAGGGTACCTACGGACCGTAGACTGATCTACGGTCCGTGGGACTCTACCGTGGATCAGGAGGCCAGAAATATAGGTTGCAGATGGAAACCACGGATGTGCAGAACGGTCCGTCGATCAATCTACGGACCGTAGTCCACTTTCGTGGTTTTACACTTGGCTAATTTTTCGTGTATGCAGCCAATGACGAACCTCATCTACGGTCCGTAGATGGATCTACGGTCCGTAGACGGGGTATCGTGGATGCCATTTATGCCCAGATTTTACCCTATCTTGCTAATTAAACATCCAAGGTCCTAAATTTCAACACTAACTAGCCTCATCATGCATTTCAACACTTAATTATGCTAGTTCTTCATTCTTACGATTCCGATTGGTTATTTTAACACATAATTTAGAGAAATTCGGAACCCTAAGTCGAGACTTACATAAAGGCTTACAATCACATACAATCAAACTTCACAATCACTACCTATCATTCCAAGGGTATTGTAACTTGTAAATTAATCATGTAAGTACATCAAACAATAACCCTAGGTAAGACCCAATTCCCGATTTACTATATTCATGCTATGAATCGAAATTCAAAGTGAGGGTCAAAGTCATTACCTTGCAAGCAACGAGGAGTGGGAGATTGTGTGATGACACGGCTTAGCTCAACAATTTAACCACCTCTAGGGCTATCAAACCCAACACCGGATTTTAAAAAGTGAAATATGGGATGGAGGTAAACTAAATTGATGGTAGTGTGGTAATATAAGGAAGGGAGAGTGGTGTATGGCGGTTATGGAGTGGATTAGGGAGTTGAAAGGGGTGGGGGAAACGGTTATGAGTAAATGGAGGGAGTTGGGAATGAGTTTGAAATAAAGGGTTATTTAAATAGGGGGTCCGGGTCGGGTCAGATAGTCCTAGGGTTTGGACTCACGAGACCCCGTCTACGGTCCGTGAGTCTATCTACGGTCCGTAGATTAGGACCGTAGATCACTTGGACAGTTGGAAAAATGTAGGGACTTACCTTGGATCTACGGACACCATTGACGGTCCGTGGATCAATCGACGGGACGTCAATGGTCTCCGTAGACCTCTGCACCGCACCAACCAAGTGCAAGATTCAACGGGTGGTGTACTGCACATGTAGCAACCATTAGGCTATTCTTTTTGTACATTTTCTTGACACTTTTTAGACACGGACCCTATACTAATTCTAGCCAACACTAAGAACTAAATTAATAAAAAAATTGCAGGTAAACAGAGCAAACTAAACTACTAATTAGAAAATTTAACCCTATTATTGGCTAGATTGTACATCTTGGGTTGCCTCCCAAGCAGCGCTTGATTTAACGTCGCAGCACGACGTAGATGTCTTGATTACTTAGACTTCATCAAGATTGTAGGCCTCAATCACTTCTTGCACAGTTTCAGCATTCCCCAAATAGATCTTAATCCTCTGCCCATTTACCAGGAACCTTGTTCCATCCTTTTTCTCAAGCTCAACCGCTCCATGCGAGAGCACTTTTGTGAGCAAAAAGGGTCCTGTCCACTTGGACTTGAGTTTGCCTGGAAACAAGCGCAGCCTAGAGTTGAATAACAAAGACAAGATCACCAACCTCAAATTCGCGCTTTTCAATTCTTTGGTCATGATACCTCTTCATCTTTTCTTTGTACAAGGCTGAACTTTCATAAGCTTGTAGGCGAAATTCATCGAGCATGTTCAAGTCATTCATCCTTTGGTTAGATGCTGCGCTCCAATTGATAAGGAGACATACCTATGGGGGTCTTGTATGCCGTGCGATATGCCCATAGAGCATCATCAAGCTTCCTTGACCAATCCGTTCTATTAGCATTTACAGTCTTTGCCAATATCTGTTTGATCTCTCTGTTGGATACTTCAACCTGGCCACTAGTCTGTGGATGGTAAGGAGTGGCTACATTGTGACGGACACCATATTTCTCAAGTAGTGCCTTGAAGAACCTATTACAGAAGTGAGAACCTCCATCGCTAATTATGACCCTCGGTGTACCAAATCTGGAGAAAATATTCTTTTTTAAGAATGCGGTGACACTTTTACCTTCATTGTTGGAGAGTGCAACTGCTTTTACCCATTTTGATACAGAATCAACCGTAACAAGAATATACTTCATCCCATATGAGCTCACGAATGGACCCATAAAATCAATGCCCCATACATCAAACAACTCTATCACCAATATAGGATTCATTGGGAGCTCTTGCCTCTTTGAAATTCCTCCTTCTCTTTGGCAACGATCACACGATTTGGCGAAGTCATGAGCATCTTGGTGAATGGTGGGCCAATAGTACCCACATTGCAAAATCTTATGTGCAGTCCGAATACCACTATGATGCCCACCAACAGGTGATGAATGGCATGCTTCAAGTACACTCAACATCTCCACCTCAGGCACACATCGACGAATAATCCCATCAGCACAACTACGATATAAGTAAGGTTCATCCCAAAAGAATCTCTTAACATCATGCATAAATTTTCTTCTTTGGTGAAAAGACAAATCGGGGGGCACAATGTCGCTTGCCAAATAATTAGCAAAGTCGGCGAACCAAGGAATCAAATCATGAGAGGCAGCCAATACCTTTTCATCTGGAAAAGCATCATTGATTTCAGCCCTATCTCCAAGCTTTAGCATAGCCTCTTCCTCTAATCTTGACAAGTGGTCAGCGACTTGATTTTCGGTCCCCTTTCTGTCTCTTACTAGAAAATCAAACTCTTGCAGCAGCAATACCCATCTAATCAATCTCGGTTTTGCATCCTTTTTCACGTTCTCATCAGTTGCATCAAACCTTCTCATCATCTTCTGCATCATATCTTCAATCCGCGCCAAATTACCTCTAGCTTCCCTAGCACCAGATTCCCAATTTTGAGGGGGAACATAGGGTCCAACCCGATCGTTTCTATTGCCATAATTGTTCCTGTTATATTTATTGTCGCGATTGAAGTTCCCATCCCTTACATAATGACCCTCTCGGTTGTAATTTCCATAGTTTCGACCTTGGTTTCCTTGACCTTGGCGCCAATTTTCCGTGTTGGATCCTTGGGCATTTGGTCGGAAACCCCCCGTCTGATCGTTCATCGTATAAGTGTCCTCTTCATAGTAACACTCCTCACCTGGTGGTGGAGTTCTTATCAAGTAGTTCACAACATTTACCTTTTCTGCTCCTCCGCTCACATGCTTCAGTACCAACCCCAACTCTGTCCTCATCTGAGCCATCTCCTCACGAATATCATCTGTAGAGTTGACAGTTGCATTATGAACGGCAAACGTGTTTCTCCCAAGATCTGCTCTCTCCTAGTGCTCCATGCTTTATTGTTGCGAGAGATCCTTTCTAATTTTTCAGAGATAGAGATCGTGCATATGAACAATCACCATATGAACCCCTGACAATAGTGTCAAGGACCGCTTTATTATTATCATCCCTGTCCTCGATAGAAGTACTCCTTCAGCGACTCATCATCAATGCGGTGATTTGGAACACTTCTAAGGAATGAAGTGAATCTGTCCCAAGAGCTGCTCACAGACTCTCCAGGTAATGCTACAAAATTGTTGACCCTGTCATTGTGATTGAGCTTTTTGGACACTGGATAGTACTTTACTTTAAACACCTCCGCCAATTGGTCCCATGTAAATATTGAGTTATAAGGAAGCTCGGTGAACCATACCTGCAAAGACGCTTTGTGAGTGATAGAGGAAACACTCGTAGCCCAATGATGTCCATATCTAGGTCCGGTCTACCCACACAATTCTTGCAAACTACCCTTAGCTTGGCTAGGTGAGCATGTGGGTCCTCCGATGGCAATCCCGAGAATAAGCCTCTTCTTTGTAAGCATCCGCATCAAACGCTCGTCACTACAAATGTGTGCCCCTGGAGGTAAAGGAGGTAGGACAATGGGTCCATCGAGTTTTCTATGTTCAAGTCGCCCGATAGTTGTCATATTGTCGTGGGCCTAGTGGATCTTGCGCCTCGGTGGATCTCCCAATCGATTTTCAGCTGGAGCCTGGTTGTCACCACCTACTACCCTTTGCTGATGTAAATCCTCTGCATCGTCTAGATTTCCTCCGATAGGATTAATTTGACCTCTTGGGTTATTTATTCTTCGTAAAGTGCGGCTTAGCTCTGGATCGTAAGGAGTAAGTGGTTCACCCTGACTCCGTGTACTTGGCATACACTAGAGGTAGAACCTGAGAGAGACAAAAACGAAAATAAAAAGTAAAATACGGAAATATTTGACTAACGTTCAATAATGTAGCTAAAATAAATCTAAAAGCCAAAATTTCCCCGACAGCGACGCCAAAATTTGATACGCTCAAATTACACTTCCTTACAGAAGTATAAGCGATCATTATCAAGTAAAGAACCAAACTTGTAGGTTGGGGTCGATCCCACAAGGAAAAATGGTTTAGACTTTACTTTAACCTACAATTATATTCAATTAGTCAAAGAACTTCCAGGGACAAATAATTAAAAGGGGGGGTTATGTGTATAAAACAAATAATAAGAATTTAGTAAAGAAATCTGTAATCAGACAAAAATCAATTTTTTGGTTGTTATCAAGATGAGAGAAATAACTAGTGTATACGTGTTCCCATAAGTTCATAACGCAATAATCCTAGTAACAGCAATCCCTTCCTAGTGTATTACATATAAAGTGATAAGTTAGGTATCTCTAAATCCTTGATCCGGCATCTAGAGAATTTCACCCCGCACCTTGATCCGGCTATGTGTGTATACTTTACTAACCCTTACCTTTACCTCATATTAGACATCATAATCGATGTTTGGCTTAGTTGTTACTTCACACCAATCGACACTAGTCTATTAGATAGTATCACACTAAATCTATGTTGATAATTCTTTTCTTGTTGATTACCTCCTTGATCCGGCAAGTAGCAACAAGGCGAGTTCTAACGTTGGCCACCGTTAAAAAGATTTCTAAACGAAAGAATTATCAATACATGCAAAAACACTATTCACGAATTGCTTAATTACTATTCATATTTTGTTAATCGCTCATGGTTCCCACAACCCTAGTCGTGGATTTAGTTACTCATATTAGCAAGAACACAATTCATAATTTTAGAAGAAGAAATCATGAACTTACGTGATGAGAATAATAAACCCAGAAATTCAACTTGAGTTGCAAAGCTAAAAATCTTCAAAACGAACTTGTAAATTTACTAATTGTCAAAATTGTAATTCAATCTCCAAAGTCAAAAGTAGAACTACAATAATAATCTCTAACCCCCAAAAACGAGGTTTACATGCCTTATTTATAGAAAAACAAATCCTAATTTAAAAAGGAAACAATTTAAGGAAAGTCTGTTCAGGTACGGGTCTTCAATCCACGAGACTGACTTACGGACCGACGATGGATCTACGGTCCGTAAGTCCCTTCCGTAAGCCAGGACTTAGAAAATATTTGAGCTCTCAAAAATCAGCCTCTCTGAAGCAAACGACGGACAGACAGTACGGTCCGTCGATTGATCAACGGTCCGTCGATTGATCAACGGTCCGTCGATCCCCTCCGTAGCTCCATACTTAGAATCTTCAAAAATCAGGTACTGGAACCCTTCTCTATCTCTTTCTACGGTTTGACAGTACGGTCCGTAGGATGATCTACGGACCGTCAATTGACACCGTGGTTCCACACTTGGTCGATTTCCCGATTTGTCATCCGTCCCTTGGCCGCTGATCTACGATCATCACCTACGGACCGTCAATGGACCTACGGTCCGTAGATCGGCTCCGTGAATGCCCTTTTTCTGCAATTTGATCAGTTGTCTCGATACTTCTACGCCTGAACATCTTTCCTGCAAAAACATAATAAAACACATAAAAACCAATACGATAAGGCCCTAGACACACAAAACTTGTAAGTTAAATGTATTAGAAATACCGTAAACTCACGGTATATCCTGAGGGGACGCTGAACCCTTGTCCAACTCGGTGGTAAGTCTACTCCCAACTGAATATGTACATGACATAAATGTAATTGGAACACTTAAGAGCTTGAATACTGACATGAAATCTGAGAATGCAATATTTATATACTGATAATGTAACATTTGAAATAATTGTCTGTTTAACTGATAATTTATAAATTAAGAGATTTATACAAACTAGAGTTCTAAATTTTATACAAGGAATTAAGCAAACTTTCCAATAAACATGTTATTTCGATTAAGGATACTACAACATCTAAATCACAACATATATCCAAGGTTTTAGAAACCCTATGTCTAAACAAGATATGGAGAATCAAGGAACTGACTGAATTCGAGGGACCTAGTGGATGAAAGGAATCTTCTCGTGAAATCCCACGTGCCTGGTGACGAAATCTACAGAGAAATCCTTTAGATTTGGGGGCTGAACTTTGAAGAATGGTTTGACTTGTTCTTGGAAGAGCTGGCCGCCTCTCTCTCTTCTCTTCGCTCTAAGTCAGGTGATATTAGGAGATTAAGGGTTTTAGGTAGTTTCTGACTAGTTTACTAAGATTAGACGGAGTAAAATGATGTAGTAAGGATTAAACAATGTTGTTTAAGTGCCCAATGCATAGGGGAAAAAACTAATGTGAGTTGACTTAAATTCTGCCGAAGTGGCTTCAAGACAGGCTTCATGGGCCGTCATGATGACCAAGGCCAGTTAAGCAGATCGTGAAGATACTCTGCCCAACAGGGTTTCACTAAAATAGGCATAACATTTTCACTCAGAGCTTGAATGATACCAAACTCGGTGGCATTGGAAAGAGGACTCAATTATCTTTAATTTGATAGGTCATGGGCCACTTAATTCCTTTTGTGCTAAAAGATATGGATGTTTGAAGTTGATCCTAAATTCTATGTCTAACAAGTCTCCTTCACGGATGACATCACGATCCGTTTGGAGCTCCACAGACCGTTTAGACATCCGTGGTGCTTAACTAGTGAATTTGGGGGGGGGGGGTGAAACCTCACTTAAAAGCTGATGAATTGACTTTAAGATAGTTTTCACGAGCCGTCAGGAACACCACGGCCCTTCAAGTGGGTCGTGAAGATTCTCTACCCGATAGGGCTTCACTAAAATGAGCATAATTCTTTACTCCGGGATCAAAATTAGGCAAACTTGGTGGCGTTAGAAAGAGGACTCAAAGACCTTTAATTTGATAGGTTTTGGGCTATCTAATTTATTTTGTATCGAAAGATATGATCATCTGAAGTTGACCCAAACCTCAAAGTCTATCAAGCCTCTTTCACAAGGCACTTCAAGGCTTGTGTGAAGCTCCACGTACCGTCTAGTGGTCCGTGGTACTTCACAGTAGCCATGTTGGTTCTGTGTCCCCCTCTTGGGCCACTTCACGGCTCGTTTAGAGCTCCATAGGCTGTTTAGTGGTTTGTGGTCTTTCACTTTTTATTGGGTGCATAACCACAAGTAGGGTGACGGGTCGTGGTCCTTTTCACAACACGTGGACCCCCTCTGTGGTTTGCCCTTATCTCTTGTTCAATCTTAGTTATGATTTTTGAGGTGTTACAATATCTCCCCTTGGGGTCATTCGTCCTTGAATAAAGTCTAAAGAAACTTAGTATGGAGGGAAGGAGCTGCAATCCCTACCACCAATTACTAGAAGTTGATATCTAACTGAACTGATTTCCATGAACATACAAATATGCTTAAATACAAGGATAACTGAGGAAATAAGTTACTGAGACTGATTTACACAAGAGTAAACTAAGAGACTAGAGTGGAACTATTACCTGAAGCTGAAATGGAATTGGTAGGAAAAAGGTGAGGATAATTGGTCATCATGGCTGCTTCTGCTTCCCAAGTAGCTCCTTCTACAGACTGACTCCTCCATAAAACCTTTACTGAAGTGACTTCCTAATTTCTTAACCTAAGAAGCTGACTGTCAAGAATTTCAATTGGCACCTCTTCATAAGTTAGCCTATCCTTCACAGCCACACTCTCTAATGGTACTATTGATGCTGGATCACCCACACACTTTTTCAACAAGGAAATGTGAAAGCCTGGATGAACCACTGCTAGTTTTGCTGGCAACTATAACTCATAAGCCACATTACCAACCTTTTTCAGGGTTCTGTAAGGACCTACATATCTTGGACTGAGCTTTTCTTTCTTGCCAAATCTTATCACCCCTTCATAGGTGACACCTTTAGGGAAACCCAATCGTCTATTTCGAACTCGAAGCCCCTTCTCCTCACATTTGCATAGGACTTCTGACGACTCTGAGCTGTCTTTATTCTATCTCTGATGAGCTGGACTTTCTCTATAGCCTCATGAACTGAATCTGTCCCAATCAATGCTGCTTCACCTACTTTAAACCAACCAATCGGGGACCTGCATCTTTGCCCATATAGTGTCTTATACTGGGCCATATGAATACTTGAATGGAAGTTATTATTATAGGCGAACTCTATGAGAGGTAGGTGATCATCCCAACTACCCTTGAAATCGATCACGCATGCTCTCAACATGTCCTCTAAGGTTGGAATGGTACGCTCTGCCTAATCATCCGTCTGTGGATGAAATGTTGTTCTGAGATTTACCTGAGTACCAAGACCTTTCAAAAATGATTTCCATAAATGAGAGGTAAACTAAGGACCTCTATCTTTGATGATAGAGAAGGGGACCCCATGTAACCTGACTATCTCATTGACGTAGAGTTTGGCGTAGTACTCCGCTGAATCTGTAGTCTTGACAACCAAGAAGTGAGCAGACTTAGTAACTGTGTCCACTATCACCGAAATGGAGTCATGCTGTCTGCGAGTACGAGGTAAACCCGCAATGAAGTCCATCTTTATCACTTCTTACTTCCATATCGGAATGTTAATCTCTTGAGTCATGCCTCCTGGTTTTTGATGTTCTACCTTAACCTATTGACAATTAGGACACTTAGCCACAAAGTCTGCTATGTCCCTCTTTATACCGTTCCACCAAAAGGCTTTCCATAGATTACGATACATCTTAGTAGCACCTAGATTAATGGAATAGCTGGAGTTATGAGCTTCTGTAAGGATTTGATGCCTCAACTTACCCACATTAGGAACACATAAGTGACCCTAGTAACGAAGCACACTATCTCCCTATTGGGAGAAAATCTCAACTATCTACTGATGAACTGCACCTTTCAACTGAAGTAATATAGGATCACTATCCTATTTTTCCTTAACCTCCGCTACCAAAGAAAATTCTGATCCATTCTAAACTATCACCCCACCATCTGATGTGTCCGCAAGGCAAACTCTTAAGAGAGCAAACCGGTGAACATCTTTGTCAAGCTCTTTCCTGTCTTCCTGAACAAGTGATACACTACCCATAGACAACCTGTTGAGAGCATCAACAACTACATTGGCCTTACCCTGATGGTAAAGCACATTTATGCCATAGTCTTTGAGGAATTTAAGCCATCTTCTCTAATGAAGATTCAACTCTTTCTGGGTGAACATCTACTAGAGGCTCTTATGATCTGTGAACACATCAACATGAACACCATACAAGTAGTGTATCCAAATCTTTAGGGAAAATACTATGGCTGCAAGCTCGAGGTCACGAGTCAGGTAGTTCTTCTCATTGACCTTAAGCTATACAGAAGTATAAGCTATGACCTTACCTCGCTGCATTAACTCACAACCTAGGCCGACCCTGGATGCATCACAATAAATCACATAACCATTTGAACCATCTGGTAGATTCAAGACAGGAGCTGTAGTTAACCTAGCCTGTAGATTTGAGAAGCTTTTCTCATACTCATCTGACCACTAACATTTGACTTTCTTCTGAGTCAACTCGGTCGATGGGGAAGCTATGGATGAAAATCTTTTAACAAATCTTCTGTAATAACCGGCTAAGCCCAAGAAACTTTTGATATTCTGTGGGAGGTGGAGGGTCAGGCGATCTTGCACTTTGCCTCACGATTTTCTGAGAATCTACTCGGATCCCTTCGCTGGATAACACATGACCAAGGAAAGCCACCAACCGTAACCATAATTCACATTTGCTGAACTTAGCAAATAATTGGTGATCTTTGAGAGTTTGTAGAATAACTCTAAGATGAGTCGTATGCTCTTCCTCACTCCGAGAATAAATGAGGATATCATCAATAAAGATGAACATGTTCAAATACTGTTTGAACACCCTGTTCATTAAATCCATGAAGGCTGCTAGAGCATTTGTTAGTCAAAAATACATAATTACAAATTCATAATGGCCATATCGAGTTTTGAAAGTTGTCTGCGGAATGTCAGTATCTTTAAATCTGGGCTGATGATAGCTGGATTTGAGGTCTATTTTAGAAAAGCAACTAGCACCTTGAAAATGGTAGAACAAGTCATCAATACAGGGGATGAGATATTTATTCTTGATTGTGACCTTGTTCAACTACCGATAATCAGTGCACATTTTGAGAGTTACATCTTTTTTTTTCCCGAACACCATTGGAGCACCCCACGGAGAGATACTGGGTTTGATGAAGCCCTTATCTAGAAGGTCTTTCAACTGCTCTTTTATTCCTTAAGCTCGACTGGAGAAATTCTATAAGAAGGAATCAAAATAGGCTGGGTATCTGGAAGGAGATCTATTCCAAAGTCAATTTCCCTTTCGGGAGGAATTCCGGAAAGATCTTCTGAGAACACTTATAGAAACTCATTTACTACAGGGGTTGATTCAAAAGTTGGGGTTTTAGAGTTCAAATCCTTAACCCAAACAAAATGATCTATATACCCTTTGGAAATCATTTTTCTGGCCTTAAGGTAAGAGATGAATCGACCTATAGGCACTGAGTTACTATCCTTCCATTCTAATATTGGCTTATTTGGAAACTGAAACCGAACGATCCTAATTCTACAATCCACTGAGGCATAACAAGAATGTAACCAATCCATGCCTAGAATGATATCAAAATCTACCATTTCGAACTCTACAAGGTTTGTTGAGGTGAATTTTTGAGAAACAGTGATAGGGCAATTTATGTATACCCATCTAGCTAAAAATGGGTCACCAACGGGAGTAGAGATTGAGAAAGGTTCTGAGAGAGTTTCTGGACTGACACCGAAGTTTACTACTATATAGGGAGTTTCAAAAGATAGTGTAGCCCCTGAATCTAACAATGTATAAACATATAAATAAAAGACTTGTAATGTACCAGTGACCACATCAAGAGAATCTTCTTGGTCCTGGTGAGCCTAGAGAGCATACAACTTGTTCTGGCGCTGACCACCACCTATACTAGACGAAGCACCCTACTGAGTTGGGTGACTTGCTGGCGCTGTAGACTGAGCCCTATTGTTGTTACCTCCTTGCCCTTGCATGGCAGAAGGGCAATCCTTCAACTTATGGCCAGATTGACCAGACCCAAAACACCCCTGTCTACCTGTAAGACACTCGCCCAGATGGTTCTTACCACACTTTGGAGAAGTTGGGAAAGTCCTGTTATCTAAAGTACTTCCATGATACTTAGAGCCTGATGCTCTACCTTTTCGATCCTGTCGAAACTTGGGGGATGGAACACTAGCTAATGAAGGTGTTGGGGCTGTAGACATTTGGTGAAAATAGGAGCGATTCCCACCGCTTGACTTTTGTTGTGAGTGTTCATAATTTCCTGTTCTGGCCTTTTTGTTATCCTTAGCCATTTCCCTAAGATTATCTCCCTCAACCTGCTGTGCATGAGTCATTAGTTTGGAGATATCCATATCCCCTAACAACATAGCATTCCTGCACTCGGTTTTCACCAGATCTGATACCCCAAACAAGAACTTACTCATTTGTTCCCTTGGATCAGCAACCATGTGTGAAGGATACCTGGAGAGCTGGGTGAACTTCAGCCCACACTCTTGGACCGACATTTAACACTACTTCAAGTTCATAAACTCTTGCGCCTTAGTTTCTCTTAACTCCCTTGGGAAGAACCTATCAAGAAAAGCTCCAGTAAAATAATCTTAAGTCACATGAGCTATTTCGGCACCCTTATTGTCTTTTCACTGAGTGAACTAGATATGAACCACATCCTTAAGTTGATAGGATGCTAGCTCAACACTCTCAGTTCCAGTAAGTTGCATTACTCCAAGAATTTTTGTAACCTCATCAATGAAGTTTTGTGGGTCCTGACTAACCTTCGACCCTAGAAACTTAGACAGATTCATCAGAATAAAGTCTCAAACCTCTAACTGCAGCTGATCCACCATTAGTGTTTGTAGGAACTGGGACCTGTTGATTTTTCTGATTGGCCACAGTCTAAGCCAAGAGCTAGATCACATTCCAAAATTATGCGTTTATAACCTTATGGTTCGGGACTGGAGGACTTATGCTAACATTGCATGCATTAGCATTCTGTGTGTTAGCTCTTCAAGGAGGCATGACCTGAAATATATAACGATAGATTAGAAAGGAGAAGTTGGATCATACCCATGCACGAAAAGAGTAAGAAGGAAAGTAAAGTTTTTCTTAAAACACTTCGTAGCCTCCCCCTCATAGATGTGGCGCGCATCACACCCATTAAAGAGACTCTACTTAGTGCGACTTTCAGACATCCTAGGACTCTTGACCTAAGGCTCTTATACCAAGTTTGTCACACCCCGAGGCTACCCCCTTGACGTAACAGGGGCCTAGGCTAACGAGTGACTGGCATAGATCAAGCATACTAAGAATAACTGAATCAGACAAGTACTATGCAGAACTAAAATGATGGATAACTTAAAGTGGGAAAAACTCAACTAGTATGAATATATAAAATATAATGGAAGTCCAGTGATAGTTGAAACACCATTTAACAATTAAGCTGCAACGACTACTATGTCTGAAAAGCCTCTAACTGAGTTGAGTTACTGGGACATTCCCCCAAGTTAACTCTAACAAAACTAAAAACTGAATAGAAAGACTAAAATGAAAATCATGTCTATTGTCCTCGAAGTATAAGGACTCACCTGTGAAGTTTCTGAATGCGGAACGAGAATCAAGCTAAGCGTGATCTGGATGCTGAGTACCTAAACCTACATCATGAAAGGATGTAACATAGAGTAAGCATCAGTACTTGGAGTGTACTGAGCATGCAAGATATAGATACTAAGATGAACACATTTATATAAGTTGAACAAAGCATAACTGAGCAAGATGGTAAATATTGAGACATAATTGAAAAGCTAAACTGAATGCACTGACCAAGTACAAATCATGAAATTAACATGCTGAACTGAATGCTGAAGTATATACTGAAAACTTGGTCAAATGTACTAAAAGTCTGACTGTGGGAGCTACTATTAATCGACATAAACCACGTGAGCTAAACGTGGAGTCTGATGTGTACGCCCCATCGAGAGGACCCAATATACCTTGCCAGGGGTATAAATGCATGACTATCTGATGCCCAACAGAGGGGACTTAAAATCCTATGAGGGCACATAGTTCTGGAACTATGAGGGTACGTAGAACCCTAGTCTAACTTGGTGATACGTCTACTCCCTACTGTATATGTACATGACACAAATGTAATCAAAACACTAAATAGCTCGAATACTGACATAAAATCTAAGAATGCAACATTTATATACTAATAATGTAACTTTCAAAATCTGGAACATGATTGTCTGTTTAATTGACCTAGCAAGTATAATTAATGATTGAAGAAAATTTATACAAACTAGGGTTCTGAATTTTATACAATGAATTAAGAAAACTTTCCAATATACATGTTATTTCAATTAAGGATACTACAACACCTAAATCACAACAAATATCCAAGGTTTTAGAAACCCTAGGTCTAAACAAGATATGGAGAATCAAGTAACAAATTAAATTCTAGGGACATAGTGTATGAAAGGAATCCTCTAGTGAAATGCCACATACCTGGTGATAAAATCTACGAAGAAATCCTTTAGATTTTGGAGCTGAACTTCGAAGAACACTTCTGCTTGTTCTTGGAAGAGCTGGTCATCTCTTTCTCTTCTCTTCGCTCTAAGTCGAGTGATTTTAGGAGATTGATGCTTTTAGGTAGTTTTTGACTAATTTACAAAGCTTTGACTATGTAAAAAGACATAGTTTAAGTATTAAATGACTTGGTTTAAGTGCCCAATGCATAGGGGAAAAATTAATGCGACCCTGACTTAAATTCTGCCGAAGTGGCTTCAAGACAGGCTTTATGGGCCTCATGATAGCCAAAGCTCGTCAAGCAGCTCGTGAAGATGTCGTGTTCGACAAGGCTTCACTAAAATGAGCATAAGTTTTTACTCCTATCTTGGATGCTAGAAAACTCAGTGGCGTTGGAAAAAGGACTCAATTATCTTTAATTCGATAGGTCATGGGCCACCTAATTCATTTTGTACTGAAAGATATGGCTATTTGAAGTTGAACCTAAGCTCTACGTTTGACAAGCCTTTTTCACAGACGACATCACGATCCATGTGGAGCTCCACGAACTGTTTAGACGTCATGGTGCTTAATGGATGACTTTGGGGGTGAAACCTCACTTTAAAGTTGACGAATTGACTTCAAGACAGGCTTCACGAGCC
Source organism: Solanum commersonii (assembly GCA_029007595.1). NCBI lineage: Eukaryota > Viridiplantae > Streptophyta > Magnoliopsida > Solanales > Solanaceae > Solanum > Solanum commersonii. Next base: position 431,712 of record JAJTWQ010000125.1, read on the forward strand.
GTCATAAGCACCACAACCCGTCAAGTGTGTCACTCTCAGAGGCTATCCCTGGACGTAAATACAAAACCTAGGATAACGTGAGAACCCAAGTTAACTATGAACTGGCATATCATAAGCATACTAAAAGATTACTGAAGTAAGAAAGTACTGTGCGGAAGCTTAAAACATCTAATAACTTAAATGATGGAGAATACCCATTACTATCTAAATAAATAAATTGTGAGTTTAATGACAACTGAAAGATCAAACTCCAAAGTAATATAGAATCTAACTATGTTTGAATAAAAGCCTTTAGCTGACTAGAGATGCTGGGACATGCCCCAGCTAAATCTAGCAAAACTGAAATTGAAAGACTAAAAGTAAAAGAGACATGTATGTCATCCTCGGAGAATGAGCACTCACCATAAATATTGCTGAGCTGGAGATCGAAAACCGATCTAAGCATAATCTGGATGCTAAGGACCTGAACCTACATCATGAGAAGATGTAACGCAGAGTATGCATCAGTACTTGAAAGGTACTCAGCATGTGGGATAGAATAAAGCTGAACAATTGTTACGGCCCCTAAAACTAGTAAGTGGAACTAGAGCCTTATGTGTGAGTTTTAGAGTTTGGGGTGTGGGTTAATGTTGTAAAATGGCTTCCCATACCTAGGATGAGGTGTTTAGAGGTTAAACATCAAGGTACGACCCCCTAAGGACCAACCAAGGGTCCTTGAGGAACCAATAGAAGATCACCTTAAGAACCGGAACCTACACTTTGTAAAAAAGTAGAAAATATGGGTTAGTACAAAAAATGCACTAAGTATGATAGCCATGCAAAAATCACACTAAAAAAGACATTTTAGTTGAAAAGCATGCATTTAACAAGTTTGAGAATATTCATGCATTTTAGTATAAAAACATAAGTCACAAGCATATTCATCATATAACTCATTATAGCATGATACAACCATCTCTTAGGTAACCCTAAGTTATACTTGTGCAATGTATGAATGGTATCCCATAATATCACATTTAATAAGTACCACTTTGAGGCCACCATAAACATACTTACCATTCTTCATTCTCATCTTTAGTTAATACTCATAAAGAAGTAACATTCACACTTAATAAGTCATGACAAGGAACGCAACCTATAGCAACAATCCAAGTTAAACCTTCATCATTACATATAGCCTGTATGTCAAAATTCTCATTAGCATCCTTATAAGCACATTTTTTTCATCAGACATTATGACATTTGAGAAATACACCATAGCCACTCTCCAAGCCTACTCGTGCAATGCATGAATGACATCCCATACTACCACCCACACTTCATAAAACCTCTTGAGTAACCATAGATCATAACTCACATGATGGGAATAAGCCCTAACCAACATAGACCATGTAAGCAATCATTGAATCCAATGTCTAACCCACACCGTAAAGGGTTGGTCTACTTGCCTAAGGTAGGACCAGTAATTTAGCTTAGGTGGATCCACTAAGTAATAACCTATTTGGGCACATAGTTATGGGATAAGGAGGTTGTTACTAGAAACCCGGTCTAACATGGGGAGAGCTTCCACCTCAAAATATCCTTTCGATACTAAGCATTAAATTCCCATAGAGTAGTCAATTCTCTTTTAACATTCTTACACTTGAGAGGGATGCCATTGGCCTACCGACCCAAGGTATATTACTAAACACATGAAAGGGTTCCATTAGCCTACCGATTCAAGGTACATTATCACACACACGAAAGGGTGCCATTAGCCTACCGATTCAAGGTATATCATTAGAATAACTTCTTGAATCCTCATGAAAGGGTTCCATTAGCCTACCGATTCAAGGTTCATCATTATCAGAGTTCATTAAATCATCATGAAAGTGATACCATTGGTTTACCAATTCAAGAAAAAACCGCAGAGTATTCCATTAATCATTCATGAAAGGGAGGCCATTGGCCTACCAATTCATTTAAGTGGAAAGCCTTTCACATCATGTCATCATCATTCACAAGTGTATAATAAAGAATAGCCTTTCAACAACATAACAAATACATTATAGTCACGGTCACATTACTCTCCAAGTACTCATAAAGCATGTACATAAACATCATAATCATGATTCATCAACCCATCTAGGGTTACTACATTAGACAGGGCAACAACATGATTCGAATAGTTCAATTACTACAAGCACATTCTCATGATATTCATCTTTGTATAAGTAACCCACATCACAATTCATAAATTTGGGACATGGGGTTACATAGTTTCTTGGGGGATATTCAATATAATAAACCATATAAATTCCTCAATTAATAAATAATTCATGTAACAAATCGATAACATTCATAATTCAATACATTCTAGTCACATTCAACCGATACCCACACTTTAAGATCCAATTTGAAAGAATTGGGGGAACTCATGGATTCTTGAGGAATTCATTTTAAAAACAGTAAAAAAATCATCAACTTATTCATATTATAAAGCAATTAAACCATTAGAAATGTTTTTGAAGTAAATCCATGACTTTGAGTAAAACCCTAGCTTTTTGGGGTAAAATTACAAGTTTGAAATTGAATTTGGAGGGACTCTATGGCTGAAAGCTACCCATAGATGAAAAGTTACAATACCTTAATGGAGTTTTCCCACTTATTTCAGAAGAAAAACCTTGGTTCTTCAAGCCCTAGATTCCACTTCTTCTTCTTCTGGAAATTCTAGAGAGAAATTTTGGAGAAGATGAACTTTTTGGGTTTTATTTTGGGTATTTGGGAATAATAAAGTAAATGGGCTGTTTAATGACTTTCAAACATTTATATAGGTGAAGTAAAACAATATAAATCAACCCCATTTATTAACTAACTAATTTGGAATTCACCAAAAGACCCTCGACTAGGCTACCCCTTCCTAGGGACCACGCCCAAGTTCACGGCTCATCAAGGGCACCACGGCTCGTGGTGGTACCTTGACCAGTAGTCTCTCCATATTGACAAGCCTCTCATGAGGCTAAGGAAACCCCATGAGCCTTCCCACGGTCCATGGTCTTCACCACGAGCGGCTCGTGAAGGAAAGCCTTTTCTTGGAAGCCTTGGGAGCACACTGCCTCACCAACCACGGGTGGTACCACGACTCATGTTGGCCACCACGGCTTGTGAAGGACCTCATGGTCATGGTGGGAAGTGGCTAGGCATGTTTTAGGCAGCCTTCCCCCCCTTGCCATGGCCCTCCTCCAAAAACCTTAACCCTTACCCTTAACCCTCGATGTTAACCCTCACGTTTAGGGTCTAGTTTAGCCTACTAATTTCTGAAGTGTAACATTATCTCCCCCTTGGGAACATTCGTCCTTGAATGATGATCTAGACACCTTACGAAATTAAAGACTCAGGACTAGTAGCCCAGCATGCTTGAAACATCAAAATAATGCACAAATCATAGGAGGAAACATCAACTCCATCTCAACATACTCAATGCATCACAAGGAAGTAGGAACTACATTTAACAACCCATTATGCATGAAAACTTCAACATTTCACAATTTCAATGGAAGAACTACCTTCTCCAACTCAAAGCATGCTTATCATAACATCATGAAGCAAATTCTGCAATTACTCTCAAAAGCACATTTAAGCATGTTCAACAATTCATCTCATAAACATATACGCAACTCATACTAAATGCACATCAACATAAGAACATAAATCATAAAACTCATTTTCTTTCTAAACATGAATTTTATCAAGAACATGCATAATATAAGGAGATCATGGAAACACATAAATCACACATGACTCCAAATCATGAAACAAGTCACAAGGAACTCTATGTCTCAAGCTTGAATAGGAATAGAATAAAGAGATAATGATATCGAAACTCTCAACAACCTTTCTTTCTAAGCATACCATCTCCTCCTTGGGAGTAATTCCCTACTAAGGCTAACATGAAAATCTAACAAATAGCATAGGGATCTTAATAAAACATTTGCATAGATAAGGAGTTACCAACATACCGGTGCATTCATTTGAAAGGGCTCCTTTGTCCTCTCTAGACCGGAGTGCATAGAAACGGCCATAATTTGGAGGAATGGGAACCGTACCACTAAGAGAAGTTTGTTTGACCTCTCTCCCTTTGGCCGCAAGTGTAGGGATGTTTTTCACTTGATAATCATTCTTTCCACAACCATAGAAACCATCCATACCGGCTAGGTACTTCCCATGGTGTTTCTTTCCACATTTGGTGCAAGTAGGCTTAGGAAATGGAGACCCACTACCTTTCTCTTGGTTTTACCTAGGAGTGTTTGAAGAATCTAGGTTGGAGGATCTCTTTTTGAACCTTGATTGACCTTGTTCCTTGGACCTAGCTCTTTTCATCTCTCTATTCTTATAACACTCTGAAAAATGCTAAGTTAAACTAGAGCCTAACGTGAGGATGAACGTCTTGAATGAGAGTTATAAGAGTCAAGGCCACGAGGCAAGTGCCATGGTCAAGAGGATATGCCAAAGCCAAAGGATAAGGCTGTCCCTAGCCTTTAGCTACTGCCTCAACTTTCACGAGAAGGACCACGAGTCGTGGTTCTCACCACGGCTCATGAAGGTAGGCGTGGTCTTGCCTTGACCATGAAAGATTGGCCACCACTTTTCCTAGCTACTGCCTCAACTTCCACTACCACCACCTTGGTCTGTGGTCATGACCACGACCATGGGAGGTGCTCATGGAGTTGCCTTAGGCAAATGAGAAAAAGGCCCCTGGCGAGGCTGCTACCTCAAGGACCACGGGAGGGACCACGAATCGTGGAGCCCCTCGTGGTGATGCCTTGGGTGTGTAAGCCTGGTGCCACCTTGGATGGGCTACTACCTCAACCCTCCATGGGCATGACTATGTGTCGTGGTCTACTTTAAGAGTCGTGAAGGGGTCCGTGGAGATGACTTGGGCTCATGAGGCAAATTCCACCAAAACCTAGCCACTACCCCAATCTTCACGAGAGGGACCATGAGTCGTGGTCCTCACCATGGCTCGTGAAGATGGGCGTGATACCTGCATGGGGACTTTAAGTGAGGGTCAATTAAGTCATTTCCTATTTTAGTCCAATTAAAGTGGGGTGTTTTGGGTATTTTAGGGGAGGTCTATATATTGATTTTTAAGTCAAAATTCACAAGACTTACTCATTAATTCACAACACCCAAATATTTCCCCAAAATCCTCTTCTCTCAATATTTCTCTCTATAGTTTCTCCATTGAAGAACACCAAGAACTTGAAGGTTAGGGCTCAAGAATCTATCGCCTCAACTCCAATTCGTGGGCAACGCTTCAAGTATGTATGGGAACCTTGATTCATTGAACACCTTTCTCCACGAAGCACTTCAACTCTAATTTCAAAATTTGGGATATTCGTCAAACATTTGGGTATTCATTCTAGCCATAGGTTCTTCTTGAAAATGGTTTTATTATGTTAATTGCATTATATTATGGATGATTTGAGGTTTCATGGTGACTTTTATTGTAAAATTCCCCATGAACCCTTGAACTACCCCATGACCCCAATTTCATGAATTCTGATGGGTGTATTGATACAAGATGATTACTATGAATTGTTCCTATGTGAATCTAGTTATTGAATTCTTTTTTATTCATGCTTAAAGTAGTATTTCTAAGTGTGATTGTAAGACATGATTCATGATCCTTGAAGAGGATAAATTGTGATGGTTGTTCATGATTAATGAAAGTTGTATGTGAACTTATAATTCACTTGAAAGGTAAAGATCTTATCACCATTGTGTAAATTGAGGTATTGTTGAAAGGTCAATTATCCCCTTACCCTTTACACATATTCATGTATAACTTTTCTAGGATGGTGATAACATTGTTGTCTTGATTGAAAGGCTATTTGTAACACCCCGCATCCAAAACAGACCAAAAATACAGATTTTGAGAAGTTGCAAGTGCAGCCCACGGTACCATCCACGGACCGTAGGTCAGATCACGGCCCGTGCTGGTGGTCCATGGTTAACCACTGCAACCCCTCCCATACCTAGCTCAAAAATTTGGCTAAGTCCCGACTCACGGACAGACCCACGGTCCGTGGTCTGTGTTCGTGGATCAAGACCTTCTTTACCCATCCTCTGACATGAACTACGATTGACCAGCATAGACTGTCAATCGATCCATAGCCCGTAGGTCTGACCGTAGATGAGGATCAGCAGCCAGTTAGTTGAAAAATTGTCGATGGATCACCTTCAGATGGTCATAACTTTTATCACAAAAATAATTGTGAGTCCTATGACCTATGATATGATAGATAATTGAATTCTCTTTCCAATGCCACTAAGTTTGCTAAATTCAGACCTCTGAGTAAAAAGTTATGCTCGTTTTAGTGAAGCCCTGTCAGGCAGACTCAATTGACGAACCCAATCTACGGACCATCGATTGAATGACGGCCTGTCAGTCCAATCCGTCGATCACTCCGACAGTAGTTAAGTCAGGGGTCTTTTGGTCTTTTCCTATTTCATTTAACCCCTAAGATACGTCATTTAAATCCTAAATCATGAGGTTTTAGTCAGTTTAAGCCTAGAAACATAACTAGAACTTACCTTAGTCAAAACATTTAATCAAAACTTAGAAAATTAGAACGCTAAAAGGAGAAGAGAGCTCAAGAACCCTAGATCAAGAACGCAACAAGGTTCCATCAGTTCCAGCCCCGAAATCGAAAGATTTCTCCGTGGAATTCGTCACCAGGTATGTGATAGATACCTTTAGTTCTTGAATTACGCATACTAGGATATATATTTCAGTATTCAGTTTTACATGCCTCAGTTTATGAATGCATCATTATCAGATTAATTATTGCATTCTCAGTTTGCATATTCAGTTTCGAGCTATCCAGTATTTATAAAAATTCAGTCATAGCCAGTTAACCACTTAATTCATTGGGAGTAGCATAATACCGAGTTGGACTAGGGTTCAGCGTACCCATATAGTCCCAGAACTACGAGCCACATAGGTGTAAGTTCCTTTTGTGGGCAATAGCAATTTAGTGATCATGCCAGCATGCCTCTATACCTCAGGCAGGGTATATTGGGTCCTCTCGATGGGGCGCATACATCAGACTCCACATTTAGCTCATGTGGTTTTATGTCGGTTATTAGTAGCTCCCATAGTTCAATCAAAGTCTATTGCATTGACCATTTATCAATATATTCAGTATTCAGTCTCAGCATGTTATAAATTGGTCATTGCATTCAATTAGCTCAACATTCAGTATCTATATCATGTTCAGATTATTTCATTGCTTTATTGCTTTGTCCAATTATATGTTATTTCAGCTTTACTCTAACCTGCATACTTAGTACCTTTCAAGTACTGATGTATACGTGCGCTACATCTTCTTGTGATGTAGGTTCAAGTTCTCAGCATCCAGATCACGCTTAGATCGATTCCCTATCTTCAGTTCAGCAGCATCAGTGGTGAGTCCTCATTCTTCGAGGACTAGTGATGTGTTTATCTTTATTGATTTTAGTCTTTAGTTTCAGTTTTGCTAGACCTAGTTGGGGCATGTCCCAACATTTCTAGTCAGTTTAGAGGCTTATTTCAAACATAGTTAGATTCAGCTTAGTATTGAGTTAATAATTTCTTTGTATTAAACTCTCAGATTTGATATATTCAGTTATAGTATACGGGTATTCCCCATCTTTTCAGATTTATTTATGATTTAGCTTCCGCATCAGTTTATTATCTTTAGTATGCTCATGATCATGCCAGTAGGGTTAGCTTGGGATCACTTGTGGTCCTAGGTCCCGTGTCCGCATCTCAGGGGTAGCTCGGGGCGTGAGACTATTTCTCATGAAAACACTATGGATGTAATGTGAAAGCTCTACTCACATGTTAATGGCGATTCTAAGGTTGAAAGTACATTCTCATCTTTAATAAATCTATGAGCTAATTTGATGAATTGTATTGAATGAAGGGTAGAGCACTCCTTCACAAATGTAAATACAATTTAACACTAATTATGTATAATTTGGGAAATAATGCTTAGCACTGAGTGGATATGGAAAATGAGGTAAAAGCCCTTCTGCCAATGCAAGAAGTTGGGTCATCTAAGTGAACTCATGAGTAGGAAGCTCTTCCACCAATGCAATAGGTTAGGTTTCTTTAAGCAATCTCCCTATCCCATAACTATGTGCCAACATAGGACTTTAGCTAGTGGATCCACCTTATACCTATACATTTAGTTCTACCTTAGGCAAGTAGGACACCTTCTTTTGGTGTGGGGTTATACGACACCGGATTCTATGTAGCTCACATGGTCTATGTCGGTTATGGCTACTCTTCCCTATACGATAAGATAATGAATGAGACATGACCTATACTATGACTTCTTGGTGAGTTTACTCAGTAGGAGTGGGGGTATGGGACTTCACTTCAACATTGCACAAGTAGACTTAGTAGGATGTAATGGGATGGTTCCGTTATGTTATTATGAGATATGAAGGTATGCATGTATGTTGAATGGACAGTTGTTGTGATTGACTTTCCTTATGTTCAAGTAATGTACATGACTATTTCCTTACTTATGACTATTGATTATGATGAGGTCTAAAGATGATATGTATGACTAAGGTAGCTTCAAAAGAGTACTTGGTATGGGTGGTATTATGGGATGCCAACCATACATTGCACAAGTGTTCCTTAGGGGTTGCTAAGGTGTGATATTACTATGTTGGGAATATAAATGTGATTATGGCTTGTCTTTGATATTGAAAATGCATATTGGTTTCCAAACTTGATAAATGCATTCTTTTCAACTAAAATGTCCTTTTTATCATATTACAAGGATTTTATGCATGTTTCCATACTTAGTACATATTTGTGCTAAACCCTTCTCCTTTTACATTTTGATAAGTGTAGGTTTCGGCTAGGTGACATACCCTCTCCTTTCTTGAAGAAGACTTGAATTGCTTATCTCCAAGTGGTGGTGAGTCCTCATGTTCGAGGATGGATTTCCATTTCTTAGTTCCTATTGTACTTCTCTTATATTGAGACATTTATTGATGTAAAGGGCTAAGTCCCAAACTTTGTATTCCTCTATTTTAGATGGTGTATGAGATAGAGTCTAGCTTCCTATGATTTTCTTTTATGAAAAATGAAGTTAAACTTCAATTGTAAAAGTTTTAAATTTTTTTGCATTATTTCTATGTCTTATGTTATGATGATGCTAGAGGCTTGTATGAGACCCCTTCGGGGTCAAGTACGTCGTGTTACGTCTAGGGGGTACTCCTGGGTCGTGACAAACTTGGTATCAGAGCATAAGGTTTTGGGAATAATATTTAGGTTGATGTCTCATGAACCACATCTAGTAGAGTCTTGTTCTTGAGTGTGAAGCGCGCCACACTTATGAATGAGAGGCTATGAGATGTTTAGGAACTTTCACTTCTTTCATTACTCTTTAGTCGTGCTTTTAAGTCCTAACTCTATGAAGTCCATTCTCCTAACCCTTTTCTTATGATTATAGGCAATGAATACAAGAAGGGCTAATGAAAAAAGGGCATAAGAGGAGAATGTGAATGACGGAGTTCCTCCCCAAGCTCCTCAACGCCCTCAAGTTCCTAATGATGAAGAAGCTATGACTAGCGTGGAAATAAGGGCGGCTCTCCAAACTTTGACTCAACTCATGACGGTTTTAACTCAAGCCCAAGCCATTACGACCCAAGCTAATCGAGAAATTGGCCCCCGGGTAGTCCCCAATGTGAGTACCATGTCCTGACGGTTGAGAGATTTTACTAGGATGAACCTTCCTATATTCTTGGGTTCCAATATTAATGAAGACCCATAAGAGTTTCTGGAGGAGGTCTACAAGATAGTGGAGGCTATGTGACTCACTTCTATTGAGAAAGCCGAATTAGCTGGGTATCAATTGAAAGATGTGGCCCAAGTATGGTATACTCAATGGAAGGATAATAGGCCTTTAAGGGAGGGTCCCATAAGTTGGGAGGTATTCAAGAAAACATTCCTTGATAGGTTCTTTCCAAGGGAAAATAGGGAAGCAAAGGTGGAGGAATTTATCAACCTTCGTCAAGGAGGTATGAGTGTCCAAGAATACTCTTTGAAATTGACTAAGTTGTCCAAATATGCCCCATCTTTGGTTTCTAATCCAAGGGATGAGATGAGCCGATTTGTGACCGGTGTGTCTGATGCCATTAAGGAAGAATGCCGTGCGGCAATGCTCCATGACAACATGGATATCTCACGGTCGATGGTTTATGCTCAACAAGTTAAGGAGTCAAGGCTTAGGAAGAAGAATAGAGAGGTGAAGAGGCCAAGTCCCTATGATGGGAATTCTTCTAAGGGTAAGTTTGAAGGTCAAAGCGGGCCAAAGTTCAAGAAGAGGTTTTCCAGCCAAAGATCCTCCAATGCTCCAAAGACCAACAAATATAGGGTACTTAACCCTAAGCCTCAAGGAGGCAATAGGGGTGGATTTTCCATGGAGAGACCTATATGTGCCAAGTGTGGTAAGAATCATGAGGGGATATGTCTTGCCAGTATGGGTGTGTACTATGGATATGGAAAAAGTGGGCATCAATTGAAAGATTGTCCAACTCGTACGGCCAAGGGAAGAGAGGGGAATCAAGCTCCTCCAAGTGGTACTAATGCCGATGCTCCCAAGAAGAATCACTTCTATGCCCTTCAATCTAGAAGTGATCAAGAGGGATCCTCGGACGTTATTATCGGTATGTTGGAAGTATTTTAAATTGATGTTTATGCATTATTAGACCCTGGTGCCACTTTATCTTTTGTTACCCCTTTTGTGCCTATGAAATTTGAAGTGCCTCCCGAAGAGTTAAAAAGACCTTTTTATGTGTCTACCCTGGTAGGTGATTCGGTTGTAGCTAATAGAGTTTATAAGGTTTTCCCATCTCTTTATCTCATAGAGTCACTTTGGTCGACTTGATAGAATTAGATATGTTGGATTTTGATGTTATCTTGGGGATGGATTGGCTTCATGCTTGTTTTGCTTCCATTGATTGTAGAACTCGGGTAGTAAAGTTTTAATTTCCAAATGAACCCATTTTAGAATGGAAGGGGGGAAATTCAATCCCTAGAGGTCGATTAATTTCATGTCTAAAAGATAGTAAAATGATTTCTAAGGGGTATGTCTATCATATTGTTAGGGTTATGGACATTGAGTCCGAGACTCTTTCTTTAGAGTCGGTCCCCATAGTGAGGGAGTTTCTAGAAGTCTTTCTCGATGACTTACCCAAAATTTCTCCCAAATGGGAAATAGACTTCAGCATTGATCTTTTGCCAGATACTCAACCCTATCTCTTTCCCCTTACCAGATGGCTCTAACCGAATTAAAAGAATTGAAGGTACAACTCAAAGATTTGCTATACAAGGGTTTTATTCAACCAAGCATATCTCCATGGGGTGCTCCGGTATTATTTGTGAAAAAGAAAGATGGGTCACTTAGAATGTGTATTGATTACCGCCAATTGAACAAGGTCACCATAAGAATAAGTACCTTCTCCCTAGAATTGATGATTTGTTTGACCAACTCCAAGGGGCGAGTTATTTTTGAAGATTAACCTAAGGTCGGGTTACCACCAACTTAGGGTGAAAGAGGTTGACATTCCTAAGATGGCCTTTCGTACAAGTTATGGTCACTACGAATTCCTAGTCATGTCTTTTGGTCTAACAAATGCCCCGGCAGCGTTCATGGACCTAATGAATAGGGTGTTTAGGAAATATCTTGATTCGTTTGTGATCGTTTTTATTGATGATATTTTGATCTATTCAAGGAGTGAGGGCAATCATATGAAGAATTTGAGGATAGTATTGCAAGTCCTTAAAGACCACCAATTATATGCTAAGTTTAGTAAGTGTGGGTTTTGGCTAAGGTCAGTTGCTTTTCTTGGCCATATTGTGTCGGACAAGGGTATTGAGGTTGATCCTAAGAAGACAGATGAGGTTAAGAGTTGGCCTAGACCTTTATCTCCTACCGATATTTGAAGCTTTTTAGGTTTGGTCAGTTATTATCGGAGATTTGTTGAGGGCTTTTCCTCTATCGCTTCTCTATTGACGACCTTAACTCAAAAGAAGGCTAAATTTGTGTGGTCAGAGGTTTGTGAGAAAAGCTTCCAAGAATTGAAAGATAGGCTTACCTCCGCTCTAGTGTTGACCTTACCGAAGGGTATTGATGGGTTTGTGGTATATTGTGACGCTTCTCGAGTGGGTTTGGGATGTGTCCTTATGCAACGTGGTAAAGTGATTGATTATGCTTCAAGGTAACTCAAGGTCTATGAGAAGAATTACCCGACTCATGACCTTCAATTAGCAGCAATTGTATTTGCTTTGAAAATATGGAGACATTACTTATATGGGGTCCATGTATATGTGTTTACTGACCACAAGAATCTTGAATATGTATGTGTTTAGCCAAAAAGATTTGAATTTTCGACAAAGAAGGTGGTTAGAAATTTTTAAAGATTATGATATGAGTGTCCTTTACCACCCCGACAAAGCTAATGTAGTTATGGATGCCATCAGTAGATTATCCATGGGTAGTGTGGCTCATGTAGAAGAGGAGAAGTGTCATGACCCGAGAGCACCCCTTAGTCGTAACATGGCGTAGTTGACCCCGAAGGGGTCTCATACAGGCCCTTAGTATATTCGTCATAGCATAAGACATAGAAAAATTGCAGAAATTTAAAACTTTTCTTTACAATCGAAGTCTCTTATAAAAATGAAAGAGTATCTATGACACTATGTCTCAAACCATCTCATTACTTAGGATAAAACTCTTGAATACAATAAAGGACATAAGATTGAGCCCTCGAATACAATGAGGACTCACCATTCTTCTTTTTGATCTCTTATGAACCTAGCCACAAGGGTCGAATCTAAAATCTCCAAAGCCTACACTTATAGAAAATGTAGAAAGAAAGGGGTTAGCAAGAAAACGTACTAACTATGAAAGCCATGCACAAAACCATTTAAAACATGCTTGAAAAAGGACATTTCACTTGAAATCATGCTTTATACTATTTTTGAACATCATCTTTGAAATAGTTGGAGAATGCAACCAATAAAGCAACTCACATATATTTCATCATAACAAAAGAGTTATCATTACAATCACAAGCATAGTCTCTCATATCAATATAACACAAATACCAAGATTATCTCATCATTAAGTAATCTTCACATAAAAACTCCTATGAAACACTTGTACAACATAAGCCAATATCACATTCCTACTCATTTCATGATAAAGCCATTACCTTAGTAACCCCTAAAGAGATCTTGTGCAATGTGTGGTTGGCATCCCATAATACCAACCCTGCTAAGCACTCCTTTGAGGCTACTTTGGTTATGCACTTAATATTTAAACCTCAAGATAACCAATAGTCACAATTAAGGAAGTAGTCATGTACATTACTTGAATTACAAGGAAATTCAATCATAGTAATAACTCAAGGGAGACTGCAACAATTCAATAATCATCGTATCATAAAGACACCACCCATAACCCCCTTTCAAGTTCACTTGTGCAATGTACATATGAAGTCCCATACACCCATATATACTAAGTAAAGCCATAAAGAAGTCACAAGTGTAGTCACATACATAATTAACATCATAATAGGTGAAATCAACCTTAACATCATTCATAAGTTGTTATACATAAAGGACTCACTCAAGAACTCCTCGTAGGACCCACTTGTGCAATGTATAGGTAAAGTCCCATACCCCCACCTATACTAACTAGTGCCCCTCAAAAAGCCTTAATTAAAGTTTGTATTCTTAATCATAGGTCATATTCATAACTTATTTCATATTTTTAAAACATAGAGAGATTTGCAATAACCGACATAGACCATGTGAGCTACATGGAATCCGGTGTTCTACCCCCACACAGAAAAGGGGTGTCTTGCCTAAGATAAAACTAACAATATTAGCATCAAGGTGGATCCACTAGCTAATGACCTATGTGGACACATAGTTACAGAACAACGAGATTGCTACTAGAAATTTGGACTAGCATAAAGTACGAGGTTTCCATCTCATGAGACAACATATATATATATATCGAGAATCCAGACTTGCTAAACGTAGAAGAAACCCATATGGGAAGCCGGATTGATAAATGTAAAAGCCTCCATCTCATATTCATGTTCACTTGGTGCTAAGCCTAATTCCGCTAAATTAACTGAAAGTCTTTACTTAAGTTTGTTATTTAAAGGAGAGTGCACTTAGGCATTCATCGTAACCTATATTAAATTAGCTCAAGGATTCATTAGGTGAGAAGAGCCTCTCAACCTTAGAATCAAGAACATGTGAGAATGTTCCTTCATATCATAGTCATATAGTGTTTATGAGAATTACCTTTCATTCGACCTACCAACACTACCATAATCCTAACATAACACTCATGTTCATAGCGTAGTATAACAGACATGTTCATATCATAGCATACTTGATCATAATTAGTGTTGTAGGGAAGAGGGATCATAACTCAACACCACAATTCATAAATCAAGTAAGCAGCCCCACCATTAGTGGATCAACAATTCTATAGAAGACTACTTATCTAATTGAAATCCTTAATTCATAGCCTTCAAGGCTTTCTTCAAGATTCAAGCCTATTTTCTTGACATTCATACATCATATAGGATAACATCATAATATAATAATGAATTATATAAAAACATGCTAGATTCTCATTCTTCATTCATCATTTAAGGCATACTACCGTTTGGATTTGTAAAAGAAGGGAAATCATGGGTCTAGTGGGAAATTGTTCAAAAACCAGATGCATTACATGAATTCATGCACGAACCTGCATATAGTAATCATAAACAAGTCAATTCATGTCATTAAGCTTTACTTATGATCAATACGATACTTGATGATCTAGTCCAAGGCCATCCATGAAGATCTAACCCTAAATAACTAGAATTACTATGTTAGATAGAGAGGCATCATGATTCAATAGCATAACAAATCTAAACACAATTGATTATTAAGCTTCCATGATCAATCAAGTCACATCTTAGTTCATAATTTAGGAAGAATGGGAAATCATGGGTCCAAGGGAGATATTACTCAAAATTCATTAATACTTTATTATTTCAATCATAAATCATCCAAATCAATCATAATAAACCTAAATTAAAAAATTTATTTCGTTTGGAAGAAGGCCCATGACTAGTTGTGAAAACCCTAGATTTGGGGTAATTTGAAAACATAGTTAAAGGGGCTTCTTGGTGATAGCTAACCAAGAATAAAGAGCTCCCCCACCTTAGACTTAGGATCCTTCCAAATTCGATTTGAAAATATCCTTCCTCGAAGCTTTACTTGATCTCTTTCTAGGTCTTCAATGGAGGTTTTTGAGAGAAGAGTTGGAGAAAACTTGGGGGGTAAAGTTAGTTGTGATTTGGGGTCTTAAGTTGAATGAGTTAAAGTGATTAGTTTAAGATTTAATAAAATTATATAGGAGGTAATTTAACTAATTAAACAACCTATATTAACCCCTAATCAGTTAACTAATTTATTTCCAAACATCTAACTTAAAACTAAATCTCTTAAAATTAGCAGCACTTACGCCCCTCCACCTACGAACCGTAGGTGGAGTTACTGAACGTGGATGGCTTCCGTGGTTTGGGTGTGCAACTATATATGTTGCATTCTACTTCACAAACTAAGTATGGAACCACGAGATCCATCCACGGATCGTGGTAAGGTCTAAGGGGCGTCACTTGCTTCCGTAGATCACCGGAAGCTGTTTTTAGGGGACTTGTTTTGGGGGCTGTTTTGTAATGTGTTGAAGGCTTAGTTTAGGGTGTATATTAAATTATTATAGTAGGTTTATTAATTAACTAACCATCCATTCTAACCCCTAACCTAAGTACTGACCTAACCCCCTAAAAGCTTAACCTATGGACAGCCTTCTACGGACCGTGGACAAGTCTACTGGCCGTGGTTGGCTTCTGTGGTTGGTGGGTGGGGCTTAACATGTTGCAGGCTTCATGGGATACTAAGTATAGGACTACGGGGTATGGTTTGATCTTTTGGGTGTGGAAAGCAACCATAGATCACACCAACAAAACTGGAAGCTTGTTGTCTAGATAACTTTGGGGGAACTGTTTTGACGTCCTCTTCAAGGACCCCTTGGGTTGTCCTTTGGGAGTCATATTCAGATGTTTAACCCCTAAACATGATGTTCTAAGTGTAGGAGTCACTTGTACAAGTTTTCACCCTCAAACAACACTCATAACTTCCACGACAAGACCCTTACAACTCACTAGTTTAAATGACTAGTTTCCGGACATTATAGTCGTTTCTTAACGTTTGACCTCGAAAATCATCCAACTAACTTGAAAAGCCTTTTTTCATCATTTAATCAAGTTTTCAACTATAAACTCACCTGTGAGGCTCTAGTTTCACCTATTTGATTCCATTAGATTGTAGCTAGGTCTTACTAGATTTCCGGGTTGTTACATTATCTCCCCCTTAGGAACATTCGTCCTTTAATGACACTTGAAACACTTTATGGAATTAATGACTCAAGACTAGCATCCCAACCAAGCATGAAACATCACAATATTGCACAACTCAAAATACATTATTCACAATGTGCACATATTCAAAGGAGGTAACATCAACTCCAATTCAACTAGTTCAATCTGATACAAGGAAGTAGGAACTACATCTACAAACTTATCATGCATGTAATGCAGCCATACCTCATATTCATAGGAGGAATTACCTTCTCCTAGTCATAACATGCTCAACCTCCTCTCATGGAGCTCATATGCAATAAACTCCCAAAAAAACATTTTTATTCAAGGAGGAAATTCTCAACTCCTAACAAAACATGCTCATATAACCTTCTCATGAAGTTCAAACATACTATCACCATACTAGAATGCACAACAACATGAGGAACATGTAATTCATGAAAAATTCTTTTTTATACAAGGTAAGAATCCTTCAAAACCATGCAAAACATAAGGAGATCATGGAAATTTCCAAAACACCCATGACTCCTAAAAACAAAATAAGCCCAAGAAGGAATTCTTGGTCTCTACCTAGAATAGGAACAGAAGTAAAGATGAGGACATCGGGACTCTCAATCAATATTGCTACTCAAGCACATGATCTCCCCCTTGGGAATGAGCCCACCCTTTTTTACAAAAAACTTCAAATATTACTCCTTTCTAACAAAATCAAGCTTCACCAAGGCTCATTTTAACCTTACCGGGCTCTAAAACCAATAGAGGTCTAATAACCATGGATCCAAATCCTACTAAAGTCAACAAAAGTAACTCTATGGGACAAGGAAAATATAGGACACACATAACATACAAGACTCCATGGTCAAGAAAATGGGTCAAGGAGAACTTATCATCTTAGGCTAGAGGAGAAATATAAGGGAACCTAAGGATATTGGGACATCTCATTGGCCTTTGGCCACCCAATTAAGCACCTTCAACTAAGACCCTTACTAAAACACCATTCCTCAAAATTTTCATGAAAGCATTTTCTCACTCTTCTATTTCTTAACTTGCCGGTCTAAGATCCCAATAGGTACTTCAAAGTTAGAGAGGTTCTCATCTAAGCACTCTTGCTCACAAGCAACCTTACCAACACCACTCAAGGTCAAAGTTTCATATGGGTCTACCAAACTGGGACTAAACTTCTCAAACTTATCACAATCCTTAAGGTGAGAACTTTAAGTCAAACCAAACATGAACATCTAGTAAACTCAACTTTTCATATCCATTCCCCAAGGTGATTCTAATAAATGGAGAATTTAAAGAAAAGCCTAATTCATGAACATCAAGGACACTCAATGTATTTACCATCTAAGCACATTATCCCCCATATGGGGTAAGCCTAAATAAACTCCTTTCAACATTGCTTCCTTCAATACTAAGGTCGGGGCAAGTCATGACTAAACCTTCACACTCACCACACAATATGATTCTAAAACCATGGAGGATTACACTTCTATCCCTCTTTTTTAAAGAGTCATCTCACTCAATATTTCTAGGCTTCACTTAAGCATTACTATTCACAAAAAGTCCAACACATCTTAAAACTCATTGTGGCTAAGTTGGGTTATACTAACAACCACATATGGCCATAATTACACCCATGAATACTAATGACAACACAAAAGCTCATTATATCCAATTCAGCAAGTCAAAAAGTAAAGTATCACCGGAATAAAAATAAGCATAAAACACATACCAGGAGCAACATTAGAAGGATACTCTTGTTCACCTCTAGCTTGTAGAGCACCGGTCCTAATTTTCTTCATCTCTCTTCCCTTAACCGTAAGCACCGGGCAATCCCTCATTTTGTGGTCACTACCACCACAACCATAGCAATCCTTTATGCTAGCTAGACACTTCCCAAGATGCTTTTTTCTACATATTTTGCAAGTGGGCCTAGATAACACCAATTCACTATTTCTTCCTCTTTTAGGCTTAGGGTTAGACTCTCTCTCTCACTTAGCTTTTGGGAGAACCTTAGAAGGATTTTGTCCAAAGGACATCTTAAGTGAAGAATTTCCATCATCCATCCTAACCCTCTTTTTCTCCTTCAACTTTCCTTCAAGTTTCTTTTTCTCACTTTCCAAGGCATACTCTATAAGACAAGGGACACTCATATTATGCTCAAACATGGCAACACGACATTCATTTTCAACCAAATCGGATAACCCCGACACAAACTTATTCATCCTCGATATGGGGTCGGATACTAGGATTGGAACATACTTAGACAATTGGGTGAACCTCCTTGCATACTCCTTAACACACATATCACCTTGTTCAAGGTTGATGAACTAAAGAACCAAAGATTCTCTCATTTCCAAAGGGAAGAACCTATCTGGAAAGGCACTCTTGAACCCTTCCCACTCTATAGGGTCCGATCCTACTGGCCTACTCTCTCTCCATTGATCATGCCATGCTTGTGCAACCCCTTTGAGTTGAAAAGAGACTAACTCCACTTTCTCAATTGAAGTTACCCCCATATTGTCTAACACCTTAGAAACCTCTTCCACAAATTCTAGAGGATCTTCTCCTATCCCGAAGCCATAAAACCTAGGAGGATACCTCCCTAAAAACTCCACCAATCTAGAAGTAGCTATCCCCCTTATAGGATTTGCCAGAGTTACCATCTCTTTGTTGACTTGTGCCTTTAAGGCTTGAGCCAACAATTGAATAGCGGACCCAAAGTTCACATAAATCACATACTCCTTTATAGGGCCAACTAAAGCTTGGAGATGAGCTTGGAGAGGAACCTCTTGCTCCACTTTGTCTTCCTCATTCCTCTCAACATGAGCCCTTGAAGTATTAATGTCTTGAAAACCATAGGGCACACATTAGGAGAAAGACCAAATAAAACTAAACACTAGGGCTGACTTAGAGAATGAAGAAGTGAAGTTTTCCTGTCATCCGATAGCCTCCTATTCATAAAATGTGGCTCACTTTACATTTATGAACAAGACTCTACTAGATGTGGTTTGAGACATCTTAAAAACCATCCCAAAACCTTATGCTCTAATACTAAGTTTGTCACGACCCGAGAGCACCCCCTAGTCGTAACATGGCGTACTTGACCCAGAAGGGGTCTCATACAAGCTCTTAGTATATTCTTCATAGCGTAAGACATAGAAAAATTGCAGAAATTTAAAACTTTTCTTTACAATTAAAGTCTCTTATAAAAATGAAAGAGTATCTATTACACTATGTCTGAAACCATCTCATTACTTAGGATAAAACTCTTGAATACAAAACTTAGGGACACGACCCTTACAAAGTCTAAAAACATAAAGGTAAATATAATAAAGGACATAAGGTTGAGCCATCGAATACAATGAGGACTCACCATTGTTCTTCTTCTTGATCTCTTATGAACCTAGCCACGAGGGTCGAATCCAAAATCTCCAAAGCCTACACTTATAGAAAATGTAGAAAGAAAGGGGTTAGCACGAAAACGTACTAAGTTTGGAAGCCATGCACAAAACCATTAAAAACATGCTTGAAAAGGGTCATTTTACTTGAAATCATGCTTTATGCTATTTTTGAACATCATCTTTGAAATAGTTGGAGAATGCAACCAATAAGGCAACTCACATACATTTCATCATAACATAAGATATATCATTACAATCACAAGCATAGTCTCCAATATTAATATAACACAAATACTAAGATTATCTCATCATTAAGTAATCTTCACATAAATACTCCTATGAAACACTTGTACAACATAAGCCAATATCACATTCCTACTCATTTCATGATAAATCCATTACCATAGTAACCCCTAAAGAACACTTGTAAAATGTATGGTTGGCATCCCATAATACCAGCCCTACTAAGCACTCCTTTGAGGCAACTTTGGTTAAGCACTTCATCTTTAAACCTCCATATAACCAATAGTCACAATTAAGGAAGTAGTCATGTACATTACTTGAATTATAAGGAAAGTCAATCATAGTAATAACTCAAGGGAGCATGCAACAATTCAATAATCATCATATCATAAAGACACCACCCATAACCCCCTTTCAAGTTCACTTGTGCAATGTACATATGAAGTCCCATACCCCCATATATACTAAGTAAAGCTATAAGGAAGTCACAAGTGTAGTCACATACATAATCAACATCATAATAGGTGAAATCAACCTTAACATCATTCATGAGTTGTTATACATAAAGGACTCACACAAGAACTCCATGTAGGACCCACTTGTGCAATGTATAGGCAAAGTCCCAAACCCTCACCTATACTAATTAGTGCCCCTTAAAAAGCCTTTATTAAAGTTCATATTATTAATCATAGGTCATATTCATATCTTATTTCATATTTTTAAAACATAGGGAGATTATCAATAACCGACATAGACCATGTGAGCTACATGGAATCCGGTGTTCTACCCCCACACCAAAAAGAAGTGTTTCACTTGCCTAAGGTGAAACTAACAATATTAGCATCAAGGCGGATCCACTAGCTAATGACCTATGTGGGCACATAGGTACAGAACAAGGAGATTGCTACTAGAAACCCGAACTTGCTAAACGTAGAAGGTGTCCATCTCATGAGACAACATATATATATATCAGGAATCTGGACTTTCTAAACATAGAAGAAACCCATATGGGAAGCCGGTCTTGCTAAACATAAAAACCTCCATCTCATATTCATGTTCACTTGGTGCTAAGCCTAATTCCCTTAAATTAACTTTAAGTCTTTACTTAAGTTTATTATTCATAGGAGATGCACTTAGGCATTCATCATAACCTACATAATATTAGTTCAAGGATTCATTAGGTGAGAAGGGCCTCTCGACCTTAGAATCAAGAACATGCGAGAATGTTCCTTCATATCATAATCATATAGTGTTTATGAGAATTACCTTTCATTCGACCTACCAACACTACCATAATCCTAACATAACACTCATGTTCATATCATAGAATAACATACATGTTCATATCATAGCATACTTGATCATAATTAAAGTTGTAGGGGAGAGGGATCATAACTCAACACCACAATTCATAAATCAAGTAAGCACCTCCACCATAAGTGGATCAACAATTCTATAGAAGACTACTTATCAAATTGAAATCCTTAATTCATAGCCTTCAAGGCTTTCTTCAAGATTCAACCCTATTTTCTTGGCATTTATACATCATATAGGATAACATCATAATATAATAATGAATTATATAAAACATGCTAGATTCTCATCCTTCATTCATCATTCAAGACATACTAGGGTTTGGATTTGTAAAAGAAGGGAAATCATGGGTCTAGTGGGAAATTGTTTAAAAACCATATACATTACATGAATTCATCCCCAAACATTCATATAATAATCATAAATAAGTCAATTCATGTCATTAAGCTTTACTTATGATCAATACAATACTAGATGATCTAGTCTAAGGCCATCCATCAAGATCTAACTCTAAATAACTAGAATTACCATGTTAGATAGAGAGTCATCATGATTCAATAGCATAATAAACCTAAACAAATTGATTATTAAGTTTCCATGATCAATCAAGTCACATCTTAGTTCATAATTTAGGAAGAATGGGAAATCATGGGTCCAAGGGAGATTTTACTCAAAATTCATTAATACTGCATTATTTCAATCATAAATCATCCAAATCAATCGTAATAAACCTAAATTAAAAAATTGATTTTGTTCGGAAGAAGACCCATGACTAGATGTGTAAACCCTAGATTTGGGGTAATTTGAAAACATAGTTGAAGGGGCTTCTTGGTGATAGCTAACCAAGAATAAAGAGCTCCCATACCTTAGACTTAGGATCCTTCCAAATTTGATTTGAAAAGATCCTTCCTTGAAGCTTTACTTGATCTCTTTCTAGGACTTCAATGGAGGTTTCTGAGAGAAGAGTTTTGGAGAAAACTTTGGGGTAAAGTTAGTTGTGATTTGGGGTCTTAAGTTGAATGAGTTAAAGTGATTAGTTTAGGATTTAATAAACTTATATAGGAGGTAATTTAACTAATTAACTGACCTATATTAACCCGTAATAAATTAACTAATTTATTTCCAAACATCTAACTTAAAACTAAATCTCTTAAAATTAGCAACACTAACACCCCTCCACCTAAGGACCGTAGGTGGAGTTACTGAACGTGGATGGCTTCCATGGTTTGGGTCTGCAACTCTAAATGTTGCAGGCTCCTTCAAAAACTAAGTATGGAACCACGAGCTCCATCCACGGACCGTGGTAAGGTCTAAGGGGCGTCACTTGCTTCCGTAGATCACCAAAAGTTGTTTTTAGGGGACTTGTTTTGGAGGCTGTTTTGTAATGTGTTGAAAGCTTAGTTTAGGGGGTATATTAACTGCTTATAGTAGGTTTATTAATTAACTAACCATCCATTCTAACCCCTAACCTAATTACTGACTTAACCCCCTAAGCTCGAACTAAAAGCTAATACATACAGCTCAACCTACGGACAGCCTTCCACGGACTGTGGACAAGTCTACTGACATGGTGGGTTTACGTGGTTGGTGGATGGGGCTTAAAATATTGCAGGATTCATGGGAGACTAAGTATAGGACTACGGGGCATGGTTTGATCTACTGGGCGTGGAATGCAACCGTAGATCACACCAACAAAACTGAAAGCTTGTTGTCTAGACAGCTTTGGGGAGACTATTTTGGGATCCTCTTCAAGGATCCCTTAGGTGGTCGTTGGGGAGTCGTATTCAGACTATTAACCCCTAAACATGATGTTCTAAGTGTAGGAGTCACTTCTACAAGTTTTCACCCTCAAACAACACTCCAAACTTCCACGACAAGATCCTTACAACTTTCTAGTTCGAATGACTAGTTTCTGGACGTTATAGTCGTTTCTTAACGTTTGACCTCTAAAATCATCAAACTAACTTGAAAAGACTTTTTTCATCATTTAATCAATTTTTCAACTATAAACTCACTTGTGAGGCTCTAGTTTCACCTATTTTATTCTGTTAGACTCTATTTAGGTCTTACTAGATTTCTGGGTTGTTACAGGAAAAAGGAATTGGTTCGGGATGTGCATAGATTGGCCCGGTTAGGTGTCCAACTAGTGGATTCCACCAAGGGTGGATTCATGGTTCATCATAGTTCCGAATCATCCCTTGTGGTTGATGTGAAGCCTAAGCAATATCTTGATACTATTTTGATGGAATTGAAAGAATCGGTTCTCAACAAGTCCATTGAGGTTTTATCCCAAGGGAGAGATGGGGTACTTAGGTACCAAAGTAGATTGTGTGTTGCGGATGTTGATGGTTTGAGGGAGAAAATTCTAGAAGAGGCTCATGGTTTGCGATATTCTATTCATCCGGGAGCCACCAAGATGTACCGTGACCTACGGGAAGTCTATTGGAGGAATGGTATGAAGAAGGATATAGCGGGTTTTGTGTCCAAATGTCCGAATTGTCAACAAGTTAAGGACGAACATCTAAAATCGGGAAATTTGCTCCAAAATATAAATATTCCCACTTGGAATTGGGAGGAGGTGAATATGGATTTTGTTGTGGGTTTGCCTCGTTCTCGGAGGCAACATGATTCTATTTGGGTCATTGTTGATAGGATGACTAAATCAGCTCACTTCATTTCGGTCAAGATTACTTTTTTGGTGGAAGACTATGCCAAGCTATACATCAAGAAGGTAGTGAAGTTGCATGGAGTTCCTTTGTCCATCATTTCGGACCAGGGTGCTCAATTTACTTCGCATTTTTGGAAGGTGTTCCAATAAGGGTTTGGTACCAAAGTTAAACTTAGTACCATTTTTCACCCTCAAACAGATGGTGAAGCCGAACGCACCATTCAAACCTTAGAGAACATGTTGATGGCGTGTGTGATTGATTCCAAGGGTAATTGGGACGATCATCTTCCCTTGATAGACTTTGCCTACAACAATAGCTACCACTCAAGCATTGCCATGGCTTTGTTTGAAGCACTTTATGGTAGGAGGTGAAGATCACCGGTGGGTTGGTTTGAAGTAGTTGAGATTGCTCTAATTAGTCCCGAACTAGTCTATGATGTCATTGAAAAAGTTTGACTCATTTCAGAGAGGTTGAAGATGGCCCAAAGTCAGCAAAAGTCCGATGCCAACAATAGAAGAAGGGATCTTGAATTTGAGGTTGGTGATTGGGTCTACTTGAAAATATCACCTATGAAAGGTGTGATGAGGTTTGGCAAGAAGGGGAAACTTAGTCCCCGATATGTGGGCCCGTACTAAATCTTGAAACGTATTGGGAAAGTTGCATATGAATTGGACTTGCCAAGTTAGTTGGCTCTGGTTCACCTGGTGTTTCATGTTTCCATGCTCAAGAAGTGCATTGGTGAGCCGATATCCATCCTTCCTTTATATGGTTTAGGAGTTGATGAGAACCTTTCCTATGAAGAAGTTTCGATCCAGATTTTTGACTGGCAAGTTAAGAAGTTAAGGAACAAAGAGGTAGTTTCCGTTAAGGTCTTATGGAGGAATCACTTAGTTGAGGGTGCTACATGGGAGGCCGAGGCCGACATGAAGTCCTGCTATCCTCATCTTTTTCCTTCTACTCCTATCCCTACTTAAGGTAAATAGTTTCTTGAGTTTAGTGTTTTCGAAATCATTTGTGCTATGAGTTTTCTTTATGATTTCCTTATATTGTGCATGTTCTTGTGAGAATTCATGTTTAGCATATATTGAGTTTTCATGATTTATATGTTCCTCATGTTGGTTTGCACTTTAGTATGATGATTGCATATTTGACTTCATGAGGTGAATTGATGAACATGCTTAATGATGTGTTGATGAAATGGCATATTGACTCTATAATGATGTGTTGAGCTCAATCTATGTTGGAGAAGGTAGTTCCTCCTATGATCATGCGAAATGATAAGTTTGGTGCATAATGAGTTGTGGATTAAGTTCCTACTTGCTTGTGATTACATTGTTTATGTCTTGAGATAGAGTTAATGTTTCCTCCTTTTTATTGTGCATTGTTTTGATGTTGGGCTGCTAGACTTGACTCTTTACTTCCGTAAGGTGTCTAGGTCACCATTCAAGGACGAATGTTCCAAAGGGGGAGATAATGTAACACTCCAGAAAATGATAAGTTAAAATAGAGCCTAAACGTGAGGATGAACATCTTGAATGAGAGTTATAAGAGTCAAGGCCATGAGGCAAGTGCCATGGCCAAGGGGCCAAGCCAAAGCCAAAGCCAAAGGCCAAGGCTGCCCCTAGCCTTTAGCTACCGCCTCAACCTTCACGAGAAGGACCACAAGTCGTGGTCCTCACCACGGTTCGTGACGGTGGGAGTGGTCTTGCCTTGGCCATGAAAGATTGGCTACCACTTTTCCTAGCTACTGCCTCAACTTCCACGGCCACAACCACGGTTTGTGGTCATGACCACGACCATGGGAGGTGCTCGTGGAGTTTACTTAGGCAAAGGAGAAGAAAAAGCCCCCAAGTGGTGAGGCTACTGCCTCAAGGACCACGGGAGGGACCACGGCTCATGGAGCCCTCGTGGTGATGCCTTGGGCGTGTAAGCCTTGTGCCACCTTGGAGGGGCTACTGCCTCACCCCTCCACGGGCATGACCACGTGTCGTGGTCCACTTCACGAGCCTTGAAGGGGCCCATGGAGATGACTTGGGCTCATGAGCCAAATGCCACCAAAACCTAGTCACTGCCCCAATCTTCATGAGAGGGACCACGATCGTGGTCCTCACCATGGCTCGTGAAGATGGGAGTGACACCTGGATGGGGACTTTAGGTGAGGGTCATTTGAGTCATTTCCTATTTTAGTCCAATTAAAGTGGGGGTGTTTTGGGTATTTTAGGGGAGGTTTATATATTGATTTTAAGTCAAAATTCACAAGACTTACTCATTAATTCACAACACCCAAATATTTCCCCAAAATCCTCTTCTCTCAATATTTCTCTCTCTATAGTTCCTCCATTGAAGAACACCAAGAACTTGAAGGTTAGGGCTCAGGTTAGGGCTCAAGAATCAATCTCCTCAACTCCAATTCATGGGAAAAGCTTCAAGTAAGTATGGGAACCTTGTTGCATGGAACACTTTTCTCCATGAAGCCCTTTAATTGTAATTTTGAAATTTGGGATATTGTTCAAAAACTAGGGTTTTCATTCTAGTCATGGGTTCTTCCTAAAAACGATTATGTTAATTGCATTACATTATGGATGATTTGATGTATAATGGTGATTTTTATTGTAAAATTCCCAATGAACGCATGAACTACCCCATGACGCCAATTTCATGAATTGTGATTGGTGTATTGATACAAGATGATTACTATGGATTGTTCCAATGTTAATCTAGTTATTGAATCTTGTTTTATTCATGCTTAAAGTAGTATTTCTAAGTGTGATTGTGAGATATGATTCATGACCCTTGAAGAGGGTAAATTGTGAAGGTTGTTCATGATTGATGAAAGTTGTATGTGAACTTATAATTCACTTGAAAGGTAGAGATCTTATCACCACTGTGTAAATTGAGGTATTGTTGAAAGGTCAATTCTCCCCTTACCCTTTACACATATTCATGTATGACTTGTCTAGGATGGTGATAACATTGTTGTGTTGATTGAAAGGCTATTTCTCATGAAAACACTATGGATGTAATGTGAAAGTTCAACTCACATATTAATAACGATTCTAAAGTTATAAGTACATTTTCACCTTTAATGAATCTATGAGCTATTTTGATAAATTGTATTGATTGAACGGTAGAGCACTCCTTCACACATGTAAATACACTTTAAGACTATTTATGTATAATTTGGGAAATAATGATTATCACCGAGTGGATATGGAAAATGAGGTAAAGGCCCTTCCGCTAATGCAAGAGGTTGGGTCATCTAAGTGAACTCATGAGATGGAAGATCCTTTGCCAATGAAATAGGTCGGGTTTCTAGAAGCAATATCCCTATCCCATAACTATTTGCCAATATAGGACTTTAGCTAGTGGATCCACCTTATAGCTATACATTTAGTTCTACCTTAGGCAAGTAGGACACCTTCTTTGGTGTTGGGTTACACGACACCAGATTCCATGTAGTTCACATGGTCTATGTTGGTTATGGCTACTCTTCCCCATAAGTTAAGATAATGAATGAAACATGAACTATAATATGACTTCTTGGTGAGTTTACTTAGTAGGAGTAGGGGTATGGGACTTCACTTCCACATTGAACAAGTCGACTTAGGTGGATGTTATGGGATGGTTCCTTTATGTTATGATGAGATAGAATGTATGCAAGTATGTTGAATGGATAGTTGTTGTGATTGACTTTCCTTATGTTCAAGTAATGTACATGACTATTTCCTTACTTATGACTATTGATTATGATGAGGTCTAAAGATGATATGTATAACTAAGGTAGCTTCAAAAGAGTACTTGGTATGGGAGGTATTATGGGATGCCAACCATACATTGCACCAGTGTTCCTTAGGGGTTGCTAAGGTGTGATATTACTTTGTTGGGAACATAAATGTGATTATGGCTTGTCTTTGACATTGAAAATGCATGTTGGTTTCCAAACATGATAAATGCATTCTTTTCAACTAAAATGTCCTTTTTATCATATTACATGAATTTTATGCATGTTTCCATACTTAGTACATATTTGTGCTAACCCCTTCTCCTTCTACATTTTGATAAGTGTAGGTTCTGGCTAGGTGATATACACTCTACTTTCTTGAAGAAGACTTGGATTGCTTATCTCCAAGTAGTGGTGAGTCCTCAAGTTCGAGGACGAATTTCCATTTCTTAGTTCCTATTGTACTTCTCTTATATTGAGACTTTTATTGATGTAAAGGTTAAGTCCTAAACTTTGTATTCCTATGTTTTAGATGGTGTATGAGACAAAGTCTAGATTCCTATGATTTTCTTTTATGAAAAATGAAGTTGAACTTCGATTGTAAAAGTTTTAAATGTTTCTGCATTATTTCTATGTCTTATGTTATGATGATACTAGAGGCTTGTATGAGACTCCTTTGGGGTCAAGTACGCCGTGTTATGTCTAGGGGGTACTCCTAGGTAGTGAAAATTCTTTATTTTAATCTTTGACTCCTCAATATGTTGTGCATACACTATAATCCTAAAGATATTCATGTCATAATAGAGCATTGCCGTACGACATTCTTCACAAATCTACTCATCTCATCCCTCGAATCAACCACCATAGATAGAGCATATTTGGATAGTTAGGTAAATTTTAAGGCACACTCTGGAACAGTTATGCTTCCTTGTCTAAGGTTAATAATTCCTCCACCTTAGCTTCCCTCAACTCCCGGGGAAAGAACCTATCAATTGATGCTTTCTTAAACAATTCCCAATCAATAGGACCCACTCCTACCGGCCTATTTTTCTTCCATTGAGTAAACCAAAGTTGAGCAACATCCTTCAATTAGTAAGCGGCTATCTCCGCTTTTTCTACCAAAGTTACCCCCATAGCATCAACTACCTTATAAACCTCATCCACAAATTCTTGAGGATCCTCTCCCACCTTGGAGCCAAAAAACACGGGAGGATTCATTCTAACAAAAT
The DNA here is from genome assembly GCA_029007595.1 of Solanum commersonii. Classification (NCBI taxonomy): domain Eukaryota; kingdom Viridiplantae; phylum Streptophyta; class Magnoliopsida; order Solanales; family Solanaceae; genus Solanum; species Solanum commersonii. The sequence continues at coordinate 460,798 of JAJTWQ010000125.1, forward strand.
CCCTAAATCTAGAAGCCATGATATTCACATTCGGGTTCACATGTGTCCCACCATTTCTATTGGCTTGAGTCGTCATAGCTTGGGCCAATGTTAGAAGATCCGACCTAACTTCCACATCCGACATAGCCGGGGGGTTAACCGGAGCTTGATTCACTTGAGGAGCTTCTTCATTGACATTGTTGCCCTCCATTTTTCTTGCGTTAGCCCTTCGTGTATTCATTTCCTTAAGACACAAGAGAAAGGTTAGGAGAGGGACTTTATAGAGCTAAACTCTATGGCACGACTTATGAGTAATGAAAGAAGTGTAGTTTCCTAACATCTTATATCCTCTCATTCATAAATGTGGTGCGCTTCACACTATGAACAAGACTCTACTAGAAGTGGCTTATGAGACATCATCCTAAAACCATCCCAAATCTTGTGCTCTATACCATGTTTGTCATGACTCGAGCCTACACCCCAGACGTGACACGACGTACAAGACTCCGAAGAACCCCATACAAGCATCATAGTATTCATAACATAAGACATAAGAAATGATGCGGAATTTTAAAACTTTAATCCATACAATCGAAGTCTTTATTTTCAAAAGCAAGTGGAAGTCTAACTTGTCTCATTTAACCATTTCATACAATCTTTGAATCAACAATAGGGTCACAATCCTTCAACATAATCCGTAACATAGAATGACTAGAAAGAAACTACTAAAGACTCATACGTCCTCAAATCTTGAGGACTCACCAAAAGCTAGGAGAATAGTCGATCCAAGCTTTAACCAATAGAAGATTACCTTAAAAATCGGAACCTACACTTTGTAAAGAAGTAGAAAATATGGGTTAGTACAAAAAATGCACTAAGTATGATAGCCATGCAAAAATCATGCTAAAAAGGACATTTTAGTAGAAAAGCAAGTATTTAACAAGTTTGAGAATCATCATGCACTTTTAGTATAAAAACATAAGTCACAAGCATATTCATCATGTAACTCATTATAGCATGATAGAACCATCTCTTAGGTGACCCTAAGTTATACTTGTGCAATGTATGAATGACATTCCATAATACCACACATACTAAGTACCACTTTGAGGCCACCATAAATATACTTACCATTCTTCATTCTCATCTTTAGTTAATACTCATAAACTAGTAACATTCACACTTAATAAGTCATGACAAGGAAAGCAACCTATAACAACAATCCAAGTTAAAACTTCATCATTACATATAGCCTTTATGTCAACATTGTCATTAGCATCCTTATAAGCTCATTCTTTTCATTAGACATTATGACATTTGAGAAACACACCATAGCCACTCTCAAAGCCTACTCGTGCAATGCATGAATGACATCTCATACTACCACACACACTTCATAGAACCTCTTGAGTAACATAGCGCATAACTCACATGATGGGAATAAGCCCTAACCAACATAGACCATGTGAGCAAATCATGGAATCCGGTGTCTATCCCACACCGTAAAGATTTGGTCTACTTGCCTAAGGTAGGACCGGTAATTTAGCTTAGGTGGATCCACTAGCTAATAAACTATGTGGGAAAATTGTTATGGGATAAGGAGGTTGTTACTAGAAACCCAGCCTAACATGGGGAGAGCTTCCACCTCATAATATCCTCTCGGTGCTAAGCATTAAATTCCCTTAGAGTAGTTAATTCTCTTTTAACATTCTTACACTTGAGAGAGATGCAATTGGCCTACCAACCCAAGGTACATTATTAAATACATGAAAGGGTGTCATTAGCCTACCGATTCAAGGTACATTATCACACACATAAAGGGTGCCATTAGCCTACCGATTCAAGGTACATCATTAGAATAGCTCATTGAATCATCATGAAAGGGTGCCATTAGCCTACCGATTCAAGGTTCATCATTATCATAGTTCATTAACTTCTCATGAAAGGGATTCCATTGGTCTGCCAATTCAAGACAAAGCCTTAGAGTACTCCATTAATCATTCATGAAAGGGATGCCATTGGCCTACCAATTCATTTCAGTGAGGAAAGCCTTTCACATCATGTCATCATCATTCAAAAATGTATAATTGAGAATATCCTTTCAACAACACAACAATTACATTATAGTCATGGTCACATTACTCTCCAAGTACTCTTAAGGAATGTACATAAACATCTTAATCATGATTCATCAAATCTAGGATTACTACATAAGACATGGAAGCAACATGATTCAAATATTTCAATTACTACAAGCACATTCTCATGATATTTATCTTTCTATAATGGGAAAAAGACATAAAATCCCCCCTGAACTTGGCACGAAAACTTACTTTAGTACTTAAACTACACGAGTGTTTATATACCCCTCTTAACATCTTTTAAGTGATTAAAACACCCCCTAAGGGATGATGTGGCAGAGAGAGTGAGTGCACTCTCTTGAAAGTGAGTGAAAAAAGAGGGAAAAAAATTGATTTTTTAAAGCCCTACACATGGCCTTTTTTTATTGGCCAATATATAGAAAATTATTTAAATAGTTTTTTTTTATATATATTAATCTTTAAAATATGTGAATTTTCTTAATAAGAGGTAAATTAAATTAGTGGGTCCCCTTTTTATTTTCTTTAATTTTTTTAATTTTTATTTTGTTGTCTTCTTCAATACACATTTTTCTCCATTGAAACATCTCTTCCTCTATCTTCTTCCCCACCTCTATCCACTTATTTCATTTCACTAATCTTTTACTAATCCATAAAATTCAATAGTAATGTCATTTTTTGACGTCGATTTCACTCTATTATTTGTATCGATTTGACAAATGTAAACTTTCTTAAATTTTGAACGACCCATTTTGATTTCTAGATAATTCAAACATTTCTCATAAAATTTATATATTTTTTGGATTAATTTTCTTATGCAATCTTCATTTCTTATTTGAGTTGTCAAGAAAAAATTGGCTTTCAAAAAAATCCATTCTCCAAGAGGGTAAATTCGTTGGGAGGGTTCGAAGAAGATAATGTGAATTTCTTCTTTAAAGTGACTTAAAAAATTGTTGAATAGTGAAGAAGAAGAAAAGAAAGTATTGAAGGTTGGAATAATGGTGAACAACAAGGAAGAAGAAAGAGGGGGGGGGGGGGGGGGGGGGGGGTGGGGGTGAGAGTGGGGGTGGGCGTATGAATTTATAAATTAATCAATTGATATAATTAGTTTTAAAAGTGTTTAATAAAAAATAGTGAATAAGTAAAAAAGAAATAAAGATTAATGACATGGTGCCTACATGGTTATGATGTGGCGCTTACGTGGCTATGATGTGGCGGGTGAGAGTGGTGTTATAGTCTCAGGGTGGAAAAAAAATCACTTCAAAGATCCTAAGGGGCGTATTTAAACGCCTGTGTAGTTTAAGTACTAAAGTAAGTTATCCGACCAAGTTCAGGGTTTTTTTTTATGTATTTTCCTTTCTATAATTCATCCACATCACCATTCATAAATTTGGGACATGGGGGTTACATGGTTTCTTAGGGGATATTAAATATAATCAACCATAGAAATTCCTCAATTAATACATAATTCAAGTAACCAATCTATAACATTCATAATTCAATACATTCTAGTCAGATTCAACCGATACCCACACTTTAAGATCCAATTTGAAAGAATTGGGGGAACTCATGGATTCTTGAGGAATTCATCTTAAAATAGAAAATAATCATCAATTTAATCATATTATAAAGCAATTAACCCACAATTCGTGGTCTTCACCACGAGCCGTGAAGTGGCTCGTGATGGGAAGCCTTTTCTTGGCAGTCTTGGGAGCATACTGCCTCACCAACCACGGGTGGCACCACGACTTGTGGTGGCCACCACGGCTTGTGAAGGCCCTCGTGGTCATGGTGGGCAGTGGCTAGGCATATTTTAGGCAGCCTTGGCCCCCTTGCCATGGCCCTCCTCCAAAAACCGTAACCCTTACCCTTAACCCTTGATGTTAATCCTCACGTTTAGGGTCTCGTTTAACCTACTAATTTCCGAGGTGTTATAGGCTTCATGGATAGTAGTGTTTTGAGGAGTCTTTTCCATTTCCATTGTTAATGTTTAAGACTTGAGTTGATTTTTTATGGTTAGTCTAATTCTTTAAATATTCTAAGTTATTTATCTTGAGACTTTGAGTTAATATTTGCAAATTGAGGTCATATATTGTTGAGTAAGTCTTCCGCTGAGTATTGAGCCAGGTTAAGGGTTCGCTTAGGGACCATTAATGATTCTCGAATGCCGGCCACGTCCAGGGTGTAGGCTCAGGGCGTGACATGTATCATAAAAGGATGCATGTCAAATGACATCAGTACATTTTAGTGTACAAATATGTAATATAGCCGAGGCAAAATATTTGAATGAAAGGACTACAATAGATAACAATGTACTCAAGCTGAATATAAAGAAATAAATGAATTAAATAATTTGAATCTTTACAAAATACTTTCTCATATCTAAACTCAACATAATAAGTGATATATAAAAAATACAATTTAACTCTGTTGAGATATTCTCTCACCGACAACAATCACTATGAGCAACGTAATGATACAATGTTTTGTCCATGTTGCCAGAACTATGCTATAATGTGCTGGGGTATAGAGCCTCTCAACTAAGTGGATCCACTAAACTCTGTCTGAAGGCACTAAGGATTCATCTATAAAGTATGATCCTGCACCCATGTTGGTAAAACATAGTTTGTTGGGGTTGTGAGTTTTCTGAACTCTCCCCCATATCGGTGCTCAATACTACTACCATTAATATATACTCTTTCTAGAATGTATAAAACATAATCTTTCTCTGGTTTGAGATAGTTGTTCAACTATCCTCTTAAAAGAGGTAACTGCTTTGAATTATCTCTGAAACTCATTGCTCATTAACAAAACAAGGTTTCTTTTTGCTCAATCTAAAAATACATTTTTGGTTGAGTTAATTACTCAAAAGGGGCCTCTTTAAGAGGTAACTACTCTATACTCAATCTTTCTGAAAACTCATTTAACTTTTCTCAAAAAATATATTCTCTTTCTTCATGTAAAAATGAAACATTTGTGAAATACTTAGTTCCTTATACTCTTGCTTAAGTCTTGTTTAAGCTCTTTCTCGAAAATCAGTTTAAACAATCATGTTTTGTTTAAAAGATTCTCAATAAGAACTCAATGAATACTCAAAAAATAGGGTTTATGCTGAAAAAAAGACATGAACAATCAACTCAATAATCTCAATGCAAGATACAACAACTCAATAATCAAGAAATAGAATTCAATAATCAATAATCAATAATCAATATCAACTCCTCTCAAGAATACTCAAATATAAGGATAGAACCCTAGATTACTCTTTTACTGATGTGAAAGTATATGTAGGGTGTGAGGACGAACTAGTCCAACACTATGATAGCCTTCCATACCTGGAAGAACGAAGTTCTTGGTGAAATCAATGAAACTCAAAAAATTCTTAAAACCCTAGATTTTCTCCTCTTGAAACCTTGATCTAATGAATTAAAGTGTTAATGAACGTAAAAGAATGGATTAACACTTCTAAGTACTTACTTAGGTATAAAACGTCGTGGTTTAGGCTTAGAATAGGGGTTAAAATGACGTACTTTAAGTACCAAACACATAGAGGAATGGCCAACACGTCCCCAACTTAAAAAACTAACGGCCCTTCAAGGAAGGTTTCACGGACCGTTTAAGGCTCCACGGTCCGTGAAACTCTTCATGGGCTGTATAGCCGACCTTGAACATTTGTCTTACTGACAGGGCCATACTAAAATGGGTATAACATTTTACACCAAACTCGAAATGAGGCAAACTTGGTACTGGAGTTGGAAATAGGACTTAAAGATCTTTAATTTGATAGGTGACGGGCCACCTAATTCATTATCTGCCAAGAGATATGATCGTTTGAAGTTGACCTAAGTAAAATCTTATATTGAAACTCAATTGGTAAGAAAACTTTCAACTCAACTTTGTGCTACAGGTTTCTTGTGGCCTTAATTCATATACAAAATCATTCCCACACTAAAAAATTGACCTTAACACCTAAGAATAATTAAGAATCACTCGGTATGATCTTATACATAAAGAATTATTCAAGTCTTAACTTACAAAATTTTGAGGTGTTACATATATAAAATCCATATATATATATATATATATATCAACAAATTATACAACCAAAAATAATCTTACATTCGAAACTTAAAACTTCACTACATAACTCAAGTTAGATTTTAGATGTTAGTGAATAGTTTTTTTGGTGTAAAATTATATAAGACTGTGCCAATTTTAGGTAATATTTTTTAAAGTTCATCTTTAACTACTCGATCATGAGTGAAATGTTCTTTTAGTGAAATTGTTTAACAATATGGTTTTTAGCTTAATATTATTGAGAGGATTTTTAAAAAAATATTAAAGTTATAATTCTTTATTATATGAATATATGTAAGTCGAAGTCAAACAAGTTATGGTTATCGAATAACCATACTCTAAAATACTAAAATTTAAAATACCAAATTATACCAAGTTAATTTAGTTATGATAATGATACATTTTTTTAGATGCCGAACACCAAAATTACAATACCAATTTTTAAAATATTGTACCATGTTTACCCCTACTCATGGTTATAATGCTAATATATATGAATGTGAACTTATAATATTTAGTAGAGAAAATAATTATTTTTTGTCCCTGAGTGATTGTCTTATTTTGATTTTGATCCGTAAGATAGCTCATTATTCATATTTATCCTTTAGTTAATCAAAGTAAGTGATTCCAGTCCTTCTACTAATAATGAATATCAATTCAAAGATATGTTACTGCTATCAGTGGCAATTACAGTACTACAATAAGAAACGCTTTTATACAAAGAACAAAACCTAAACATAGACCTAGTTTATAAATTTTTTCGTAATCATTTTTCTCATACAAAAGTACACAACCATTAGATGTGAAATAATCCTCTAATACACAACTTTTTGTGTTTGTTGGTTGATGAAATATTTTTCCTCTTTAGTTGCCTCCCCTCTTATATGAGGATACACTTTAGTCAGTCCTCCTACAACATATAAACAAACTTAGTGCACCTATTGAACAAAAACAGTATCATTATGTTTGCCAATGAAATTCTATTGCAAGATTGTGCTTATATTTACACAGACATGTAAATACTCGATTAATTTAATTTCAACTTATTTCTATAATATTTATTGATGAAAAAGAAAAAATCTTTGATTTTATAAGAATCTAAGTAAAAGTTTGAGTTACAGAATGCCTAATGCAACATATAATATTTGACATAAAGAATAAATACCATTTCTTTAAAAAGCTACAAGAGTTATAATAATCAAATATTTGTAGTGCGTATTCTAAATTTGTTTGACAAATTACATTTTGTGTTGGTTCTACTTATTATAATGACATAAGGACCTATTCTTCTTTTCTTTTTCCAAACAATTGATGAAAGTGAAAATTCAGAATTGCACACAATTAAATGCATAGTAAGCATAAACTATCATACATATAAGTCAACTCTTTAAGATCTGAAGTTTGCATAACTCAAATTCAAAATTAATTTAGATTTTCATGATTTATTACATATTTTTGTATTGGATTTGTGTCATTTACATTTTCTATTAGAGATATTTAGAGAATCTTTTATTATAATAACAGCTAATAGATTCTACTTTTCCTTTTGACGACAAATGAAGATGGAGATTCAAATGTGTACACCATTAAACTACACTATAAGGGTTGGTGGGTGTTTGAGACACTGATGAACGATGTTAATGGACATATAGATTATTATGACTATTTCAAGGGAGCTGAAAATTTCATTATTCTGACCAAAAAGTATTTGTAAGCACACCAAAAAGGACCAATGGAACTATGATAGGAGCAGATTCCAAGGGCAATCCATTACAAGGAGGAGAAGGTTTGGTAGATGTTGATGTAACCGAGAAAAGTGATGAGTATGACGCCACATATGAAGAATGTGAGTCATTTAATGACTCTGATTATTCATGGGAAGAAGATGATATGATTTTTGATAAAATCATTGACTCTACTGTAGAATAGGTTGGCGTTAATGGAAAAAATAGAGAAAATCAAGTTAAAGAAATATCAATGGATCTTGGAGTGTCCTCTAATATGTTGATCATATTTCCCAATGACACTCAAGAAAATTGTCACGACCCAGACCGTCGTGAGTGGCACCCACACTAACCTCCGGTGGGAGAACCATTACTACAACCCAACTGCACAACTACTATGAAAAACTAAAATATTTAAAGATACAGAAGCAGGTTTAAATGCAAGAATCAATAGAGTTCCCATAAACAAAAGTCTGACAACAAATGCGTAAATAATGCTTAGAATGTGAACGTCAATGAACAAAAACATCTACTAATGATAATTTTAAGAAAATGGGTGTAACCCCAACTAAACATAAGAATATATAATGTACTAATCTAAGTCCGAATAGAAATGGACTAAACATAACGAGAACTCATGGCAGCCTGAAAGAACTGGCTCACCCTTGAATTCAATTGATCACTGATCTCCTAGATGAGGTTTGTCAGTAGCCGCCTGAAGATGGCCTATAATCAACAAAGAAAGAGCAAGTGCAGTATATATTAGTAATCAACTACAATGTACTGGTTGGATTACACGGCTATTCCAATAAATGAGACATATACAAGTAACCACAACATAATAAAACAAGCATATACCGAACATATACAATATCATTCATCATTTCAAGATCAATGTACAATTCCATATTCTCAATAATACACATATATGACAAGTCAATGGTCCTCTCATGGAACCCATACCCAAACTGTTAGTGTACCGGAACGTGGTACCCATTCCAAGTTAGTGTGTCAGATCGTGACACCCGTTCCAATATGTATGCCGGTACATGACATCCAATGCCAGTTAGTGTGTCAGAATGTGACACTGTAAGATCCTGTACTTTTTCTGTATTCTTGCATAATATATGTGGCGTAGTAGGGCATGGTTATATGAGGTGTATATGACTTTGTATCATACATTGGAGATAAAAATTGCAAATATGTGGAAATATCAATGAACTAAACTAAATTTTAAGGTCAAAGGGACCCCTCGAACAAAGTTAAGACTAAAGAAATGGCTCGGGTAGAACTTCACTCGTTTGAAAGGTTTAAATTGTCCGATACCTTGTGGATAAGCCTATGAGTGTACAACATGCTAAGAATAGTGTGTTATGAGGTATTATAATAGAACAAGGGTCGTATGCTATGTTTTGAAGTCAGGAAAATTAGTAAAACTAAGGTCTGCAAAAGTTATCGATGTTTCTCTAATAATATTTTCTTAACTTTGGGTCAAATGTCTTGGATGTTTTCTCCTAATATATAAAGATTTAGAAGTACGATCACTATTAAATCTAAGGTCTACGAGTCTAGTTTTCAACACACAAAACCCCGTATCCAACCGATATCGGAGTAAAAAGTTATGAGGATTTTACTACGAACTGCTGGGGCAGAATCCGGATCGGATTCGAGTCAGGTAAAAAATGTGGTGTGTCGGCTTACTCAATGTTTTAAGCCACAAAAACATTTATTTTCACTCCCTTACCAGAAAGAAAGCTTAATAAATTGTTCTAATGGAGTTCTTGCATGATGAAGGTTAGCTTTTGACGAATTCTACCATTAAAGGTTGCCCTCGTGCCTAAAAATGTGATCTCTACACGTGGCAATCATTTCCTCCTTCTATTAGCTATGTTTGGAGCTAGTTTTTGAAGATATAAATTTGTATTTATTGGTGATTCCCTAAGGTTTACACGTGGTTAACTAAGGTAACCATCTAGGGTTTCTTTTGTTATTGTTTTTAAGAAGTTCTACGGACGTTTCGTCAAGTTGAGGCCATTTGGCAAATCTACAGATTTAAGATCAATTATGAATTGTTTATAGGTGCGTACCAGCAGTGTATATATAGTGTTTGTGAAGCGTAGGACATAAGGAACAACTTTCGTGAAGAAGCTACGGCCATTCGAGCGTTCATTGGAAAGGCATGTTAAGGATAAGCTACTTCTTTCATTTTAGCACCACTTCTAGAAAATTCCTAAAATGCCAAATGTGATATTTTCCTATTCTCTTGCTAGAAAGACATTCAGTGAAAGGCATTAGGATCTTAGCTGAATTATTTTCATGATTCTATTATTTTGATATTCCACTCGTTCGGATAAATAGAGTATTCGACATCTACATGTCATTTTATCGGTTTCCTTGATTATATGTCTGCATGTATGAATTCTTATTCTTCTTTGGGTGATGTGACTTTAAACATCATGGGAGACCTTTATTACTATTAACCAGCCCTCTTTTACCCACTAAAGTTATTATGAAAAATCTTTAAAGTAACTCATGATCTTCAAAACTCTCTAATATAACTTAAATGTTTAAACTATTAAAACACTTGGTTTTTGAAATACTTCTTTTATAAATTATCTAGGAACCAAGTTAGGAGCTAAGTAAATCACCTTAAACTTGTTATGAATATCTGCAAAGTTAGGTTATCTTTCTAAAATTTGAATTAACTTTTCAAACTTATTCGGAAGAATATTCGAGGTTACATCAGATGGTTACATGTTATACTAAAATGATTATTGGGTCATGAGAACAAGACTACAAACGGACCAAGATTGGCAACATGACAACAACAACTTATAGGTCTTATAAATCCATGACATGACATGATATGCATTCTACTCCCGAGCTATAATTGGGATGTATGGGGCTTATTGCCTACATTTATACTTATGAGACACAGATGGCCACAAGTTGGTGAATATGATGTCGGTTCACTACCGAAAGGCACCACCATTGCTAGCATTTGGTTGGGTATGTCATGCATTTATATATATATTTATGTGTTTGTGTATAAATAGATATATATATATATATATATATGTATGTATGTATTCACGACATACAATTATATGAGCATACCATGCATATTTAAATAGTAGGGGTGCTAGGGATGACAAATGTCAGCGATGGAGATTATTTTAGTTTCAGTTTCAGGTGGTATTTGTATTACCCTTTTATAGTAATTATTTATGATTCTACTTTTCACTTTACATACCAGTACATTTTTATTTGTAGTGACTTCTCTTTGCCTCGGGACGCTGCTTTTTGTTTCGTGTGAGTAGGTATAGGCAGGGACTCTAATCGACTCACCCGCTAGGATTCAGGTTCAACTGTGAATTGGTAAGCTCCATCTTATCCTGGGGCTATCAGAGGATGTTTACTTTTGTTGTACAGTTTAGGTATAGTCGGGGCCTTGTCCCGATAGTGCTTATGTCACTCATAGAGGCTATTGTGGGCACAATATTCTGGGTTTTCTTTTAGTATGTTTCAATCTCCATCCAATAGTCTTGGCATGTATATATATGTTTGTGTGTAACTAGGTATGTCTTCGGTTGTGGCCTCATCAGCTAGATAGCACATCTTTTTTTTTTGGCTTGTCTACTGTTATTTGTATGGTTTATTCTCATTCAGGTCATGACATTCAAGGTCCCGGCTTCATTTTTTAGAGGTTGTGCTGCCTAATCATTTTGTCTCATAGTTTGGTTTAGCTAGTATGTTTTAGTGGGTAACCCGATGTTATAGGGTATCAAGTGCCACTTACTCCCCCGATTTCGGGGTGTGACAAACTTGGTATTAGAGCAGGTCATATCCTAAGGAGGGTCCATAAGTCGTGTCTTGTAGAGTCTTGTTTATTGTTGTGTTGTGCACCACACTTATAATCAAGAGGCTACAGGGTATTTAGGAATGGTTATATTTCATTGATAGATCTTACTATAGTGCAAAAATATATGAACATTTGAAATCTAAATCGTGCTTTCTGTTTCTTATCTAACAGGCTACACTTGCTTCGGATATGGCAGATTAAGAGATAAGTATGTATCCAAGGGAAGGTACTAGTCGTTCCCCACCGGGTCAAAGGGATAGATATCCCTTAGAGGCACAGGGTGAATCTCCAGTACCCCTAGTACCATCCTCCCCGACACCTGTTAAAGCTCGAGGAGACACAGTACCCCCAAGCTCACTAGTTCCATTGGTACCTGAGGAAGCTAGGGACACAAGACCTCCACTACCTATTGTTCTGCCACTACAGACTAGGGAGCAGGAGATGAGAGAGGTAGTTTAGTTGTTGACTAGGATGGTTTCTATTCATGAGTGACAACTGGAGTCAGGAGTAGATACTCGGAGAGACCGGTGAGAAAGTTCGAAGGTACGAAAGTTTCTTCAATTGGCCCCTCCGTTATTTAAAGGATTTAGTCCTACTGAGGATCCCCAGGAATTTATAGACCATATATATAGAGTATTGAGGGTGATGCATGCCTTTGTCACAGAGGCAGTGAAGTTGGCTTCTTTTTCGGCTATGTGATGTAGCCATCCTTTTGTATGAAGCATGGGAGAGATTTAGAGGACCTGATGCTCCACAAACATAGTTGGAGGACTTCTCTGAGGCCTTCCTTTCCCACTATTTGCCACGGGAAATTCAAGAGGCTCGTCTTGACCAGTTTATCAATCTGAAGCAAGGAACAATAAGTGTGAGAGATTATAGCCACAAGTTTAATCCTTTGGAAAGATATGCATCAGATATTGTACGTACTATGAGATCCAGAGTTCATCATTATGTTGATGGTTTGGCAGATCATTTGATCAGAGATTGTAGGGTTGCATCCCTATCAGATGATGTAGATATTTCGCGCGTACAGGCTTTCGCTCAGACTACAGAGGACCTTTCCAGACGGATTCGTGATACCCATAGGGTTAGGGAGCAGAGTAAGAGGGACTGTACTATGGGTTCTTATAGGGATCCACCTGGTGATTTTAGGCCCCCATTCCATCGGTATCCACCTCAACCAGCGGGTAGTATCTCACAACAGGTGTAGGGATCGCGGTTTGATAGTTATAGTCAGTCAGGACCAGGTCAAAGCTCAGGCCAGCTTGAAGGTCATCGACATGATCGTTAGTATAGATAAGACATCCCACTCCTCATTGTACACAGTGCTGTAAGCCGCACACTGGGAAGTGTAGACAGGGTTCCGGTGCATGTTATCATTGTGGGAATACAAGACATTTTATTAGTCGGTTCCTGAGGTTGAGAAGAGGTGATCAAGCTCAACCTTCAGGATCCACAACAACATTTTCACCCTCAGTCCGTGCCCCATGACCATGACTAAAGTCTACTCAGGGTCATGGTAGAGGTAGGTAAAGGTGAAGGAGATACAGGTTCGAGCGGTGTCCATAACCACTTTTATGTACTCACAGGATGACAAGATTCAGAGGCATCCCCTGATGTTGTTACAGGTATATTGACGATATCTGCTCAAGTTGTTTACGCATTGATAGACCCTAGCTATACATTTTCATTATATTACTTTATTTATTACTAGTAAGATTGACATGAAATCTGAGTTGTTTCCATAACCAGTTGAGATGTCTATACCGGTTGGCGACTCTATTTTAGCTAGTCGTGTCTATCCCCGCTAATTTAGTTGAGTTGATTATGCTACATTTTGAAGTTATTATGGGCATGGATTGGTTGGTAGCTTGCTATGCTAATATTGAATGTCGTGCAAAGATAGTCAGATTTTTCTTTCTAGGTGAACCAGTCCTTGAGTGGAAGGGTAATGCAACCACACCTAAGGGTAAGTTTATTTCATACCTTAGGGCTCGAAAGTTGATTGCTAAAGGTTGTATATACCATAAGGTTCATGTACATGATATTGATAAAGAGTCCATTACTCTTCAGTCAATTCCAATCGTTAATAAATTTCCAATGGTATTTCCTGATGATCTTCTATAAATTCCCCTAGAAAGGGAAATTGATTTTGCTAAAGACTTGCTTCCTGATACGCAACCTATATTGATTCCTCCCTATAGAATGGCCCCTGCAGAGCCAAGAGAATCGAAGAAACAACTGAAGGACTTGATCGATAAAGGCTTTATCACGCTAAGTACTTCCCCATGGGGTTCCCCAGTGCTCTTTGTTCAAGAAAAGGTAGATCCTTACGAATGTGTATTGACTATAGACAACGAAATAATGTCACTATAAAGAATAAATATCATATTCCATGGATTGATGACTTATTCGATGAGTTAGAAGGTGCCAAATACTTTTCCAAGATTGACTTATGGTCTGGTTACCATTAGCTGCGAGTCAAGGAAGTTGATATCCCAAAAACAATATTTAGGACGAGGTATGGCCATTTTGAATTCCTTGTTGTGTCTTTCGGGCTTACAAATTCCCCAACAACCTTTATGGATCTTATGAATCGAGTCTTCAAACCATTCTTGGATGAATTTGTGATTATGTTTATTGATGACATTCTTATATATTCACGGTCGGAAGTTGAGCATGCATACCACTTGTGAGCAGTATTGTAGACTCTCCAAGATTGCAGGTTATATGCTAAATTCTCTAAATGTGATTTTTGTCTTACTTCTGTCACTTGTCTTGGTCATGTTATTACAAGTGAGGGTATTAAGGCTGATGGACAAAAGATTGAAGCAATGATGACTTTGCCGAGGCCCTTGAATCCAATGGAGGTTCATAACTTTTTTGGCTTGATAGGGTATTACCGAAGATTTGTGGAGGGATTCTTTTCTATCTTTTCACCATTGACAAAATTGAGACATAAGGCAACTAAGTTTTAGTGGACCGAGGCATGCGAGCAGAGCTTTCAGGAACTAAAAAAAGGCTTACCACTGCACATATCCTAACTCTTCTGGATGGTAATGATAGCAGTGTTGTTTGTTGTGATGCCTCAAGAATTGGCCTAGGTTGTGTTCTTATGCAGCATGGTAAGGTTATTGCATACGCCTCTAGACATTTTCTGAAGCATGAGATGAATTATCCTACACACGATCTTGAGTTGGCTGCAGTTGTCTTTGCCTTAAAAATTTGGCAGCATTATCTATACAGGGTTCATATAGATGTTTTCACCGATCATCAGAGCCTTCAGTTCTTAGTTAAGCAGAGGGAGTTAAACCTACGACAAAAGAAATGGCTAGAATTATTAAAGGACTACAATGTTGACATATTATATCATCTCGGTAAAGCTAATGTTGTTGTTGATGCGCTCAACCGGAAGTCCATGGGTAGTCTAAGTCATGTTGAAGCTGATAAGGCTAGAAATACAAAAGATCTATGCCTGCTAGTTAATTTGCAAGTATGTTTAGTAGATGCAAGAGGCGGAGGTGTTGTCATTAAGAATATAGCAGAATTTTCCTTTGTGACTGAAGTTAAAAGGCGACAACATGAAGATCCTGAGCTTAGGAAATTGAGGGAAAAGATTCCCTTACAACAACAACCCTTATTTGAGCTAACTGGAGATAGAGTCCTTAGATACCAGGGTCGCTTATGTGTACCGGCAGTTGGAGAGCTCCATACAAATATTCTTTAAGAGGCCCATTATTCTAGATATGCATCTAGCCCTGTAGCGACAAAGATGTATCAGGACCTTCGATAGATCTATTGGTGGAATGGCATGAAAAAAGATATTATGGCGATGGTAGCTGTATGTCCCAACTGCCAACAAGTTAAAGCAGAGCATCAGCGGCTTGGAGGCCTAACACAGTATATTGATCTTCCGTTATGGAAATGGGATATGATAAATATAGACTTCATCACTGGTTTACCTCGCACTCCACGAAGGTATGATTCTATTTGGGTAATTATCGATAGGCTGACAAAATCTGCTCATTTCTTGCTAGTTAGGACAACATACTCAACTGAAGATTATGCCAAACTTTACATTCAGAAGATTGTTCGCCTTCACGGAGTTTCGTTATCTATAATCTTAGATCGAGGAGCTCAGTGTACAACACATTTTTGGAGATCATTTCAGAAGGGTCTAGGCACTCAAGTAAATCTTAGCACCGCTTTTCATCCACAAACTGATGGATCGGCAGAACGTACTATTCAGACGATTGAGGATATGTTACATGCTTGTGTGCTTGATTTTAAAGGAGGTTGGGATCAACATCTACCTCTTATCGAGTTCACTTATAATAACAACTTTCAAGCTAGTATTCAGATGGCCCCTAATGAAGCACTATGCGGGCGAAAGTGTAGGTCCCCGATTGGTTGGTTTGAACTTGAGGAAGCAGATTTGCTAGGTCCCAAGCTAGTCCAACAAGCAATTGAAAAGGTTAAGCTTATTAGAGATCGGCTGCATACAACACTGTAACAACCCTCTCGGAAGGATGCTACTACTTAACAAGAAAGCTAATATAATACTTGCACATTTAAAAGGGATTAATCTAAGATATATAAATTATAATTCAATAGAGGAATTTAGCCCAAAATAATAAGTGAAAGGTATAAAGGCTTGTCATTTAGAAATTTAGTTGATCTCAAATTTAAACAAGACAAGAGTCTCAATTTATGGCGGAAGAATCTTTCAAAATACTTTTAAAAATTCGCTAAGAGATTTTCATGTATTATCTATACTACTACAAGACACGTTATAAATCATTACCAACTTCGGGGTACCAAAGCTCGATTGGTTCATGGTTCATACAAACCTTCAAAATAAACTGTAAATTTAATACATTACAAGACTTGGGTTTACATACCCCAAAATAGTAAAACATGTAGTCATTCTTATTTTACAACCCATGGTGACATGATCAATTAGCCTTCAAAATTTCATGTAAATGTACAACATATAGATCATGTACAAGTCCCAATATTTATGCAACTACAGATGCCTATATGCAAATGTGATCTTCCCATAAATTCTCAAAATCTCTGCCTCCAATGGCCAGCTTCAAGTATCCCCTCGAACGTTCCCTACGATAGAAACAACTATCGCTAAGTATAAAGCTTAGTGGTGTAAAAACTATATGTGTGGAGCCACCAGATTCACCAAGTTACCTTTCAAAAGTCATGGACAACACAATTGAAACATAATAAATAAATCAAGTAAACAATATATTAAGGGTACCAAGTTCTATATTTAAAGATCCAAGTGTCCAGAACGCTCATAGCACCATTTCCCAAGGGGTCCAATACCAAGGCTCGCCCAATAGATACATCATACCGTCACACTCAGCGTAACCAAGTATCAAGAAGGATCGAAGCCCTGTATCAAGAAGGATCAAAGATCAATAATCAAGAGAATCAACTACCATATTAAAAATGGCTTCCTAGTTCATACTTAAAATGGACAACTTCCATACTTAAGACGAACCAAAAATCTAGAGTTAAGATGGCAAATAATCCGAATCAATAGTCATGCCAATAGTGACAAAGTCACAGCCACAAGAAGGACAAAGTCCCAACAAGAAGGCCAAGTGATCAAGCAATCCGTACAAGTGGGCGAGTTACACAAGTGTCTTGAAAGTCTCAGAGAATATCAATATGACAACACAATGTGAGAAGAAGTAGCCAAGGTATCGAGATAACCCTTCAAATATACAATAAGATAACAAGAGTACAAGTACAAGTTTATACCCAAACCTCGGGGTTTAGCATAGAAATAGTCCAACAAAACTTCAAGAATTAAAATCGTAGCCCGACCAACGTATCAAGGTTCTCAACTTGTACATGAGTATATATAACCTTAAAAATACAATCAAATAACTTCTTTAACTTCTATTAGCTCAATAATGTTGACGTAAAACGGGATCATCATCACAAGTAAGCGTAGCATGTACAAATACAACTATGCTCCCAAAACTGTGAATTTGTCTAGCCTGGTACCTCAAGTCACAACTTAAATTTGTAAAGGAAAAACGCAAAACTGGACTTTATATCCTTCATGAAAGATGTAGGTACATCTCTAAAGGTTGCAAATGAACAACAATCACCGCAAAATATATTTTGTACAAAAAGATATATTCAAAACACTAACAGTTGATCATACAAGATTTCAAATTCCGAAATCTGGACAAACCTTGCCGTATGTTGCGTCCCATATTCCGAATCCATAACTACTAAATTAGAGTTTTACATAAACATAAGAGTTGTAGGTATACAAATTAGCTTCCCAAAATCATATTTATTCACTGTAAACAAAGTTCTAGAGAATGAGATATGCATATATTACCAAACACTACCCAGCTCATAAATAGATTTCAGCACTTACCGAAGAGAAGGGTGTGCGTCGCATCCTAGCCAAAAGGACAAAGTTTTCCTCTTGTGATTTTGAAGAACAATCTATTTTAGATATGTTTCTAAGGTTCTAAGACTTGAGGAAAACGAATTTACTAAAGGAGGTGTGAAAATATATAGTCACAAAAGTGATGTTTATCACTTGTACAACTGTCCTTCAAAGGTGCTACCCAAATAATTGTGTTGCCCAAAATGCATAAATATACACCTATATATATATATCCTTCACCTCCTTTTAAGTTATCGATAATTCCAACTATAATGTTATGAAAATACCCCAAAAATTCCCTTAAATGACTGTCTCAATTTATGTTAAGCAAGTTTGCAAATATGACAAAATTTCAAGTTCCCAAAACGAGAATAACATATATTATAGTAAATTAAGCAATGGTAAATCAACATGTGACTCTTGGTTAGTACTTCGGGGTGTTACAAACACAGTGTCAACAGAAGTCATATGCAGATGTTCACTAACGAAACTTAGAGTTTGATGTAGAAGATTGGGTTTTCCTGAAAGCATTGCCTATGAAGGGCATCATGCGATTCAGAAAGAAAGGGAAGCTCAGTCCTAGGTGCGTTGGACCGTAAAAGATTATTTGAAAGATTGGTATGGTTGCATACGAGCTTGATTTGCCTTCATAATTGGAAGCAGTCCATCCTGTATTTCATGTTTCTATGTTGCGGAAGTGTGTTGGATATCCTTCACGTATTATGCCCATTGAAAATATTCGTATCGCTGAAGTTTTATCTTATGCAAAGGTACTAATAGAGATTTTAGATTGGCAAGTAAGAAATCTTCAAACTAAAGATGTAGCTTCTGTGAAAATGTTATGGAGAAATAACGAGGTCGAGGAAATACCTTGGGAAGTGGAAGAGGAAATGAGGAAGGAGTACCCCCAACTGTTTACGACTTAAGGTGAGTCACATTTCAATAATTGGCAATTATTTCTTCACAACGACTTAATTAGATTTTAAGTAGCTTGAAGGTGCAATTTATATGTCTTCTCATGAGATAGCTATACAAAGTTTAGGAGTTAGAATTTTCAGATTTTGACTTTAATTTGCGACTGTAACAAATATAGACTCGCAAATAAAATCCTATGAGAAAAAAGAAAAACAACCAAGGAATTGTCTAGATCCATTCGTGGGCTAATGTTCATAAAAAGGGGGGGGGGGGGGGGAGAATGTAAGATCCTGTACTTTTTCTCTATTCTTGCATAATATATGTGGCGTAGCATGACATGGTTATATGAGGTGTATATGACTTTGTATGGTTCATTGGAGATGAAGACTGCAAATAGGTAGCAATACCAATGAACTAAACTAAAGTTTTAGGTCAAAGGGACCCCTCGAACAAAGTTCATGATTAAAGAAATGGCTCGGGTAGAACTTCGCCCGTTTGAAAGGTTTATATTGTCCGATACCTTGTGGATAAGCCTATGAGTGTACAACATGCTAAGAATAGTGTGTTATGAGGTATTATACTAGCACAAGGGTTGTATGTTAAGTTTTGAAGTAAAGAAAATTAGTTAAATTAAGGTCGGCAAAAGTTATCAAAGTTTCTCTAATAATATTTTCTTAATTTTGGGTCAAATGTCTTGGATGTTTTCTACCAATATATAAAGAGTTAGAAGTCCTATCACCTATTAAATCAAAGGCCAATGAGTCTAGTTTGCAACGCATAAAACCCCATATCCAACTGACATCGGAGTAAAAAGTTATGTGGGTTTTACTACGGACTGCTGGGGCAGAATCCGAATCGGATCCGGGTTGGGTAATAAATGTGGTATGTCGGCTTACTCATCGTTTTAAGCCACAAAAACATTTATTTTCACTCCCTAACAAGAAATAAATCTTAATAAATCGTTCTAATGGAGTTCTTGCATGATTAAGGTTAACTTTTGACGATTTCTACCATTAAAGGTTGCCCTCGTGCCCAGAAACGTGATCTCTACACATGGCAATCGTTTTCCCTTTCTATTAGCTGCGTTTGGAGCTAGTTTTTGAAGATAAAAATTTGTAGTTGTTGGTGTTTCTTCAAGGTTTACGCATGGTTAACTAACATAACAATCTAGGGTCTCTTTTATGATTGTTTTTATGAAGTTCTACGGACGTTTCGTCAAGTTGAGGCTATTTGGCAAATCTGCCGATTTAAGATCAATTATGAACAGTTTATAGGTGTATACCAGCTGTGTATATATAGTGTTTGTGAAGCTTAGGATGTAAGGAACAACTTTCATGAAGAAGCTATGGTCATTCGAGCATTCATTGGAAAGGTATGTCAAGGCTAAGCTATGTCCTCATTTTAGCACCACTCCTAGGAAATTCCTAAAACGATGAATGTGATATTTTGTTCTTCTCTTGCTAGAAAGACCTTCAGTGAAAGGAATTGGGATCTCAGCTGAATTATTTTCATGATTCTATTATTTTGATATTTCACTCATTCGGATAAATAGAGTATTCGACATCTGCATGTCATTTTATCGGTTTCCTTGATTATATGTCCGCATGTATGAATTCTTATTCTTCTTTGGGTGATGTGACTTAAAACATCATGGGAGACCTTTATTGCTATTAAACAACCCTCTTTTCCCACTAAAGTTATTATGAAAAATCTTTGAAGTCACTCACAATCTTCAAAACTCTCTAATATAACTTAAATGTTTAAACTATTAAAACACTTGGTTTTTGAAATACTTATTTTATAAATTATCTAGGAACCAAGTTAGGAACTAAGTAAATCACCTTAAACTTGTTATGAATATCTGCAATGTTAGGTTATCTTTCTAAAATTCGAGTCAAGCTTTTCCAGCTTATTTGGAAGAACATTCGATGTTCCATGAGATGGTTACATGTTATACTAAAATGATTATGGGGTTATGAGAACAAGACAACAAATGTGCCAAGATTGGCAACATGACAATAGTAACTTATAGGTCTTATAAATCCATGATATGACATGCTATGCAGTCTACTCCCGAGCTATAATCGGGAGGTTTGGGGCCTATTGCCTATATTTATACGTATGAGATACAGATGGCCACAAGTTGGCGAATATGATGTCGGTTCGCTACCGGAAGGCACCACTATTGCTAGCATTTGGATGGGTATGTCATGGATTTTCATCTATATATATATGTTTTCAGGACATACGATTATATGAGCATACCATGCATATTTAAATAGTAGGGGGCCAAATGTCAGCGATGGAGATTATTTGAGTTTCAGTTTCAAGTGGTATCTCTATTACCTTTTTTTAGTAAATATTTATGATTCTACTTTCCACTTTACATACCAGTACATTTTTATTCATCCTAACGTCCCTTTGCCTGGGGACACTGCTTTTTGTTTCGTGCGAGTAGGTATAGGCAGGGACTCTAATCGACCCATCCGCTAGGATTCATGTTCAGTTGTGAGTTGATAAGCTCCATCTTATCCTGGGGATATTAGAGGATGTTTACTTTTGTTGTACAGTTTGGGTAGAGTCGGAGCCTTGTACCGACAGTGCTTATGTCACTCATAGTGGCTATTGTGGACACAATACTCTGGGTTTTCTTTTTATATGTTTCAACCTCCAACCAATAGTCTTGGCATGTATATATATCTGTGTATGTAAGTAGATATGTCTTCGGTTATGGCCTCGTCGACTTGATAGTACATCTTTTTTTTGGCTTATCTACCATTGTTTGTATGGTTTATTCTCATCCAGGTCATGACCTTCAGGGTCCAGGATTCACTTTTTAGAGGTTGTGCTGCCCAATCTTTTTGTCACACAGTTTGGTTTAGCTAGTAAGTTTTAGTGGGTAACTGGATCTTATAGGGTATCGAGTGCTAGTTACTCCCTCTATTTCAGGGTGTGACAAACACTCGTTCTATTCAATATGCCACAACCATAATCATAAGGTGTATTCTCATAAACATACAATCAAGTGTTGATTCATGGCATACAGTCACTCATTCATACTCATTTACGATTAGTATGATCAATAGTGCAACATTCACATACATACATGCATTATAATGAAGTAATTACTAACATACATCACACCGACATGAAATCATAATCATCACCTACCTCGAACAAAGCTTGAACCCTCCTAAGAAACTTGATTCTTGCCTTTCCGGATTCTTTCCGTTTGTTCTTGGTTTACAAACAATCAATATAATGCGAGGTTCAATAAATGAAGACTAATTACCCAGATTACAATCAACATTATCCACCCTAGGCCAAACCCATGATCCTAAAGTGCAGCTAGGGCTTTCTCCACCATCCAAAACAGTTCCAAAACCCTCCCCCAACAATAATTACCAATGAGTTTATATTCTACGGATCGAAAAACAGATTTGGGGAGTAAAAAACTTACCTTTTGCTTCAAGAATGGAGAAAAAATGTCAAGAAGTTACCCTGGTTCGTCTCCTAACTCTTAAGAACAAAGTTTGCAAAATAATGGCATTTTTGGGGTTTATTTTTTACTTAATTCATGACTGGCCCGCTATGGAGACCCTTCCCTGGAGGCAATAATCCCACCTTGGCGGCTTACACGGAGACAAAACCTCAGAATTAGAGTTTCAAACCCCCATTTCACAACATACCTTCAACCCATGCCACTCAGAAACTACCCATTCACGCTAAGATCAATTTTAGGAGTTCTACTCACCCAAATTCAATTCCGTAAAGTCGTACGGGTTCCTTAACATCTTAGCTATCAACTCATGCAATAAAATTCATTATTAGATCTCTCATTTGTTACCGGATTTCCCTATACCTCACTGACTCCAATTTCATCCAAATCTGAACTATGTTAGGAAATTTCAAGCTACTACCAAAAAGTTTTTCAACCCAAAATTTTTCCCCGATGGCTGTTCTATAACGACAGGAAAAGGTTGTTGTAAAAATGACAATGTATTGTGCTACATCAGATGAAGAATTAATGAGTTTACATGGAGATTTTGATGATGAAAATCTTAAAGTATCCATTGTTTTTAATGCAACTAGAAATTTGAAGGGTCAAAAACTTATGTAATTTGCGCTTGATATGATTTTGAGTAATACCAAAGAATTGAAGAGGGTATTTGAGGCACTTGTTGTGTTCTTAAAAAACCATCAAGTTTAAGAAGAACCAAAGTGCAAAGTTGAGGGCAATTTGTAAGGTATCAAGTTGCAAATGATTCATATTTACATCAAAGTCTAATCAAGATCAACCTTTCAAGATCATGGCAATAGGCCCCGACCATTCTTGTGGCAATCAAAGAAATAACAAGACTATTGGCTCTGAATTTTTAGCTAAGAAGTACGAGGAAGAATTTAGAATTAATTAAAGTTGGGGAGTGAAATAATTTCAAACTCATAATTGTATTAGTACTCATATAAAGAAAGAGTAAAACATTAGATCTAATTATAGGAATTAAAAAAGTTCAATTTGATATGTTATAGGATTACTATGCTGAGCTAAGGAGCAGTAATCCAAGGAGTACATGTATTATGAAGTTGGATGAAAACCCAAAAACAATAGTGAATGGTAGAATATTTTTTTTTGAGATATTAGATATGTTTAGCACCTTGCAAACAATAATTTTAGCCAAATGTCAGCCTATAATAGGGGTTGATGGATGTCATTTGAAATAGGAATTAAAGGAAACAACACCATATATCCTGCTACATTCGCATTAGTGGAAGGTGAGCTAAAAGATACATGGAGTTGATTTCTTACTCTTCTTGATGAGGACATATGAATCACACAAAACTCTTTTGTATAGACTTTCATTTCTAATAAATGAAAGGATTTAATTCTAGCATTTCATGAGATAATAATAGATGTTGCACACAAATTTTGTATGTACATAATAATTTTAAGATTGAAGGTTTTGGAGGACAAGCACCGTAGAATATCTTATAAAAAGTTGCTAAAGCAATTATAGAATCTGAATTCTCGAAGAATATGAAAGAGATGTCAAAATTAGATTCAAAAGCCTCAAGATGGTTTATTACGACCCCCCATTCATTAGTCAATGATTTTTTTCTCTTTCCTCAAAATGTGATGCGTTATTAAACAATTTGTGTGAGTCGTTCAATATTTCTAATGTAAGAAATAAGCATATTTGGACAATGATTGAATAAATTAGAATCTAAATGATGTCCAAACTACAAAAGAACAAAGAAAAAATGATGAACTATTGTTAGAGAATCTGTCTAATAATCATGTAAGAGATAAGACCTAATAGAAATACCTTATAATCATACTATTGCATCAATATGGATTAAGAAGGATGAACCTGGAATGTATGTCAATGAATGCTATATCATGATTGTGTATTGTGCTATATCAGATTAAGAATTAATGAGTTTACATGGAGATTCTGATGACAAAAATCTTAAAGTATCCATTGTTTTTAGTCCAACTAAAAATTTGGAGGATCCAAAATTTAAGTAATTTGCGCTTTATATGATTTTGAGTAATACAAAAAAATTTAAGTGGGTATTTGAGGCACTTGTTGTGTTCTTAAAAAACCAGCAAGTTTAAGAAGAACCAAAGTGCAAAGTCGAGGGCAATTTGTACGGTGTCAAGTTGCAAATGATTCATATTAATATCAAAGTCTAATCAAGATCAACCTTTCAAGATCATGGCAATAGGCCCCAACCATTCTTGTGGCAATCAAATAAATAACAAGACTATTAACTCTGAATATTTATCTAAGAAGTATGTGGAAGAATTTAGAATTAATTAAAGTTGGGGAGTGAAATAATTTCAAACTCATGTGATGAGGACTCATAATTTTATTATTACTCATACGAAAAAAAGTAAGACATTAGATCTAATTACAAAAATTAAAAAAGCTCAATTTGATATGTTATAGGATTATTATGTTGAGCTAAGGAGCAGTAATCCAAGTAGTACATGTATTATGAAGTTGGATAAAAATCCAAAAACAATGGTGAATGGTAGAATATTTCTTTTTGAGACATTATATATGTTTAGCAGCTTGCAAATAATAATATTAGCTAGATGTCAACCTATAATAAGGGTTGATGGATGTCATTTGAAAGGGCATCAAAATCAGAGTCGACTATTGAAAAAATTAGGAATTGAAGGAAACAATACCATATATCCTGTTGCATTCACATTAGTGGAAGGTGAGCTAAAAGATACATGGAGTTGGTTTCTTACTCTTCTTCATAAGAGCATATGAATATCATAAAACTCTTTTGTGTGGACTTTCATTTCTGATAAATAAAAGGGTTTAATTCCAGCATTTTATGAGATAATAATAGATGTTGCACATAAATTTGGTGTATACATAATAATTTTAAGATTGAAGGTTTTGGAGGACAAGCACCATAGAATATCTTATAAAAAGTTGCTAGAGCAATTATAGAATCTCAATTCTTGAAGAATATGAAAGAGATGTCAAAAGTAGATTCAAATGCCTCAAGATGGTTTATTACGACCCCCCATTCATTAGTCAATGATTTTTTTCTCTTTCCTCAAAATGTGATGTATTATTAAACAATTTGTGTGAGTCATTCAATATTGTACTTATAATGTAAGAAATAAGTATATGTAGACCTTGGTTGAATCAATTAGAATCTAAATGATGTCCAAACTGCAAAAGAACAAAGACAAAATGATGAACTATTGCCATAAAATCTGTGTAATAATCATGTTGAAGCTAGAAGAAAATAAGGCTAAAGTGACTAAATGTATTTCCATTAAATCTGATCAAGTCCATTATCAAAATTGAAGATATTTATCTTAGACTACTCTCAGTAGATCTTAAAGAGAAAATATGTTCTTGTAAGAGATAAGACCGAATAGAAATACCTTATAATCATGCTATTGCAGTGATATGGTTTAAGAAGGATGAACCTAAAGTGTATGTCCATGAATGTGATACAATTGATCAATACATAAAGATTTATAGTGTATCCATCTTTCCAATTATCAACTTTGAGCAATAGCTTAAGACATGGATTGAACCGCCATTGCCACCAATATACAAAGAACAACTAGGTAGACAAAAAACAACATTGGAAGAGAGGGATTGCTAAGACAACTAAAAAAAATCAGATTTTGAAAAACTCACCTTAATAATAAAATCAAGAAAAGACAGGACAAAAAGTGTGGATCATGTGGAAATTAGGTCACAATAGTAGATGCTCTGTTCTTATCAGAAGCAAACACTCTGAAGTTCAACAACTACATGTCCATCAACAAGTCGGAATGGAAGGCCTTTCTACACCTAATAATGCAACAAAAATGAGATGTCAAATAAATTGGTCTCTTTAATTATTGTTGTCTACTTAATAATACAAAAGAACTAGTCAAACCAGTCCAAGATAATGATACTAGTTTTTTTTTCTTATTGTAGGCTCCTAGGACCATTATTGAGAATGTGACATTAATGTAGTCCAGCTCCTCATTTATAAATGAATAAACTATAATTACCTTTATGGTTGTCTATTTATGTTGCTTGTATCAAACCTCACTGCGTGGCTTATTTTCTTTTGTATATTGTAGGTCAATCAACTTAACCAATCAAGGGTACCACAAGAACAAATTGATGAGCATTCCATAGAAAGTATAAGGTAACTCTTCATCGAGATAATGAGAACATAATACGAACCAATATCAAGATTACAAAAAGTACTTTCAAAAAGTAGCAAGAGAGTTGAAAGTGACCCACGAGCTAAGAAGAAAATTATTTCTTAAATAAAGAAGTTAAAAGAAAAACCGATGACAATACTTACACAAGTTTAAATTTAATTGTTTCTTTATGACTTCGAAGTTGTTCATGTTCATGTTCATCGTGATTGTGTTTTTCCTTTTAAAAATATATGCAATTTAGATAGTTGACTTTACATTGTAAGTCTTCGAATTCTTCAGTATGGTGCAGAAAAGGAATTTTTTTGAGTCCACAAGAATAAAATCTATGAAATATAAGAAAATTAATTATTTAATTCTCATGAGAATTTGTTTCTAATTGAAAAACTCTACATCAAATGTAAGGTAAAAAATATTATCTTACGCATTTTCTTTAGTCTATCAACTCTCTCTCTCTCTTTATATAAATCAATAAGGAGATAACCAGTGAACTGGACCATTGATCTCTGAACAATTACTTGAGATACCTTTCACTATTTTACAAGATATATATATATATATATATATCTTGTAAAATAGTGAAAGGTATCTCAAGTAATTGTTCAGAGATCAATGGTCCAGTTCACTGGTTATCTCCTTATTGATTTAGTTGTATATAAATGAACCATTTAAAGGACATGCAAGATCCATTTTTGTTCTTGATAAAAGAAGACAAAGTTAAATCTAACATTCTAGGAAATAAAAATTTTATGTGTTACACCCCAAAAGTTTCCAAGTCCAGATTAGATCTTGAAAAGTTCATAAAGATGTAAGTTTGCAAATTTTTTTATTCATGGACCGTAGAAGTTTTCACGGGCTATTGATCTGTCTATAAAACTAGACCTCAGAACTCAGGAAAATTATGACTTCTACGGATCATAGATCATTCCCATGGACTATAGAAGCTCGCGTAGAATGAACTTTGAGAAATCCAAAATTTACACCTATTTTCTATGGACACTATATGGCCCGTAGATTGTCCTATAGTCCGTAGAAGGCGTCCATATATGACCTCCGACCATTTATAAGTCGGGGTCATTTTGATATATTCCCACTCCTTTAATTTTTCGCATATTCTAAGTGGGATTAAGGGATATTTATCAGCCTAAAACCTCTTTTTCATGCACAAGACCCAAAATTTGATTTCTTCTTTCTAAAGGTTCAACTCAAGCAAGAATTAGGGTTTTTCATCTTCAAGTCTCCATTCAAAGATTCAAGCTAGTGACTTTAACTACATGTATGTGGGACTTCATCATTGTGTTTCCTTTCACCTATTGAGTCCCAAAAAAACCCTTAGATTTCCAAGTTTATGATCTCTCTACAATCTAGGATTTCCTTGTTTTGGGTATTTAATGCAATTCAGTTTCTCTTTCATGATTTGTCTTTAATTGCATGTTTTGCTAATGATTTAAATGGTGTTTCCATGAACCCACATTATGGAAGTATTTTTGTGATTTAGAATTATGTAATTTCAGAATGCATGCTTTCAGATTATTAATTTTCATGATTTTAGATACTTTCACATAAAGTGTCTTCAGTATTAATAGAAACTATTAGTTTAAATCATGATTCATAAGCTACTTAGTTTATCAGATTATTAGTATAAGTCACTATTATCAGATTATTAGTCTTTGGTTATTTGCATGTTTCCATGGGAGTTTTACTTAGCATCGAGCAGAGTCAGGAATAAAGGCTAACGCTCAACGTTCGCTGGGTTCTTTAGTAGCAATCCCTAAGTTCCAGAACAACATGTCACCATAGGATTTAAGAGATCTCCCATCAGTTGAGGCAGACTGCCTAGTCTTTATAGACATTAGCTTAGTGGATTCACATTAGCTCAGATCAACCTTTATACCTTGGTAAAGTATATTGGGCCCTTTTGATGGGGCAAACTCCATGTAATAACTCATATGGTTATCTGTCTATTAGTAGTACCTCCCATAATTCAGTCATTTCAGATCATTGTATGGGCAAATAATATTAACATATTTCATGTTATTTACTTGGTCAATGCATCATGTCTCTTCCATTCAACACATTCAATATTCATGTTTATTCTATACATTCAGAACATTCAACATATTGAGCATTTAATAACACTTCACTTCCTATTAAAATTTTAATCTTTTTTTGACAGAATCAAAAGATACTATAGATAAAATCATACCCAAAAAGATAATTATATACATATCTATATGTTTCTCCTTTAAATTTATAGCATCAATCATCATTATATCACCATCTTCATCACGCATTTCATCCAGATCCATATCTCTAAGATCATCATCATCCTCACCATCATCACTCAAGGATGATTTTGTTGATTCTAAAACAACTTTATTATCTTGAAATTCTCTACCACCAATTTCACCATCCAAAATGACTTGCAGGTCCTTTTCAATTTCGTGTTCATCTTCTTTCGGTAATTTATGCTGACAGAGTGGACAAGTATTACTTTGATTAAGCTAAGGGACAATACAATCATTATGAAAAAAATGCTTACAAGGTAATTGACTCGCTTCAGTATCAATTCCAAATTCCTCCATACAAATTGAACATTCTTTCGATGATTCATTGATTTTCACACTCGGAAGTGAGTCGAGAAATGATTTATGAGTCGGAGAACAAACTTGAGTTGAGTAAAACAATTCATATTAAGTTGATTAAAGCAACTCATATGAAAGATCATCGAAATCACTCTCATCGGTTTCTATTTCAGAATTGGAATAATCAAAAGTAACAAAATTGGTGGTTGAAAGGGTAAAATCATCAAAAGGTAAATGTTGAGAAATAGGCGTATGATTGGCAATGGTGTAATTAGGGAGGAAGTGGCGATGAAAGCAACGAGGGCAACGAAAGAAAGAGTTTACGCCAACGGTGGGGGTTATATAAAAGGCATCTTTGCAACTGTATCATCGATAAGAACGAAGGTTCCCAGCGGTGGAGAGGGTGGCCTTTGTCGACATGACCGACTTTTGGTGTCCTCTTGCTCGGTTTTCTCGAGGCACTACTAATATTTTCTTATTTTATTTTTGTGGATGAGTTAAAGAATATCCATTTAATTTATTTTCACAAGCAGGTGGAATAAATTATCATTATTATAATTTTCTATAAAAATTGATGTTTTGAATATTAGAGTTAAGGCCAAAAATATATTTAAAAATTATTCTATTTTATTTAATGATTTGAGAAACATATATTTGACTATATTAAATTTTTTTAAAACCATTCTATTTTATTTAATGGCTTGCAAAACATATCATTGACCAGATTACAGGTGTGTTTGGTATGAAGGAACATGTTTTTCATGGAAAATATTTTCCTAGAAAATGTTTTATTGGAAAATAAGTTTGATTTTAACTTATTTTCTCATGGTTGGTGGGTAAGTGGAAAATATTTTCTAGTGTATGATTGGTGAATGAAAAACATTTTTTTAGAAAATATCTTTATTTTTGGCTAGAGAGTAGAAAGTACTTTTTTTAGAAAAATAGTTTTTGCCTTAAAATCAACCCCAATAATCGATCTGACACCTGCACTGACACTCGATCTAAAACCTGACCCCTACTCCCGACATGAGACCTGATATTTAAACTAGAACCTGAACCTTTCCATGACCGAAATATGGGTACGATCTCAAGACCTAACCCATCTAGAGACTTGACATTCCAATTATTATATAATCTCGACACCCGAACTTGATTTCGACCCAAGACTCGATCCCAACCCCAAGACCCAACCTACCGACCCAAAATCCAACTGTTGAAATGAATCTGACCGTGACACTCTATTTGACCCAACACTTAACTCAAGATTCGACCCCCAACTTTGACCCAGGATATGACCCGACCCCGACCTTGACACCTGACTTGAGATCTGAGAAACAAACACAGCCTCGACACTGACCCGAAAAGCCAACCCAATACCCAAACCCAACCTCAATATTTGACCCCAAACCTAATTCGAGACTCGACCCCGACTTCTACCTTGACCGTAACCCAAGACCCAATCTCAGATCCCAACCCCAATATATAACTCAAGATCTAACTTTTGAAATGGATTCCTACCCTAACACTACATCCAACCCCGACACCCAACCTAAGATTTGACCCTTGACTCTTACTTGGGACCTGAACCAAACTTGACCCCAACATGACACCCGACCTGAGACTCTATATACTGAACATTATCTCGACCCTGACTCTAACCAAGACACCAGACCTCGACCTCGAGACTCGATCCTAACCCCAACCTCGACCCCGATCCAAGATTCAAATTGACCTAAGACCCAACCCTGATCTTAAAACCTGAGACATTGACACCAGACTCGAGTACTGACCTCGACCCAAACACCTAACCTGAGACCAGCTTCTAATTTTTACCTGTCCTAGACCCGATCTAAGAGTTGACCCGAATCGATATCAAACCCTGATGGAGGCCCAAGACCTAACCCTAACCTGAAACCCAACTTCAACTCGAAACCCAACACCTAACTCGAGAACCTTCTAAGACCTTACCCCTACCTCGACCTTGAGACCCGACCCTTTACCCTAATCCTATCCTGAGACTTGACCCGCTCATGACACCTGACCTCAAGACTCGATCCAAAATTCAACTAGTAATTATAACTCGAGACCTAGCCTGACTTAATTCAAAACATAGTAGTGTCTCGAATTAAGGTTGAGATTTGGGTATTGAATTAAGAATCAGGAGTTGGATCTAGTATTAGTATTGGAAACCGTACCCGAGACTTAAGCTAGGATAAAAAGTAGAGGTGTGAGGTTCAAACTAATATTGAAAATTGTCTTCCTTACTTTTTAAGGGAAGTCATTTTCCTTAAATTTGAGAAAATTAGTTGATTTGCAAAATATTTTCAAAATAATCATGTCAACCAAACATGAGAAGATTGAAAAACATTTTCCTTAATACCAAACACACCTTACATGTTTGTCTAGAAATTCTTGTATGTGTGTTTGTCCATTTAATCTTCATCCACCTAGAATATATGACAACTATATAATTGCATATTAATTTTTAAAATATATTTTTAGTTTACTTTTTTTTAATCTTGAACTGTCCCATTTCAAGTCGAAGATATTAATTTCACGACACAAATGAGATCCCAACTAAGAAGGTGGAGAAGAAGATGATGAATGTGTAACACCCCGTAAAAACTAGTAAGGCCTAGCTAATGCTTGATGGAATCTAGTAGGTGAAAATAGAGTCTCACATGTGAGTTTGAAGTTGGTAACTTGATTAAATGTTGTTAAATGTCTTCCCGAGTGAAGGTTTAGGAATTTAGGGGCTAAACGTCAAGACACAACAATAACGCTTGGAAAGTAGTAAGTTGAACTAGTGTGTTGTAGTGTCTTGTAGTGGAGTTTTTGGAGTGTTGTATGAGGGTTAAAATAAAGATAGATGACTCTCGTACTTAGAATGACATGTTTAGGGGTTAAACATCTGGGTAGGACTCCCCAAGTACCACCCAAGGGATCCTTGAGTAGGACCTCAACACTGCCCAAAAAGCTATCAAAACAGCTTGATCTACTACCCCTATCCACGCCCCTTAGACGAACCTACGCCCCGTAGGTCATGGGCGTAGGTCAAGTCCTGCAGCATGCCTAAAAATGAAGCCCCAATTCCAAATCATGAGACTAAACCACGGCCCTTAGACCCATCCACGGTCCGTGGATGGGGATCCGTAGGTGTTGCCAGGTTTTTGTCATTTTAGTTTTAAGTTAGGTGTTTGAGGTTAAGTTGGTTATCTAATTAAGGGATTAGGTGGAGGGTCAGTTTAGTATTTAAATAATCACCTATAAATAGTTAATAGACCCCTAAAACTAAGTCATTAACCCATTCATCTAAAGACCCCAAATCAAATCCCAACTTCCCTTCCCTCCAAAAACCTCCTCTCTAGAACCTCCATTGAAGACCAAGGAAGGAGATCAAATAGGGCTTGAAGATAGGATATTTTTCATACGAATTTGATGGGATTCTAAGTCTAAGGTATGGATGTTTTTATTTGTTGGTTAGTTATCACCAAGAAGCCCCTTCAACTATGTTTTCAAATTCCCCAAATCTAGGGATTTTAAATCTAGTCATGGGTCTTCTTCCAAAATGAAATCAATTGTCTAATTACGGTTTATTATGACTTCTTAAGATGATTTATGGTTTGATTATTGTAGTGTTAATGGTTTTTGATGAAAATCACACTTGGACCCATAATTTCCCCTTCTTCCCAAATTATGAACTAGGGTATGACTTGATTGATGATTAAAGCTTAACAAGTAATTTTTTGTATATCGAAATATGGTAGTTATTGGTTATGCTACTGATTTTAGATGATTCCAACTTGAATTCCAAAGAATCCATGAGTTTTCCCCAAACCTAGCTATGGCTCTTCCCTATACAATGAATGTTGTTAGAAGTTGATTCAATTGATTGAATGTGAGTTGATAATGATGTAATTACATGATCTAAGTATGAATCTACCTATATTCTTGATTAACCTAAGATTCTAGGGTTATGTCATGAAAGAGGCAAGTTGAGGGTTAGATGTGAACCTCTATGATTGATGAACTTCTTAGTGAATTTGCTTAGATTAGATCACTTAGACTTGAATTTCTTGTGAATGAATATTGTAGACATGAACTGACTTGATTAGGTCTTATATGATGGATCATGATTGAAGTAGTATTGTGACCTAGTGTACTTGAACCTATATGTCTATAATTGAGTAAGAATGAAGTACCTAGTTAGGTTTACCCAAAGAGTTAGGTATACATGAGTACAATGTGAGGTGTTGTTTGAGGGTAATGCTCATAATATGAAGATGATTCCTAAGGATTAAATGGTAAAAGCTAATATGAATAGGTCAAGGATGTTTAGGCTTAAAGAAGGAAGCTATTATGTAAGTTGAGGTTGTATGTGGGACAATTGTGTAAAGACTTCACCTACATGACCTCTAACATGAGTAAATGAGTTTATGCATGAAATCAATGTATTACTTGAGTCATGGTTGTATCTATGTTATGTATGTTGAATGCTAGATGTATTGACTCAATATGACTCTTAAATGCAATATATGGGTATTATGTGTGATTGTGGTATGATTTACATGCTTATGAACACTTGAGAAGGAAGTGTCTACGATGATAATGTATCTATGATGTTGATTGAAAGGTTAGTTCTCATATGCACCTTTACATACTTTTATGCATGGAATGTATATGATCATGTTGATCCACATGAAAGGTGGAGGTGTTAGTTATTGTGTATATTATGGTATTGATGCAAGATTCTACTTCCCTATACCCTATGCACTTGATTATGTATGAAGTATGCAATATGCTTATAATTAACTTATTGTGTTGAATGAAAGGCTAATTCTCATGAAAACACTATGAATGATAATGTGAAAGGTTTACTCACTTATTGATGGTTTTAAAGTGAAAGGATATTCTCACTTAATGAATCTTTGAGCTATTATGATGAATGTTGGTTTGACTGCCCATTGCATTCTCTTATAACCTTGAACTTAAGTAAAAGATTAATGTAACTCTTAAAGAGCATTATGCTTAGCACCGACCGGATATGAAAGTGAGATGGGAGGCTTTTACATTTAGCAAGTCCGATTTCCCAATGTATGTTGTCTCATGGGATGGAAACCTTCTACGTTTAGCAAGTTCGGGTTTCTAGTAGCAATCCCCATATCCCATAACTACGTGCCCCCGTAAGTCTTAGCTAGTGGATCCACATAGAAGCTATTATGTATGTTCTACCTTGGCAAGTAGGACACTCTCTTTTCGGTGTGGGAGTAGAACACCGGATTCCATGTAGCTCACATGGTCTATGTCGGTTAATGCTATTATCCCTAAATGATACAAATACAAGCTATAATAAGATCATGGACTCTAATCATGACTTCTTAAGAGGTACTACTTAGTATGAGTGGGGGTATGGGTCTTCACACGTACATTGCACAAGTGGACTTTAAGAGAGGTTGTGGTTAGGTTCTCTTATGTAATGAAGATTTACGAATTATGTATGTATGATATGAATGAATGTTAAGGTTGACTTTACTTATTACAAGTTATGATGATGAATGTCTACTTACTTATGTATGTTGGTTATGAATGAACTAAAAGTAATGTATGTATGTTGTTGGTGGTCTAATTGTGATACTTAGCATTTGGTACGGTTATAGGATCTTACCTTTTCATTGCAGTAGTATGACTTTGGGTTGCTTATGTGTTTGTATGAACTTATGTTAGCATGATCATGGTGGCATAAAAGTAAGACTTAGTGTGGATAGGATTATGAGATCCTATATATGCATTGCACAATTTTAGCCTGGGGTTGCTCATGTGATATTTCTATTCTAACAGTATGAACTTGGTATGTGCTTATAAATGTGAATTATGTTTGTGAAGATTGGTATATGCATGATTGTTGTGTTGAAGACTATACTTGTAAATATGATGATATCCTCTATGTTATGATGAATTGTGCATGGTTTGTCTTGTGAGCTATATTCTCCAATTATTTCAAAGATGATGTTCAAAAATGGCACGAAGCATTGCTTTAAACTAAATGTCTTTTTTTATGGATGTTTTAAGGATTTTCTTGCATGGCTTCCATACTTAGTACATAATCCATATTTCTACATTTTTTATAAGTGTAGGCTTTGGAGATATTGGATGTTATCCTCGTGGCTAGGTTCATAGGAGGTCAAGAAGAAGAAGATTGGCGAGTCCTCATTGTATTTGAGGGCTCAACCACATGTCCTTAATGTCTATCTTTTATGTTCTAGACTTATGTAAGGGTCATGTCCCTCGGATTTCTTATGTAAGGGTCGTGTCCCTAAGATTGTATTTAAAGAGTTTGTGTTCTAAGGTTATAGATGGTTTGAGACATAGTGTCATAAACTTTCTCTCGTTTTGTAAAGACCTTAATTGTAAAGAAATTTTTAAAATTTTCCGCCTTTTTCCTATGTTCTTATGTCATGATATTCTAAGGGCTTGTATAAGACCCCTTCGGGGTCAGGTACGCCGTGTTACGACTAGGGGGTGCTCTCAGATCGTGACAAACTTGGTATCAGAGCATAAGGTTTTGGAATGGTCTTAGGATGTCTCAAGCCCCAAACATCTAGAAGAGTCTTGTTCATCGATGTGTGTCGTGACACATCTATGAGCGATAGGCTATAGGACGTTAGGAAACTTCATTTCATCATTCTGCAAGTCGTGTCATAGATCTATAAGCTCTCTCTCTTATCCCTTATCTGATCATCTTTAGGATATGACTATTAGAAGGGTTAGTGCTACAAAAGTGAGGGAGAAAGGTTGGTTGTGATGCCAATTGTGGCTATGTGACTTGAGAGATTTGAGGTAATAGTTTGTGATGTTGACTTTAGTATGAATGATGCTTCATAGCTGCCCTTTATGTTATAAAAGATGTTTAGAAGAATTTATATAGGCTTACCCAAAGTGGGGCATAATGTGCTTAGATGGTAAGGTCATTAAGTATCCTTGATGTTTATGAATTAGGCTTGCTTGATAATCTCACTTTAAGAGGTGTAGTGAGTTTTAGGAGTTTAGTCCTGGTTTGGTAGGCTTATGAGACCTTGCGTGGTGTTGGTAAGGTTTCTTGTGAGCAAAAATGCTTAAATAAGAACACCTCTAAGTTAGAAGTACCAATTGGGATCTTAGACCAACAAGTTAAGAAATAGAAGAGTAAGAAAGTGCATCCATGAGAATGTTGAGGAGTCGTATTTTAGTAAGGGTTGTAGTTGAAGGTGCTTAGTCAGGAGGCCAAGGGCCAATGAGATGTCCCAAGATCTTTATGTTCCTTTTTGTTCCTCCTCTAGCTCAAGATGATAAGTCCTCCTTGACTCATTTTATGATTTACGAGTCTTGGATGTTATGTGTGTCCTATGATTCCCTTGTCCTTTAGAGCTACTCTTGTTAAGCTTGGTAGGGTTTGGATGCATGGTTATTAGACCTCTATTAGTTTTAGAGACCGGTAAGGTTTTAATGAACCTTGGTAATGCTTGAGCTTGTTGAAAGGTGTAGTATATGAGCTTTTTGTAAAAAGGGGACTTATTCCCAAGGGAGCGGGGGGGGGGGGTATCATGTGCTTGAGTAGCAACATTGATTGAGAGTCCCCGATATCCTCATCTTTTCTTCCACTCCTATTCTAGCTTGAGACTAAGAATTCCTTTTTTGGCTTGTTTTGCGTTTAGGAGTCATGAGTGTTTTAAAGATTTCCATGACCTCCTTATGTTAAGCATGTTTTTGAAAGATTCTTACTCAGTATAAAATGGATTTTTCATGATTTACATGTTCCTCATATTGTTGTGCATCTTAGTATGGTGATTGCATATTTGACTTCATGAGATGATGTAATGAACATGCTTTGTTGTGTTTTTGATGAAATGGCACTTTGGCTCCATAATGTTGTATTGAGATTGTTTATAGTTGATAAAGGTAATTCTTCCTATTACTAGGTGATTAATGATGTTTGGAAGTGTTTGTGAAGGCTCACTCCCAATGAGGAGATGGTGTGCCTAGCTAACATTGTGATATGAGATTATGTGTATGCCTTGACTTCCTTATATAATGCATGTTCATGAAAACTTGTGTTTTGAAAGGAAATGAGTTTACGTGAATTGTCTTCCTCACGTAGTAGTGCTTTGGGCAAGAGGTGCCTATTGTGCTTCATGAGAAGAATATATGATCATGTTTTAGTTTGGAGTTGAGAAATTCCTCTTTGAATGAAATACTTTAAAGATTAAAGTGCATAATGTGCTTAATGATGTTATGATGAGCATGATTTGAGTTGGAGAAGGTAATTCCTCCAATGAAATGAGAAATGTTGAAGTTATGATGCATAATGAGTTTGTAGATGTAGTTCCTACTTCTTTGTATTGCATTGAGTATGTTTGAGATGGAGTTGATGTTTCCTCCTAGTTTTGTGCATTTTTATGATGTTACATGAATGATGGGCTGCTAGTCTTGAGTTTTTAGTTCCATGAAATGTTTAAAGTGTCATTCGAGGACGAATGTTCCCAAGTGGGGGATAATGTAACACCCCGTAAAAACTAGTAAGGCCTAGCTAATGCTTGATGGAATCTAGTAGGTGACACTAGAGCCTCACATGTGAGTTTGATGTTGGTAACTTCATTAAATGTTTTTAGATGTATTCCCGAGAGAAGGTTGAGGAATTTAGGGGCTAAACGTCAAGACACGACTATAACACCCGGAAACTAGTAAGTTGAACTAGTGTGCTATAGTATCTTGTAGTTGAGTTTTTGGAGTGTTGTACGAGGGTTAAAATCAAGATAAATGACTCTCATACTTAGAATGACATGTTTAGGGGTTACACGTCCGGGTACGATTCCCCAAGGGGTCCTTGACGAGGACCCCAACACTGCCCAAAAAGCTGTCAAAATAGGTTCATCTACGACCTCTATCCATGCCCCTTAGATCAACCTACGCCCCGTAGGTCATGGGTGTAGGTCAAGGCCTACTTCAGCCCTGCAAATGAAACCCCAGTACCAAACCACGAGACCAAACCACAACCCTTAGACCCATCCATGGTTTGTGGATGGGGATCCGTAGGTGCTGCCAGGTTTTTTGTCATTTTATTTTTAATTTAGGTGTTTGGGTTAAGTTTGTTATTTAATTAAGGGCTTGGTGGGTGGGGGGGGTCAGTTTAGTATTTAAATAATCACCTATAAATAGTAAATAGACCCCTAAAACTAAGTCATTAACCCATTCATCTAAAGACCCCAAATCAAATCCCAACTTCCCTTCCCTCCAAAAACATCCTCTCTAGAACCTCAATTGAAGACCAAGGAAGGAGATCAAATAGGGCTTGAAGAAAGGAGATTTTTTATGAGAATTTGAGGGGATTCTAAGTCTAAGGTATGGATGCTTTCATTCTTGGTTAGCTATCACCAAGAAGCCCCTTCAACTACGTTTTCAAATTCCCAAATCTAGGGTTTTTAAATCTAGTCATGGGTCTTCTTCCAAAACGAAATCAATTGTCTAATTATGGTTTATTATGATTGTTTAAGATGATTTATGGTTTGATTATTGAAGTGTTAATGGTTTTTGATGAAAATCACTCTTAGACCCATGATTTCCCCTTCTTCTCAAATTATGAACTAGGGTATGACTTGATTGATGATCAAATCTTAACAAGTGATTGTTTATATATTGAATTATGGTAGTTATTGGTTATGCTACTGATTTTAGATGATTCTAACTTGAATTCCAAAGAATCCATGAGTTCTCCCCAAACCTAGCTATGGCTCTTCCCTATGGAATGAATGTTGTTAGAAGTTGATTCAATTGATTGATTATGATGTAATTACATGATATAAGTATGAATCTACCTATATTATCGATTAACCTAAGATTCTAGGGTTACGTCCTGAAAGAGGCAAGTTGGGGGTTAGATGTGAACTTCTAGGATTGATGAACTTCTTAGTGAATTGCCTTAGATTAGCTCACTTAGACTTGAATTTCTTGTGAATGAATCTTATAGACATGAACTAACTTGATTAGGTCTTTTATGATGGATCATGGTTGAAGTAGTATTGTGACCTAGTCTACTTGATGCTATATGTCTATAATTGAGTAAGAATGAAGTATGTAGTTAAGTTTGCCCTAAGAGTTAGGTATACATGATTACAATGTGAGGTGTTGCTTGAGGGTAATGCTCATAATATGAATATGATACCTAAGGATTAAATGGTAAAAGCTAACATGAATAGGTCAAGGATGTTTAGGCTTAAAGAAGGAAGCTATTATGTAGGTTGAGGTTGTATATGGCACAATTGTGTAAAGACTTCACCTACATGACCTTTAACATGAGTAAATGAGTTTATTCATGAAATCAATGTATTACTTGAGTCATGGCTATATCTATGTTATGTATGTTGAATGTTAGATGTGTTGACTCAATGCGACTCTTAAATGCAATATATGGGTGTTATGTGTGATTGTGGTATGATGTGCATGCTTATGAACACTTGAGAAGGAAGTGTCTATGATGACAATGTATCTATGATGTTGATTGAAAGGTTAGATCTCATATGCACC
This sequence comes from Solanum commersonii, assembly GCA_029007595.1. Taxonomy (NCBI): domain Eukaryota; kingdom Viridiplantae; phylum Streptophyta; class Magnoliopsida; order Solanales; family Solanaceae; genus Solanum; species Solanum commersonii. Next base: position 500,722 of record JAJTWQ010000125.1, read on the forward strand.
TTTACATACTATTATGCATGGAATGTACATGATAATGTTGATCCACTTGAAAGGGGGAGGTGTTAGTTAATGTGTATATTGTGGTATTGATGCAAGATTTTACTTCCCTATACCCTATGCACTTGATTATGTATGAAGTATGCAAGTATGCTTATAATTAACTTATTGTGTTGAATGAAAGGCTAATTCTCATGAAAACACTATGAATGATAATGTGAAAGGTTTACTTACTTATTGATGGTTCTAAAGTGAAAGGATATTCTCACTTAATGAATCTTTTAGCCATTATGATGAATGTTGGTTTGACTGGCTAATGCATTCTCTTATAACCTTGAACTTAAGTAAAAGACTTAATGTAACTTTTAAAGGGAATTATGCTTGGCACAGAGCGGATATGAAAGTAAGATAGGAGGCTTTTACATTTCGCAAGTCTGGCTTCCCAATGTATGTTGTTTCATGGGATGGAAACCTTCGACGTTTAGCAAGTCCAAGTTTCTAGTAGTAATCCCCATATCCCATAACTACGTTCCCCCATAGGTCTTAGTTAGTGGATCCATATAGAAGCTATTATGTATGTTCTAGCTTGGAAAGTAGGACACTCTCTTTTCGGTGTGGGAGTAAAACACCGGATTCTATGTAGCTCACATGGTCTATGTTAGTTAATGCTATTATCCCTAAATGATACAAATACGAGCTATAATAAGATCATGGACCCTAATCATGACTTCTTAAGAGGTACTACTTAGTATGAGTGGGGGTATGGGACTTCACACGTACATTGTACAAGTGGACTTTAAGAGAGGTTGTGGTTAGGTTCTCTTATGTAGTGAAGATTTACGAATTATGTATGTATGATATGAATGAATGTTAAGGTTGACTTTACTTATTACAAGTTATGATGATGAATGTCTCCTTAGTTGTGTATGTTGGTTATGAATGAACTAAAAGTAATGTATGTATATTGTTGGTGGTCTAATTGTGATACTTAGCATTTGGTACGGTTATAGGATCTTACCTTTGCATTGCACTAGTATGACTTTGGGTTGCTTATGTGTTTGTATGAACTTATGTTATGCATGATCTGGTGGCCTAAAAGTGAGACTTAGTGTGGATAGGATTATGGGATCCTCTCTATGCATTGCACAAGTTTAGCTTGGGGTTGCTCATGTGATAGTTCTATTGTAATAGTATGATCTTGGTATGTACTTATAAATGTGAGTTATGTTTGTGAAGATTGGAATATGCATGATTGTTGTGTTGAAGACTATACTTGTAATTATGATGTTATCCTCTATGAGCTATATTCTCCCACTATTTCAAAGATGTTCAAAAACGGCACAAAGCATGGCTTTAAACTAAATGTCCCTTTTTATGCATGTTTTAAGGATTTTGTTGCATGGCTTCCATACTTAGTACATTTTGTGCTTACCCATATTTCTACATTTTCTATAAGTCTAGGCTTTGGAGATATTGGATGCTATCATCGTGGCTAGGTTCATAGGAGATCTAGAAGAAGAAGATCGGCGAGTCCTCATTGTATTCGAGGGTTCAACCACATGTCCTTTATGTCTATCTTTTATGTTCTAGACTTATGTAAGGGTCGTGTCCCTAAGATTTCTTATGTATGGGTCGTGTCCCTAAGATTGTATTAAAGAGTTTGTGTTCTAATGCTATAGATGGTTTGAGACATAGTGTTATAGACTTTCTCTCATTTTATAAAGACTTCGTTGTAAAGAAAAGTTATGAATTTTCTTCATTTTTCCTATGTTCTTATGTCATGATATGCTAAGGGCTTGTATAAGTCCGCTTCGGGGTCAAGTACGCCGTGTTACGACTAAGGGGTGCTCTCGGGTCGTGACAGAATATCACGCTTAATATAAATTAATTATTCCGTGATAATTTTAATCATTAAACTTAAATTTTAACCTAATATTAATTCATTTATATTTTCCACAATGAAATTACTTTTCCATGTTCAGTGTCATGTGACATCATGTTTAAACAAAAGACAATGTGCTCATATCATAAAAAATAAGTCGAGGAATATTTCTGTCTTGATCCAAAAATGGACCTAATGACACTTATCTACTCCCACCAAGACAAGTCAGCCTCAGACCCATCAATAGAAAAAAAAAAGAGGATAATAAATCAACATTAGCAGAAGTCTGGAAAACTTAGCCAACATCATAAACACTCCCAAAATCTGATTGTCACGTGTACAAGCATGTATACACAAAATATGGAATTGAACGATAAATACAAGTCTCAATGCCTTTGTTCTAGAATAGAAAAAAAAACATAAAGTAAGGAACAAGAGGGCCCACCAAAATGACAAGCACTACCTCTCAATGTATCATCTAAAAGCCTCAGAGAAAGATGAAGGAGAATGATCACACGGCTCCAGGCTCAGAACCTATAAAAGTATAGAAACAAGGAGTGAGTACCAAACAACACAATTCTCAGCAAGCAACCAACTAAATAAGATAAAACTAAGCTAGAATACGAGTACTCCTTTTATCCTAACCGAAACTGCCTCAACTACAACCTCCATAGAAATCAACACAACCTAATAGTTTACGATACACAAGTCAAGTCTTAGCAATCATAGTCCAACAAGCACAATTCAATAATGAACAAGTATCAAATATGTCAATCACAAGTATCAAGAGATCAATCACAAGTATTAAGTTCATCAAATCACAATAGACAAACAGTTGTCAGAACCATTTCCTATTGGCATAATATCACCTGCCAGAACCATTTCCCATTTGCTTTATATAATGTCACTTGTTGGAACCATTTTCCATTAGCATAATATCACTCGTCGGAATCATTTTCCATTGGATTAATATCACTAACCGAATACATTTCTCATCAGCTTTATATAATGTCACTTACTAGAACCATTTTCCATCGATACAATATCACAAGCCGGAACCATTTCTCATTGGCTTTATTACCACATGTCTCTTCACAAAGCACATAATTCAATGCAAATAGGCAATTTCATACCATAAGGAAGAGACAATAGACTCAAGCAACTCGAGTCTACAATAACGCGACCCAAGTATTTCATCAATTAACAAATTATGATCAACATCAAGGTATTTCCACAAAACACAGCTATCAACATGTTTCCCTTCTTTTGAATTCCTTTTTCGCTTATTAAGATCAAGCAAGTGGAGTAATTGTATCCATCACTTTATTCCCATTACTCCCGAACACATATAATGAAGGGAAATACAAGATTATACATGATTTACAAGGTTTAGAAGTTCACTTACCTTAATTCAATCAAAATTCAATCTGAGACTTGCGATTTTCCTTTCCAAACAATGTCCAAATTCACACAACCTGATCAAACAGTTAGTCAATATAAGATTCTGGAAATAACAACATGCATATCATACAATTTGAAAAATGGGTCAAGTCAACTCAAAAACCCAATTCTAAAAGGAGGTTTGAATCCAAAAATCTTTTCTTGAAAACAATACCCATGGCATATGGAACTCATTGGTGAAAACTATTTTGAAAAAGAAGTTAAAATCAGTTCAGACTCAGCATTTTACCTTAGAACTCTAGTTTTTGAAAAACCCTCCACTTTGTCAATCAAAATCCCTATTTTTGATGTTACAAACTACGTTTGATAATAGGGAATTAATGTTTTAGGGTAACAAAGACTTACCCAAATGATTCACCAAGAAACATCTCTTTAAAAATTGCCACCAAGGGTTTTCCAAACTCAAAATAGGGGAAATAGGCCAAATCCCTTAAATTGCAAGCCAAAACCCTCTCAATTATCACTTAAGCGAACCTAGGGTCACTAACACAATCATCACAATTGCGTTCCTGCAAAAATTGGACCTCTCAGTTTTGCGAGCCACCTTTTGCCAATGCAAAAATTTCAAAAGTGATGTGATCTTTGTGAATGCAAGGCTCAGGGGAACTTGACACTTTGCGAACGTGATTAGATCCCTACTAAAGCGGCGTTCGTGAAAGCAAACTGCTCATTACTAAAGAAAAGCACACCAGTATCAACAAACCAACCAACTCTAATTCATCAAAAATACCCTGAAATTTATTCGGAACCCCGTACACACAAACCAAATATTCAGCTTGACTAAATTCGATGTTTCAAACTCAATGGAACCATTGAAAGATGAATCCAAGGTCTCCTTGACCCTAAATTTGAGAAAATCACAAGGAACAAACATAACGTCTAAAATGCTAAATTAAGCTCATGACCTTAAAAAAAATCATCTATGACCTCCTCTAACCAAAAAAACATCCCCTAAATCCAATGGAACTATAGAAATTCGATTCAAGCATCCAAACCTGAATTGTTCACCAAAGTCAACCTAAAGGTTAAAATTTTACAAATTTCCACTAAGGACCTCGATTCTATGAAAAGACTCCAAATTTGAAATCGACAATCCTCCTAGACCAATTTACACATTACAGGACTGATGAAATTGACAAAATTCCATTTGGAGACTCAAAACTCCAAACGATATTGAAAATCACTTTTATCAACTTTAGCCTTTCAATTATCAAAAACTTTCATCATTCACAACATCTTACTCAAAGCTCGAAAGCAATTTCAAAATCCATTCAGATATGACTCGGGGTCAATATTGAGAGTGGTAAAATGATAATTTTTCAAAAATAACCTTCCGAGTCATTATATTATCCACTACTAATTACCATATTCATCCTTGAATAAAAAGTCAAAAAAGTACCTAAAGTCTCTAAAAGCTGGGGATATATGACACATATGTCAGACTCCATCTCCCAAGTCACTTCACCAACTGAACAATGCTTCCACTGCACTTTCACTGAAGTAATCACCTTGATCCTAAGCTTCTGGATCTACATATCCAAGATGGCTATAGGCTCTTCCTCACATGAAAAGTCTGGACCCAACACAACAAATGAAGTGAAAGCACATGAAATTCCTCCGACACGTACTTCCAAAGCATGGAGACATGAAACATTGGATGCACAACTAAGAAGCTTAGTGGAAAGGACAACTTATAGGCCACCTCTCCTACTCGACTCATAATCTTAAAAGGACCAATGAATCTATGACTAAGCTTTCCCTTCTTCTTGAACCTCATCACTCCCTTCATGGGTCATACTCAGAGCCAAACATGATCACCCTCCATACACATTAAGGCTGGAACTCTCCTATTTGCATAGCTCTTCTGATGACTCTAGGCTGTCATAGTCTACCCTGAACCACACGAAGTCAATACATAAAATCTCTAAGAAAGTTTGTATCTAAAGAGTCCATCTCATCCAAATCAAAACAAACGATCGGATATCTATGCCATCTACCATAAAACGCCTCAAATGAGGCTATCTAAATACTGGAGTGATAACTCTTGTTGTAGAAAAACTCTGCTAAGGGCAAGTGCTGATCCCATAGAGCACCAAAATCAATCATACATGCTCAGATCTTATCCTCTAGCACTTGAATCATCCACTCAAATTAACCATCTATCTGAAGATTAAAAGTTGTACTCATATCTAACTGAGTACCCAAACCATGCAGTAAATCCCTAAAAATCTGAGTAGTTAAAACTGCTCCCCGGTTAGAGATAATGGAAATAGGCACCCCATGAAGTGGGACAATCTGACTAATATAAAGCTCGACTAACTTCTCTGTTGTAGACTTCACCTAAACATGAATGAAATGATAGAACTTGGTTAGCCTGTCACCAACCATCCAAATAGAGTCATAACACCCATATTGGTTGGCAAACCCACAACAAAATCCATGGTAATACGCTCTCACTTCCAAGTAGGAATGGGCATCCTCAAAGATACACCTCCGGGCTTCTTGTGCTCACACTTTACCTGTTGGCAAGTCAAGCATCTAAACACAAAATCTGTAATATCCCTCTTCATGCCACACACCAGTAATGTTGACTCAGATCATGATATATCTTCACTGCTCCCAGATTGATGGAATATCAAGAACATTGAGCCTCCTCAAGAATCAATCTAACCAACTCACCCACTTTGGGCACATAAATCTTGCCTCTGATGCTCAAGGTACTATCATAATCAAGGACAATCTCCTTGGCTTCCCTCTCATAACCTTGTCTTGAATGAGACAAATTCTCATCATCAAATCGGTGCTCACAGATCTGCTCAGCTAAGAACGTCCATGCCTCTATAAAAGCAATCAAACCACCACTCTCCTAAAAAATCTACCATTGGACTAGACTATTGACTAACCTTTAAACATCTCTCGCTAATGGTCTCTCCTTAACACTGATAGCAACAAGACTCCTTATGCTAAGTCTTCCTACCCAAAACATCAACCACCACATTGGCCTTTCGTGTATGATACAAGATGGGGATATCATAATCCTTTAGTTTCTCAAGCCATCTGGTTCTGCCTCAAGTTCGTCTGACTAAAAATGTACCAAAGACTTTGATGATCGGTGAAGACCTCATAATGTACCCCATATAGATAATGCTGCCATAACATAAGCACAAAAACTACGAACACCAACTTGAATTCATGAGTAGGGTAGTTCTTATCATGTGACATCAAGTGTCTAGAAGCATATACGATCACTTTCTCCTTCTGCATTAGAACACTACCCAATTCGACTACAGAAGTATCACAATAAATAGTGAAGTCCACACCCTCATTGGGTAAAGGTAACATAAGAGTTAAAGTCAATAAGGTCTTGAACTTTTGAAATCTCTCCTAACACTAATTAGACCACTAAAGTTCACTCTATCAAGAATCTCTAAAAACCATTTGTAATAATCTGCTAGCCCCACGAAATGTTGAATCTCGGTAAGTAAAGTAGGCCTCATCCAACCTCTACATGTCTCGGTCTTGGATGGATCCATTCAAATACCCTTCTTGGACACTATGAGTCCTAGAAATATGACATAATCAAGCCAAAAAAAAAGCACTGCAAGAACTTGGCGTACAACTTTTCTTCCATCAATTTGTGGAGTAGAATCCTTAAGAGTCGATCATAGTCCTCCTCATGTCTGGAGTACACCAAGATGTTATCAATGAAGACTATCTTAAAGAAATCTAAATACTGTCAGAATACCTCGTTCATTAACTCTATTAATGCTACAGGGTGTTAGTCAAATTGAAAGACATCACAAGAAACTCATAGTGCACATAATGAGTCCGGGAAGCTGTCTTAGGGACATCAGATGCACTAATCTTCAACTGATGATACCCGAACCTCAAATCAATTTTACAAAACAAAGATGGTCGTTAAATTTGATCAAATAAATTATCAATACGAGGAAGAGGATACTCTTTCTTCAGTGCCACCTTGTTCCACTGCCATTAGTCAATACATATCCTCATGGTTTCATATTTCCTCTTCACAAAAAGATAGGGGAACCCCATGGAGAAACACTAGGGTGAATGAACCCTTTACTCAAAAGTCATGTAACTGATCCTTCAATTCATTCAACTTTTCTGGAGCCATGCAATAGGGAAAGATAGATATGGGCTTGGTTTTTGGCTCCAAGTCAATAGAAAAATCAATGTTTCTATCCAAAGGAACACCTTGAAGATCAGTAGGAAAAACATCTAAAACTCTTGAAACAAGGGAACAAAATCTATAGATGGTAGCTCAACACTAGTATCCCGAATAAAGGGAAAATAGGACAAACACCCTCTATCAACCAATCTCTAAGTTCAAATGAAAGAGATAATCTTGCTAGTGTAAGAACCACTAGATGCTGTCCACTCAATTCTCGGGACAGCCGACATAGATAAGGTCATAGTCTTAGCATAATAATCAAGAATAACATGATGAGGAAAGAGCCAATCCATACTCAATATAATGTCAAAGTCCACTATCCCAAGAATGATCAAGTCTACCCAAGTATCATACCCAGCCAAATAAATTAAGACATGATCGATACACTCGATCCACCACTACAGACTTACCCACTAGTGTAGAAATGTGAATAGGCACATGTATGGTATTATACATCATATCAAGTCCATCAGTAAAATAGGTATACATACAAGAAATTAGACCATAGATCAAACAATACAAACAGAGGTTGATGGAAAATTAGGATGATATCTATAATCACAGTATCAAAAACCTCTGCCTCTGGCCTACCTAAAAAGTATAACACTGTCCCTCTAGACCAACTCCAGTAGGAGTAGTCCCCCGACCTTTACCCTATTGAATTGTAGCACCAATACCAGAACCCCCTGCCACCTTTGCAAGACTGACCTCTGCCTCAATCCCTGGCTGGAAGCACTAAAACTCTAGCTAGAGCAATTGAATAAGTACGTTGGGGTCTTGAGTGAGTCTGCAAAGGGCACTACCATATCTAGTAGCCAAATCCCTGAAACCATAACAATATCTCAGAGTCGAAGAGTGCTGATGTAAACTAGATGAGCTACCATGTCCAACAATGGGCCTCTTCACAGTTCTATTAGCCATCAGTAAACGCATTGTAGTCGGGTTTGGAGCTCCTAAACCCAACTTCTTATAAATGGACAATGGCATCAAATTAGTGTTGATACCCAAATCACACAAAGCTTTCGAAAAGTGTAAAATCCCAATGGTACAAGGAATAGTGAAAGTTCCAGGATCCTCTTTCTTTTGCATAAGTGACCTAGTAGAAATAGCACTACAATGTTGTAGCTTCTCTTCATTCTCAAAACTGATAGCCCTATTTTTGGTCACCAAGTCTTTCATGAATTTTGCATACACAAGCATCTGTTCCAAAGCTTCTATCAACGGGACATTTATAGACAGTTGCTTTAACATAGGTATGAACCTATAATATTATCCCTCTACAGTCTTCTTCACCAATATTTGTGGAAAGAGAGGTGGAGGTCTAGACATGGGAACAACTTTTTGGGTCACCTCAGCTTCCTTCTATGTATAAACCTTTGGATTTTCAGTAACCTCATTCTCATCCTCATCTTTTTCTATCACTCTTTCAATCTCAGACGACATGGGGGGATTAATAGTTTGTTTTCCTCTGGAGTAGTGACTGCCATACAATGCCCATCATTTTTCAGATTTTGGATGGTGTTGCTAGGAAAAGTACCAAACTGGCGTGGGTTCAGAGTAGTGGATAATTGACTAAACTGATGCTCAAGTTACTTGATCGACACTGAATGGGCATCAACTTTCTGAGCAATCTCAAATAAATCATTACACATCTCTTTCACATTTTCATCTATTGCATCAAACCTCTTCATCATCTTTTGCATCATATCCTCAATGTGAGTCATACTAGTACCATCCTCTTTATTACTAGGTAGAACATAGGGTCCAACCCACTCATTCATGTTGCCCTAGTTGTTTCAGTTGATTAATCACGATTGAAGTTCCCATCCCAGACTTAGTTTCCCTCACAATTGTAGTTGTCATAGTTCTGAACTTCGTTTCCTTGACCTTGGTGCCAATTATCCGAGTTGGAACCTTGGGCATTGGTTCGAAAACCCCTCGTTTGATCATTAACCAAATTTGCATCTTCCTGTTAGTAATATTCCTCAACTGGCGGTGGTGGAGTTCTGGTTAGATAATTTACTACATTCACCTTTTCTGCACTGCGATTCACATTCTTTAATACCAAGCCAAATTTTGTCCTCATTTGGGCCATCTTTTCACAAATGTCATCATTTGATTTACTTGGTGCAGTTTGGACAGCAAATGTGCTCCTACCAGTATTTGCCTTTCTAGTGCTCCATGCCTTATTGTTTTGGGAAATCCTCTCAAGTTTTTCAACAATCTCCTCAAAAGCGCGCTCACCATAATCCTCTAGCAGTAGTATCCAACACAACCTTTCCATTGTCATCCTGCCTTCTATAGAAGTACTCCTTTAATGGCTCATCATCTATACTGTAATTCAGAACACTCCTCATGAATCCAATGAACCTATCCCATGAACTACTTACCGACTCTCCAGGTAGTGCTGTGAAATTATTCAGTTTATCTTTGTAATTCAACTTCTTGGACACCAAAAAATACCTCGCCATGAACACCTTATGCAATCCATGTATATATCAAATTGTACGATAGCTCAGAAAACCACACAGCAGCATCACTAGTCAACAAAAGTGTGAATACTCTCAAACCTATGATGTTCATATGCAAGTCCAGTCGTCCCACACTATTCTTACAAACACTTGTTAATTTAGCCATGTAAGCGTATGGACTTTCTGAAGATAACCCCACAAACAACCCTCTTCCTGTAAGCATTTGCATAAGACTACTAATCACCACAAATGTATGTCCTAGCAATAGCAGAGAGAGAACAATAGGCCCATCTGATCCAACTGCATCATATTCAACCATGTAGTTATCATGAATCGTCGGTGCTGACGGATTCTGCACTATTTCTATATCTTCGGTTAGATGACCACCTGGAATCGGCGCAGGCACATTAACAACTCCAGGAGGTTGAAAACCAGCTCCATCTCCTTGACCCTCTCCAACTGGATTATTGTGTACCCCAATATTAGCCATTCTCCTCAAAGTTCATCTCAATTCAAGATCGTAGGGGGTCAAGGGTTCATCTTGACTCTGTGTACTTGGCATACACAAGAGGTAAGACCTGTAGAAAGCAAAAATAAATCAAAAACATCAAATCAGGAAATACTTGACTAAAGTTCAATAATGTAGTTAATTTAATCTAGAAGTCATATTCCCCGGTAGCGGCGCCTAAATTTAATACACCCAAATTACACCTCCCGAAAGAAGTATAAGCGGTCGTTGCCAAATAAAGAACCCAACTTGTAGGTTGGGATCGATCCCACTAGATATATGGTTTAGACTTAAACTTAACTCATGATTATCTATTTTTCGTCAAACTATTTCGGAGAAAAGTAACTAAAGAGGGGGGGGGGGGTTAGTAAAAATACCAGCTTATTGGTTTGAATTAATAAGTAACAAGTACACTAGATTCAAAGTTGAAATATCAATATAATATGAAAACTAGGGTATATGTGTTCCCCACAAGCTCTTAACGCAGTATTCCTAATAATAGTAATTTTATCCTAGTGTTTGACATGCAAGGCTGATAAGTTAGGTATCCCTAAGTCATTGGTAATCTAAGTAGGAACTTTCACTTGCAACTTGGTATGTCCACGAGTGTGTGCTTTACTAACCCTTACCTTTACCCCGGATTAGTCATCGTGTCAATTGAGTTGGGTGTTCACCCTCACGTCAACTGATTAAAGTCAGACTACTAGATAGTAGCAAATGCTTAACTAAATCTCTGTTGTTTAATCGTTTTCTTGTTCATTACCCCCTTGGTAAGGCAAATAGGAATGAGGCGAGTTCTAACGTTGCACATTACTAGAAAGACTTTTAAACGAAAAGATTAACAATACATGCATAAATACAATTCAAGAATAACTTAGTTATTAGTCAGACGTTGTTAATTGCTCATGGTTCCCACAACCCTAGTTGTGGATTTAGCTACTCATGCTTGAGAATTCACAGTTCATATTAGGGTTAAAAGAAATCATGAAATTACAATTAGAATAGATGAAAACCGAAATCTTGAATTGAAATTCAAAGTGCAAATTGCATGAACTAGCTTCTAGAAATAAAGTGCCAAAGTGTTTGCAAATTTATCCCAAAAACCAAAAACAAAAGTCTCCAATATCTTCTAACCACCAAAAACGGAAATAACAACTAAAATTTATAGTATTTAAATCCTAAACCAACTAGGAAATAAAAATAAGGAAAATAAGTTCAGGATGCGGTTTTGACAGATGACAGGACCTTCGAACCGTGGGCCACCTCCGTGGTTCAAGTACTGAAACTCAATCTTTCTGATCAAAGTGACATATGTGCAGGACGGTCCATCATTCACTCTGCGGGGCATCATTTTCCACCGTGGTTCCACACTTGGTCAGAATTCCCTGAACCTCAGCTGCACTACATCACCTATAGGCCATCACTGGTGGTTGGCTTCGTCAGTTGCTGTTGCTGCCATTTCAGTCCATTTTTCTGTCAACGACTTCCAAACAAATTTCCTGCAAAAGATTACATAAAAACATTATATCTAATAACAAAATAACCCAAGAAACACCACAAACTCTAAGTGAAATGCATCAAAAATACCGTAAACTCACGGTATATCACACAATCACTTTGGTACCTAATTAATAGGCTTTAAGCTTTTCAAACCCATATACAACATCTAGCAACTCTTGCTTAGTGATGCCGTAATTCTTTGGAGAAAATTCAACATTTTACTAGCATAGTAAATGGGATGAAAGACCTTGTTTTTTCGTTTTCCAAGAACAACCCATTAGCGTCGCACATCAATTCAAAAGCAAGATCCCAATTAGGTGTTATGATGATAGGGGCCTAGACAAGTTCTTCCTTCAACATCTTGAAAGCATTTAAACAAGCATGATAAAAAAAAACAAATGCGCATTCTCAAGAAGCTTGCACAATGGAAAAACAATCTCAGAGAAATCTTTCATGAATTGCCTATAGAATCCGGCATGACCAAGTAAGCTCCTTACTCATTTTACAAAAATTGGGGGAGGTAGTTTCTGGATTACTTGGATTTTGGCTAGATCAACTTCAATACCATCCCCTAAAAATTTGTGCTCAAGCACAATTCTTTCTTTCACCATATAGCGGAAGTTTTCCCAATTAAGGACCAAGTTCGAATCTACACACCGTTTAAGTAGTATCTCCAAATGCTTCAAGCATTCTTCAAAAGAATCTCCAAAATCTAAAGAGTCATCCATGAACACTTTCATGGATTCCTCCACCATATCCGCCAAGATTGATAACATACAACACATAAAGGTATCCGGTGCATTATATAACCTAAAGGGCATTCTCTTGAAGACGAATGTACCACAAGGGATATAAAATTTGTTTTCTCTTGATCCTACGGTGCAATGGAATTTTGTTATACCCAAAATATGTATCAAGAAAGCTATCTCATTGCGGATAAGCGAGTGAATTTTATACTACCCTTTTCCATCAAGCCTATCAAGTATTTGATCAATAAATGGCATGGGAAAATGATCTTTTTCGGTCCATGAATTAAGCTTCCAATAATCTATACACACACCACCCAGTCATGGGTCTAGTGGAGACAAGCTCGACTTTTTCATTTGGAACTATTGTGATACCACCCTTTTTAGGAACACATTGCACTGGACTTACCCATTGGTTGTCCGCAACTTGAAAGATGACTCCAACATCTAACCATTTTATAATATCCTTTTTACCACTTCTTGAATTGGAAAATTGAGCCACCTTTGGTGTTCAATGCTTGGCTTGCAATCTTTAGGCAAATTAATTTTGTGAGTGCATACACCTGGTGATATTCCCACAATGCTGTCAATTGACCATCCCAAGGCTCTAATGTACCTCTTCAACACTATGATTAACAACTCTAATTGCCATTGTGTAAGATCATTTGAAATAATCACTGGAAGTGTGTTGTTGTCCCCCCAGAAGTCATATTTGAGATGAAACGGGAGCTACTTCTATTATAATTTTGGTGGCTCAATAATAGATGGTTTGACCGGTGGCGCTTCTCCACTAGACAAATCAAGATCAAGCTTTGTTTGAAACGAAGTTTGTGAGCCTACACCCATAAAAATAGACATGCCTTCATCATAGTCGCTAATTAAGGCTTGATCATAATTAAGTAATACATGAGCCAATGAATCCCCACGATACACTGCTTCTCCAATACTTGCCACAAGTTCATCAATCTGATCCAAGTGAGATACAACGTGCAGATCACTAGGATACTTCATGAATTTATGTAACACCTCGGAATTTAGAAGTCCAGAAAAGAGAGTCAAATGGGAGGTCACCAGCCCATGACTGAGCCATGGCACCCTTCATGGAGCCGCATACGGGCTATAAAGGGCACCACGGCTCATGGTGGTGCTCGTGACTACTTTCTAGTGTTTGGTAGAGAGAGGATTCCGTTCCATAATTTCTGAGACAGCTCATGGTGAGCCTCATGACCCGTAGTGGTGGCCGTGAAAGGGAGGCAGAACCCACCTCTAGGCTAGTTTCTTCCCACGAGCCCCTAGGCGGCTCGTGAAGGGCTAGACGGGCCGTGAAGGTGGGCGTGTGAAAGTGACCGCCCATACAACCTCTCACTATAGTGTTACACCTAAGTTTTCTTTACAGGGTTACCATAGATTCTTTAAGAAAATTTTGGAGACATCAAGACTTACCTCGAAGAGTGTCTAATACAAGCCTCTTAGCATTCATTCATCGCATAGACACTAAAACCATAAGGAATTAAAAACTTTCTTTACCAAGAAAACATTTCATAAAAAAGATATAGCAAGCGGAAGACTTTCTAGACTTTATACATGATGTCTCAAACCATCTAATACTTTGAATACAACATTGGGATTAAGCCCATACAAAACTTAAGCAATACTAAATAGACATAAAAGAACATATGGGGTATTGTCCTCGAATATATGAGGACTCACCAAGTCTTCATCTTCAACACTTAGAAACCTATCAAATAGCCATGACATGTCACCATCTCCAAATCCCTACACTTTAGTCAAAAAGGGAAGGAAAGGGGTTAGCACAATTAAGTACTAAGTATGGAAGCCATGCAAAAACATGCTAAAAGGGACGTTTATTGAAGAAACATACTTTTATGCCATTTGGTAAAACTTCATAATAAATAATACAAGTATAAGAGTCACAATATCCAACCATAACCAACATACAAGTCGTTAACCACTTTAGCACATACTCCACACATAACCCATTCCTTCACCTTAAACCATCCACCTCAAGTAACCCTTGGACAACACTTTGTGCAATGTATGGATAGCGTCCCATACCACCATCCACACTAAAGCATCATCCTAAGGCCACCAAATGTGAACTTACCACTTATCATGCTTCATATCACAAGCCATCATGCACAACTAGTACCAATGTACAACACATGAACATAATTGACAAGTAAGCCTTTTCATCATTTTTGACCTCTATCTCAAGTTACCCAAAGCCACACTTAAGTGAAACATGAAGTGACCGCCCATACAATCTCTTTATATACACCTAAGTGTTCCTAAGGGTTACCATAGATAAGGAATGTACCATTACAATATAGCATACTAAGTCAATGTTCACATATAAAACCATAGCCAACCGTATACATACTCAACATATATTCATATACAACCCATGCTTAACTTTAAAAGAACGCATGTCATTTCATTACCATAGGACCTCTACCTAATATAATCTTAAGACACACTTGAGTGAGACAAGAAGTGACCGCCCATACAACCTCTTCAAGCACACTTAAGTGTTCCCCAAGATTACCTTAGATAAGGACATTTTCTTTACAACATAACATCAATAGCCCAACATTCTTTAAGAAACCATTTTGAGACATTCAAGCACATAAGGGGACTTTCACATAATAGTCGTTAGACTTAGGGAACTCACTTTAGTATCTTCAAAGCCTACTCGTGCCATGTGTAGATAGCATCCCATACTACTACCTACACGTTGTAGAACATATCCAATAACTAGAGTGCACATCCCACATGATGGGAATAGGCATAACCGACATAGACCATACTAGCTAGGTATGGAATCCGGAGTCTATCCTACTCCGTGGAGGTTGTTTGAAACGACCCCAAAAATGCCCGAAAATGTGCTTCGGAAACACCTATAAATTGTAATTTCCATATATCTCAAAATCCGTGCATCATTTCGGAAATTCGACTTCGTATTCTTATTCAGGGGGTCAAATTGAGTGGGAAATGAGTCTAACCCAAATTTTAGAGCAACCGTATCAAAATCCAAAATTTTCAAGTGAAGCCTTTTTCGAGGGTCTACTTTGGAGGGTCATATCTCCTAGCACACAAATTATTTGGTGGCCAATAATATATCCATGGAAAGCCCTTTGAGTTAGCTACCTAACGCACTTCGTTTCACCTCATTCGGAGTTCGGACGAAGAAGTTATGCCCATTTTCGTAAAGTCTGTCCGGCAGAAAAAGGCAATTTCAGTAGCCGATTTACTGTTCACCCGCCCCTTTTTTTTTCTAAGTGTTGGACGAATTTTTTCCAAAGGGTATATATTATTTCCTAGATACCATTAATTCATTCCCATCCCTAAAAACATTTCCCTCTCTCAAAAACTCTCTCAAAACCCCAAGGAAACTCAAGGTGAAAGATGGAGCTAGGGTGGATGGTGGCTATTGATTTCTTCACCAATTTCGTTTGGTTCTTGAAGATAAAGGTATGGGGATCCTTTATCCTTGATTATTCTTTCTTTCAAGGAGCCCAATCAAAAGGTTTTCAAGGTTTTTCAAATACACAAAATCCTATTTCGAATTCTAAGCATGGGTTCTTGCATTAAATAATTTCAAATGATGTTTCATGTGGTTATTAATGATTATTTATGGTTTTAAGAAAGAAATATTTGTGAACCCATGTCTTTTCAAATTCTTTAAATTTAGCCTAAAGTGAGTTTAATGATTTTGAGTAATTGATGTAGGATTATTGAGTGGTTGATGTGGGTTGTTCTTATATGATCTTAGCTATGTTGAGTTGCTAGAAATTGTTATTGAATGGTATAATGTGAGGTAGTAGCCTTGAATGGTCATAAATTGGGATTTAGACTTTATGTTGGTTATTGGATATTGTTTAGCTTAGCTTGTATAGTTGATTGTTGTTATTATCATTGTTATTGTATTGTTAAATTGTTGGAAGATGAGGATGATGAAGATAGCCATGGAAAGAGGGTAAGTTGATCAAACTTGATAAATATTGTATAATTGGCATGGAATTGAGTATTGTGGCTTATGGCCTTTGAAAAGGATGGTGAGATGGCTTGATCTCTTAGTATTAATAATATTGTTATTAATTGGCTTGATCCACCTTTGGTGGAGGTGGTTATTTGTTGTATTGTTGTGAATTGAGGCCATGAAGGGCATTAGGTGAATGTTATTATATTGTTGTATTATTATACACATATGAGGCTAGATGTAAAGTCCTATATGAAGCTATATGTGAAGGTATGATGTGAATGAGTTTATGTGATCTTGTGATGATCCTATTATGGTCTATTTTGCATATTATCATGAAATGGAATTATTATGTGATGTTTATGGTTTTCATGCTTCCATGATCAAATTATGAAGGTTGATATATATATGTATGTTGTTGGTGGGCTGATTTATATGTATTTCGAAATTGGTTGGACTTAGTACTCTTGAAGTACATGATTTCATTTACATGAACAATAGCCCATCATGTGTTTGATAAAATGCCCATTTATAGAATCCTTAGGAAATGGAAGGTCCAATGTACGTCCTATGAATCGAATAGCTATATAATTATTGAAATGATGATGAAATGGACACATGTATATGATTTTCTCTATATAAGTGTTGTGAGTCGACCAAGCCTAGTACGGGGGTAGTAGGCCCGTATAACCGTATCGGGGTTGGTACCTTGGTTGCCTAGTGCGGGGGTAGTAGGCCCGAATAACCGTACCGAGAGATTAGTACCTTGGTTGCCTAGTACGGGGGGTAGTAGGCCCGTATAACCATATCGAGGGTTGGTACCTTGGTTGCCTAGTACAGGGGATAGTAGGCCCGTATAACCATATCGAGGGTTGGTACCTTGGTTGCCTAGTACGGGGGTAGTAGGCCCGTATAACCATATCGAGGGGTTGGTACCTTGGTTGCCTAGTACGGGGGGTAGTAGGCCCGTATAACCATATCGAGGGGTTTGTACCTTGGTCCCTAGCTCGGGGGGTGGTAGGCCCGGGTAACCACATTGAGGGGTTTGTACCTCATTCGCCTCTCCAAGGGGGTGGTAGGCCTTGGAAATACTATATTGATGGTCACTCACCACACATGTACTATGCCCCACTAAATATGATTTATTTTATGTAAGCATCATTATGCATATCCTCTCATTAATATGCTATCTATCGGGTATGATTATGCACTTTGCCTATAAAGTCCTTATCTAAGGTAATCTTGGGGAACACTTAAGTGTGCTTGAAGAGGATTGTGTGGGCGGTCACTTCTTGTCTCACTCAAGTGTATCTTAAGGTTATATTAGGTAGAGGTCCTATGGTAATGAAATGACATGTGTCCTTCTAAAGTTAAGCATGAGTTGTATATGGATTTATATTAAGTATATGTATGGTTGGCTATGGTCTAATATGTTAATGTTGACTTGTATTATGTCTCTTATACTTGCAAAGGAAAGGTTTTATCAAAGGACATGAAAGCATACCTTTCTTGTAAATGTCCGTTGTGCATATTTTCTTGCATGGTCTCCATACTTAGTACTTAATTGTGCTAACCCCTTTCTTTTGCTTTTTGACTAAAGTGTAGGGATTTGGAGATGGTGATATGTCATGACTACTTGATAGGTTTTTAAGAGTTGAAGATGAAGACTTGGTGAGTCCTCATAGATTCGAGGGCAATAACCAACATGTTCTTTTTATGTCTCTCTAGTATTTGCTTAAGTTTTGAGTGGGCTTAGTCCCAATGTTATATTCAGGTATTAGATGGTTTTGAGACATATTGTATAAAGTCTAGAAAGTCTTCCGCTTGCTATTTATTGAAAGTATCTTCGTGAGTGAAGAAAGTTTTTAATTCCTTATGGTTTTGGTGTCTATGCAATGAATGAATGCTAAGAGGCTTGTATTAGACCTCTTCGAGGTCGAGTACGCCGGTTACGACTAGGGGGTGCTCCCGGGTCGTGACATTGTTCTACTTGCCAAAGGTAGAACTAGTAAGCAACCCATGTAGGCACATGGTTTAGGGGATGTCCAAGGAAGTTCATTGTGCCCTAGTCTCATACTCAAGTAGGGCCACCATCCTAACCATATCCACTCAGTGCTAGCCTTGTTTGCCATAGAGTATTCAATCACATATGTACTTAGAGAATGTTCCTTTTCTAGTTCAACCAACTCATAGTACCTCTTTCCAAGAAAGGCCCCATTTCTTAGTCATGGCCAATCAAGGTTCATAAGGATAGCTCATTAAATCCCCCTGGAAGGGTGCCTTAGGCCTATCGATTTTTCATTAAGGGTGCCTTAAGCCTACCGGTCCAAGGTTCATCATTTCACACATGAGAAGGGCTACCACCATTAGGTCTACCGATTTCATGGTTTTACAATTACTTAGGAAAGCTAGACTTATGAAAGGACACCATTTCTTAGTTTTGCCAATTCAAGTCTTGGCCTAGAATTCCTCTTTTAGCATTAATAGAAAGGGCACCATTTCTTAGTTCTCGCCCATTTCACACATTCATGCATTCAAGACTTTAAGTAACAAGGAGGGACACTTTAGTCTACCAACCAAGTCACAACATTTTCATCTAAGGATACTTCATAATCCAACATCATTTCATATATACATCATGAGAAATCATACTTTAACTCACAATGCTATCCACTTTACATAGGATCATCACAAGATCACATAAAACTCATATAATGCCCTTCATGGCCTCAATTCACAATAATACAATATTCCAACATTATGCAACAACTTCCCCAATGCCTTCATGGCTATAATTCACAATAATACCACACAAGAACAAGATATAACACTTCCACCAAAGATGGATTCAACCTACCAACAATAATTAATTCAATAAAGAGAGTTCAAGCTTTCTTACCATAATTCAAAGCCATAGCCAAAATCACCAAAAATCCAAGCAATCACCAATACTTCACCCATAAGGCTTACCACCCTTAATTCACCCATTATCAACAATTAATCATGAATAAACATTAAACAACACAAGAGATATCAATACAATTCACTTTACACATAATTCCATCAACTTTGAATTTATAGAAATAGACCCACTTCATAAACACATTTTTGGGTTTTGTAGAATACAAGGATTCATGGAGTTTTTCATCTTAAAATATCAAATAAACATCAATAATATCATAACTTATCATTTGAAATCGTTTCATGCAAGAACCCTTGAGTTTGAGTAGAAATTAGGCTTTTTCACAAACTTTGGAAAAGTTGAAAACCATTTGAAATTGGCTCTAGGGTGATAGCTTGCCCTAGATAAAGAACTCTCATACCTTTACTAAGATTCCCCAAGAAATTTTATGAAGAAAACGTCTTGCATCCACAACCCTAGCTCCCACTTCTTCCTCTTCTTCTCTTCTTTCTCTCTTCTTCTCTTCTTCACTCAAGAACCAAACTCTTACTCTTTTTAAAATGGAAAAAAAAATGATCCACAATCAGCCTAACACAACAATATAACCTCAAAAGAAATGGTTTGTGAAAAGACCAAAATGCCCTTAAATTTCCGGACGAACTCCCTGCCAACTGCCCAACTTTCAAAGGGCATAACTCGCTCATACGAACTCGGAATCGAGCAAACTCGGTGGTGTTGGAAAGATCGTTCCAAGGGCTTGCCAAACATAACTGGAACTACTCCTGGAGCATCCTGAGCTAGGAGTTATGACTGCTCAAAGTTGGCCCCTCCTCACCGATTTCCACACTTGGCCGGGATTCTAAATTTTTTTCCAAAAATGGCTTCTTCACTCCAAACTCACATGTGAGGCTCTAGTTTCACTACTTCATTTTTAGGGTCATTACAATCTGGGGGCTCACGTCAGCTGTAAGTCAAGGTCAGGTAGGTCTTTTCCTAATTATTTTATCTTGATACTACGTCATTTAGCCCCTACCTAGAACCCCTCTATAACTGATTTTAACCCCAAAATCAACCTATTCAAGTAATTCTCTCAATTTACAAATGAAGAAGAAGTCTACCTCTCAAAATATTTCTCTCTATAGAAAAGCTTGAAGAAGAAAGGTTCCACGTCAAGTCTCCAATTCCTTTATTGAAGTTAAGCTATTGGCATTGAGGTATGATAGTTTTCACCCATGGAAGTATTTCCTTCATGGAGTTCCCAACTTCTCCAATTTGCAAAGTTAGAATTCCCAAATTGAGTTAGAGTTTTCTTCTATGTTATGGGTCCCTTTGATTCAATTTCCGAAGTATTTCTTCATGAACAGCTCGTTCGTCTGTTATTCCTTATACTCCAAGCTTATAGCACGACCATCTTATTTGAAGATGTAGCTAAAAAGGGACCATCGAAGATATAATGAAAGAAAACAATTTTTCTGGGCAATGGTACAACTACGATGAATGATGTGAGTTTCACGAATGTTATGCTCAATTGATTACTAATTACAGAATACGAAAGTATCTGTCTTTTTTTAAGGAGTGACGATTATCTTTCATGACGAGATTCTGATAAATTTCCCTTATGATTGATAAGTAGCTTGACATTGCAGTTCAGAATGGTGTAGAAATATCGTCTTTAGAGTTTCTTACTATCCATTACCTATTTTTAAAGTCCTTGCATAACATGTGACAACTTTTCTGGACCACTTACAAACAGTTTTGGTATATTGGTAAAAAAGTATAGTTGTAACACACACTATAACAACTTTCTAAAGTTGGTCACTTTCAGAACTTTCATTTAAACATGTAACTGCTTATTTGTAAAATTAATTTCACCATTTATATTATTTATTTGTCCTTATTGACTTAAAGAGAAGACAATTCTATTTACGTATTTATTCTTTCAACACATCTCCTTACGCTCGAGACTAGCACTGAGATTTGAATCAAGTTCACATGAACATGTACAAAGCAACAACATGTGAGCAGTTGTGCAGTTAATGCTTGATGAAACTAATGAAGACCCAATAATTGTAATTTATTATTTTCAGATCAACCAATAGGAAGGAGACCTATTCTTCTAATCTTTTATACTAAGTCTGTTCTTCTAATTTTTTTTAAGATGCAAAGTTGCTAATATATTTCTTAAAAAAACTGTTTTGAGATGCAAAGTTCTTTCTTTCTTTTAGTATGAATGTGTTTTAATTTCCATCTGTTTTAATTTATTTGTCTGATTAAGATTTGACACAAAGTTTAAGAAAGTAAAGAAGATTTTTGAATCGAATGATTTTAAAATAAAAATATACATAATACACCAAAATTTATTGAAATCTTGTGCTCTGAAATATGTGATGAACAAAGTTAAACTTAAAAAGTTGACGAAAAAAGAATGACACATTAAAATATAAAAAAAAAAATCATTTTAACCATTTTTTTCATCCCACTTGATATGATCCACTAAAATTATATGATCAAATATATTGTTATCAAGACTGTTTTAGTTTAGAGAATTTTACATCATAAGTTGACATCCGCTTTTTCTGTATGGAGTAAATTCTAAATATGTTTATGCTAGTGATTTTAATAAATTTTCAAGATTTAATTTGAAGTCAACTAAAGTAGAAATGTGTATCACAAGAATCGATGTTTAACATTACACTTATTAAGAAAAAAGGTACATTAATGACAATGTATCTTGATTAAGAACACTTGTGAAAGTTTAAACTTTAATTGTCATTGAACACTCCAATGCGTATTTATCTTAGGATTTTATGTGATTTGTTATATACTCCTTCGATTTTATTTTACTTGGTAATTATACCCAAAAAGGTCTCATTTTATTTCTCCATTTTAACAAATTAAGAAAATTGTATTATTTTTTTATACCATCCTTAGTATTAAATAACTACAAAATATAGTCAAATTTGGAGTTTTGAAGTTTCATTAATAATGTTAGTTCAGTAAAATGAATCTCCAATTAAAACGTTTTTAGGGAGCGTGTGTAACAAACTAAGGTTTGTATTGACCCTAAAAAAACTTACAAGCTAATTAAAGATCAAAAGGAAAATAGAAAAGGGAGATTCCAGACTACTATTACAAAATAACTAATTAAAAGAAAATAACATAACTCATAGCATAACCCTAATGAAATAGTTCATCCTCTATATATAGGCATCTTTAGTGCACATGCTCATTCCTTTAACCCAGGTCCCAAATGTAATTTGGCAGTATATCAATTGGGTCCTACATCGTGGCTAGATTCGTAACATTACTCTGTCCCTCAAAAAGAACCTTGCCCTCAAGGTTAGAGTAAAGTAGCACAAAGATCATATTGTTGTCATTGTTGTCTCTATCCATGTTAGCATCCCAAATGAAGTCCTGTCCAGAAACTCCAATTGCCAACGCAATACCTCTGTGCATTTGATCTACCAACTAGTTGAGCCAGTTTGCCTCAAGGGCAGCCAAATTGTGAAGAATAACAACATTGACATCTTGAATAACTAAGCATGTGTTCCCCGTCTCCAAAGAGTTACAATCACAACTGCTTTTGTTGTCAACAATGCCGGTAGAATAGATCATGTCATTCTTAGATCTTTTCCAAAAAGCTCTGTGATTTAGTCCATAACCTAATGCACCAGATGTTTCACAATACTGTGTATAGCCCTCACCAACAAACATTAGTTCTAGCAGTATGGGAAATTTACATATGCTCCACCAAAATGTATGTTGATATGCAATAACACTAGAATATTTGCTTGGTGTCCGCAAAGGAAATGCCTCGAGAAAACAACATATTATGGAATAGGGAGTGAGGTGATTTTGTTTGAGTGCTTGGGCAGCTCCCTTGAAGTGTTTGACAAATGCCTGCTGATTCTCGCACTTGCTGCAACACTCAGCATCACTGTTGGCCCAGAATTCATACTCCACTTTTGCATTAGGATCAACATAATCATACTGCAAATGGTTACACCTAATCGTAACCAGATCTTCAAACACAATAACGAGTTTCATTAGCCTGTCGTATTTAATTATCCTCTTAGCAGACTCTACCCTGACAAGATCTGATCCTCGAACTTGAAACATAAGATGATCTGGAAACTTCAATCCGTTCAAAATAGAACACATATGATTCATAGTAGTATCTCCCGAATTCTCCAAATTAAGATCAATTAGAATATCACAAATGTTGGAACCATTACTGTGCATATAATGGCTAACATTCTTTGCCAAATAAGACGAAGTGTTATGGCTCTCAACCTGCAAACAAGTCAGAATAGACTGGTGGTGCCACAGGGAAACATTGCAAGCAATAGCAACGTTCTCACACACATGGTTATCAAGTGTGTCCAACAAGGAAATTTGTCCATTTCGATTCAGCTTGAAAAACTCGGGTGTCTTGTGTGAGACACACATTACAAAATTCCTATTGATCTCAACATGTATCCTAGAATACGCTACAACGAAAATCTTCGTGAACGTATTGGCGTGTGCATCTGATGTGTGTGAAATAAGAGTCATGGCTTTAGACTTGGGAATACAGTGATATCCTAGTGTGGAAAAGTCATAACCTCTGAGTATAGAGAAAGTCAGATTGAAAGCCTCTTCAAACTCCAATGTAAAAACAAGAGACTCGTATGCAATAGCCGCATATTGATTCTCTCCAAACGCCATTGCTGGTATCGCATGAAATGCATTAAATGAGAGACACCACTGAAGACTGCTATCTAACCTAAAGGTGATACCTTCGAACATTGATGGTATAAAATAAGAAGCAATTATCGGATTCCATGTTGTTGATCTCACCAAGTCAAATTGGCACCGCATACCAATTGCATTTCCTTTGGGATTTTCAGCAAACTCCTTGGAACAGTCGCATGTTTGGGACAGATTATCAAATAGTTGTTGATATGATCGATTCCGCATGCAAGGATACCAGCCTAATTTGTTATAAAACCTATGAGGTGTCTCAGCCACATTAGACAAAGAATAACTTAACTGCCCTGTATCAACCCAAGCATCCACAACACTACCAAATAGTAAAATATCTAGAATTGGCTCAAGCTCAAAATAGAGATATGCGCATGTTCTCTTATGACAACAAGTATCTAGTACTTGATCGAGAGGAAGTTTCTCACCCGAGAGTTCAAATTTATTGTTTCTGCTAGTGACATAGGACGGTGCATAAGAGTTGAAATATGTGAATAAGCATGAGCAATGGCTAATAAGATCGGATGCACATTTAGATATAGGCCCAGTTGTAGAAACATACGCATTTATCTGGATATTCTCTAAGATTGGTGCAAAATCTTCTGGAACAAACTCTTGGTTGTTCACAACTAGAGTCTGTTGAACCACACTCATTGAACCTTCAAATTGAGCCTGTATATGGCACACCTCCTCCGATACTTCATCTTCTAGATCAGAGTGACCCTCCGAGCTGAAGGTTGTTACATCGAATTGCTCATCCACGAACACCTTGTGGTTGGATTGTTGCGAACATTCATTTAATAGGTGGGCTTCGGTAGTTGCTGCAAATCCTTCTAGAGACATAACGACCTCATTATCTTAACTAAATGGTGAATTCTCAGCTAGTGGCATTTCATCGAACACTTGTTCCGCATTTGACTTTCCAACTTTGGAAGTAGATTCAAATTTACAATAGGTAGGGATAATTTTCAAATCAGCAAACGAAAATACTTGGGTCACTGGTGGAACCATAGATGCATACCTGGCATAGTCAAAATGAGCCTGGAAAGTATCAACGAAAATCCCTATTGGTGTAGTAACGGTGCTGTTCTGAAATCGCAGCACCACTTGCTCTTTAAAATACTTCCAATCAACTAATTGATTGTTGCGAGACATCCAATGAAACCATTCAAGGGCATCACCATCGAAATAGGAGGAGACATAATGTAATTTATGGGCATTTGAGATGGCATAAAAATCAAAATAGATCTCGGCCTGTAAAACCCAACCCACTGCATTATAGCTGCTGAATCGACCTAACTCCACTAGAGATGGCTGAGAATGCATTGAAGTAACTTGAGACCGCAGATCTTGAAGCAATTTCTGATTAGACTCTGTAAGAGAATGAAAACCAGAGACTGATGAAGTAAACCCATTGTTGAATATGAGAGAGCTGAGAGTTTGTTGTCCACCATAGTAGATAGTAGATGGATTCAATGAAAGAACCAATGTAACAAACTAAGGTTTGTATCGATCCTAAACAAACTTACAAGAAAGATCAAAAGGAAAATAGAAAAGGGAGATTCCAGACTGCTATTACAAAATAACTAATTAAAAGAAAATAATATAACTCATAGCATAACTTTAATGAGATAGTTCATTCTCTATATATAGGCATCTTTAGTGCACAGGCTCATTCCTTTAACTCGGATCCCAAATGTAATTTGATAGTATATCAATTGAGTCCTACATTGTGGCTAGATTTGTAACAGCGTGTTTTGTCAACAAGGTGACAAAGAGCATTCAATTAATAGTTACAAATATTGATTCAATTAATAGTGATGTGGTTATTTTAAAGAAATGGTTTATAAGAATCAATGTGAGATAATGCCATTTGGTTTTCTAGAAAGGCTTTA
This sequence comes from Solanum commersonii, assembly GCA_029007595.1. NCBI lineage: Eukaryota > Viridiplantae > Streptophyta > Magnoliopsida > Solanales > Solanaceae > Solanum > Solanum commersonii. The sequence goes on from JAJTWQ010000125.1 coordinate 527,022, forward strand.
CATAAGGGTTAAAGAAAGTCTATCAATGTCTTCTAAATTACATAATCTTATTTTTTCAAAATTGACATACCAGCCAAGTTGTAGATTGCACAGATTGTATGAATCAAACTTTTATCTAACCTCACATGGCATAAAAATAATCAAAACATATTTTCTTCCCATTTAACATACAAGAAGTTTCAATTGATGTTATGATTTACTATCTAGGCTTAACCCTCATCAAACACACACACACACAAAATCCCAAACTTATTACTACCTAAAAATCAGTAAAAAAATTAGTAAATGTGAATGTCAGACATCAACCATCAAGATATCACTATCTTCATCGTGCATTTCCTCTGAATCAATATTATTAGCTTGAAATTCTGTATCAATAAATTCACCATCCAAAATACTTTACAGATGGTTTTCAATTTCTTCTTCATCTTCTTGCGGCAATTTATGCCAGCAAAGGGGACAAGTATTATTATTAATAAGCCATGGGACAATACAATCATTGTGAAAGAAATTCTTACAAGGCAATTAACTCGCCTCTGAATCAATCTCAAATTCCTCCTACAAATTGGACAATTTTTTGATGATTCAAAACTTTTCACACTTGTAGGTGAGTCAATAAATGATGTAAGAGTTGGAGAACGTAATTGAGTTGAGCTAAACTACTCAAAGAAAAAATCACCAAAATCAGTCTCATCGAAATGAGCATTATCAGAATCAGTCTCATCGGAACAGTCTCAGCGGAATCAGTCTCATCGGAATTAGTCTCATCGCAATCACTCTCATCGGAATCGGTCTCATCGAAATCGATCTCATCAGAATTAGTCTCATCGTGATCAATCTCATCAGAATGAGTCTCATCAGAGTCAGTCTCGTTGAAATCACTCTCCTTGGAATAAGTTTCACAATTGTAAGAATCAAAATTTAAAAAATTGGTGGAAGAAGGGGCAAAATTGGAAGTAAAAGATTGAGCAGCAGGCATGGCATTGACAATGGTGTAATTGTTGAGGACTTGGTGATAAAAGCAACTAGGGCAACGAAAGAAGAAGCTCATGTCAATGATGAAAGTGATGTGGAAGGTATCATTATAGTTGTAGCATCGGTAAAAATGGTTGTTAAAGACGGTGGAGAGGGTGTTATATGTCGATATGACAGACGTTTGGTATCTTGTAATTGGTTTTCTCCAGACACTAGTCTAACTTTTCTTATTTCATGTTCAGAAATGGGTCAAAATTTATGCGGGTGCCATTTGGTTTATAAATAGGGTGAGATATATCATCATTAAATTTGGCATTTAATTTATCTTGGGGTAATTATATATTGGATTAATTACAAAAATATCACCTTTTGGTTTACTTATTACCATTATCCCCTATAAGTTTTACAAATCTCCAAAATCCCTCATTTTCACGTATCAGATTAGTGTATCTCGCGCATCAGATTAATGTATCTTGCCCATCAAATTAGTGTATCATGTATAAAATGTAATGTATCTTACTTAACGATTAATGTATCTCGTGCATCAGATTAATGTATCAGCACTTATGTTATTGTATCCATTTGAGGGATTTCTGTAATTATAAACTTTTAAGGGATATATTATAATTTTTCCTTAAAAGTATATGATTTATGTAATTTGCCCTTATATATTTGATATTTCACCTTATATATAATTATATTTGAAAATTTATTTCACCTCTAAGTGGGATAAATTGGTCAAAAAAATAATAATTTCAGCATTATAATTTGAGATAACTTAATTGACAAATTTAATGATCTCTTGAGAAGGATGTATTAGAAAATTTAGTATATGTATTAGTCATGATTTTATTTAATCCCTTGTTTGGTATGCTTTTCAGTCTATATATAACTAATACATGTATTAGAATTACGCCCTATACAATATTATTGGGTGGTATAAATAGTACATAGCAAACCATGGTTATTAATACATAATTAAAGAAAAAATTTCCCTTAATACATCAATCCAAAATTTGTATAAAAAATAATCTCAATATAACTAATTCTAGCATTACTAAAACACCATATTCAGTACAATTAGTATATGCTCTACAAGACAACCCTATTGGAAATGGATCTAAAGTGTCCTGCTACACATTGGACTAGATTCGTATGTCATGCTACCTATTTTATTTTAAAAATATATTCCTTCCACTAGTTGGATCAAATTACCTCTAACATTATTTTCGTGTTTAAATTTTTTTTCTTATTAATGACACAATTATATAAAATTTAATTTTTTTTTATAAAACATGTGGTATTTATTTTTCATCCACAAAAATTTTAATCTTACTCATCCATAACCCAACCTAACACAAAATCTATTTTAAATTATAGACCTGAAAAGCCTCTTAGATACCCCTCAACCAAGGGAAAAAGGTTCATAAATACTTTTATTTCACCTTTTGGTCTAACAATACCTCCAACCTATTTTGTTTTGTCTCAAGAATACCCATAACCTATTAGAAATGACTCAAAAGTACCCTACTTTTACATTTTTTTCTAAAAGAGCCCTCAACCTTTGTTTTTAGCTCAAGAATGTCCCCTTTCACATTTTAGTCTAAAAACAATTAGCCTTGACTATCTTTTTATATTTATATATCTAATTTTGATGATTTTAGTATCGATTTAACTTCTTGCAAATAAAATTTCATAATTTTGTTATTTGAATTCAAAGAAATTTTTGTTCTTTATTTCCTTCAATCTGTTTGTCCTTAAAATCTTTAGTTGAAGTTGAAGATAATTCTATAAAGAACATTACTAGATTGGTTGTCATATTTTCTCTAGGCCCTCAAGGTGAGGGTTCAAATATTTGTAAGAGAAATATATCTTTAAAAATTATATATATTAATTAATCAAATTTTATCCTTTTCCCATTACTCTCTGCTACAAAAAAGTTTTGTAACACAAATAATTATTTTTCATTTCAAATATAGTTAGACATAAATATTTTAAATATTTTGGGATGAGCTAATATTAAGAATTTTAATAGATACAAATTATTTATTAGAACAAATAAAAGAATTAACAAATTAGTAAAATAATTCAATTCAATTTAGTTTGGGTTGATGGGATTTTTAAGTATTATTTTTATGAATCACATAGTGTAAGGAGCAAATTACATCTTATTTGGACTCTTTTCCAATTTACAAAAATCCTAAGAATTAGTGCCATCTGGATATACAGAAATCAAACCGGATACATTTAAAGACATTTCACTTACGATTTAAAAGAAAAGGGAACGTAAAATTGAATGTGATTTCCTCAAATCATGCAGATCAAGTTGATGTCAATCTCTTCAAATCGCAACAAATTCAAGCAATTCAAAATTAAAAAAATTCTTCCAATTTATCAAAGACCCTCTCAATTTTTATTCAAAATTGCCAAAAAAAAAATGATATTTAAAATTCTTCTCCCAGTTCATCGAAAATCGTCAAAAAAATTTTGAGATTCAAAATTCTTCTCCTAATTCATCGAAGATCGTCAATTATTTTTTGAGATTCAAAATTATTCTCCAGGTCATCGAAGATCCTTTCAATTTTTATCCAAAATAATTGATTAAAATTTGAGATTCAAAATTCTTCTTCCAATTCATCGACAATCCTTTAAATTTTGATCCAAAATTGTCAAAATTTTTGAGAAGATACATCATGAATATCTTTGTTTGTCTGTACTTGGAGGTGAAGAAACATGAGCCAAAATTTGCAATGTATCTACTATGCATTGATACAACAAACAAAAAGACGGGACAGATACATTGCTTTGATGCAACATCTGTTTCCATCATATGTGTCGAAGGTTTACAAAAGGATGCACAAACTCTTATTGTGGTTGAATAAAAAATAATGATTCGGATTATATAATATTTAGTATATTTCTAAGTATTGTAATCCTATCCGATACATTAGAGAAGTAAAGATTGCCCATAAAGTGTTTAGCTTTAGATCGATACATTATTGTATGATAGTTATTAAGTATCAGATACATGTAGTTAGGGGTAACAATTTCAGCTCTTATAAGTGAAATGGATCCTTTTTTCCATATTAAATTAAATGAATCACTCATATTTTCTTAAATGGGTAAATATGAACTTTAACCTATTTAAATGGGTAAATACGGACAAAATAGGTAAACATGAGAATCCATATATACTCATATATCACTCACTTAGAATAAAAATTCCTAATTGCACTATTTGTTTTAGAAAATAAACAATAAAAAAAACTAGGGGGTGGGGTGGGGGGATAAGAATGGTGGGCCATAAATAAAATTTTGGAATTTTTTAGAAATATTTTTGTAAAACTTTTTTGGGGGTGTGTGGGAGGTGTCCCGAGGTTGGGGAGGAGAGGGGTAGGGTTGGCAATTCCTTTTCCAAAAAAAAAAAAGACAATATTATTTAAAAAAACAATTTTTTAAAAATATTTTTCAAAAATATAGGTGTCTTAATTTAATTTTTTTGGGGTAGGGGGTAGGGTTGCCAATTTTGTTTTTTTTCTTGGAGGTGAGGGGAGGTAGGGTTTAAAAAAATATTTAAAACAAAATTCAAAAAAAGTTTTTCTTTTATTATTTTTGATTTAAAAAAAGGACATGATACATTACTATTTATCTGTCTTAGTATGTTTGTGAAGTACTGTATCTTATTTGTGAGTGATACATAACACAATGGTTATTCATAAATCAAATAACAAATCCATACATGATAAAATGTTGATAAATAGCATCTGATACATAAGATTATTTTTTGTTATTCTTAAAAGGTAAAAGAAAAGTAAAATTAAACAATATAAATCACGCAATCACAATGTTGTCCGTGATAATCAATCTCTTATAAAGTGTAACAACTTGAAACAATTCAAATTTCAAATTTCTTCTCCCAAATCGTCAAAAAATCTTTCAAATTTTATTCTAAATTGTCAAAAATTTGAGAATATACATCATGAAATATATACCTTTTTCATCTCCTCCAAATTTCTTCTTTTGATCGATTTGACCGGAGAGAAAACGATTTTGAATTTCAAATGTAATGAAGGAATTAACTGATAAGATTTAGGGAGTGAAAATAGGGAAATACTAATGGAGTGAAATAAGGAAGAGAAAATGTGGGTTTTGGGTGTGGAAAGTTATGTATTTGGAGGTTGGGGTTTTGGGAGAAAAATAAGGGATTTTAGTAGTATTTTGGAATGGTATGGAATAATAGAAATTATGGTAAACTAAAGTGTGGAAGGATGGGTATTCTTTAGCCAACAAAACAAAGGTTAAGGGTATTTCTAGAGCAAAAGGTAGAAGGAGAGTATTTTTTAGCCCATTTCCATTGGTTAGGGATATTTTTGAGTAAAAAAATTGGTTCGAGATATTTTTAGATAAGAAGGTGAAAGGATGGTACTAATAGGACTTTTTCCATCAGTGATGGATATCTATATCACGATCCAAGAACTCGAGTCATGAAGCCACCTACCATAACCCACTTGTATGTAAACCAATCCATATCCCGAAATGATGAATAGCAGGCATATTGAACAAAAGCAGCAACCAATGGGAATATACAAGCAATATAAAAGAATGCACAACAGAAAAAAGAAATAATATATATATATATATAAAAGATTCAATCCAACGACCTGGTGTAAATGAGTATAAGTCTCAAAAGTATACCAAAAAGTAAAAAGCTTGTCTCTAATACAAAAGACTAGTCAAATAACTAAATATAGATGGAGATGATTGAATTAGGATGCCATCAACTCACCCTTTATCTCTGAAGATCTCCACGAAGGCTCAAATCATTGTTGTCTACTGGCACTCAAATTTGCATCCAGAAAATAGATATAGAGTGCAACATGAGTACCAAAAAAGAGGTACCTAATATGCATCATAGGTCGACAGATCTTGGAAATTAAATACAATATGAAAAGCGAGGAAATAGACTGTGAGTAGAGGTCAGGTAAATGAAGCATTAATAGAAAGTTTAACTATATAGGTGACGACTTGTAAAAGAAACAAAATAATAAAGTAAAGAGGTTTTTTATAATCTAACTGGCCCCATAATCCTAAAAGTGACAATTGTGTGTAATTTGAAATTAAATTACTCAACAGACCCCATATGCCCAATGAGAACATAAAAAAGATAATGATAACACCTGCTAAGTCTAAAAGTATTCAAGAATTGAAAAGCCTGACCTCAGACTCAAACCGAGGCAATAGTATCTCGAAGAACCTAATAGAACCATAATACCAAGACTCGAACCCGACTAATAAAAGTGTACCCAAACTTGAATAGAGGCTAATAGAGATGTGCCCGGACTCAAACCATGACTAAAAGAGATGTTCCAGGGCCTCAAACCGTGGTTAAATAACTTTGAATGTCTCCAAATTGCAAACTTTTCTTCATGAGGGAATGTACCAAAGAGAAATACCACCATAAAAGTCACTAGGGACCCATTCAAGCTCAAACCCCAAGACCCGATAAAAATATCCAACAAAGCCCAAAATCACAAAAAAAGATATTGGACCAAAACACAAGAAATGTTATGGATGACCTTTCCTAAGAGATGAGTTGTTGCCTAGCTAAGGATACATACTATCATATCCAAGTTTACTATAAAAGTCTAGAGGGAGCTAAGCTGTCTAAAGTAATGTTGGAGGAAATCACTAGCCTACACATAGTGTATGTCCATGAACAAGACACCAATATCAATGCAACCACGAAAATAGCTATAACATAGCATGATACAACAACACACTCAAGGTAGATATGCTCAATTTGTCAAAAACTGCCCCAACATAAACTAACACATGAATTCTATCCACTAAACATGATATAAACTAGAAATGATAGAGAGGTCATAGTCTTATAGGAGATCAGTCCACCTATGATGCCTCGAATTAAGGTCCTTCTGACTTATAATATATTTCAAATTTGTGTTATCAGTATAGATCTCACATAAAATCCCGTATAAGTAATACCTCCAAATCTTACACGTAAAAATTACCACTGCCAACTCCAACTAACCAATGGTATAGTTTCACTTGTGCACGTTAAACTACCTCAATGCATAAGAAATCACATGACCATTCTCCATTACTAAACAACACAAACCTACACCAGATATGTCGTAATATAGAATGACAACGTTATCTATCAACTAGAAGAGTCATAATAAGAGCGGTAGTAAGCAACTCCTTGAGTTTTTAAAAGTTCAACTCACATTGATCTTATCACTCAAAAGGAACATTAAGGCTAGAAATCCGAGTCAATAGTGTTGCAATCTATGAGAAACCCTTTACAAACTATTTGTAGTAGCAAGCTAAACCGACGAAGCTTTGAACCTCTTTTGTTGAAGTGAGTCTAGCCCAATAACGAATAGCTTCAATCTTTGTTGGATCGATCATAATATCATCCTTTGACATGTGCCAAGAGAATACTATTGAGTCAATATAGAATTCCCACTTTGAGAACATGACATAAAGTGGTTGATCTCTTAAAGAGTGGAGCATCATTCTTAAATGTTGCTCATGCTCCTTCCTACTTCGTGCGCATACTAGGATGTCATCAATGAAAACTATTAATAAAGAGTTATAAGGCCCGAAAACATGCATCATGGAGTTCATGAATGTCGCTAAGGCATTGTTCAACCCAAGACATCACTAGGAACATATAATGATCAGATTGAGTCCTTAAAGTTGTCTTAGGGAAGTTCATTGCCCTAATCCTTAATTGATTATAATTAGATCTAAAAGAAATATTATAGAACACAATGACACCCTAAAGTTGATCAAACACATCATCGATATAAGGCATGGGGTACCTATTCTTCACTGTCATCTTGTTCAAATACCTATAATTGATACACATGAATAGAGATCCATCATTCTTCTTCACAAATAGAATTGGGGAACCCCAAGGTGAAACACTCAGTTGAATGAATCCATTACCCAAGAGATCCTAAAGTTGATCACTGAGCTCGTTGGGCTCTAGAGGGTCCATACACTAAGGTGTAATAGATATAGGACTATTTTCTTGTATGATGTCAATAGAAAATTTAATGTCATGCTCCGAGGGAAGGCCAAGTAGATTGGTAAGAAAGACATCCACAAATTTATACATAATAGATATTGAATAAATTGTAGTGCCCTCCCTTCTAACCTCCTGCACATATACAAAATAGGCTAAACAGCCGCTAGATACCAAGCACATGAACATAAGAAATAATCTAGTTACACTACCAGAAGGATAAGGCCACTAGAAGCTCACACTCTGTCGAGTCAATCTGGTCAAAGAAGATGCAATAGTGGAGAAGCTCTAAACAAATAATCTGTAATAGCCTTCAAGTCCCAGAAAAACTCTGAATCTCAATAACTAAAGTAGGCCTAGTCCAACCTCTTACTGCCTTAATCTTGGCCAGATCCACCCGAATACCCTTCTTGCATACCACGTGTCCTAACAATGCAACAAAATTAAGCCAAAACTTGCACTTTGAGAATTCGGCATATAACTTCTCTTCCCTTAATCTCTAGAGCACAATACTCAAACGCCGATCATGGTCCACTTCAGTCTGTACACAAAGATGTCACCAATGAATATTATCATAAAGGAATCCAAATATGATCGGTACACCCCATTAATCAACACCATGAACGCTACAGTGTCATTAGTCAAATTGAAAAACATCACTAGAAATTTAGAGTGCTCATAATTAGTTCTAAAAGATGTCTTTGGGATATCCAATACCCTAATCTTCAACTGATGATAGCCATACCTCAAATCGATCTTAGAAAACAAAGTTGCCCTTGAAAGCTGATCAAATAAGTCAACAATAAGAGGACGAGGATACTTGTTCTTCACTGTCACCTTGTTCAACTGTAGATAATCAATACAACTTCTCGTGGTTCCATCCTTCTTATTCACAAACAAAACAGGAGCAACCCATGGAGAAACACTAGTAGGAATGAACCCTTTACTCAATAATCATTGACCTCGAATAAATGAGATGAACTTTCAAGGATAAGAACCACTAGAATACATCCATTCAATTCACGAGACACCTAATGTTGATAAGGTCACAATCTTAGAATAAAAATCAAGAATAACATGATGAGAGAAGAGCCAATCCATACCCAAGATAATATCAAAGTCTACCATCTCCAAAATGATCAAGTATACCAAGTATCATACCCAACGAAAGAAATAAGACAGGATCGATACACTCAATCCACTACCAAAGACTAACACACATGGTTAGAAACATTAATTAGGCAAATGCATGCTGTCAAACATCATATCAAATCCAATAGAAAAATAGGTAGACATAGATGAAAAGGTAGACCTTGAATCAAAGAGTACATACGCACATGTCGATAGCAAACTGGGACGATATATGTTATCATTGCATCAAAAGTCTCGACTTAACTCCTCCCTAAAAAAGTATAACACTATCCCTCTCGACTACCTATGGTATGAGTAGAACCCCAACCTTTACTCTTTAGAGCTATAGCACCCCTCAACTAGATGAAGATTGGAATGGAGAATTGCTTGAGATTGAATCTTGAATCCGAATTAAAGCTTCGTGCTTGGAATGAACTCCTTTGGAAAAAAATTGTCCAACACTATCAAGAAAGCTAACTCATAGAGCGCTCCTTCCAGTTCCTTGTGTGCTGGGAGATATGCCCCTTTAAAGTTGACCCTCCCTAACGAATTTTGATACGGGAGGCACCCCCGAATAATCTCTGAGCTAGAGTAGTTGAATAAGTATGCATGAGAGACACAAACATGGTTTCAGCCCCGAGTTGGTTTGCAAAGGAAATTTTGAACAATATTCAACATTTCTCTTGGATCTCAATACCTATAACAAGACCTCAACATGGAAAGATAAATGTTGTTATGAATCGGATGATCTACCATGGACAAATCGGAACTCAATATGCATGCAACCATATGATCCTCGGGTTATCTTCCTCTAATTGCCTATCAACATGAGGGCATGAAACTATTTGAATAACTTTAAACCACTAACCTAGGTAAAATCCGAAAAAGATTCTATTAACTCATCCAGGAGAACTCTAAGCCTCATAGCCTCATAAGGCATCATACAAGATAAGGTAGTACCTAAAATCAACATAACACTTACTCTCATATGAAATTACCACATACCGGTACCTTCATCCCAAAAATTCTTCCAAGTCAACCCTAGTAGCATCCTTTTCTAAGGCCGTCACTAGGATATCACTCAAGATCTCATATGAATCTACCAACCGGTCTAGATTGCGCCAATTCACTAAACCACATAAGGTGAGAATTCAAGCAAACCTATCTCATAAACGTCAAGGACACTCAATAACCTTACCATCTAAGCATATTATCCCGCATTGGGGTAAGCCTAAACTATCTCATTACACAACATGATTCTCAAACCAATGAGGATCTCACTCCTACCTCTTTTAAAGGAGCTTAATCACTCAACATCTCTAGGTACCACTTAAGAATCACTATTCGTCAAAATCCAACACATCATAAAACTCATAAGGACTAAGTTGAGTTATACTAATCACTCACATATGGCCATAACTAAACCTATGAATATTAAGGACGACAAAAAAAAAAAAAAAAAAAAAATTCGCGATATTCTCTTTATCAAGTCACGAAAGACAAGTATTACTAAGATTACTCCTACAAGGTTCATCACCTTAGATAACTCCTTTATAAACTCTAGAGGATCTTCCTCTATCTTTGGCCCATGGAATTTCCGCAATTCAATAAAACATAAAACACATACCGGAACCCTTAAGATCCACTACCACTCACTCTTTGAGACTTACGGGTAGACATCCTTTCTTGGTTAAACCTTAGAGGAACTTAGAGGAATTTTGACCAAGAAACCTTTCTCTTTTTTTTTTTCACTAAAGTTGGATTAAGACAACTCTAGACCATGTCAACCCTTATCACCACTTTTGGTAGGGTCTACCAACCAACTATGCCTAGGTATTATCTAAGCACCCTACTTAAGTGACCATACTTAGGATCAATCTTAAAATACAACAACTAACCCTTTGAAGTTGGTCAACACTTATACTTCTTATTCACTTATATAAAAATCATATTTAGTAGGACATAGTATATGTGTAGTGAGTGACCATCAATATAGTATTTCCAAGGTCCCGACCCCTAACCGGAGGCACTGAATCTCTAGCTAGAGTAGTTGAATAAGTATGCAGGGTCCTGAGTTGGTTTGCAAAGGAAATTTTTGAACAATATTACTTGGATCTCAATACCTATAACAAGACCTCAACACAGATAAATGTTGTTATGAATCGGATGATCTACCATGGACAAATCGGCCAGAACCATATGATCCTCAGGTTATCTTCCCTCTCTCAACTATTTGAATGGATGCTTGAATAAGACAGAGACACTGAAAGAAGCTACTACCTTTATGTGAACCTCTACCTTCAGATGAGGCACCAAAATTCTGACTTGATGATCAGGCTCTCTTGGGGTACCCAAACTCTTCGATAACCATCAACTTTTCTTCCTTAATTGTACTCACAATAGACTGGTAGGATTCCCCTTCTCTGGCTACTCTGAACATACAAGACATTATGGAGAAAGTCAACCTTCTCACAAACCTGCAAATTCTCTCCACTTCATCTAGAAGAATAGTCATGGTGAGCCTGGATAGCTCAAAGAAATAAGCCTCATTCTCAGTCATACACAAATTTTCATATGTCAAGCCCTTTAACCTCAATTGTCTCTTTGTCTCTCTCAAGCTCCAAGGGATGAAGCAGTCCTGGAAAGCATAGGAGAATGTATTCCACTTTATTGGAAGAGATCAAAATGGTCTAGACCTCACAACAGTCCTCCACCAATCTCTAGATGGTCCACAAAGTAGGAGTGCAATAAAACGAATACCATGAGCATCCACCATACGTATTGCCTCAATCATCTCATGTCACAAAGATAAGAACTTGTGAACATCCTCGCTCTTTACACCCCAAAGCTAAGAGGGTTTCACCTTCTGAAACCTTTGATACCAATGTTGATCAACTGTTGTCGGTTAAATGTCTAGAGAAATTTGTGCACCAACATTCAGTGTAGGAACCATCAGTGGCCGACCCACTTGATCAAGAATAAGCGGAGCCTGATGTTGTCGACTTGGGGTCTGTGTCCCTATCCTCATCTAAGAACCCTGTGGTGTGCCTATCGCACCATACTAAGAAAAGTTCTTTAACACACCCCACATCATCAAAAAAGTATCTTGAAACAATGTAGCTATAAACTTAAGAGGAATGTGGCCCTCAGCAACCTCAAGTGTGGCTCTAGAGAGACCTCTCAAGCTCAACCTCTAGGTCGTGCTGCTTTAGAAGCACAACTTCTAGTTGGTGCTACTCTACGAGCACGAACTCAAGATTAGGCTCTACTTCTACCCTTAGCTGGGGTCTCAACAATTGCCTTAGGACTTCCTCTTATCTACCATTGGAAATAGAAGCTCTGGTCCTTGAGATCTTCCTAAACAATATGCAGAAACTCAACACTTGAAGGTAACCATGCATGATAAGAAAGAACCAAAAAAAGAGATATTCCTAACCATCTTCATAGCCTCTCAAAAAAAAGCATAACTGTCTCAATACAATTCCTCGAGACTCTAATTAGACTTGGGTTGTACACATATGAGACCTGAACCTGGGTTCTGATACCATTAGTCACGACCCAAAAATAGATGTACTGGCACTTGTCTATTCCCACCAAAATAAGTCAGTCTCAACCTAATGAAACGAAGGAAATGCAAAAAATAAAACAAGAACAAGATAACATTGAAAAACTTATTCATTTTATTATAACCCTAAAAACCTGGTTGTAACGTCTACATGCTACTAATATATAAAGCGGGGAAGTAAAAGATAATTACAAGTATCAATGTCTTTGTTTCTCAAATAGAACAAAACATAAAAGAAGTAACAAGAGGTCCTGCAAGGATGACAATCAACTGCCTCTCAAAAGTCATTTGACAAGCCTCAGAAATTAGAGACAAAGAAAAGGAATCACACCATACCGGGCTCGGAACCTACACAAGTGTAGAAGCGAGAAATGAATACCAACCATCACGATACTCATCAAGTAACCTATAAACAAGGCAAACTATATAGAAATCAGGTACTCCTTTCATCCTAACCGAACCTCCTAAAACTACAACCTGCTTAAAAATTAGCCTAACCTAATAGTTTCACAATGAACAATTCACAAGGCTTAACCACACAGTCCAATAGCCACACTTAAACAACAAACATGTATCAAGTATGCCAATCACAAGTAAGAAGTAGATCAATCACAAGTAGCAAAAAGATCAATCACAAATAAAAAAATCCATCAAATCACAATAGTCAACTTTTGTCGGAACCATTTCTCTTAGGCACAATATCAGTAGCCAAAATTATTTTCCTTTAGCTTTATATCATATTACTTGCCTAAACCATTTTCCTTCAGCGCATTATCACTATATGGAACCATTTCCTTTTGGCTTTATGTCATATCACTAACCAGAACCATTTTCCTTCGGCTTTATATCACATGTCTCTTCACGGTGTACAACAATCAATGCAAATGAGAAATTTTACACTATAAGGGAGAGATAAAAACTCAAAATATTCAAGTCCACATTAACACTATCAAAGCATTTCATCAATCAACCAAATCGGGTCTACAACGAGGCAATTCACAAAGAATTATGATCAACATGTTGCCTTTTCATTATTCCCGTTATTATTAATTTAGATTAGCTAAGTGGCACAATGAACCCATCACCTAATTCACATTAATCTCCAATACATACAATGAAGGAAAATACACTATTTTACTAGATTTACAAGGTTTAGAAGATCACTTGCCTCAATTCAATCAAATAGTCAATCGAAGACTTGAGCCTTCCCTTTCTAAACAATGTACGAAGTCATACAATCTAATTCAAACAAGTTATCAAAATAATATTCTGGAAATAATAATACCCTTATTATACTCTTGAGAATTGGGTCAATTAACTCAAAAATCAAATTCCAAACTTGAGGTTTGAATCCAAAAATTTTCACTTGAAAATATTTCCCTAGCTATTTGGAACTCATTGGCCAACATTATTTCCAAAAATAATAATAATTAAAATTAGTTCACAATCACCATTTTTGTTTACAACTCAAGTTCTTGAAAAACCTTGCCACTTGCCAATCAAAATCTCAAGTGTTGATGTTTTAAAATCCACAAATGAGAAAAAGGAATTGAAGTTTTAGGGTCACAAAAGCCTAAAATAATGATTTAGCACAAGAAATTTATTTTTAAATTGAAAATGGGGGTTAAAGCCAAACGTTTCTACTAAAAACCCCTCAAAATGTCGCAAAAGTGACCACTGGTTTGCTAATGCAAAGCCTGGAAAAATATCGACTTCGCAATCATCAACAAAGCTTCACTTTCATGAAGGTTGCAAAAGAAAACAATTCAATGCGAAAGCGAGGGTTAGGCCGGGGGCACCTATTGCGATTTTGAAATGGTCCTTGCTAACGCGACCATCACGGACAAAGACCTCTTTGTGATTGTGAGACTTGTAGAAACTAGAACACAACCAACACTTAAAACATCGAAAGGAACTCTGGGATTTTTTGGAACCCTGTACACACAAACTATATATGAAAATTAACTATACTGGACATTTTAGATTCAATGGAGCAGTTGAAACACCAATCCAAGGTCTCCTTGACCCGAAACTCGTGAAAGTAACAAGAAAGTTACATAACGCCTAAAAAGACTAAATCAAGCTCGTGACCTCTGAAAAATCAACCAAGACCTCACTTATTCCTAAGATTATCCTATGAATGCAACAAAACTCTCGAAATTCGGATCTGAGTATCTCAACCCTGAATGTTGACCAAAGTTAAACCAAGCCTAAAATTTCACAAATTTCCAAGTTAGGACCTCCAATATTCCAAAAGACACTGAATCAAAAACCAAAAACTCTCTTAAACTAATTCCACAATGGCAAACATTCTTGGTTTCTCCTATGGGGGAAGCAATTAGTCTCTCAATTTACTGAATAATTTTGACATCAATGGTGGTCTATCTATGATCACAAATCTTATATCCTTCCTCCACTAGTTTGTGAAGAATATGATGTTTTTTAATGAGCACAAAATTCCTATGTTCTTAAAATTTCCCAAAGGTTTCACATTATGTGGATATAGTCCTTGAAATTTGCATTCCACAAACAAGATGGACATAAAGGACTCTCATTATTATCCCTCCAAGGTGATTTCAAAATGTATAAGAGTTGGAACCACTCAAAATCTTATGTACCAGAAGTAGAAAAATGGTTCTTGTGCAGCCCAGGACATATGACCAGAATAGATACCACTAAAATTTCATTCTTGCAACAAAAATCCACTTTCAAATTCTAAAATTTTCATAATTACTACACAAATGACATTTCTCCTCTGAAAAATATTATAAAACTCCATTAAGAGGCCAAAGTTAGATTTTTTTGTTACGACATTCGAAGCAAAATATAAATTATGGTCTCCTATTCCATAGAAACCAATATAACATATGACATAATAGAATAATTGCGATAGAAATGCAGATGAGGAAGAGAGAAAAGGATAAGCAGAAAGCTAAGTTAGAGAATATTGGCACAAGGAAGAATCTTCAAGAGCTTGAAGTTGAAAGGAAGAGAGACAATCTCAAATTTAAATGAGTATTAAAAATACATTTTCTTATTTTGGATAAAACATTCCTTTCACTTTCCATAAGTTCTAGCAATCCAAGTCATATAAAAAAAATAGTCCCTGGAAATTAAAATTAAAGATTGCAACCACTTGAGAAAAAAACCTTTCACTGTAGAAAGTCATTATGATGAGTTCAAGTTGTTACTTATAACATTAGCTTATCATGATGATGATTCACTTTGAAAAATTTTCTATTCCTTGAAACTTGACACTTGGTGTCCCTGCCACCTGCATATGTAGAAAATTACTTTCTATTTCAAATAAGTAAAGAGTAGTAAGCAAAGTTCAATAAAAGCACAAACCTGATCAACAAAGTAAACTTGATCATACTCACTTCCCTGTTCATTAGGTAGGATCAAACTTGTAGCTCTAATATCCTGATAGAGATCATCCATATTATGGAAATTCAAATACGCATCAAAATTTTCCCACTCATTTAAATCACTTCTATCATTAGCACTCGTATTTGATGTCGCAATAGTATTACTTGGTACAGACATGTTTTGTTCACCGATGTATTGCTGGAAATTAGTATTTGCTGCTTCCGATCCATTGATTATCACATTTCCACCATTCACATCAGTCATCATTGCACTAGTTGAATTTGCTATTACATAAGCTTGATTGCGATCCAAGCTGTAATCATTTTGAGCCTGACAATGCAAGTTGTAATCATGATGATCCCCACTATTAAACGCCATGTAAATATTACTATTAGTGCTCCCAATAATTGGGCCTTGCAAATCAAATAACGGGTCATTTTATTGTTGTAGCCTACCACCATCATTATTTTGGACCGACAAAAATGGGCTGAGGTAGTGTTGTTGAACATTAAGTTGTGGGTGATAGAGTTGTTGCTCAGTTGAACTAGCATAAATATTGTTGGTATTAACTGGTGAAAACTTTGGGTTTCCATGTGTTTGATTTGATACATTTGTTTGAAGATCAGGTATTCTTCCAACTATTCTATGGCTACTTCGTTCAATTCTTTGTTGGGAACCACTTGATGATCCCTGTCGAATATATTTTTGCTCTTCTAAAGGTCTCCTTTGGTTTATACAACATCTCTGAAAGGCAAAAAATCAAAGAAAAATTGGACTATGAATTTATTTATCATCGTAACTCATATTTTGAGGTGTGTTTGAAATAAGTCATTTTTAATAGAAAAAATTTGTTTTGGTTAACACTAAATGAAAAAAATCTTTTCAGATAAATATTGATGATAATATTATTTCAATTAATAGTCGCTATGAAAAATAGTACAAATTAGCATCGAATAACACTGTTCTAAGCATGCAATGAAAGTAATTGCTAGTCCTCAATAATTAGTTAGTGGTTTTATAAAACTTTTGAACACTAAAAATCATAATAATTTCCAACATTTATACGCAACAATGATAAAAAAAGTTAAATTTTATCCCGATAAATGCTTTTTGATAGACCAAAAACATAACTAGTGAAGTCTTATCAAGTAGGGACTTGTCGGGAGGTAGCTAAATGACTTTTTTATATATATAAAATTAATATTCACATAATTATAGTAAATGGATCTCACAAGTGTTGATGAAAAATCATCCCAGGCAAAATATTTTCTAGTAACCAATAGTACAATAAAATAATTTGATAAAAAATGTATTTTTCCAAAACAAATTCCCCCTTACCGAAGACGTACATACGTGTGTGTGTATATATATATATATATATATATTAAATTGAAAATAGCCTACAAATGTATAATATGTATGATTAAATATAATCCATATATAATGAAGATATACCAATTAATAAAATATAAACAACAAGTTTGTTCAGCTATTCGTGTGAAGACCTTTAAATCTTTTTAAAGATGTACCTGAAGATAATTGGCAACATGCATCCTAGTAAGACCTGGCACATTCATTATCTCGAGTATCTCTTTTGGTAAGCAACCTACATGATCAATTAGAATGCAACTTTAATTTAATCACTAGAACAATTTTCTTAGATCAATATGAGGTACATGTAAATAAAATAATAACTGTACATTAACTCCAAACAATTTTAACGTACGTTAGCTATAAGTATGAATCTCATTATTCATTTCACTACAAATATAGAAACTAATTGAAGAGAATTAATTAATAACAAGGTAAACTTTCGTCCTTCACCAAGTCGTTGTGTAGCTTCCTTGAATTTTTCATGAAGATTCGCGGTCCATTCTATGTTAGTCCTTTCGCTTCAAAGTCTTCTCAATAGACGTACTTATCTTTCTCCTATGTCAATCACTTTTTTGCCTTTTCTACTTCTCTTGCTCCTCAAGTTGTATGTTCCTCTTTCAGTCTCATAAATATTATTACTTTGTTACTCATAATTAATAGACATAATCTTCTCTCCAACATGTTCTTTATTTCCCTCCATATTTTCATTAACAATACTATCAACATATTTCACGTGATCTACTTTTGGATCTAGTCCTTCTTTCACTTTTTCTTCTGGTATTTTCTTCCTTAATACAAATTGCCACAAGTATTTCAAAATATTTTCATCAAGTGACTTTTCCAGATATAGGTATGTTCCATTGTCAAAAGCCTTCTTTGCAAAGAGTTCATTGTGTTCATCACATACAACTGCACAATTATTTTGAGAAGTTCGCAATTAGAATTAAATTATATTATACATCATGTGAATACTTAATTTTGTGCGAATTTTATATATTGTAACAGTAATATTCTGACAATAGAGTTATATTTCCTATCACTAAACAAAAAAGTATGATAAGGATTGTATAACTTCTATGTTTAAACAACAAAAATCTTCACTTATTGCGTTAACGACGGTTTATTAAGAGTTATTTTAGGTATGTTTGGACTATTTAGCGATGGATTTCACAGTTTCTTTTTTTTGGTAGTGTATTTATTAAAATAAATAATTTTAACCACCTGAACATTAAAAACATAAAAGATATCCATGTCATATCCATCTAAAAAATATGTGACTAGTTAATTTCATTTATATTAACTAAATTTATTTATTGTAAGAGTAATGTAATAAAATAACCATTTATTATACATAAACTATGATTTAGCAACGAATTATTTTTGTTGGTGAACAATAATAATCTTATTTAATGATGACTTATATTAAATTCACTTAGCTACAAACTATTTAACAACAAATTAATGATGAACTTCAGAGCTAGTTATTTAGTTTAGTGTGTTAACTAAAATGACTGACCTTATCCACTATAACAATAAGATGAAAGATAGAAGAAATACTTAGACAATATCTAAGGCATCAACTTGTTTGAAGAGTTTAAAACAAAGCGAATCCGGTGAAGGGACATTGATTATCATCACATCAACTTTTTCCTTTCCTTTTGAGAGAATTGATATTGCAACTGAAACCCTATCAACTGTTGTAACTGGATATATCCATGCATTTTCGAAGTCAGTGATGAACATGGAAAGGATATATACACATTTATCCTCATGAGGATCTGCTTATTTCTCTTTCAAAATTCAATTATGAAGTTTAATGTGATATTGGTACACTTTACCTTATTCAATTGCATAGATTGATCAACTTGTATTGTAACCGATGCGCGAAATATAATTAGTCAGATTCACATAAAACAATTATAAATAATATTAATTTATGCTAAATAATTTGATTATATAGAATATCAAAGATCCTAGAGGATACTACTATTTATTCTAATTTATTTAATGATTTGTCAAAAACAAATAATCACTAAA
This sequence comes from Solanum commersonii, assembly GCA_029007595.1. Lineage (NCBI taxonomy): Eukaryota > Viridiplantae > Streptophyta > Magnoliopsida > Solanales > Solanaceae > Solanum > Solanum commersonii. The sequence goes on from JAJTWQ010000125.1 coordinate 546,524, forward strand.
TAGATAAAATACTATTGAGGCAAGATATAATAGGATAAAGGTTCTGAGATAATTGTACTTCATGAATTTGTAACTAAGAAATTTGAAGATTTAGAAAATTATTGTAATGGATATATCAATATACTCTAATGTTATAAGTTTACTTATCTATTGTCCTAAAAATGACCTTTTATGTGTTGACATCAATAGGATAACTAATCCAATTGATTTGAAGGTAATAATTGAAAGCAATATATGAAAGCCACGTGTTATTACTTGTCTCATATATGATAATATTATTTTTATTATTGATTGAGAATCGTATTTATGTGTGGTGACAAAACTACAAGGCTAAAAGAAATATGCGAAAAAAAGAGTCTTAAACTATTACAGAATATTGAGCTTCAAATTGACAAAATACTCTTCTAGAAAAATGAATTACCTATTATAATAGTACTTAATGGATTATAATGAGGGTATACTTCTACGTCTAGTATCTAACATGAAATTCTAACCCATTATTTAGGCATCAACTTTGTGTTTTAGTTATTTATAGAAGTTGAAAACGAATTTTCAAAAAGCTTCTTTATTCTATCATTTTGACTGTTATTTATTTACTTTTGTTTGTACTACAGAATTACTTGTTTTATGCATATATATTATTGGTACCTACTAAAGTATCTTGCAAATATATTCAATTCAAAATGATTTAATACACCTTGAATGTGGAGCAATCAATCAATACTAATAAAATAACAGACTTGAACTAAACATTATTTTTTTCCAAAAAACACCAAAAAATTGTGGGGTTTGGCTACTAAAATTGTCAGTTATATACTTGTTTTTGCGAGGCAAAATAGTTCAACAGTTTCATCGTTCTAAGATAGTTTTCGAGTATAGTAAGATAATTTTAGCATTTTTCTAGTTTTTTCAAAAATTCTGAAAATTGTCTATTGTCTTACCAAATTTAAGTAGAGGTAGTAATCAAATGATTGTTAGGGTTGAGCCAAAGTGAAAAATAATATGTGAAACTTAGCCATTAAATTATATTTAATTTTTTTATTTCAAATTAAGGAAAAAAATATTTTAAAATTTAACGTGGACGTGCTCAAAAGGATGAAATAAGATACATATATTTTAAATAATAAAATAAATTATTTAAAAAAGGAAAAAGAATCTTTTTGATTACAAAGAGGGGGATGAGAAAAAAAAACAAAAGAAAGGTTAAAAGAAAACGATAGATACATCAACTCTTATCATGCCCTCTCTTCCTCTTTATCCCCCCCCCCCCCCCCCCCCCCGCCGCATTACCCTAATCTTGTGCCTCCATCACTCAAGTGAATCTAGTTTTTTCTAAGTTTAGAGATAGATTTGTAAAAATCAAAAGATCTACACCTTAAAAATAATTTTTGAGGGTTTTAATTCATCTTTTCGTACAACTCTATGACACTCTAGGTCAATTGACAAAGAACAATTTTCTTCTTTTTTCTATAAAAACACCAAGTGAAACACATATGTAAGTTGATTAAATAATTAAAATTAACATAAAACTATTGCTCACTCTCTCCCCTTTAAAAATCATAATCTTTGTGGAAGAAGTTAGACGAGTGTGTGTGACATGCTTATAGAAAGAACAAAAAATACATAATCTTATTTATATCTTTATAACCATACAAAATTCATTTTTTTAACTAGTAAAACAACATAAACAAGCATAGAAATATTGTTAAGACAACAAGGAAAAGAGAGATCCTAGATTTAAAAGATAAACAAAATCTAAAATGGGAACGATGCTAAAATCACAGATGAGATATAAACATCATATCAATTAAATCATCGAAAAGAGGAAAACCATATAAAATTTAGTTATATAAAAGAACAAAAGTTATGAGTTTTGTATAGGTTTTTAAGAGATGTTACCTTTATATTCATTGGATTCCAACATATCAGTCATCTTAGTAACCAACTTTGTGCCATGGTGTACATACATCACACAGATTTCTTCAACCAAGCCACAAAAAAGAGTTGTCATAGCATTAATTATTTCTTCAACGATTTGAGAATTATCCTCTTCTGACAAAACAATCAGGAGATACAAAAATCTAATTTGTTATATAAAAGGTTTAATTTAATAGAGAAATGACTAACTCTTTTGGTAGGTGTGTTAACCATACATATAATTGTAATTAAATACCAGATAGCCACTAAAACTTGGAACAATTTATAAATTAAACACCTAAACTTAATTAGCCACTAAATTGAATTTTTACTTGGTAGATACTACAAATAAAAATAGAGGGAACACTGAGAGAAGTAAAACTTAAAAGTTAATTGATCTAGAAAATCGAGGAAAATCCAACCATGTCCGTCAATTTTTTTAAATTTAAGTAATCTTTTAATGATCGATGGACTTAAAGAAAACTAACGAGTATTACTTATTTCTTTTTTGAAAAAATGCACAAAAACTATAAGATTTTTTTTTTATTTGAAAGAGAGAACTAATGCAATCCCTCTGTTATTTTTTTTTTTTTTTTGCAAAGACGTCAGTATTTGAAGTGAAAATTACAGTTGATAGTACAAATAAAAATAACAAATTTTTCATTGAAGAGTATGAGTGATCGAATATGAAGGACAATTTTTATTGATAATATTATTTGTCTTTATTTTGTATGTATCTTTCATTATCTTTCTTTATTTTGTATTATCTTTCCTTCTTTTGTATAAATAATTAATTTCATTATATAATTTTTTGAGATGGTTTGGGCATGTGAAGATGACGTATGATGACAGGTAGATTTGCACTTATTTGACATCTATTTAGCTCAATATTTGTATCCTCAATGTCTAATTTTATTTTATTATGATAAAATGTTGATGATTTGATGCTATGAATGCAAATGGATAAGGCATGGATTGATGTTTAAAGGAATGCCCAAAAATGCAAAAAGAAGTGCAAACCATACGTTGTTGATCGCTTAACAAGAAGGAAGGATCTCCAACTAAGCACGACCTCACACAAATTAATAGTGCATAACACTTGTGTCAATCAAATTAGGTCGGTGGACTCCAATAGAGAAGGCGATGGGCCAAATGAGAAAGGAGGCCTTGATAAACATCGCTTAAAATAATAGTGTCAAAAAGAAAAGAGTGATTGCTCTGAAGATGAACCAAGGTGATTCTCAGTCATTTGTCGAACGTCAAAGGCTGACTCAATCGAGTTCGCCTACTGAAGTTCAAGCACCTTAAGCCTAGAGCATTAAAAGACGAGTTGAGGAGTAAGAGGTAATTCACTGAACTAGCTCGGGTAGACTAACTAATGTCACCGATTGAGTCATGTATTAGATTTTGAGGCCTAATTTTTTAAAATTATAAATAGCTCAAAAGAAAGTAAAGAACGGATCATTAGAGTTTGTATGGAGAAATTAGGTTTGAAATAGAATTTATAGAGAGAACACTTTACTTTCATTAAGTACACTTTTTACCTTTTGGGATTTTGATGAGTCTGAGATTTGGACTCATTAAGGGCTTTGTTTAGATAGATTTAGTGTTCTCAAATTCTTAAGTTATGACAATAATTGATGTTAAATCCTTGATTTTCAGGTATATGGATTGAAGAACAAAGCAAGGACACTAACATGCAAAAAGGAACAAAACAAGCTGAAGAAATGAAGAAGGGCGAGCCTGAGGATCGCCAAGAGTACTCTGTGTGTCGCCGAGCGGCTAATAAGACCGTCTAAAGTTCCATTGTGCCAAGCCCTATAGGAAAGAACCAAATTGGCGATGAAAGGGATAAGTCAACGGATCGCCGAGTGGTTCCGTGAAGCCAAGATAGATCACCCAAAGTTACAGCCCTTGAGGATGCTGAGTACCAAGGAAAAAGAGCGATAGAAGAGACCAAAGGGCGGCTCGTCGAGTGGTTCGGAGAGCCCGACTTACTTCGCCAATTGACTCTTCGCAGAACATTTTTGGAAACTATAAATACATTTTTGAATATTTAGTTTAGTATTATTTACCTTTTAGAACAACTTATTATCAAGTTTTGAGCATCTTGAGACAGTTTTCTTGAGTTTTCCTTAGTTTTGAGGGATTGAAGAAATTTACTTTTTAGAAATTTGAAGTGGATATTTGGGATTCTTCAAATTGGAGCATTGAAAGGATGAAATTACTCTTACCCAGTTGATGGATAATCAATTTGGTAACTGTTTTTACCTTTTTATGATGTCTAGCTAAAACCCCAATTCTTGGGGTGTGGTCATGTGATTATGGGCTAATTTAGTTTATGGGTATTTCTAATTGTTAGTTTAAATGCTAGTTGGAAGTGAGTTTAACAATTAGTTATGGTTTAATTTAAGAATTGTAGTTGCAAATGCAGTTCTATGTTTGTGTTCTTGGCTTGCTCGAGAGAGTGATTTTGGAACTAAAATTATTGATTGATGGTTCGTGGGTATTGGGTTGACGTGGGTTCAGCTCGAGAGAGTGAATCCTAAATCCAATCCCACATATTCAGCTTGAGAGAGAGAATGGATGAAGGTGTGGGATGCCCTTATTTTGCATGCTTGTTGATGTTCGAGAGAAATCACTTGATTCGGGGTAAATTGTTCGAGAGAAAGTTTACCTGCACTATAGCCTAGCCTACACATTAATATCTAGCTATTTTCTAATTGTTGCAATTACCATATGTTTATATTTGCCTATAATTGATAACATCCCAAGAACCCATCTCATTATTGTTAATTCGTATTGTTTGTGACTGTTAATCAAAACCAAAATCCCTATTTGACACTTGTGTCATTCCTTTATTTGAATAATGTCTTTATTCAATAATTTCTATTTCTATAACTGATTTGACCATGTTCAGACTTTCCAATCGAATCTGAAACACATACTACTCCTTATGGGATTTGACCCCTACTCATTTAGTTGGGTTATATACTAATCTACGATCGTTGACGCTTAGAATTGCATTAAGTCTCTTTGAAACATTAATTAATCAAAATTATGGCGTTGCTGGGGAGTGGTGTTTTTTGAAATTCTTTTGGTGAAGTTGAATTGTGTTCTTGTTAGTCATAGAAGAATCTACTTACTTTTAGTTTTGGTTTTTGTGTTGCTGGTTTAAAACAGAAGAAATGATTGTGAACGGAAGTAATGGTAGCCAAGTGGGCCACCAAGATGACATCAGAAATCTCAATGAACCGAATGTCAATAGCCCAAATCTAGTGGGTGGAGTTGGTGCCATTCGCTTGCCTCCAGCTGAAGGAAACGCTCTGTTTCACATTACAACCACCATGTTACAACTCTTACAATTGAAAGGGTTGTTTGGTGGGCTGGCTCATGAGGATCCCCATGAGCACATAAGGAACTTTGTTGATGTTTGCAGACCATTCTCCTTTAAGAACATAACTCAAGAATTGGTCCGGTTGAGGTTGTTTCAATTTTATCTAATTGGAGAAGAGTGCAAGTGGTTGATTGAGTTGCCAAGAGATTCTATCCCTTTGTGGGAAGAGCTCATTATGACATTTCAAATGTGATTCTTTCCTTCTTCAAAGATGATGACTCTTTGGGACAACATCAAAAGCTTCAAGCGTTTGGAGGGTGAGCGAATCCATGAGACTTGGCTAAGGTTTAAGAAGTTGGTGCAGCAATGCCCAACTCATGGATTGCCCGATAATGTCTTGCTGCAGTACTTTTACAGAAGCCTTGATTCAGTGAACAAGGGAGTGGCTGATCAACTTTGTCCGGGTGGTTTAATGCAACAACCTTATGGGATAGCATCCCAGCTCCTTGATGGTATGACCATGATTAATCGGGCATGGTACACCTGTGAAGATCATGTATCTTCTCTTACTTACAAGTTGACAAAAGAGCAGATTGAAAAAGATCAAGAGAGAGACCAAAACATGGCAAAGATGATGACCCAGCTTGACATCTTCACCAAGAATGTCATGTTTGCTGGTACTAGGAGTGCTAATGTTGTCTGTGTTTGTGGTGTAAACGCCAAATAGGCCAAATTTGAAGCATTGTACAATGAGGAAGTGAACCTCCTAGCCAACCAATAAGGAGATTATCGTGCAAACTACCCAAGGCCGAGTGGTAACCAAGTTTGGAATAGAGATGAGGGCTGGAGAGGCCATGATAGAGAGTGGCGTGATCGAAATGCCACTTGGAAGGAAAGAGATGGGGAGAAGGATAGGTATGTTCCTCCCCATGAGTGTCAAAAGCCCAAAGATTATGAGGGTGGTCGGATTGAGGATATGCTTTCGTGTATTCTCAACAAGGTTAAGGGTTCGATATAGGTTTGAAGGAAATGAAGGAAGACATATCGACTCTCAACCAGACGGTGACCACTCATTCTGTCTCTATCAAGCAGTTGGAGACCCAAATGGGTCAAATTTCTTTACATTTAAACCCAAGACAACAAGGGGGTTGCCTAGTGATACTATAGTAAACCCTAAAAACAAAGCTTGAGTGGGTACTTGCATCGTGCCACGATGTTAACTAAAGCTCTTCTTGGGAGGCAACTCATGTTTTTAATGATTTGTTTTAATTTTGAATAACGGGTGTTGATTTTGCATATGGAAAAGTGGAATGTGTTTGAAAAATGCAGGTTGGCGAGCCAAGAGTCTAGTTGATGACTTGCCAAAGGGGTCAGCAAGCCCGACTTGGACTGTCGTTGGACTCATAAAAATCACAGTGAGGGTCTGTAAAACTCAGCGAGCCTATAGACGAGTCAATAATTTGCCGAACAGGTCAGCGAGCCCGACTTTGTCCGCCGTTCGGACCCCAAAATCAACTAGAGGTCTTGTAAAACTCAGCGAGGTAAGTAACCACTCGGCGTGTCACCGAGTGGTTTGGCGATGATGACTAATATTGCCGAAAGGACCGCGAATTGAACGGTTTTAAAGGCCAGAGATTTAAAATTTCAAACACTTCCACATTCCCTCACTTTTAGCCTCATACAATCAAACCCGTACTTTAGTTTTTCAATATTCATGCATATTATCGCTTTTCACTCGTTGATCTTGTTCTCGGAGTGGAATACATTGCCGCCTTGCTTTAAAAAATAATATTTCGGCATTAAAGGTTGTTTTTTCGAACCACAAACTTGTAATTAGCGGTTGAACTCAATTGCAATTGTTTAATTTTTATTGATGTGTGCTGGACCTACTCTAGAATAGTAATTGTATGCTAGTTTGCCTTTCGTAGTTTCGTAATTGTGCTTCAATTGTTTAAAATGTGATTTCCTAAATTTTATGCTTTAAAATTGTTCATAAACTTGTAGGTTGCGTTAAATTATTGTTGGGTTTAGTCGAATGAAGTCTAAGTAACCCCAATTGTGCTAAATGATGTACTTTACCCAATGAGGGAGCGTTTGACGACATGCTTACGGGCTTAAGTCGCCAAATGGCCAACTTTGGCCAAATTGGGATAGGCTGAGTACCCTGGTGGCATGGATCAGAAGGGTCTGGGCTTAATTGATTTAGTGTGTTGTTTGATTTTGTTTTCGGGGGTTGCGAGCTTGATTTTGGGAAATGGAGTCGAAAATTGGTCAGTAGGGGAGTTTGGCGAGCTGGGTCGAGCCCGCCTAACTACTTGGTGGTTCGCAAAAGTCCCCCTTAATCACCTTTAATTTCATGTTTTGGTTGATTTTGATTCTATAACTTTCGGCGAGAAGCGTGAGCTCGCCGAAAGTCCCCATTGATCGACCTTTCTTCGCCCCTAACCCTTAAAACATGTTGTAACTTTCAGTGGGCTAGCCTGAGCCTGCCGAATGATGTTGGGGATTTGCCAAAAGGCCCTGTTTATCGCCTACCTATATTTTTCTGGTAAATGTTTAGGCCAATCCTTTCGACGAGCCCGATCTGGCTCCGTAAAGTAATTTGGCAACTAGGCGATCCGTTCGGCGACTCTTTCTACACCATGATTTCTACAATTTTTCTTCGAATAATTTTAACGCTTTTTGGTGTGTATTGCAGTTATGGCTAGGACCAACTTAGACAATAGTGGTATGCCGCCCCGCAAAAGAGCAAGGGGTATTATTATAAATGAACAGACAACTGCTCCTTCCAAAAAGTGAAAACAAGCAGCTGCAAAAGGAGGGGAAGAAAAGAGAAAACCGCCCGTAGTAGAAAGACCGGAGCACAACTCCGGCAGTGATGGGGAGTCTGCTCAGTCTCAGCATTTATTCTCAGAGCCTGAGGATGACCAACCACTACATACCAAATGGGCTGAGTTACGTTCTTGAGTTTGCCAAGATCCGTCTAGGATCCAAGAGCCCACCCCTCTTATTGCTGATACGGTGCAAGCTCCGGCAAAGACGGTGGTTCCAATGCCACCAGTTCAAGGTCCTCCTCCCCGACTATCAACAGGCTAAAGGCCGAGGCATTGATGAAAATTCTTGAGAAGAAGGGGTTGTCTACATATGGGTTAGTTGACAGGTATTCTAGGGTGAGGGACACATTTCGATACCATCAATTTGATATCTTCACCAGAACCTGAGGCACTTATATCCCCACATGGGTTCATAAGTTCTATGCTACATACGATGATCTAATACCCCAGGGTAAGAAGAAGGCTAGTGCCTCTAGACCGGTAAAGTTCATAATAGTCTGAGGTAAACAAGTGGGGTGTAGTAACGATCAGATCAACGCTGCACTTGACAGAGCTACTGGTATCGAGCATGAGTATGAGGGTCTAGCTACAACACATGACCTATATGATCTAAAAGGCTGGCTTGCTCCCCTCATTTCTGATACCACTTCGAGGTGGATTGAGGCAAGAGCTCCGATTGAGAAGAAAGGTTTGAATGTAGCTACATTGTACTGGTTTAGATTCATTAGCCGCTTCGTCATGCCTTTGCAGAATGAGTCCATCCTCCGCCATCCATATGCGGCCTGTCTAGGATCCATCATCACACAGAAGCAACTCAACTTGTGACTCATTATTGAGCAGGAGATGGCCATGAGGTCCAAACAATGCCATACGTCCCTTCCTTTCCTGATCCTGATTACAGAGCTATGCTGACGTGTTGGAGTTTCTCGTGATGAGAAAAAAGGACATAGAGATCACTCCCACATCTTCCACAGATATCCGACACATAGAGTCCGAGTACACTCGCAATGAGGTAGATAGGAGGAGAGTGATTCCGGTGGTTGCATCCCCGGAGGTTGAAGTTGATTCTATACTTGTAGAGGTACCTTTGCATACTCCGGCCTCTAGGCCTTCAAGAACACTTGCTTCCACTTTTTCCCATGCTCCTGGTTCTTCTTCTGCTTCCCAGCCCACCAGGATTACTCAGGACATAATCCTTAAGATAGGGCACTTAGCCTATTCTGCCGATGTGCGGGCTACTCGATTAGAGGCTGAGGGGCCTTGGTTGATTGAGCGGGCCATCTTAGTTGCGTTGACACCACTTCGGATATCTATTAATGCTCTCACTGAGAGAGTAGAGACTTATGAGAGTTGACAGGGGGTTACTTCATAGGTGACGACTTTGAAAGCCGAGGTTGCAGATTTGAGAAAGGACGTGGACTATCTAAAGTCTATGGACTTCAGTTCTTTGTTTGAGGTAGCTGAGACTCAGGGAGTTCCGGGCAGTTCTGAGATGCCTCTTGCCACCACTGGAGATGTGCCTATGGATGATGTGGCAGTTGATGAGTCAGAGGCAGAGGAGCGGCTGGATGCTCAGGAGGCGACCATCTATGGAGACCTTCCAGATTTAGAGGAGACGATTGTACAGTCAATCATTCATACATCGCTGACAGAGATGTCCATGGTAGGCTCTAGTGGAGCTAGTGCTGATGTAACCCCGAACATTGATGCCCCAACAAATGGAGTGGTTGTGTAGACATGATCTTCTTTACCTCCCTCTCTATCATTTTTATTAACTTTTTGATTATTTTTGTTGCATTTGAAGACAACTGCCTTTTTGTTTGTGGTGGGGTGAGGTATTTCCATACCTACCTCTTGTGATTATATTTTGTATATATTGGGTTTTGTGTTTTAAACTGTATTTTGGCTTCTATCGTGTGGATCTTATAGAGCTTATGGATCCTTAATATGATTGAAAATGGTTTTTGACCCATCTGAAAATCTTTGCCACTTTTGTTGTGTGTGAATGTGGTTGTTTTTGTGCAAATTTGAGAATCATTCATGGCCAATACCGATGACTTGAATAGTTCTCTTAATCGAATAAAAATGAATGTGCGGCTACGATGAGGCCAAATGAAATTGCATAGATAATGTTTGAACTTTTTACACCTCATTATGACTGACTGATTATAAAATGAGTCTCTTGTGATGAACATTGAACACTAGGGAAAGTGTGGAGTCTCGTTTGATTTTGGTGTCAATGCCTTATGTGATGAGCTTACTTTGAACCTTGTGTGATGACACCTAGAATTTGCCCCGTTTGTCCGGTTGACTAAGCGATGCAACGACTGAAATGATCTTAGACAACAATTTTGAAAAGTGAAACAATTTGACAATATACCTCTTTTATGGCCAACCATGTGAGATGTGTGCAAATGTGACCTTTACTGAAATGATCTTAGACAAGCCATTTGAGCGTTATCCTTTACTTGGAAGAAACTTGAACAAATGTGACCCCTCTTGTTCCATTCACCCGTAACTCTCATGAAGTGTGGTTTGTTTGAATAGCCAACTTAGGCCAAAAGCCTAAGTTAGGTTGTGGTGAAAAGAGAAGGTAAATCAAGAAATGTGAAGAATTCCCCTTGAGCCATGGTCTTGAAAAAAAATGGAACCCCTCCATATAAAAAAAGAGAAAGAAAATGAGAAAGAAGAATAAAAGAATGAAAAAAGTTGTGAAATAAAGTTTTGAAAGTTGCAAAAGAAATCGGGTTTCCGGAAACTCATTTGAAGTTGAATAATGGGGCTAATTTTGAGCATGAGTAAAAATCCTAAAGAAAAAGAAGAAGAGTGAGATTCAGACCACATTTCATGAGGGTAGCAACCACCGAGCCTAAATGTCCATACCATTACACTAATCCCCGTTACAAGACTTGAAAAGACCTTTTTGATCTCGAGTAAGCTGAAACGAGCGTTGAGTGGAAAATAAGGGCAAACTTATGGGTAAAGTCATGCATGTGTTCATATTTGAGAGTATGAGAGTCATGTGTGATTCCGGAGTTATAAATTGTAGAAGAATAGTTTGTAAATATGGAATCATCTTTGATGTGAGGACATTTGAGTACCTTTGTTGAGCTTAAACTTGCATTTGAAGCAAGTATTGTGAACTTGAGCAACCTTGATAATGGTGAGTCACAATTTGAATCGTTTAGTGGACAATTGGTCCTTGCATGAGGAAATTGAGTTTTGTTGTGTGTATTCATGATTGAGTCTTATGTTGCACTGGTTGAGACATCTTTTTTGAACTGCTGAACGTTAGTTTACTTTAGGACAAGCAAAAGTTTAAGTTGAGTGTGTTGATAAGTTCGAGATTTGGACTCATTTAGGGCTTTGTTTACATAGATTTAGTGTGCTCAAATGCTTAATTTGTGCGAATAACTGATGTTAAATCCTTGATTTTCAGGTATATGGATTGAGGAACAAAGCAAGGACACTAACAAGCAAAAAGGAACAAAACAAGCTGAAGAAATAAAGAAAGGTGAGCCTGAGGAACGCCTAAAGTACTCGACATGTCGCCGAGTGGCTCATTAGACCGCCTAAAGTTCCAGGGTGCCAAGCCCTGAAGGAAAGAACCAAATTGGCGATGAAAAGGAGCAGTTGGCGGATCGCCTAAAGTAACAGACCTTGAGGATGCTGAGTACCAAGGAAAATGGGCGATGGAAGAGACCAAAGGGCGGCTCACCAAGTGGTTCGATGAGCCCGACTTACTTTGCCAATTTATTCCTTGCACTACATTTTTGGCAACTATAAATACATTTTTGAATAATTAGTTTAGTATCATTTACCCTTTAGAACAACTTATTATCAAGTTTTGAGCATCTTGAGACAGTTTTTTGAGTTTTCCTTAGCTTTGAGAGATTGAAGAAATTCACTTTTGAGAAATTCAAAGTGGGTCTTTGGGATTCTTCAAATTGGAGCATTGTAAGGACAAAATTACTCTTACTATGTTCATGGATAATCAATTTGGTAACTATTTTTTATCTTTTTATGATGTTTAGCTAAAACCCCAATTCTTGGGGTGTGATCATGTGATTATGGGCTAATTTAGTTTATGGGTATTGCTAATTGTTAGTTTAAATGCTATTTAGAAGTGAGTTTAATCATTAATTGTGGTTTAATTTAAGAATTGTAGTTACAAATGCAGCTTTATGTTTGTGTTCTTGGCTTGCTCGACAAAGAGGTTTTGGAACAAAAATTATTGATTGATGGTTCGTGGGTATTGGGTTGACCTGGGTTAAGCTCGAGAGAGAATCCTAAACCCAATCCCACACATTCAGCTCGAGAGAGTGAATGGACTAAGGTGTGGGCTGCTCTTATTTTGCATGCTTGTTGATGTTCGAGAGAAATCACTTGATTTAGGGTAAATTGTTCAAGAGAAAGTTGACCTACACTATAGCCTAGCCTACTCACTAATAGCTAGCTATTTTCTAATTGTTGCAATTATCCATATGTCTTTATTTGCCTATATTCGATCACATCCCAATAACCCGTCTCATTATTGTTAATTCGTATTGTTTGTGACTGTTTGTAGCTGTTAATAAAAAAAAATCCCTATTTGACACTTGTGTCACCACTTTATTTGAATGATGTCTTTATTCGATAATTTCTATGACTGATTTGACCATGTTCACACTTCCCAATCGAATATGAAACATGTACCGCTTGTGGTATTCAACCTCAACTCATTTAGTTGAGTTATATATTGATTTACAATCGTTGATGCTTAGAATTGGATGAAGTGTTTTGAAACGTTAATCAATCAAGTTTTACAACTTTGTGCTTGAAACTGACAAGTTGAAGTTGAATCCAAAGTGAGTTTACTTGAAGTTGCTTAAATTCGTGCTACCTATGATGGCAGCCTAAAACTCTAAGATCTAGGGGTGCAATTATGGGGTTGGGTTTTATTTAAAGTAGTGAGATCTGTGCTATGCTCTATTTTGTTATTGTTCATACATGATTATTTTATAATTAGCATGGGGTTAATTTATTCCTTAAGGTTGTAAACTTAGTTCCTCCTTCTATTCCCTCATCAATGCTAGAAAGAGATTTGTTGGAGTAGGTAATTAGTCCAGTACTAGCAATTTAAGTTTTATATTTGTAACTTGCTTGAAAATAGAGGTTATGGGTCGGATCTATTTGTCCTATTCTTGAAAGAGAGAATAGAATAATGTACTGGGTTGTTTAGATTGACATTTAAATGAGACTGGAACGAAATTCTATGTATATATGCATTGAGATCTAAAGATGATAAACGTCAATGAGGATGCCTTAGCTATTAATGAATGTTCATCACTATAGAGCAACACAATTACCCCTATGTGAGATCAATTTCCAATACTCGCACCCATAGATTCCTTAGTTAATTTTGAATTCTTTGGTAGTTTAGTTTAATTGCAATCATTGATTACCAAAGCTTTTGATTAAATTGGTGGAATTATCTACCCACTTGTTCTTACTATTTCAAATAAGTGATCTTCGAATCAAAACTTCTATATAGGAATTCTCCATGATATACCATTCTCTATGGGATTCGACCCCAACCCTTAATTTGGTATTTCAGTTGACGATGACAGCAATCCCTTTTAATTGATTTTAAAGAGGACATCTGAGCGTTTTTAAAAAATGGTGTCGTTGTCATTGAATGGTGGTTGAGAAGTCTAATTGGAAATTAGATTTTAATTTGTTTAGTTGTAGTATATTTTTCACACCTCAGAATCTAGTAGGCTAAGAAAGGGGCCAAGTGAGAGGTCACAAGCCAAAGACTGAACATTCTTCACGAAGGCCTAGAAGAGTGGTGAAGGGCACCACGAGGTGTGGTGTAGCTTGTGAAGGCTTACAGTATCAAGCCAAAGAGGGCTCTCCTTCCATGAGCACCTAGAAGACTCGTGCTGAGCACCATGACACGTAGTGATGCTCGTGAAGAGGGAGGAAGTAGCCACGTTAAGGCTGACCCTCCACACGAGCCACAAGAAACTTGTAGTGTGGGTCATGAGGTGAGTCAGTTATTTAGGGGGGAGGGTTCCAGGCAACTGATCAAGGGCCGCGACTGCCACCACGGCCAGTGTGATCCTTAACGGCTCGTGTGGGCCTCCATTTAGAGTTAAGAGTAGTTGGGTCTTTTCCTAATTATTTTATCTTGATACTATGTCATTTTTCCCTTACCTAAAACCCCTATATAAGTGATTTAACCCCAAAATTTACTCATTCAAGTCATTCTCTTAGATTTACCAAAGAAGATCAAGTTCTTCCTTCCAAAAATATTTCTCTTTCTAGTAAACTTGAAGAAGCAGGGTTCAATCTAGGGTTCCAAAGAAAGTCTCAAATTCCACCATTGAAGGAAAGCTTTTGGCATTGAGATACGATAGTTATCATCCATGGATCCTTTCCATTCATGGAGTTCCCAAATTCTCGTATTTTCAAAGATAGAAATCCCTAACTGAGTTAGGGTTTTCTTCTATATTGTGGGTTCTCTTTGTAATTGATTTAGTTGATGGATTGATGATCTTTTATGCACGAATTGAGTTAATCTCATATTTTATGATGATTCCCATGAACCCATGTCCCCATTTTTTCTAAGTTATGATCATACAATGGGGGTTTTGAATTATGAAAGAAGATTGTATGAAATGAAGCATGAATTGATGGAATTACATGAATTTATGATAATATCTATGAACCCATGTCTCTAGATGATGATGACCGAAAGTGGGTTCTGAACCTTGAAAGGTGAATTATGGAATTATGAATGTTCTTATAAAATTTATGTAAATATTTTAAGGATGCTTTGAGAGTGAAGTATCAATAATGTTGTTGTTATTGTTGTTGTGTTGTTGAAAAGATTTCCCATATACACATACACATGATTGTGGAAGGATTTCTCACATAATAAGGGTTCCTAAGGTTGAAAGGTCTTCTCACCTAAAATGAACCAATAAGTAAGAAGCTATGCTAATGTTTAGGCAAAAAGTGATTACCCATGCTCTCTAAGTGAAAGATAAGAGGCAATTACCCATGTCATATGATAGAAAGACAAGAGGCGATTAACCATGTTCCATTAAGACCTAAAATGAATAATAATGAGAATTATTCTATGGAATATAATCTTAGAATTGAGAGGACAAGTGGTGATTACCCATATTCCATAAACAATGAGTCAACATAGGAATGTCTAGAAAGACATTAGCTAGTGGATCCAAAATAGCTAGAAGTTCATGGTCCTTACCGCAGCAAGTAAGACAACTCTTTTCGGTGTGGGAGACACCAGATTCCATGTTGATAGCTGGCACGGTCTTACATGTCGGTTAAGGCTAGTTCCCACAAACAAGCAAAGTTATGACTAACCAAGGTTACTTCAAGAAATATCATAAGCATGTTCCAAGATGATGTTCACTTGCATTAATCATGGTTTATGACTTATGTCTTCTAACATTCAAGATTTATGTTTATCCTTGATCATTGCACAATTATGAAAATGTCCTCATTTAAGTACATTTTAAAAAGTTTCTATGAATGGATATCATACTTTGTACATGATTGTACGAACACATACTCTTGCCTACATTTCCTCAAATGTAGGGTCCGCCAGTTAAGGTTCTCAATTTCATAGCTAGAGGGTTATTTAACTTGAGATATTTCAAGCTTTGGTGAGTCCTCATTCTTTGAGGATAGACTTTCATTGTTTTAAGTTTTCTTTCTTACTTTCAGTTTTTGACATGATATATGGGCAAGGCCCAATTTCATTCTTATGTACTAGATGGCTAATGAGACAAGTGTGTAGACTTTCGCTTTACTTTTATAAAAAAACATTTGGGACTTGAAATGTTCTTACTTATCTTATTTGTTCAATTTCTTATGTTATGAATGCTAAGTGGTTGTGACAAGATTGTTCTTTGTTGTTGTTGGCTGATTTGCAGGTTTAAATAATGAGTGATAATGGAAGTGACAATGATAGCCGCGTAGGTCAAAACCACAATATTGGTGATTTGAGTGATATGAACATAAATGTTATTCTAATAACGAGAGCAATCTAGATACATCCCACAAGCGGGAGGGTTCTGTTTCACATAACCAAAACAATCATACACTTGCTCTAGATGAACGAAAATTTAGGGGTCCTAGCTCATGAGGATCCCCATGAACATCTCAGGAATTTCATAGAGGTATGTGTACCTTTTGTGTTCAAGAATAACTCACAAGAGTCCGTAGGTTGAGGTTATTATAGTCCTCTTTAATGGAAGAGGCTACAAGATGGCTGGTAGACTTACCAAATGATTCTATCACTTCGTGGGAAGAGCTAACTGATGCCCTCTTGGAGAGATTCTTTCCACCCTCAAAGATTGTTAAAAATCAAACCCAAATTCAAT
Source organism: Solanum commersonii (assembly GCA_029007595.1). NCBI lineage: Eukaryota > Viridiplantae > Streptophyta > Magnoliopsida > Solanales > Solanaceae > Solanum > Solanum commersonii. The sequence continues at coordinate 563,011 of JAJTWQ010000125.1, forward strand.
ATTTCAAGACTATTTGAGGTGAACCTCTACATGAGACGTGGTTGAGTTTCAAGAAGCTGTTTTTTTAATATCCAATGCATGGAGTTCCATATAATTTTTTTCTGAAATACTACTATTGCATCCTTGATCCAGTCAATAAAGATGTGGCTGATCAGTTGATTCAAGGTGGATTAATGAGACAATCGTATGCTGTGGCTGCTTTGTTGGTATATGATATGACCAAAGTTAATCAAGCATGGTATACTTGAGAAGACCAAGTACCATTGTGCAACTGGGTATAAGCAATGAAAGAATTGCGAAGGACCATGAATTAGATGAAAATATGGCCAAAATGATGACCCAACTAGATTTGTTGTCTAAACATGTCATCGGAGATAGTCTAAAATTGGTTAATATTGTTGGATTCAATAGTGGGCATTGCCCGAATGATGCCATGTTTGCGGCATTATACAGTGAGCGAGTTTAATACTTGGGAAATCATATGGGGGTTCCACACCAATTATCAACAGAAAGTTGAAAGTTGATGGTCTTAAATTGTGTTCTTGAAATTGGCTTTCGTTCTTGATCAAATTGTATTGATTTTAGAGTCGTTTATTTGTAGGTTCTTGTGTACATGTACTGGGTATCTGAATCTAAAGGGAAGTTGAGAAAATACTCGAATTTAGGCGAATTGGGGTGAGAATACGAAGGAGGAAAAAGTCTGGTAAATCTTTCACTCCACTCTGCGTTGCGGACCTACCCTCCCTATGAAATGATTTTTTCTCCACTGCCTCAAAATTTATTTCGCGACCAATATTAAAATGCATCTCCGAGTCACAGACTTGCTCCCTGCAAGTGATTTTTTGATCGTTTCTCATGGTTAACTATCTAATAACATTCTTATTCATCACGATATCCTTCCTATCACAAATCACAACCTTGAATTCATAATTCAAATTTAAGGTAGAATTAAGAGTCAAGTCTTGAGGGTTCTTCCAGTCATTTTAAGAAGTATTTTACAAATTCCTTAAACTCTTTTTAAGACTTAAGCATTGAGATTGAGAAAGAGTAGAGCCGAGTTCATTTCTTTATAATGTTATATGAGGACTATGTATTCCCAAAGAGTAAATGCGTTCACATTTAAGATGAGAGGAAACATCAATTTCCGAATGAGTTTTCATAAGAAGTTTTGAGTTAAATCTCTTTTAAGAGATAGTTTTTGAGTAATAACCTCATACCACAGAGAAAGAGTTATATTTTTAAACATATGAGATGGGTATATTTTGGGAGTAGTATTGAGCACCGATATGGGACGTAATAGCTCAAGTCTCCATAAACCATGTAGTTACTGTGGGTAGAAAGGGTCATACTTTTTAGATGATTCCTTAATGCTTGCAGCATAGTCTAGTGGATCCATTTAGTTGAGAAATTCTTTATCCCAACAAGTTATAGGAGAGTCGTGGCAGCATGGGTGAGACGTTGTATCATCACATAGGTCATAGTGATGGTTGTCAGTTAGAAAAACTCCAACACAAATATATTATAGTTTATCACATAAATTGAGTAGATATTGTATGTTTTTCAATACATTTAGTTGCTCCCTATTGTTTAAATGCTTTATATAAATTGCAATCTTTACTATTTTTTATTTCTGCATTGAGTTGAGTATCCATGAGTTAAGTAAAGCTGAGGTAACTGTTTCTTTCAAAATTCAGTTCAAGCTTATGTCATGTTTAGTTTTCCTCTAGCATGCTCGTACATTCAATGTAGTGATGCCATTTGGCCTGCATCATTTTATGATGCAAATACATGTAATTAGGATCACTATCCAGTGCTTCGTTGATCCAGTTGAGTATCTCAGAGTCGGTTAGTGAGACTCCTTGCTTTCCGTAGGATTCCTTTTTATTTCTTTGTTATTTCAGTTGTTAGGATGATCGGGGGTCTTGTCCCAACATCCCTCATAGTATTGGAGGCTTCATAGACACTTAGACATTAGTAGTTCGTTAGTCTTATTCATTTAAGGTGTTTTGATTATAAGACTTGAGTTGTCTTTAAGGCCAGTTGAATGTTTTCCTTTATACATTCTACGTTTGATTTATGAATTTGTTCTTACGAGTTGTCTTAAATGTTGAGTAAAGTCTTCCATTGAGTAGTAAGCCAGGCCAAGGGTTCTCTTGGTGCCAACAATGGTTCTCTAGTGATAGTTCCACCCACGGTGTAAGCTTGAGGTGTGACAAACTTGATATCAGAGCACAAAGTTCAAGATTCCTATAGAGTCTATGAAGTCGTGTCCGTAGAGTCCTAGTTATCGTGTGTGAAGCGTGCCGCATCTATAATTAGGAGGCTACAACATTTAGGAATTTCTTCACTTCTTTCATATTCATTTCGTGCGATAGAGTTCATGTTTATAAAAGTTTCTTTCTAATTCGTGCATGTGTGTGTCTTCCAGATCATGCCTTCACGAAGAGCTGTCAGAGATCGTCTTTCTAAGAGGAATGTCGAGGAACAAGAGGTACCTAATGCACCTAAAGTGCAACCCCAAGGAGAGGTCACCAATGTTGAGTTCTGGGAAGCCATCCGGATGTTGAGCCTAATTGTGACCAATCAAGTTAAACATAGAAAAAATTGACAGGAAGTGATTGATACTTCAAGGATCCGTGAGCTCTTAAGGATGAATCCTCCAAGCTTCAATGGTTCAAGCATCACTAAGGATCCGAAAAACTTTGTATAGGAACTGCAGAAAGTGTTTGAGATTATGCACATTGCCGATGTTGAGCGAGTGGAACTAGCTTCCTATCAATTGCCGCTAGAATCTGGTTTGATCAATGGAAAAATAGTCGAACTGAGGGTGTACCAATTTTGAGTCGGGTTATGTTCGAGAGTTCTTTCATAGGGGGTTTCTTTCCTCGTAAACTGAGAGAAGCAAAGGTACAATAATTCCTTACTCTTAAGAAGGAATCTATGAGCATGCACGAGTATAGTTTTAAGTACGCCCAACTTTCCCACTATGTTCTAGAGATGGTTGCTAACATGAGAAGTAGGATGAGTTTATTCGTTGTTGGGTTGTTTTGTCTATCAAGCAAAGAGGGCAAGAAAGCTATGCTGATAGGGGACATGGACATAGTAAGATTGATGATCCATGTGAAATATATTGAGGAAGATAGGCTAAGGGACAGAGAAGAGTAGCCTGAAAAAGAGTAATGTGAACCAGTCTTCTTTCCAATAGAAACATAAGGGACCTGCTCCATCATCTACTAGTTCACCTACACCAAGGAATAGAGGCGAGTTTAACAATCAGAGTTTGCAGAGTTTCAGAGCTAAGACTACACAGTCTCAAGGTAGTGTGGCACAATGAGGTAATTGGGTTCCTATATGTGCTAAGTGTGGTAGGTACCACCCAAGAACATGTCGCGATGGCTCTACTGTTTGTTTCAAGTGTGGTCAAGATGGTCATTTCATGAAAGTGTGTCCTAAGAATAGACAAGGCAGTGGAAATAGAGGCAATAAAGCCTAATCTTCTTCAGTTTCTCCACTAGAAAGATCTACACCTAGAGGAACAACTTCATGTACATGCGGATGTGTGAACTGCCTTTATGCTATCACGTCGCCAAGATTAAGAGAATTTTCCATATGTTGTCACTAGTATGATCAAAGTCTTTACTAGTGATGTTTATGATTTGCTAGATCCGAGAGTGATTCTATCTTTTGTGACTCCTTATGTTGCGATGAATTTTGATGTTCTTCTTAAGAAACTTCTTGATCCCTTCAGTGTTTCTACACCTGTTGGTGAGTCTATCTAGCTGAGAGATTCTATCGTGATTGTACCATTTTCATCAATCACAAGGGCACTATGGCAGATTTAGTTAAGTTAGACATGGTAGACTTTGATGTCATTCTAGGTATGGATTGACTTCATCCCTGTTATGCCTTAGTCAATTGTAGAACTCGAGTTGTTAAGTTCCAGTATCCTAATGAGAAAGTTTTTGAGTGGAGGAATAGTTCATCAGTGCCTAAGGGTTGTTTAATTTCATACCTTAAGGCGAGAAAGTTAGTTTCCAAGGGTTGTGTCTATCACCTAGTCCGAATTAATTACTCTAGTGTTGAGACACCTCCTATTCAGTCAGTTCCAGTTGTGAGTGAGTTTTCAAAGGTCTGTCCAGACGATCTTTCACGAGTACCTCCGGAGAGATTTTGGTATAGATATTCTTCTACATACTCGACTTATTTCTATTCCGCTATATAGAATAGCACCAGTAGAGCTGAAAGAGTTAAAAGAGCAGTTGAAAGATCACCTAGAGAAAGGTTTAGTTCGACCAAGTGTCTCACCTTGAGGCACTCCAGTCTTATTTGTGAGAAAGAAGTATGGCTCTCTTAGAATGTGTATAGATTACCATCTATTGAACAAGGTTACTATTAAGAATAAGTATCTTCTTCTGAGTATTGATGATCTCTTTGATTAGCTTCAGGGTGACACTTGTTTTTCTAAGATAGACATCAGATCTGTTTATCATCAGTTGAGAGTAAGGGAATGTGATATTCCAAAGACAACATTCAGGACCCGTTATGGTCATTATGAGTTTTTGGTTATGACATTTGTTTTAACCAATGCTCCTGTAGCATTCATGGACCTTATGAATAGAATATTTAAGCCTTATTTAGATATGTTTGTTGTTTTATTCATTGATGACATACTAATCTATTCGAGGAATGAGGAAGATCATGCTAGTAATCTCAGAATAGTGCTCCAAACTTGAAGGGATAGTGAGTTGTATGTCAAATTCTCTAAGTGTGAGTTTTGGCTTGAGTTTGTGGCGTTCTTAAGTCATATTGTTTTCGGTGATGGAATTCGGGTTGATACTCAAAAGATAGCGGCAATGCATAATCGTACTAGACCCACATCTCCAACTGATATTGGGAGTTTCTTGGGGTTGGTTGGATATTATAGAAGGTTCGCCTAGTGGTTCTCATCTATTCCATCTCTATTGACTAAGTTGACTCAAAAAACAAAGAAGTTTTAATGGTCTAAAGCTTTTGAGAAAAGCTTTCAAGAATTGAAAACTAAGTTGACTACTGCCTCAGTATTGACCTTACCAAAAGGTATACAAGGTTTTGTTGTGTATTGTGATGCGTCTACAGTTGGATTGGGTTATGTGTTAATACAAAATGGTAAATTTATAGCTTATTCCTTTAGGCAGCTGAAAGTTCATGAGTAGAATTACCCTACCCATGAGCTAGAGTTTGCTGTCGTAGTATTTGCTTTGAAAATATGGAGTCATTATCTTTATGGTGTTCATGTAGATGCGTTCTCCGATCATAAGAGTCTTCAATATGTATTTGGTTAGAAAGAGCTAAATCTCAACCATAGAAGGTGGTTAGAGTTACTCAAGGTTTGTGACATGAGTTTTCTATATCACCCAAGTTAGGCTAATGTGGTTACTGATGCCTTAAGCAGGTTGTCTATGGGTATTACCGCCCATGTTGAAGAAGAAAAGTGAGAGTTAGCAAGATATGTGCACAAACTTGCATGATTAGGAGTCTGACTAATGGATTCCACCGAAAGAGAAGTAGTGGTGATGAATGCGGCTGAATCATCATTAGTGTCTGAAGTGAAAGAGAAAAAGACCAAGATCCTATTTTTCTTGAATTAAGTGAAAATTTTCATAAGAAAAAAATAATGGCTTCTGAACAAGGGGGAGATGGTGTATTGAGGAATCAAGGTAGGTTGTGTGTACTAAGGGTTGATGAACTCCTAGAGAGGATCATGGAGGAAACTTATAGCTCCAGATATTCTATCCATCCGGGCTCCACAAAGATGTATCGTGACTTGAGAGAAGTATATTGGTTGAATAATATGAAGAAAGGTATCACAAAGTTTGTTGCTAAATGCCTGAATTGTCAACAGGTTAAAGTAGAGCACCAAAGACCCAGTGGTATGGCTCAAAAAATAGAGATTTCGGAATGCAAGTAGGAGATGATCAATATGGAATTTATTACTTATTTTTCGTGGTCTCACATGCAACATGATTCTATTTGGGTGATTTTAGATCGAATGACAAAATCATCCCACTTTTTGCCGGTAAAGACTACCCATTCAACAGAAGATTATGCCAAGTTGTACCTTCAAGAGGTAGTTAGACTTCATGGAGTCCCAGTGTCTATTATTTCAGATAGAGGTGCCCAATTTAATGGATAATTTTGGAAGTCCCAGTGTCTATTATTTCAGATGGTCAAGTAGAGCGCACTATTCAGACTTTCGAAGATATGTTGAGGGCATATGTGATTGATTTCAAAGGTAATTGGGAAGATCATCTACCTCTCATTAAGTTTGCTTATAACAATAGTTACCACTCTAGCATCCAACTGGCTCCGTATGAGGCTTTTTATGGGAGAAGATGCAGATCTCCTATTGGATGGTTCGAGGTTGATGAAGCTTGGTTGATATGACCACACTTAGTTCATCAAGTTATGGAGAAAGTGAATGCTATTCAAGAAAGGTTGAGAATAGCACAGAGTCGTCAGAAATCCAATACTAATGTTAGGAGAAAAGACTTAGAGTTTGAAGTAGATGATTGGGTATACTTGAAGGTTTCACCCATGAAGGGTGTTGTGAGATTTGGTAAGAAGAGGAAGTTTAGCTTCCGGTATATTGGTCCTTACAGAATATTCAAAAGGATTGGTAATGTAGCTTATGAGTTGGAGCTACCGCAAGAGTTAGTAGCAGTTCATCCAGTTTTTCACATTTCTATGTTGAAAAAGTGTATGGGCGATCCTTCACTGGTTATACCAACTGAAGATACTGGTATTAACGATAGCTTGTCTTATGAGGACATTCCTGTTAAGTTTCTAGACCGTTAGGTTCGCAAATTCAGAACCAAGGAGGTAGCATGAGTCAAGGTCTTATGGAGAAATCAGTTTGTTGAGGAAGCTACATTGGAAGCTGAGGAGGATTTGAAGAAGAGATATCCACATCTCTTTGAGTCGAGAGACATTCCAGATCAAGGTACTAATTCTCTTCTTAGTACTCTTTAATTAACATATTACATGTGTTAGATTTGATTGTTGAGTGTTTGAGCTGGATGTTAAATATTACACCCTTAGTCTACTTAAAGTTATCTCATTCGAGGAAGAATGTTCCCAAGAGCGAGATATTGTAACACCTCGCTATTTGAAAGAGCTAAAATTCGAAAGAACCATTTTTGGAAAGAATGAAAATCTTAAATTTGGCAAAGTTATGTTAAGTGTGAGTGTTGGGTCAACTTCAAATGACAATAACATTCAGTACATGATGATTTAGGTGGGCTATAAGATATACAATGAAAGGTCTTTGGATTATCTTTCCAACTCCACAGAGTTTGCTAATTTTCGAGCTCGTATGAGCGAGATATGACCGTTTGAAGTCGGGTGTCTAGACAAGGAAAGTTACCCAGATTTAAGAGAGGTATTTTGGTCTTTTCATTATCCAATTAATTTATTTCGTTTTCAAAAGTTTATTTAGGGTCTATACTCAGTTAGTTCAGTTTACGCATTCCAAAATCGTGCTAGGGCTTTGAGAGAACAGAAAGAGGAGAAAAGGTCAAGATATAATCAAGATGGTAAGTTTTCGTGGTGGATTTCACCAAGGGTTGATCGCTAAAGAGGTATGTGAGACTTTCAAAGCGTTAGGTTCATTCACCCACACACCATTCATTTTTATTTCAACAAAATTCATTCTAGAAAGTTGAATGTTGTTGGTCTTGAATTGTGTTTTTGAAATTGGCTTTCATTCTTCAGTTAGGATGGGATTGTTGAGTTCTTGATGAATTTGCTATGATTTTAGAGTCGTTTATGAGTAGATTCTTCTGTACATGTACTGGCTATCTGAATCTAAAGGGAAAATTTAGAAAAGAATCAAATCTAGGCAAATTGGGGTTAGAAAAAGAAAAGGAAAAAGTCAGGAGAATCTGGCACTCCACTCTGTGTCGTGGACTTCCCTTTGTAAGCACCAATTTTTTCTCCGGATCGCGGAAAGGTCGCGGACCCTACTACCTCAAAATTTATTTCGTGACCAACTATTAAAATGCATCTCCGTGCCGCGGACTGGCTCCCATACAATGATTATTAGATCATTTCTCATGGGTAACTATCTAAACACACTCCTAATAATCACGATATCCTTCCTATCAGAATCACAACCTTTAATTCATAATTCATAATTCAAATTTAAGAGTCAAGTCTTGAGAATTCTTTAAGTCATTTTAAGAAGTCTTTTACAAATCTTTTAAACTTGTTTTAAGACTTAAGAATTAAGGTTGAGAAAGAATAGAGTTGAGTTCATTTGTTTAAAATGTTATATGGGGACTATGAATTCCCAAAGAGTAAATGTTTTCATATTTAAGATGAGAGGAAGCACCAATTTTCCAATTAGTTTTCATGAGTAGTTTTGAGTTCAATATCTTTTAAGAGATAGATTTTGAGTAATAACTTCAAACCACAAAGAAATAGTTGTGTTTTTAAACATATGAGCTGAGTATGTAGTATTGAGCACCGATATGGGGACAAGTTCATAATAACTCAAGTCTCCTTAAACTATTTATCCAACATGGTAGAAAGGGTCATACTTTTTAGATGATTCCTTAATGCTTTTAGCATAGACTAGTGGATCCACTTTGTTGAGGCGTTCTATATCACGACAAGTTATAGCATAGTTCTAGTAGAGTGGGCGAGACAGTGTATCATCACATAACTCATAGTGATGGTTGTCGGTTGGAGAAACTCCCACATAATTATATTATATCTTATCATATTAATTGAGTTGATATCGTATTTTTTTCAATACATTGAGTTGCTACCTACTGTTTAAATGCTTCATATAAATTGCAATCTTTACTGTCTTTTATTTGTGCATTGAGTTGAGTAAAACTGAGTTAAGTGTTTCTTTTAGAATTCAATTCAAGCATATGTCATGTTTAGTTTTCCCTTTGCATGCTCGTACATTCAATGTACTGATGCTATTTGGCCAGCATCATTTTATAATAAAGATACAGGTAATCAGGATCAACATCCATCGCCTCGTTGATCCAGTTGACCATCTCTAAATCTTTTGGTGAGCCTCCTTGCTTTCCGAAGGATTCCCTTTTATTTCTTTGTTTTTCAGTTGTTAGGATGATCGGGGGTCTTGTCCCGACATCCTTCATAGAATTAGAGGCTTTATAGATAATTAGACATTAGTAGTTCATTAGTCTTCTTCATTTTAGTTGTTTTGATTATAAGACTTGAGTTGCCTTTAAGGCTAGTTGAATGTTTTCCTTTATACATTCTACGTTTGATTTACGAACTTATTCTCTTGAGTTGTCTTAAATGTTGAGTAAAGTCTTCCGTTGAGCAGTAAGCCAAGTCAAGGGTTCACTTGGAGCCAACAATAGTTCTAGAGTGCCAGTTTCGCCTAGGGTGTAGGCTCGGGGGTGACATCCACCCACTTGTTCTTACTATTACGAATAAGCGAGCTTAACATCCAAATTTCTAGATAGGAATTCTACATGATATACCTTCTTTGTGGGATTCAACCTGATTCTTCGTTGGGTACTTTTATTAATGATGATCGTTGCCCTTATAATTGGTTTTAAGGAGGACACTTGAGCATTATCAAGGTGCAAAAATATCCAATGAGGAGCTACGGCAAGTTGGATGTTAGGGGTACACGTTGAGGTAGTCAAAAAAATTATTAGGAAAATGCGATTGCACAAAACATGACGCCGCTTTATATTACCGAGGACATGAATCTAGATCGGAAGAACTAGAGGTAACATATTAGTGAAAAATATTTGTAGGGATACAGTGCTATTTTTCTAGCAAAGGTATAGACTTGTAAGTGGCTATCATAATAATAGTCATACCCTTATAGTTCAGATCATATATTGTACATTATGTTTTGATTATCAAACTATTTTATTGTAGTTATTGCTATTTCTTGTAGAATTTACATTGCTTTGCTTATTAGCTAATACGTTCTCTTCACTATTTACTTATTCTTTTACTTGGATTTGATGTACTCAAGTCGAGGGTGTTTCAAAAATATCGTTTTGATCTACACGAGGTAGTGGTAAGGTCTGCGTACAATCTACCTTCCTAGACTTCATTTAGTTGGACTTCACTGGGAATATTTTTGTTGTTGTAATACATATTTTTTTGGAAAGTAGTAAAGTGTACTTTAGTCATTTTTATAGTAGAAAAAAGTTATCAATATTTTTGTCAATTGTGGCCAGTGCTCAAGAATCTTTGTTGGCTACCAAGCGAACCCTCTATCTGGCTGACGACTTAGCAGAATATTTGACTCAAGAAAATTTAAACCTATAAAGAGAAAAATATAACTCAACTATCTCAAAAACTCATTTAACCAAAATATAATATTTCCAAAATACTTTAAAGAAAAATTTCTGGAAAGACCTTAATTCTATCTATTTATGAAATCTCTAAGTTCAACATGGACATCAGGACAAGACCCTCGACGCCCAAAGTAAATACTAAACTATAATGTGGCCCTCAAGAATGCAAGGAAGAGTCACCAAAACTCTCTAATGGGAAGTGCAAAGTGATCTCAAAGAATCACCTATTGATGATCCTGAACACTTGTATTTGCATCATAAAAGAGGCAGGTCGAACGACATCCGTACATTGAATATACAAGTATGTAATATATCTGAAGTAAAATGACTAAATTGAAGGACGACAAAAGATATAAATATATACTCAACTGAATGTAATAAATAAAGGAGTGAAATCATTTAAACTTTACAAAATACTTATTCTTATCCGAAGTCAACATATCAAGTGATATGATAAAAATACAATTTAACTCTATTTGTGAGATTCTCTAACCGACAACCATCACTATGTGAAACGTGAGGATTGAACGTCTCACCCATGCTGCCAGAACTATCCAATACCTTGCCGAGATATAAAAAGTCTCAAGTGAGTGGATCCACTAAAGCTCTACTCAAAAGTAATTAGGAGTCATCCAAGGAGTACAATCATTTACCAATGGTTGCTACATGGTTTATAAGTGTGACTTCTTTGAATTTATCCCCAATTAGTGCTAAATACTAATCCCAATAAATATATATACGCTCAAATCTATAAAACATACTATTTCTAAATTTGAGGTAACTGTTCAAAATATCCTCTTAAAAGAGGTAACTGCTCATAGAAGTTCCTATAGATGGTAGATCCAATTAGTAAAATTCATGCAGAAGTTTAAGGCTCAAAAGTTCATTCTAGGTCTAAACTATGACTCATAGAAACTTCTACGACCCGTAGGTTGATCCATAGGAATGTGACCCAAATATTTGAATTTTCTAAAGTTTTCTTCGAGTTCTTAGTATGTGTCGTGGAAATTTATACGGCTCGTCAAAAGGATTCCTAGGTATTGACTCAGGAAACTCTATTGTGGTAGTCTCTGGTAAAATTGTCATAACGCTTTATTTCTAATTTGAAAAGAGGAACACTTTGTATCGTTGGAAAGAGGACCCATAGACCTTTAATTTGATAGGTAGTGGGCTACCTAATTTATTGTGCTGAGAGATATGATTGTTTGAGTTGAACGATGTAGAATCCAATGTCAAAACTTAATTGGTAAGGAATCTTTCAACTCAACTTTTTGCTAGGGGATTCTTGTGACCCTTATTCATGCCCAAATCCATCCCCACACTAAATAATTGACCTTAACACCTAATTACAATTTAAGAATCACCCGATACGACCTTACACACAAATGAAGAATGGTTTGGGCCTTAGCTTAGAAATTTTTAGGTTGTTACCATATATGTGAGGGAGGAACTGGATTGAATGAGTAATTTAGATATAGTTATTACTTTGGTCTTGAACTGAATTGAAGGAAATAGATGAGCGAATCTAGTGTTTATATACTCTTTGACTTCCTATGTAGCCTCTTCAACAAACTGATTCCTTTAAAACATTTTTACTGATGCCACCTCTTTGGTTCTCTAATTACGAATCTGATGATCAAGAATCTGGATAGGAACTTCCTCATAGGGAAAATTGTCTTTCACATTAATACTTTCTTTAGGCAAAACACAATAGGATCGCTCAAGCATTTCTTTTGCATGGAGACGTAGAATAGAGGACAGACAACCACTAACTCTAGTTGTAGCTTTAATCTCTTCTTATAACATCTGTGTAGGATATCAATGACTTTGTGCTATTTTCAACCTCTCTTGAACATCCCACACCTTCTCCATGGCTTCGTAAACCAAGTATTGCCCTATCAACCCAACGTAAACAATCCTTATACCACACAATAAGAGATCTACACCTTTGCCTATAAAGAGCCTCAAAAGTATCCATCTCGAAGTTGAAAATCAGGGTTCCTAAGTTCGTTTTATAGATTTTGGTTTGCAAATTCAAGTTGAAAATCTGGGTTTATCATTCTCATTACGTAAGTTCATGATTTCTTCTTCTAAAAATATGAATTGTGTTCTTGCTAATATGGGTAACTAAATCCATAACTAGGGTTGTGGGAACCATGAACGATTAACAAAGTATAAATAGTAACTAAGAATTGATAATTCTTTCATTTAGAAGTCTTTTTAACGAGTGCACACGTTAAAACTCGCCTTGTTGCTACTTACTAGAACAAGGAGGTAGTTAATAAGAAAATAATTATCAACATAGATTTAGTGTGATATTATCTAATAGCCTAATGTCGATTGGTGCGAGGGTGAAAACTAAGCCATACATCGATGTGATGTCTAATATGAGGTAAATGTAAGGGTTAGTAAATTATACACACGTAGCCGGACCAAGGTGCGGGGTGAAATTCTCTAGCTGTCGTACCAAGGAGATTCCATAAGTAATGGTTTAGTGGAGGCATTATCTAGATGAGTAGGCTACTATGGAGGTTGAGCTTAACATGCGGAGTCGATAACCATATCTTTTCGAGCCTTTAGCTACCTTTTCTTTCTTTAACTTCCAAGGATGAAAATAATATTAGATGTGGAGGTTTTAAGGACCCTCATGGTCATTTATATTTTTTTGTGTGCTATTATAGTTTTGCACCTCCCTGTAGTTTTCTTATGGTGTTTGTGTTGTGTTGGGATTGATGGCATGCTTCAAAAGGTAGTCGGGGAGAAATTGGTGTGAGTATTCCTTTTTTTTTTTTTGAAGTTCTAAAGTGAAGTTTACTTTAGTCAACATCATGAAATTTGGGTGTCAGATGAGAATTCTAGTAGTTCCATTAGCTCTGTAAGGGCCATTTTATTCTTGTGGCAAATGTTTTTGGGTCCAAAGACTTTCGATGCAAGTTTGAACCATTAGACATTTTGGTTTTCAATCTTGGACAAATTTTGAGTTCAGTCAATATTCTTGGTAAATGCACTCGAATGAGAATTATGTCAAGATGTTAGCTCTGGAATACGGAGTTTGGTGTACAATGACCTTTGGTTCAAATCCTGAGGTGATCGGGATGACTTTATGACGTTCTTTATCTTGGTTTTGTGTCTTCCTAGTAAATATTGAATTTAGTTAAGACTCTAACGAGAGGACCTTCGTTGTTTGTTTCATAATTTTCTTGATTTCGCAAGGTAGTTTGAATTAAATAACATTGTTTGTATGCATTGATTGGACCCCAAATGAGTCCAAAGGATGCATTCAAAACTTGGTGTATTTTAGCTCAAACTCTTAATGCAATAGTTACAGGTGTGGATGTTGTAGTAGACCTTGACCGCTTTTGCAATTGCCTCTTAAGAGGCTTGGGTGTCGCTTTAGTGGTAAGGCTTTAGGGAGCAAGGTCCTCCTTTGCCGCATGAGCGTCTTGGAGCTAGGCCACTTTAGTAGCTAGATGACCCCATTAGCGTTGGCCACTTCAGTTTTCACTTGACCGCTTTTGTGCATATTGCTGATGATTTAATTCCTTTTCATCTTTGATTCTTTAAAATGAACCCCATTTGCAAAGTAGCTCGGGTCTTGGTGATTTTTCTCATTTCTTGCCCAGTTCAAGTGATTTAAAGGTAATTTCGTTTCGTTTCAATTTCTAATCTTGATGTTATCTTTATTTTCATAATTCATTTCTATTTTGAACTTTTTATCTCTTGAATTCATATTATTCAAGTATAGTAATATGACCACTTGATGTCAGAAATGAATCCTATTTTTGCCAAACTTTCGGGCACGTGATCGTCACCTCGAGGGGGAATATAATGATGAAATTAGTTTCTCAATTATGTACAATTGTTCAAGGGTCAATTTTTTACCCAATTTCTAGTCAAAATCTTTTACAATTGATATGGGTTTTGTTAGTTTCGTTTTGTCTTGTACTTTCTTTTCCTAAAAGCATTGTAGTATTCTAAGGTTCTTCAGAAGGGAGAAGCTCCCGAAAAGAGGTTCAAGCAGGTTAAAGCCATTAGGCAGGTTATGGTTTTCCATTTTAAAAATTGTCTTAAGAGTAATTATATATTAATTATTACCTTAATTAAAAGCATGAACTCCTAACTTGAATGTTAAATTACTATAATATCCCTAACTTAAGTTGTGACTTTTTCGATGAGTTGTGACTTTTTCGATAAGTTGTGACTTTTTTCAAAGGGTTATTATTTTTCAATGAGTTGTGAATTTTCCAAAGAGTTGTGACTTTTTTTTCAATAAGTTGTGACTTTTCCAAAGTGTGGTGACTTTTTCAATAATTTGTGACTTTTCCAAAGATTTGTGGCTTCTCGAAAAGGTCATGTCTTTTCAGATATGACACAAAAAACATTTTTTCATATTACCCTTTGTTGACTATAAATAGAGGCACATCCTCTCATTTCTCAACCATTTTTTTTTAATCTTCTACTCTTGTTCTTCTTGTATTTTAATTTTTTTTTGTGTGATTTAATGTCATTATGTGAGTTCAAAGTTTAGTGGAATATGAGGTACCACTATTCTGATGAAGTAAGTCGTTCTATCCTAAGAGGGTATGTTCCATAACCTCGAGTACTTGAGAAAATAATTTTGATGATATAATAATTATTTTTATGCTTAATATATACATTAGTATGTAATGTTCCAATATATGAAGTTAACGGGGTGTAGTCTAAAGTCATTTGTTTCTGTTAACAATTTTTCTTGTGATGTAAACATATGTTTCTGAATATATTTTCCAAAATTTAGAAAATTTTCACGATTTGTTTTGATGCTCAAGACAAAAGAATGACTTTATTTATCAATACTACTTATGTGACTTAGACTCTCATGAAGTTTGCTACAAAATAGTTATTACTATATAAACATGTCACACCCCGAGCCTACACCCCGGACGTGGCTGACACTCGAGAACCATTGCTGGACCCCAAGCGAACCCTTGGCCTGACTTACTTACTCAACGGAAGGCTTAAACATAAGAAATATAACTCATGCATAACTTAAGAAAAAATATCTTAGCCAAAATGGTAACTAAAGTCTTAAACGTATACAAATGAAATAAATAAGACTAAAGAACTATAACTAACTGTCTATGAAGTCTCTAAATAAATAAGGATGTTAGGACATGAACCCCGATCATCCTAACAACTGAAAACTAGAAAGCAAATGATAAAAAGAGACCTCCGGAATGCAAGGAGGCTCACCAACTGACTCTGAGTGCTCAACCTAATCAACGAGACGCTAGATGTTGATCCTGGTTACCTGTGTCTACATCATGAAACGATGCAGGCCAACTGACATTAGTACATTGAATGTACGAGTATGTGAGTTGGAATGCTAAACACAACTTAAGCTTGAAAAGGATATGAAAGGAACGCTTACCTTGACTTTACTCAACTCATGAATAACTCAACTCAAAATGCAGTGTAAAAGAACAATAATAGTGCAATTTATACAAAACATTTAGAACAGTAAATAACAACTCAATTTGTTAATGATATGCAATATCAAACTAAACTTTACTCATTTATCAAAGTAATATAGTTTATGTGGGAGATTCTCTAACCGACAACCACCACTATGATCCTAAGTGGTGATACTGTGTCTTGCCCACGCTGCTAGAACTCTCCTATACTTTGCCGTCATATAGAACGCCTTAACTAAGTTGATCCACTCGTCTATGCTAAAAATCAACTTAAGGAGTCATATAAAAAGTATGATCCTTTACTACCCATGATGACTACATGTTTTATGGAGGCTTGAGTTAATATGAACTTGCATCCCCATATAGGTGCTCAATACTACTCCCAAAATATACTTAGCTCATATGTTTTTTAAACAAAACTTCTTTCTTTGATTTGAGATAATGACTAAAAACTTTAGCTTAAAAGCTCTTTTTGGAAATTTGTGTTTCCCTTTCTTATTCAAATGTGAAAACATTTTCAACTCTTGGGAATACTTAGTTCCCTTATAGGTTTTTGAGAAATGAACTCAACTCTTTACTCTTTACTTAACTTTAAAATGAAGTCTTAAAACAAGGTTACAACATTTGTAAAAGAATTTTGAAAACTTTATAAACTTCTCTTGACTTGCTTCTTAACTTTTAGACTTGACTCTTCACTTTCATTGAATTTAATTATTGATTCAAGGTTCATGATTTCATGTTTATGGATGATTTCAATATGTATAGATGTACCTAAGAGTGTTGGAATCAACTAGAAAACATAGGTACATTGCTAAGGAACTAGTACAGAAAGATGGAGGAAGAATGGAAAGAACTGGCGTCCCTGGCGCTTTGAGAGGCGCGGGGCGCCAGCCCTTGAAGTTCAGAGATTGACTTGGGGGGGGGGGTCTTGCTGGCACGGCACCCCAGAGGTCAAAGATCAAAAGTCCCTCTTTGGGGCTTTGAGAGGCGCAACGCCCCAAGGCCCTCCCTAGGTGTTCCCCGACTTTTCTTCTCTATTTTTCATCTCTGAACCCTCTAATCTCACTTGGTTCTTTCCCAAACACTTAGAATTATTTGTACCCTCAATATATAATAGATTCAACTCTAAATTACACCCGTAAACATGAATCAAATATCAATAAACTTCAACAACACAACCCACAAGAATTAAAACCAATTTCATCAACAACTCAAAGGATTTACTTTCAAATCTAACATACTTCACTGAATTGAATCATGATTGGCGCATGCATGAATTAAACCAATGCTATGTGATCTCACATACCTAATAGGGATCACCCCTTGATGAAATCCACACACAATTCTTCAAGAAATCGACGAATCTTGAACTTTCTTCTCTTTTCTCCTCTTTTCTGTTTTCTCCATGCCCTAGCATGAACTTCAACTTTCTAATCTGACTAAAATATGATTTTACCACAATTAAACTCCTAAAAATGAATTAAAACAATTGGGTAAGGAAAAGACTAAAATACCCTTCCAAAATCCTGATTAGACTTTCCTTATTCAAATAGCCCAACTACCAAAGGGCCTACATCACTCATACGAACTTGGAATCGCGCAAATTTGGCGGCGTTGGAAAGATTATTCCAAGAGATTTCCTATCATATTTGTAAGTACACCTAAATCATCCTGAGCTACGAGTTATGGCCATTTTAAGTTCACCAAAAACTCAACTTAACATACTTCATAATTTTTCAGATTTTTATATACTTCCCAAAAATGATTATTTCCAATCTTTAACTTCTTTCTTGTTCTTTCAATTAGAGAGATGTTACAATATCTCCCTTGTAGTAACATTCTTCCTCGAATGAGGCTACTCTTACTAGACTAAGGGTGCAACATCAATCATTCATTTCAAACACCGAACAAGAAAATGCAAAAACAACATGCCAACTTATAAATAAATACCAAGAAAAGGATTAGTATAATAATTTGGAAGTTCTCCTAATTTGAACATATGTTGATATCTCTTCTTCATGTCCTCCTTAGATTCCCAAGTAGCTTCCTCAACAAACTAATTCCTCCAAAGAACTTTGACTGGTGCCACCTCTTTTGTTCTCAACTTGCGAACTTGGCGATCTAGAATCTGAGTAGGAATCTCCTTATAAGATAAGCTATTCTTGATCCCAATATCTTCAGTTGGTATGATCAATGAAGGTTCGCCCATGCACTTCTTCAACATGGAGATGTGAAATACCAGATGAACCGTGGCCAACTCTTGTGGTAGCTCCAACTCATAGGCTACATTACCTACCCTTCTCAATATTCTATAAGGGCCAATATATAGCGGGGACTAAGCTTCCCTTTCTTACCAAATCTCATGACACCTTTCATGGGTGAAACTTTTAAATACACCCAATCATCTACTTGAAACTCTAACTCCCTTCTCCTAACATCAGTGTTGGATTTGTGACGACTTTGTGCCGTTTTTAACCTTTCTTGAATCATTTTCACCTTCTTCATAGCTTGATGAACTAAATCTGGTCCTATCAACCCAGCTTCACAAACTTCAAACCATCCAATAGGAGATCTACATCTTTTCCCCTAAAGAGCTTCATAAGGAGCCATTTGGATGCTAGAGTGGTAACTATTGTTGTAAGCAAACTCAATAAGAGGTAGGTGATCATCCTAATTATCTTTGAAATCAATCACACAGGCCCTTAAAATATCCTCTAAGGTCTGAATACTACGCTCTGCTTGCCCATCTATCTGAGGATAAAAGGTAGTAATTAAGTTCACCTTTGAACCAAACCTTTTTGGAATGACTTCTAAAACTGTGCAGTAAATTGCACACCCCTATCTGAAATAATGGAGACCGAAACTCCATGAAATCTAACCACTTTCTTGAAGAAACAACTTTGCGTAATCGTCTGTTGTATGGGTAGTCTTTACCGGCAAAAAGTGAGTTGATTTTGTCATTCTGTCAACAATCACCCAAATCCAATCATGCAGCCTGCAAGACCTGGGAAAACCTGTGATGAAATCCATATCAATCATCTCCAGCTTCCATTCCAGAAGTTCTATATTCTGAGCCAAACCACCGGGCCTTTGATGTTCTACTTTAACTTGTTGGCAATTCGAACACTTAACAATAAATTTTGCGATGCCCTTCTTCATACTACTCCACCAATACACTTCTCTCAAGTCACGATACATCTTTGTAGAACCCGGATGAATGGAATATCTTGAGCTATGAGCTTCTTCCATGATCCTCTCTTGGAGTTCATCCCCCCCTAGAACACACAACCTACCTTGATACCTCAACACACCACTCCTCCTTGTTCAAAAGCCATTACTTTTTTCTTATGAACATTTTCCTTCAATTCAAGCAAAATAGGGTCTTGATCCTGCTCTTCTTTCACTTCTAACACTAAGGATGATTCATCCCCATTCATTACAACTACTCCTCCTTCAGTGGAATCTATTATTCAGACTCCTAAGCGTGCAAGTCTATGCACATCTTTCACTAACTCTCTCTTTTCTTCCTCAACATGGACAGTACTACCCATAGACAACCTTCTTAAAGTATTAGTAACAACATTAGCCTTACCTGGGCGATAAAGAATACTTATGTCATAATCCTTGAGTAATTCTAACCACCCCCTTTGTCTGAGATTAAGCTCTTTCCGAGTAAACACATACTGAAGGCTCTTGTGATAATTTAATACATCAACATGAACACCATACAAATAAAGACGCCATATTTTTAAAGCAAACACTACAACAACCAACTCTAGATCATGGGTTGGGTAATTTTTCCCATAAACTTTCAAGTGTCTGGATGCCTAAGCTATAACCTTGCCATTCCGCATCAACACACAACCCAAACAAACTCTAGACGCAACACAATATACAATAAAACCTTGAGTAACTTCTGGTAAGGTCAACACTGTCACGACCCAAGTCTAGGGCTTAGACGTGACCGGCGAATGGGGAACCCGAGGGAACCCCAAACAAGCCTCATAGCATATCATTACACATCCTTGGTCGCGGAAGCAATTTAAATGACCATAAGCGATACGCATAATCAAGGGGAAATTGGGACTAAGGGAGCAAGACAAAAAGAGAATAATACATAAATACCATAGATGAGTCAAGCTCAAACATAATACACAACTTGTCCAACACCACCTCTAAACATGGATACTTAGCGGGGGCCGAGACAAACTACCGGGCTCACCCTCATAGTCAATACATAATTAAAAAGGAAAAGGTCTTATACATAACAAAAGATCATGAGCAACGTCCCCGGAATGGAGGACTCACCAATAACCTTGATAGGAAATCGTATTAGCCACGTGAAGGAGGATGGTCGGGACGGTGCTCCGGTCCCTACATGGTGACATCGAGGTAGGCATAGAGTATGCATTAGTACGTTTGAATGTACTAAGTATATGGGATGCAATGCAATGTAACAATGGATGGACATTATAGGCAAAATGCATAATCGTACCCGATAGATAACA
The DNA here is from genome assembly GCA_029007595.1 of Solanum commersonii. NCBI lineage: Eukaryota > Viridiplantae > Streptophyta > Magnoliopsida > Solanales > Solanaceae > Solanum > Solanum commersonii. The sequence goes on from JAJTWQ010000125.1 coordinate 583,312, forward strand.
TATTAATGAGATGATATGTATAATGATGCTTATATAAAAATCATATTTAGTAGGGCATAGTATATGTGTAGTGAGTGACCATCAATATAGCATTTCCAAGGCCTACCACCCCCTTGGAGAGGCGAAAGAGGTACAAACCCCTCAATGTGGTTACCCGGGCCTACCACCCCCGAGTTAGGGACCAAGGTACAAACCCCTCGATATGGTTATACGGGCCTACTAACCCCCGTACTAGGCAACCAAGGTACCAACCCTTGATACGGTTACCCGAGCCTACAACCCCCCGAGCAAGGCTTGGACGACTCACTCACCATATAGAGAAAATCATATACATGTATCCATTTCATCATCATTTCAATACTTATATAATCATCCGACTCATAGGACGTACATTGGACCTTCCATTTCATAAGAATTCTATAAATGACATTTTATCAAACATATGGTGGGCTACTTGTTCATGTAAATAAAATCATGTGTTTCAAGAGTACTAAGTCCAACCAATTTTCAAAATCTATATAAAACAGCCCACCAACAACATACATATATATATACATATATAACAACCTTCATAATTTGATCATGGAGGCATGAAAACCATAAACATCACATAATAATACCATTTCATGAAAATATGCAAGATAGACCTTAATAGGGTGTGTAGTAGTGATTCCATAATTCAAGAGTTCATAAATGATCATAAGGACCCATAAACTTGAAGTAAAATAGAGGATAAATGGTTGGACTTGTGGAAAGGAAGGTTTCCACAATCAACCCACATACCTCAACTTTGGAGAATTCTTGATGAAGATTGGAATGGAGAATTGCTTGAGATTGAATCTTGAATCCGGAATTAAAGCTTGGGATTCTTGAATTTGGTGGATGATCTTGGTGGAATTTTTGGAGAGGGCTTAGAGAGTGTTCTTGGATGTTTTGAAGTTAAATGACTAAGTATGGATATGTCCCCTTTTTATAAAAAACGTCCCAACACTTAGAAAAAAATGAGGCGGGTGAACAGTGTTTTCGGCTCTTGGAATTTGCATTTTCTGTCGGACAGGTTTTACGAAAACGGTCATAACTCCTTCATCCTAACTCGGAATGAGGTGAAACAAATTGCGTTGGAAAGCTAACTAATAGAGCTTCAATTTTGATAGTTTGAGATCCTTCCAGTTCCTTGTGTGCTGAGAGATATGCCCCTTTAAAGTTGACCCTCAAAATCGCATTTTTTGCGATTTTCGAATTTTGATACGGTTGCTCTAAAATTCGGGTTAGACCCATTTCCAACTCAATTTGACCCCCTGAATAAGAATATGAAGTCGAATTTTCGAAATGATGCACGGATTATGAGATATATGGAAATTACAATTTTAGGTGTTTCCGTAGCACATTTTCGAGCATTTTTGGGGTCGTTTCAATATCTCCCCCTTGGGAACATTCGTCCCCGAATGTCAAAGAAATGTACATGAGAGACATAAACATGGCAAATTCAACCCACATAAGGATGCAACAATGCACTTACACCTCATTTCAAAAACTTCAATATAGTTGTAAAACCACAATGAACTTGTTAACTTAAGCATGAATGTATGCAATGACATGGTGGCTGAACTTAAGACACGAGATTTTATAAAGGGCTTAGATCAATACCTTAAGCTTGAGTGGAGTGGAAAAGATAAGGATATCGCCTTTGCATGTCCGCTTCGGCCTCCCAAGTAGCACTTTCAACTTGTTGATTTCTCCAAAGGACTTTAACGGAAGCCACATCTTTGTTTCTCAATCTCTTCACTTGTCTATCTAAAATCTGGATCGGAACCTCTTCATAGGTTAAATAATCTTCAACAACACCCACAACATCAAGAGACACAATGGCATTCGGATCACCCACACACTTCCTCAACATAGACACATGAAATACCGGATGAACCAAATCCATTTCGCTAGGCAATTCCAACTCATAAGCTACCTTGCCAATTCTCCTCATCACCTTATAAGGACCCACGTATCTTGGGCTCAACTTGCCCTTCTTACCAAAACGAACCACACCCTTCATGGGTGACACCTTCAAATAGACCCAATCACCAACTTGGAATTCAAGAGCCCTTCTCCTCACATCGGCATAGGACTTTTGGCGACTTTGGGCCGTCGTCAACCTTTCTCTAATCATCCTAACCTTCTCAAGAGCCTCCATAACTAGATCTGGTCCTAACAAGGCCACCTCACCAACCTCAAACCATCCAACCGGTGATCTACAACGCCTCCCATAGAGAGCCTCAAAAGGAGCCATACCGATGCTAGAATGATAACTATTGTTATAGGCAAACTCAATCAATGGAAGATGATCATCCCAACTACCCTTAAGTTCCAATACACAAGCCCTAAGCATATCCTCAAGTGTTTGGATAGTCCTTTCGGCTTGTCCATCCGTTTGCGGGTGAAAGGCCGTAGTAAGGTTAACTCGTACCTAGACCCCTTTGAAAGGACTTCCAAAAGTGTGAAGTAAATTGAGTACCACGGTCCGATATGATGGATAGAGGAATCCCATGCAACCTTACCAAGTCATGAATATATAATCTTACATAATCTTCCGCCCCATATGTTGTCTTTACCGGTAGAAAATGAGCCGATTTTGTCATCCTATCAACCACCACCCAAATAGAATCAAAACCTTTTCTAGTCTTGGGTAAACCAACTACAAAATCCACATTAATTTCTTCCCACTTCCAAGTAGGAATCTCTATGTCTTGGGTTAGGCCACCCGGCCTTTGATGTTCGGCCTTGACTTGTTGGCAACTATGACAACCGGAGACGAATTTGGCAATGTCCTTCTTCATGCCTCCCCACCAATACACATCTCTCAAATCTCTATACATTTTGGTGGAACGGGGTGGATGGAGTAGGAAGAATTATGAGCCTCCTCAAGAATTTTCTCCCTCAAACCATCAACACAAGGCACACACAACCTACCTTGGTACCTAAGGGTACCATCTCCCCTTGGGAGAAAACTTCCACCTTGCCCTCTTTCACCAAGGCCTTCAATTCTAACAAAGAAGAGTCAAGATCTTGTTTTTCTATCACCTCGTCAACCAAGGAAGACCTAGCACCATCAACAACGACCACACCACCATTACCAACCTCTTTCAACCTAACCCCAACCTAGCCAACCGATGCACCTCCCTAGCCATTTCCCTATCACCAATATCAACATGAGCTAGGCTACCCATAGACACCCTACTCAAAGCATCCGCCACCACATTAGCTTTACCGGGATGATAATGCACACTCATATCATAATCTTTAAGAAATTCTAGCCACCTTCTTTGTCTCAAGTTGAGATCTTTTTGGGTGAAGACATATTGGAGGCTCTTATGATCGGTAAACACATCAACATGTACCCCCATACAAGTAATGACGCCAAATCTTTAAAGCAAACACCACCGCGGCTAATTCAAGATCATGCGTAGGATAGTTCTTTTCATGCACTTTGAGTTGTCTAGAAGCATAGGCTATCACCTTACCATTTTGCATTAGAACACAACCCAAACCAACTCTAGAAGCATCACAATACACAACAAATCCCTCAAGCCCATCCGGTAGTGATAATATAGGAGCGGACACAAGTTTATCTTTCAAGGTTTGAAAACTCCTTTCGCACTCATCGGTCCACTCAAACTTAGCCTTCTTTTTGTGTCAACTTAGTCATGGGAGAAGCAATAGAAGAAAACCCATTCACAAATCTCCGGTAGTAACCCGCTAAGCCCAAGAAGCTCCTAATATCCGACGGGGTCAATGGCCTAGGCCAATTTCTAATCACATCGGTCTTCTTAGGGTCTACCTTAATACCATCCCCCGACACCACATGACCTAGGAAGGCAACCTCCCTCAACCAAAATTCACACTTTTCATACTTGGCATACAACTTCTCCTCTCTCAATCTTTGCAACACCACCCTCAAGTGACCCATATGTTCTACCTCACTATGCGAATAGATTAAAATATCATCAATGAAGACCACAACAAAGGAATCAAGGTAGGGTTTAAAGACTCTATTCATTAGGTCCATAAAGATAGCCGGTGCATTGGTCAACCCAAAGGACATGACCACAAATTCATAATGCCCATACCTAGTCCGGAAGGCTGTCTTAGGAATGTCACACTCCCTCACCTTCACTTGATGATACCAGGACCGAAGATCAATCTTAGAGAAGTGGCTAGCCCCTTGCAATTGGTCGAACAAGTCATCAATCCTAGGAAGAGGATATTTATTCTTGACGGTGACCTTATTGAGTTACCGGTAATCAATACACATCCTAAGGGACCCATCTTTCTTCTTCACAAACAACACCGGTGCACCCCATGGTGATTGGCTAGGCCTAATAAAACCCTTCTCCAACAAGTCCCTCAATTGTTCTTTCAACTCCTTTAACTCCGCCGGGGCCATACGGTAAGGGGAATAGAAATAGGTTGAGTATCGGGAGGAGGTCTATGCCAAAATCTATTTCCCTTTCGGGAGGAACACCGGGAAGGTCATTAGGAAAGACATCAAGAAATTCATTTACGACCGGAACCCGACTCTATAGGAAGGGTTTTGGACTCCACATCTCTAACCCTCACAAGGTGATAGAGACACCCCTTAGAGATCAACTTACGGGCTTTAATGCAAGAGATGAACCTACCCTTGACTACCACATTTTGGCTTTCCCATTCAAGAATGGGTTCACTAGGAATTGGAATTTGACGCTACGGGTTCTACAATCAATGGAAGCATAGTATGCATGCAACCAATCCATCCCAAGAATAACATCAAAATCGACCATGTTCAACTCAACAAGATCACAAGGCAATATTTTATGCAAGATGCAAATAGGACAATTCCTATAGACCTTCCTAGCAACCATATATGCACCAATAGGAGTAGACACCTTATATGACTCATGCAACAAGTCGGGCTCAACATGAAACTTCTTGGCAACAAAGGGGTGACAAAAGAAAGAGAGGCACCCGGATCAATTAATGCATATACATCAAAGTCAAAGATTTTCAACATACCGGTAATGACGTCGGGGGACTTCATCGACCCTTGCCTCCCATGCAAAGCATAAAATCGATTGTGCCTTGGGGCACCACCTTGTCGGCCCCCTCTCCCCAAAGGAACTGCATTGGCACCTTGTGGACGGACCTCCTTACCCTTGTTGTGATTCCGAGGACAATCTATTGCCTTGTGCCCCATTTCCCCACAACTATAGCAAGCACCGGTATTTCTCAAGCACGGGCCACCATGACCCTTACCACACTTCGGACATACATCAATAGGACCCATACCACCAACACCTTGGCCCTTGGAACATCATTGGCAAACCCCTTATGGGGCGCATGGGAAGACCCTTGGCCTTGATGAAACCGGCCTCCCTTCGACTTTGGAACTTGCCCTCAAAACGGGCCCTCTTGGCCTCATGACCCCTCCTCTTCCTCAACTTCTCCTCCTCCATTTGTTCGGCATAGACCATCAAGCGGGACAAGTCCATGTCACTAATCAACATTGCGGACCGGCATTCTTCACTCACTAGGTCGGACACACCCATCACGAATTTATTCATTCTAGATCGTGAGTCGGCAACCAAGTGTGGAGCATATCTTGAAAGTTGGTTAAACTTGAGGGCATACTCCCTCACACTCATAGACCCTTGTTTTAAATTCATGAACTCCACCAATTTGGCTTCCCTAAGCTCAAGAGGAAAGAATCGATTAAGGAAAGCCGTTTTGAACACTTCCCAAGGCACCACATAGTTTGCCCCCTTCTCTTCTTTCCATTGGTTGTACCATATTTGGGCCACCCCTTTTAGTTGGTAGGCCGCCAACTCCGCCTTATCTTCGACCTCATGCCCATGATAGCTAATATCTTGTGGACTTCATCAATGAACTCTTGAGGGTCTTCATCTAATTTAGACCCATAGAATTTCGGGGATTCATCCGCACGAAGTCTCTCACCGAGATGCCGGGGTAGGAGCCCGAGGAACTTGGGCCCGTGGTTGGCTTGATTAGCCAAAGCTTGTGCAAATAAAGTAAGGGCATCCCGAAGATCCCCATGGGTCGGTTGTTCCTCGGGTGCGCGGGCTCGTTTTCCTCTTGTATTAGGCATGATCTAGCATAACATAGAACAACCGTTAGAGGAAAAAAAAACTTAATCCAACTCTACCGCACGACTTAGAACATGAAGAAGGGAAACATTTCCTAAAAACGTCTCATAGCCTCCTACTCATAATTGTGGTGCACAACACAACCATGAATCGGACTCTAATCAACGCGGTGTGTTGGACTCCGAGGATCTATCAACCTAGTGCTCGATACCAAGTTTGTCACGACCCAAGTCTAGGGCTTAGACGTGACCGGCGAATGGGGAACCCGAGGGAACCCCAAACAAGCCTCATAGCATATCATTACACATCCTTGGTCGCGGAAGCAATTAAAATGACCATAAGCGATACGCATAATCAAGGGGAAATTGGGACTAAGGGAGCAAGACAAAAAGAGAATAATACATAAATACCATAGATGAGTCAAGCTCAAACATAATACACAACTTGTCCAACACCACCTCTAAACATGGATACTTAGCGGGGCCGAGACAAACTACCGGGCTCACCCTCATAGTCAATACATAATTAAAAAGGAAAAGGTCTTATACATAACAAAAGATCATGAGCAACGTCCAGGAATGGAGGACTCACCAATAACCTTGATAGGAAATCGTATTAGCCACGTGAAGGAGGATGGCCAGACGGTGCTCCGGTCCCTACATGGTGACATCAGGTAGGCATAGAGTATGCATTAGTACGTTTGAATGTACTAAGTATATGGGATGCAATGCAATGTAACAATGGATGGACATTATAGGCAAAATGCATAATCGTACCCGATAGATAACATATTAATGAGATGATATGTATAATGATGCTTATATAAAAATCATATTTAGTAGGGCATAGTATATGTGTAGTGAGTGACCATCAATATAGCATTTCCAAGGCCTACCACCCCCTTGAGAGGCGAAAGAGGTACAAACCCTCAATGTGGTTACCCAGGGCCTACCACCCCCGAGCTAGGGACCAAGGTACAAACCCCTCGATATGGTTATACGGGCCTACTACCCCCGTACTAGGCAACCAAGGTACCAACCCCTTGATACGGTTACATCCGAGCCTACAACCCCCGAGCTAGGCTTGGTCGACTCACTCACCATATAGAGAAAATCATATACATGTATCCATTTCATCATCATTTCAATACTTATATAATCATCCGACTCATAGGACGTACATTGGACCTTCCATTTCATAAGAATTCTATAAATGACATTTTATCAAACATATGGTGGGCTACTTGTTTATGTAAATAAAATCATGTGTTTCAAGAGTACTAAGTCCAACCAATTTTCAAAATCTATATAAAACAGCCCACCAACAACATACATATATATATACATATATAACAACCTTCATAATTTGATCATGGAGGCATGAAAACCATAAACATCACATAATAATACCATTTCATGAAAATATGCAAGATAGACCTTAATAGGGTGTGTAGTAGTGATTCCATAATTCAAGAGTTCATAAATGATCATAAGGACCCATAAACTTGAAGTAAAATAGAGGATAAATGGTTGGACTTGTGGAAAGGAAGGTTTCCACAATCAACCCACATACCTCAACTTTGGAGAATTCTTGATGAAGATTGGAATGGAGAATTGCTTGAGATTGAATCTTGAATCCGAATTAAAGCTTGGGATTCTTGAATTTGGTGGATGATCTTGGTGGAATTTTGGAGAGGGCTTAGAGAGTGTTCTTGGATGTTTTGAAGTTAAATGACTAAGTATGGATATGTCCTTTTTTATAAAAAACGTCCCAACACTTAGAAAAAATGAGGCGGGTGAACCGGTGTTTTCGGCTTTGGAATTTGCATTTCTGTCGGACAGGTTTTACGAAAACGGTCATAACTCCTTCATCCTAACTCGGAATGAGGTGAAACAAATTGCGTTGGAAAGCTAACTAATAGAGCTTCAATTTTGATAGTTTGAGATCCTTCCAGTTCCTTGTGTGCTGAGAGATATGCCCCTTTAAAAGTTGACCCTCAAAATCGCATTTTTTGCGATTTTCGGAATTTTGATACGGTTGCTCTAAAATTCGGGTTAGACCCATTTCCCACTCAATTTGACGCCCTTTATAACAATATGAAGTCGAATTTTCCAAATGATGCACCGATTTTGAGATATATGGAAATTACAATTTTAGGTGTCAACGAGCATTTTGGGGTCGTTTTTTCGGGCAGTAGTCAACCTTTTTTTCAATTCCTGAAAGCTTTTCTCACAAGCTTTAGACATTAAAACTTCACTATTTTCTGAGTCAACTTGGTCAGAGGAGATGAAATGGATGAGAACCCTTCTGTGAACCTTCTATAATAGCCAGCCAAACCCAAGAAACTCCTAATATCAGTTAGAGATGTGGGTCTAGGGCAATTATGCACTGCCTCTATCTTTTGCGTATCAACTCTAATTCCATCACTGAAAACTATGCGGCCCTAGAATGCAATAGACTCAAGCCAAAACTCACATTTAAAGAACTTAGCATATAAATTCTTATCTTTCAAAGTCTGAAGAACTATTTTGAGATGGCTAGCTTGATCTTCTTCATTCCTTGAATAGATTAGTATGTCATCAATGAAGACAATAACAAATATATCTAAATAAGGTTTCAAAAATCTATTCATAAGATCCATGACAGCTGCAGGTGCATTAGTCAAATCGAACAACATGACTAGATACTCATAATGACCATAACGGGTCCTGAATGCTGTCTTTGGAATATCATAGTCCCTTACCCTCAACTGATGCTAGCCTGATCTGATGTCTATCTTAGAGAAACAAGTAGCACCTAGAAATTGATCAAAATGATCATCAATTCTTGGAAAAGGGTACTTATTCTTGATGGTAACCTTGTTCAGCTGGCGGTAATGAATACACATCCTTGTAACAACCCTTAAAATGAAGTAGGATAAAGTAGAGCCCCACATGGGTTTTATTCATTAATAACATGTTAAAATAATGAAGAATAGCCTTTTTAGTCAGTTTTAAAGAGTTTGGAAGTCAAATGTCAAGGGACGACCAAGACGTTTGGAAACTAGTCTTTTATGTATTGGTGTGTTCTAGTATGTTGTTCATGTTTTTATGTGTTGTTTGGAGTCTAAAATCAGTGGAGGTGACCCTAGTGTCTTAATAAGTGTTTTTAGGGTCAAAACATTCAGGTATGACTCCCCGGGATGACCCTAAGGGTCCCCGAGGAAGACCCCAACCCTTGGCCAAACAAGCTGCCAAGGCAGCTTGAAGTTGCTCATGGAGGGAGCATCTCCGTGTCGCAGACTCTACTATCTCAAAATTTAATTTGTGAAACTTGTGGGAACACCTCCGCATCGCAGACTTGGTTCCCGATGAAATCTGCGAAAATAAAACTCAAGTTTGACTTGTTTAAAAGGTCCAACTAAGTAAGGGTAGTTTCGGTACGCTGGGGAATTATTATAAACATTTATTCTACTTATTTTAGGGTATTTTAAGTTGGTTAAAACCCCAAAACCTAAAATTAGACCCATTCTTCAAATTGACCCTTCCCTCTCAAAATAGATTCTCTCAAAAACTCCATTGAAGACCTTGATGAAGCTCAACCTAGAAGATGGGTTTTCAACTGATTTCTTCGTCAGTTTCATGGGTCTTCAATAATTAAGGTATGGTAAGTCTTGATTCTTGAATAACCTCTCATTCAAGGAGTTCTATCAAAGATTTTCAAAAGTGATTCAAAGACCAAAATTCCCAATTTTCAATCTAAACATGGGTCCTTTGTCAAACAATTTTTTAAATCATTCTATTGATGAATTAATGTGAAATTAAGGTTTTTAAGATAATTTTTAAAGGAATTCTTGAAGAACCCCTGATCCCCAAATTTTCAAAAATTGGCCTATGATGTTGTATGGTGGTATAGTTCTCATATGATAAGAGTCGCTATGGTAAGAATGAAATCCTTTTTAGGATGATGAGTTGCTTTATGGTGATGGGTAATGATAGTAGAAAGTCATGGTGTAGATTTGAGGAGATTTGAAGGAATGTGGTAACTAGTGTGAGTTGAAAGTTGCTTCTTCTTATGAGTGATGCTTCATGGTTGTCCTTGTGTGAATCAAAGTTCTTGCCCTAAGAGTGAAAAAAAAGGGGCTTTGTTCCATGAGTTGGGATAGTGTTTTTCTCTAAGGTTAACTTGGAGAGTTGAATGTACCCCTTAGTTCATGGGAAGGACAAGAGAATATATGTTGACCAACTCTACAGAGGATAGTTGTCTTGTAAGGTTGATCTTAAGTATGGTCATTCAAAGAGGATGATTAGATAATACCTAGGCATGGTTGAGCAAAAAGTTACAGCAAGGGTGATGATAAGTGTATGATGTGATAAAGAGTTGATTAAGCTCACCCCAAATGGGGGATAATGTGCCTAGATGGTAAGGTTTTGAGTGCCCTTACTATTTCTACATTGAACTTGCTTGATTTATCCATGTTGAGAACCACTTTGGGTGATAGATATGAAGTGGAGTGGTATAGGTACTCATTTTTTGGATTTTTGAAATCCTTACCTAAGGGAGTATAGTGAAGATTTACTGGAGAATGGTTCCTACCTTAGAGATGAAGGAGGTAATGATTAAAGGAGTTTGCATAACTTGATCCCAAGAGGGGGACATTGTGCTTAATTGGTAAGTGATAGTTCTCTTGGTTACCTTAATGTGCTTTTAGATGGGTTTACCCTAAGTGGGAGATGATGAGTGAGTAGTAAGGTTGTTGATATCCTTATCTTTTCCTTCTATTCTTATTCAAGCTTGAGACCAAAGAGTTCCTAGTAGCTTGTTCATGTTTTGGAGTTTTGCATATGATTATGAGTTGCGTGATCTTCGTATGTTATGCATGTCCTAGAAGACACTATGTTATGCATGTTTTGAAGGGTTCTTATTATATAAAAATGGAATTTTAGTAATAAAATTCATGTCTCTCATATCAGTATGCATCTTCATATGGTGAATGCACTATTGAATTCATGAGGAAGAGAGTATGAGCATGCTTAGGTTAGGAGTTGAGAATTTCTCCTTAAATGAATTGACCTTTGTGTAATGCTTGCTTATGAGTTTATGATGACATGTGTGTATGTTGTGACTAGGAGAAGGTAGTCCCTCCTTGAACATAACTAAACATGGTAATGACATGTATGCTCTTGATAGTATGATGATTAAATGATAAGACTAGTAGATAATCTATAATCCTCATGTATGAATTGCTTAATTGCCTCATGAGTGGAAATGTTGATCATGTCTATGTGTGCATTTGAAAGACATTGCATAATGGACCCTATGATGATATAAAAGGGATAAATATCATGTCATGATTAGGAGAAGGTAGTTCCTCCTATGAACATGAGAAAGACCTATGTGCTTGATGCATTATGAGTCGGTGAATAAAGTTTCAACTTGCATGAATTGATTTCAAGTGCATGCTTAAATGATTTCTTATGACAAAGTTTCATAATGTGCTTTAATGATATAGTTGCATGTTGTGTTTCTTTGGTATTTGAAATGAGAAAAATGATTTGGAGAAAGAACTTCCTCCAATGAAATAGGAAATAGTAAAGTTGATGCACAAGGAGTTGGTAGATGTGTTGCTACTTTCTTGAATTGCACAAATTTGTTTTGAGCCTTTTATGTGGAGTTGATGTTCCTCCTTGATGTGTGCTCTTATGTTGATATTGTATGTTGTGTATTGTGACCTGCTAGTTGGGTCATTGAGTCCTCGAAAGTGTTTTAAGTGTCATTCGAGGATGAATGTTCCTAAGTGGGGGATATTGTAACGACCCTCAAAATGAAGTAGGATAAAGTAGAGCCTCACATGGGTTTTATGCATTAATAACTTGTTAAAATTATGAATAATAGCCATTTTAGTCAGTTTTAAAGATTTTGGAACTCAAATGTCAAGGGAAGGAAAAGACATTCGGAAACTAGTCTTTTACTTGGTGTGTTCTAGTATGTTGTACACGTTTTGATGTGTTGTTTAGAGTCTAAAATCAGTGGAGGTCACCATAGTGTCTTAATAAATGTTTTTAGGGTCAAAACGTTCGAGTAAGACTCCCCGGGACCACCCTAAGGGTCCCTGAGGAGGACCCCAACCCTTGGCCAAACAAGCTGCCAAGGCAGCTTGAAGTTGCTCATGGAGGGAGCATGTTTGCGTCGCGGACTAGCTCCACCAAGGGCCAAAAGTTTGGTCCGCATCGCAGACTCTACTGTCTCGAGATTTAATTTATTAAACATGTGGGAACACCTCCGCATTGCGGACTTGGTTCCCGACGAAATCTGCGAAAATAAAATTCAAGTTTGACTTGTTTAAAAGGTCCAACTAAGTGAGAGGTAGTTTGGGTACTTTGGGGAATTATTATAAACGGTTATTCTACCTTTTTTAGGGTATTTTAAGTTGGTTTAAACCCCAAAACCTAAAATTAGACCCCATTCTTCAAATTGACCCTTCCCTCTTAAAATGGATTCTCTCAAAAACTCCATTGAAGATCTTGATGAAGCTCAACGTAGAAGATGGGTTTTCAACTGATTTTTCTTCAATTTCATGGGTCTTCAATAATTAAGGTATGGTAACTCTTAATTCTTAAATAACCTCTCATTCAAGGAGTTCTATCAAAGATTTTCAAAAGTGATTCAAAGACCAAAATTCCCAATTTTCAATCTAAACATGGGTCCTTTGTCAAATGATTTTCTAAATCATTCCATTGATGAATTAATGTGGAATTAAGGTTTTTAAGATAACTTTCAAAGGAATTCTTGAAGAACCCATGATCCCCAAATTCTAGAAAATTGGCCTATGATGTGGGCCTTTGTGAATATGATCTCTATTGGTGAAATTATGTTTAGATTAGATAATATTGATGTTTCCTATGATTATATATACTTATTAATGTTGAATTGTTGGTATGTGGATGAGTTAAGAATTATGGCCTTATGGGCAAAGTTATGGGTTGATCCCTTTGTTTATAGAATTGTACTTAGATTATATTTATGTTATTGAATTACATTATTGATTCCTATTGCTATCTATGTCAATTGATTAGGAATTGTTGAGGATTGATCCATGGTGATCATGGCTTGGAGAATTTGTAAGTTGACCTAACTTCTAGTCTATAGTATGAGAATTGATGTTGTGTGGTTTGGTCCACTTATGGTAGCGGTGTTTACTTCTTGTCTATCTATGCATGTTGAGATCATGGTCTTGAAGGCAATAGATGTGAAGTGAATTGACATTATGATACATATGTTTATGAAGTTGTGCTATGAAGGTTATGTATGAAATCCTCAATGATAGCATGATGTTTAAAGTGTGTTGATGATGAGGAGTATAATGTGAATGATAAAGTTAGGGATAAGGTGTGGTCTACATGATTGATTATGTTAAGTACTATTGTGGAAGGACCCCTACCTATATGACCCCTATATGAATGTTTTATCATATACATGTTAGGATTACCTATTCAATGTTGAATGTGTCCTTGTCTCCTATGATGAAGTGTGGGTGTGTGGTCTAGAATCCCTAAAGGCTTTATATGTGAATTGCTCATGATTTGGGGACATTGTGAATGTGTTGTGATCCCTTGAAGGGAAGTACACTCAATGTCAATGTTATTGCTATTATGTAGCTGTGAGGACCAATACACACACACACACTCTACATGTATATCTATGAATATGATGTGTTATGGTGTCTATTGAAAGGTTAACACTTATATGCACCCTTACATCTTATAATGCATGCAAAGTGTGTCATTAGCAAGGTATGAACATGTGTTGTTTAAAGGTGTTTATGTGAAAGGCTTTCTCACATATGCACACACACACATGATTGAATGAATAAGGATTATGATAATCTAGTGAAAGTGAGTCTCTTGAAAGGTGTCCTCAATTGTACTCTAAACTAGAATATGTTATGAATATGGTATGCCTATGTGAAAGTTCATTCTCACATAATGTAAGTTCTATAATGAAAGGTCATTCTCATCTTAGAAACCTTTGAGCTATATGATATAAGGGATTAAGTCCCTAAAGCCTATTTTATGAACTAATGTTAAATAAAGGCTTAAAGATGTTTAAAAAGGTAGTTGGAGCTTCGCACCGAGTGAGCATGAAAAATGAGAGTGGGGGCTTCACGTTTAGCAAGTCGGGCTTCCCACAAGAGAACCTTCACGTTTAGCAAGTACGAGTTCCCAACGTAGATGTTGTCAAATGAGATGGAAACCTCCACGCCTAGTAAGTCAAGGTTTCTAGTAGCAATCTCCTTGTTCCATAACTACGTGCCCTCATAGGTCTTAGCTTAGTGTATCCACTAGATAGCTGTTATATATGTAGGTCCTACCTTGGCAAGTAGTACCCTCTCTTTTCGGTGTGGGAGTAGAACATCGAATTCTATGTAGCTCACATGGTCTATGTCGGTTATGGCAATGTCTCCCGAAAGTCAAGAAATGAACTAAGATAAGAATATGAACTCTAGTCATGATTTCTTTAAGAGTTACTTAGTGTAAGTAGGACTATGGACCCTACTTATGCATTGCACAAGTGGACTCTAAGGGAGGTTATGATTAGGCTCTTTATGTAATGAAGACTATGGTCTATGTATGTTAATATGAAAGCATGTTAAGGTTGACTTTAGGTATGTCAAGACATGAAGTATGATTATGCATGTGAATTACACTTATGACTTCTTAATGGGTTTGCTTAGTATATGTGGGGGTATGGGACTCCATGTGTACATTGCACAAGTGAGCTTGTGAGGGTGGTTTACCTATGATATGAACTAAATGAGTTATGACTAATGATGTAGTAAATGAATGAGTCCTTATATGATGTTATGAAGTATGTTGGTCTTATGTCTAATGTTAAATGAAGATGTTATGACTTGTTGAATATGATGTGCCTATTCTATGGTGGCTTCCTAGGAACACTTGGTGTGAGTAGTATTATGGGATGCTACTTGGACATTGCACTAGTGTGACTTGGTGGTTGTCTTAGGTGATGGTTCCTATGTGAAGACTATGTCTTATGGTGTGCTTATGACTTTATGAATATATGTGGTTGGATTGATGAAGGTTATATGTAAGTTAACCTTTGGTAACCTTAAGGTGATACATTGCACCAAGTATTCCCTAAGGGTTGCTTGAGGAAAGGAGTTAAGATAAAGAGGAAGGTAATGTATTGTATGCGCCTAAAATGTTATAAGTGGCTCTATGTGCTATTATGAATGGTTTCCGTGTGTATGATGATGTATGTGGTTTATATTGTGCCTATTGTACTAAATGTTCTGGAAGTTTCTTTAAAAAGGCATGATGCATGGTTTCCAACTAAATCTCCTTTTAAAAGCATGTCTTTGCATGGTTGTCATGCTTAGTGCATTCTTGTACTAACACCATTTTCCTTCATCTTTTTACACCAAGTGTAGTTGGTGGTGACTAAAGGGCCTTTTCTAGAAGTGATGAGCTTGGCTTACTATTCCCAAGTTCGGGTGTGTCCTTAAAGATTCAATGACCTTTATGTTAAAAAGTTTCCTTAAGTTTTATGTACTAGATAGTAGTTTCTTTTGTATTGTAAGGGATGTGTCCCTCTTATGTTGTAGTAATGTTTTAAGATAGCTACCTTAGGACATAGTTTTCCAATTTTGTACTCAAGGTTTAAATGAGGTGACTTTTTAAGTCTTGTGTTATATTATGAAAAAGTTTTAAATTTTTTGCTATTTTTCTATGATAAATGCTATGACGAATGCTAAGGGCTTATATAAGACCTCCGAGAGGTCGAATATGCCGGTAACGGCTAGGGGTTGCTTTCGGGTCATTACAATCCTAAGGGAGCCATATTTTTTCCTCACAAATAAGATCGGAGTGCCCCAATGTGAGACACTTGGTCGAATAAATCCCTTATCTAAGAGATATTTCAACTTTTCTTTAAGCTCTTTCAATTCTGCTGGTGCCATTCTGTTTGGTGGAATAGGTGTAGGATGAGTATCTAGAATAATGTCTATACCGAAGTCTATTTCTCTCTCAGGAGGGACTCTGGGAAGATCATGAGGAAAGTCTTCTGGAAACTCTCTGATGACTGAAACTGACTAAATAGGAGGTATCCAACACTACAGTCATTAACTCGGACAAAGTGATAGACACACCCTTTGGAAACTAACTTTCTCTATTTGTACTTTCAAATATTTGTTATTTACATTTGAGGACAAATACATTTTATTTGTGGTGCGGTGAGGCCCACGTTTTGTGTGAATATTGTTGCTCGTGTTTTGTGCTTATATTTGGGTTGTTCTGTTTTAACTAATATTATCACTACCTTTCTATGGATGTTTTAGCTTGTGGCTCCTTTTATTTCATATTGCAAAATGATTTGGACCCTTTCCGAATTTTTTTGAATTTTTTGGACATTTTCGCCACCCGTTATATGCTCTTGAATGTGGCTGTTCTTTTCCAAAAAATTCAATCAATACCGATGACTTGCATAGTGCTCTCAATTGAACGAACATGAATGCGCGGCTACAATGAGGCCGAATGAAGTTACATAGGCAAGATGTGAACTCTTTACATCTTGTTATGACTAGCCTTGTATCGAATTGATTCTCTTGTGATGATCATTGCACACTAGAGAAAGTGTGGAGTCTTGTTTAACTTATAGTGTCAATGCCTAGTGTGATTAGCTTACCTGTGAACTATGCATGATAGATCCTAGAATTTTCCCCGTTGGTCTAATCAACTAAGTGATGCTATCTCTTGATATGATATTTGGCAACTTCTATTAGTGAGCACCAATTTGACATGTACCTCTTTTGTGACCTACCTTGTGAGTGTGTGATTCTCTCTTGAACACCCTTTAAGCCTTACCTTTCTTTGGAAGAAACTTGATGAAAAATAGACCTTTCTTAATCCATGACCCATAATCCTCATGAAGTTGTGGTTAGTTTGAATAGTCAACTTAGACCAAAATCCTAAGTTGGGGGTGTAAAGAAAAGAGAAGGCAAATCAAGAAGTGCAAGAAAGTCCCTCATACCCATGGTTTTGAGGAAAATGGAACCCCTCCATATAAAAAAAAAAAAAGACAGAAAAGAAAAAGAAAAGTTGTGGAATAAAGATGAAAATTGAAAGGGGTTTTCCAAACAATTCTTGGAAATTAAATAATAGGATGACTGATGAGTCCACAAATTGGACTCCTTTATGGCTTTATTTTGATAAGAATAGTGTCCTCGAATTCTTATTTTGTCTTAATATCTAATGAAAACTGTTAAGATTCAGGTATTTGAAGTTTTATTGAAAGCATGGACACTTAGGCGCAAAAAGGAAGAAGAAGGCTGAAAAGAATGAAGAAGCTGGAGCGTGGGCATCGCCAAGCACACTTGGCGATTCGTCGAAGGGATTCACTCCACCCTTTGTTCCAGTGCTTGAAGCCCTGAAGAAGAAGGATCAAAAGGCGATGAAAGGAGCAGTTGGCGCTTTGCCAAATATTTACGCAAAGTAGTACTACACCGCCCAATGGTCCAGAACATGAAGATTCTGAAGGCAAGCATGAAACGACGATGAAATAGAAGAAGGGTGAGTCGCCGAGTCATTCGGTGACATCGTGACTAACGTCGCCGAAAGATCCGCTAGCACTATTTTCTGAAGTCTATAAATACTAAAATTATTATTAATTTTAGAGAGTCAAACTTTTATTTTATTTTTCAGAATAGAATAGTACATTTTGGATATTTTCTGTCAAGTTTGGAGAGGGTTTTTGGAAGACTTGAAGAAAGAAGGATTTCATCTTCCCCAAGTTGGAAGTGGGTCTTCTCCATTCTTTTTCCTTTGCTTAAATCAAGGTTTAATTTCTTATACCCATTTGATCTTAATATCATTTTAGGTGTATTTTGTTATATCTTGACGTGTGGCTAAAAACCCCATTCTTGGGGTGTGATTTAGCAAATATGTGTTGATATTATTGTTGAGTCTTGCATGGTGATAGGTTAGATGTAGTTTAATGGCGATTTCACCTAGTGGTTGTGGTTTAATCTAAAGGGTTTGTAGTTGCAAATACAAAGCCACACATGTGTTTTCGGCTTGCCTAAGAGGGATGTCGCAAAACCAAGACCACTAGATTGATGGCCTAAGGAGTGGGTCGACATGAGGTTCAGCCCAAGAGGGTGAGCCCTAATCCCATATCCTAACACTCAGCTCGAGAGAGTGAGTGGGGTAAGGCGTAGGATGGTCTTCATGCGGCAAATGGGTGTCCAAGAGGAACACATTTGAAACGGAGTAAGATGCCCGAGAGGGAACTTATTTACATTTAAAGCTTAGCCTAGTCACTATTATCTTACGAATTTCCTTTGAAAAACATGTACCCAACTACTTATAACGGTCACACCCCAAGAACATTTCCCCATACTTGATTTGCTTGTTAATTTTTGCTATTTTTACTACTTGTGACAAAACCCCCAAATCGATATTTGACACTTTCATGTCACCCCCTTTTATTTACTATATTTTTACTCATTAATATCTTTAGCTACGACTAGTTAGAGCTTAATTTTATTTTTCTATCAGTTATCAAAACCACTCCCTTGGGACACGACCCCAACCTTTAGTTGGGTTACTATAATATCGACAATCATAGACACTCATACCGTAGGTTAGTGTTGTTGGTCATGATAAGCATCAAAATGGCATCGCTGTCGGGGAGTGATGTCACGTGAAAATGTAGTTAACTAGAGATTTTTGTTCTTTTTAGTGTAGGTTTTACTAATTTTACTTTTAGTTTTGGTTTTCTTTGTTTATTGTTTGTGTATGCAGGTCCTCTACCTAGAGCCAAAAGAGGGGCAACCTCACGAAAATGAGGCAAACCTCACTAATGGAACTTGATTGAGGAGTTGCGTCATGCCACGACGTTAAATAAGGCGCTTTTTGGGAGGCAAACCAAGATTGTAAATTTAGGATTTTACTTTAATGGTGTGTTGATGTTGCAGATAAATCGAGGAAAGTGTGGAAAATCTTAGGTTGACGAGCAAAAAGTTCATTTCGCGAGTCGCGAAATAGGTCGGCGAGCCCAACTAGATCTGCCGTTTGGCTCAATACAAGAGTTGTACAGAGCCTGTAAAACTCGGCGAACTCAAAAAGCAGCTCGGCGCATCGCCAACCTAGTTGACGATCTCAATGCGACCGCCTATCTCACCCCCAGAAAAATTGAAGATTTGGAAGGAAGGACGAGATAAATGACCACTCGACGGACCGCTGAGTGGGTTAGTGAGTTGACTAACAT
The DNA here is from genome assembly GCA_029007595.1 of Solanum commersonii. Classification (NCBI taxonomy): domain Eukaryota; kingdom Viridiplantae; phylum Streptophyta; class Magnoliopsida; order Solanales; family Solanaceae; genus Solanum; species Solanum commersonii. The sequence goes on from JAJTWQ010000125.1 coordinate 602,712, forward strand.
CGCCGAATGGACAAGAATTGAACGGTCATAAAGTGCCACAAATCTAAGAATTTTTAAATTTTGCCACTCTCCCTCCTTTTAAACATCTCAACTTCACATCAAGGTATTATTTTCTAGATTATTGCTTGCCTTTAGTATTGTAGTTGATAATTAGTGCTTAGAGTGGATTACATTGCCGCCTAGTATTTCAAAAGTATTTTAATCGGCATCTATGGTTGGTTTTCTGAACCCCAAATTTATTTTTTGCAATTTTGTACTCATTTGCAATGATTTTTTTTGCTATTTGCATTTGAGGAAAAATGTTTTTATTTGTGGTGGGGTGAGGCCCACCTTGTTTTGCTTGTTTCAGATACTTGTGTTTTGGTGTACATTTGGATTGTCTGTTTTTAAAAACTGCTTTGCGATTGTTTGAGCTTATGGCTCTCTTTTGGGTTTAATTGAAAAATAATTTTGACCCTTCCAAAAAAATTTCATTTTTAAATTTTTTTTGCCACCTCTTGTGTTGAAAGTGGTTGTTCTTGTACAAATTCAAGTCTCGGTTTCGATCAATACCGATGACTTGAATAGTGCTCTCAATTGAACAAACATGAATGTGCGGGTACGAAGAGAACAAATGATGTTGCATAGACAAATGTGAAAATGTGAACTCTTTGCATCTCGTTGTGATTAGCCATTTCTCAAATTGATTCTCTTGTAATGACCCTTGCACAGTAACGAAAGTGTATAGTCTTGTTTGACTTAAGTGTCTATGCCTTGTGTGATGAGCCTAGTTTGAACCATGTATGAATAAACCAAGAATTTACCTCGTTAGTCTTATTGATTTAGAAAGGTGTCCTCTTGAGATGATCTTAGGCAACTTTAAAGATAAAAATTGTGAGCCAAATTTGACATATATCTCTTTTGTGGCCTACCCGTGAGCGTGTGTAACTATTTTGAACACCCTTTGAGCCTTTCTTTTCTTTGGAAGAACCTTGATGAACCTTAGACCTTAACTTGACCCACTATCTATAATCCTTTTGATTTGTGGTTTAGCGAATAGACAACTTAGGCCAAAAACCTAAGTTGGGGGTGTGGTGGAAAGGAAAAGGAGAAGTCAAGAAGTGCAAGAAAAATCCCCCTTTAACCCATGGTATTGCATCAAAATGGAACCCCTTAAAAAAATAAAAAAAGTGTGTGGAATAAAGTACAAAAGAAATCGGGTTTCCAAGCAATCCATGAAGGTGAATAAAAAGATGACTTAGAAGCACTGGAAAAAGAATTGAAAAAGCGAAAAGAAAGGAATGCCTTGAGAACACCACACCTCACGTGGATGAAAAAGTCACTGAGCCTAAATGATCATACCTTTGCACTCAGCCCCATTATAAGCCTTGAAAAAACCTTTTTTGATCTTGAGTAAGCTAATTCAAAAGTCGATTGGAAAATAAGGACAAACCTGTGGGTGAAAACATGGATTGTGTTCCTTTTTTTAGTGTGAGCGTTGCATATGATTCCTGATCTTAAATGGATTAACCTATAGGTGTGAATATGGAATCATTCTTTGTGTGAGGGCATTTATATACTTTTTGTTGAACTTGAATTTTCACAAGTAGCAAGTATTGCGATAATGAGAATCTTTGGTAGGGGTGTGTCACAACTTGAATCTTTGACTACATGGTTGAATTTTGCATAAGTACTTTGACTCTTGTTGTGTATGTTCATGATTTAGTCTTGTGTAGCTGTCACGCCCCAAACTAGAGAAGGGGTGACTGGCACTCGACACCTTAAGAAATCGAGTTAGCCACATAAACATACCAACTGACTCAACTGAGGGTTTAGAAGGTCATGGAGCATCACATCTATAACTGGACCCTTAAGCTCATAACTTGAATATCAATGAGTAATATAGACGAAGGTAGACAAGCCAAAGATAATAAGGTACTAGCTAGCCGACAAGGCTAAAATGAGGATATACACACATACATACATATCTATATATGCCAAACCTCTGTGGTTGGAAAGTGGAAGCGGCAGAAAGAAACCTAGAATATTATGTCCACAATAGCCTCTATGAGTGACATAACCACCAGTCGGGACAAGGCCCTGATTATACCCAAATTATACAACAAAAGTAACATCCTATGAAAGCTCCAGGAAGAAGTAGAGCATACCAACTCACAACTGAACCGTGAATCCTAGCAGAGGGATCAATCAAAATCCCTACCTGGACATGCACGCACGAAACAAAACTGAGTCACAGGCAACGTAACGTCAGTACGAATAAAAATGTACTGGTATGTAAGGCAGAAAATAGAATAATAAATAGTTACTGTAAAAAGGGGAAGAAAGATACCACCTGAAACAGAAAACTCTAGTAGCCACCATGGCTGACATCAAACCTTATATAGAATAAATATGCATGGTATGCTCGCATAATCATATGTCATGAATATATATATATAAATATATATATATGTATATATAGATATACATATATATATATATATATATATATATATATATATATATATATAGATGCAAATGCATGTCATACCCAACCAAGTGCTAGCAATGGTGGTGCTTTCCGGTAGCAAACCGGGATCATATTTGCCAACTTGTGGCCATCTGTGTCTCATACGTATAAATATAGGCAATAGGCCCCATACCTTTCGATTATAGCTCAGAAGTAGAATGCATAGCATGTAATGTCATGGATCCATAATGCATTTGTTCCCTGAATCATGTTGCCAATCTTGGCTCATTGGTACTCTTGTCCTCATAATCTCGTAATCACTTTCGTATCACATGTAAATATCTCGTGAAACTTATATACTTGTAGATTAAACTGGAACACTTAACTTGGATTTAGAAAGACAACTTAAACATGAAGATGTTCAGAAAGAGCTTAAAGTTCCTCAAGTTACTACACCTAAAGAAAAATAATTTTTTTTATACATGGGCCTATAGTCAAGAGAATCAACAAAAAGACATAAAGACGCCAAATACCCTATCTAACCGAACGAGTGGAATAGCAACATAATGGAGTCACAAAAACACACAAGCTGCAATATCAATGCCTTTCACCAAAGGTCTTTCTAGTAGTAGAGTAGGAAAACAATATTTGATGATTTAGGATTCCAAAATTTGTGCTCAAAGGAAGTACAATGCTTAGCCTTAACATACCTTGATTTTGGGTCTTGTTGTATCAATATGGATTGTACCCCCTTCCTTACAGTATGTAGTCTACAGAAAATCATGTCACACAACCATTACAGGTAGAATATTAACACGTCAGGGTCAAAGTAGCAATTTAGAGCTCACTAGCATAGTGATTAGCTAGCCAGACCATTTTTAAATGTATGCTTCATTACCTTCTCTTCTCCCAATTACAACCTCAAATTAATGACATAACATACATTTTTGCAGCAGCTATTAACAAGTGGAGGCCTACGCAAGAGTCAACAACAACAAAATAGTGTATGCATGTACAACAATTAAAACTGGGCGTATCACCACACCCCACTTTTCCAACCCAAAATAACCATAACCAAATTCTAACCACGAGTCTTCAAATCATTAAATCCATAATTTTTTTTTATAATACAGTCCTATAATTGTTTAATATAACCATAATAACTTGAAGTCGCCGCTTCTAATCATCATCGTATAGGTTCGTCCAATAATTACATTTCCAATCATGTCTTTCTCTTCATATACAATAAGAGCTTAAAAGGACAAAACCTAAATTTAAACTTGATGGAGCTTTCAGTACATTAACATGTCTTGTCAATTACAAACAGTCTCCAAACACAAGATGTTGAACCAAGAAGAAACAATTTGAAAAATGCAATGCAATAATAGAACCAACGTTACACTAATTTATGGTACAATTAAATATCCATCTAGACTTTTTCTTCTCATCCAGACTCATATTAACCAGAACCACACACATACAAAGCATTTCCAAAAATATTCCAGCAACAACAATATCTGAAAATACTTCAAAACAGCCCAACATCACGTAACTATCCAAATACGATTTTTCCAGCCGTCAATTCATGCTCTTGTTTATATAGAATAACTGTAACAATATCAGAAAATACTTCAAAACATCCTAACATCACGTAACTATCATAATACGATTTTTCCAGTCGTTTATTCATGTTCTTGCCTATATAGCATAGCTATAACTTGGACTCACTCAATAAAATGAAGTGTGAGAATTATTACCTCCAATGAGCAGCAACCCCACATAAAAAATGAGACTCCTTCAAAATGAAGAATCATTCGAATCCCAACCCAAGAGGAGGAAAGAAATAACACAATCTCTATGAACGTTTCGAGGGTGAAACCACGTTGAAATCTTGTAAATATTTTCTTGGATGATAGGGGAACCTTTAGTGAGGATTTAGGGCTGTTTTACTCTTATTTTGGTTGAAAATAATGAGATAAACGAAGGGAAATCTGATTTTATAAAGCTAAACTGACATATTGGCTAGGGCCCACCTTCACATGCCTGCTTGTGCAGTCTGACTAAAATCTGAATATCTATCAATTCTGAAGTCGTATGGACAAATGATTTAGTGCGTTGGAAAGTAGATTCATAGACCTTCGATTTCATCTATCGGGGTTCTTCTAAAGCTTTGTAGAATGGGAGAAAAGCTCCAAGACATTTAACCCAATTTTCAAATAATTTATCAAAGAAACTTACTCTAACTTTTGCCAACTTGTTATTTCTCAACTTGCTTGACTTCAAAGCTTAACTTATGATCATTGGGCGACTATATCACCTTATAAAACATCCTTATTAGCATATAAGACACTCTTTGTCTTATCCCCAAAGGTATCAGTTAACTTAAACGTTCTGAATGGGTGGGGTGTTAGAATATACATTCCTTAACTCATACTTGTTTAAGGTCATCCTTGACCCATAACGTTAGTCTAATTCTTTTTTTTTACCTCCCTTTTGCAACCGTATTCTCCTGAAATGATACACCAAGTCATATAAGCCTCATACACTCATTCAATGATACACATATTATGCGAAAGAACCACGGGGTCTCACATTCTCCCCTTCTTAAGAACACTCGTCCACGAATTGATTCGAACAATCTCTTAGTTGTAGTCTTTGTTGCTAGTGTGCTATTTGCAAGGCTATATTTTTTACGTCCGCAAATCTTAAATCCAGTTCGAAAATATAATTACAGGGCTATCTAGTTAGAAAATCTAATTAGAAGGCTTCGTATATCTAGCCTCTGACAATCCATATAAAATGCATTTTTGAGGTATTTAAAATCTAATTAAGTTTGTGTACAGGAATAATTGTCAATTATTGAAAAACAACTCAGCTGAAGTCAGGAATAGTTAGGGGTAATTCTTCCCTATTTCCTCCTCGGCTTCTCAAGTTATCTTATCAACATTGTTATTCCACTATAACACTTTCGTACAAACCACTTCTTCAGTCCAAATCTTTCTTACCAGCCAAACCAAAATAGCCACTATCACCTTAGAATAAAACAAGTCTATAGAGACAAGAATATCCTCAATGGGCATAATTCAAAGCATTTTCGATGCACTTATATAAACTAGATATATGGAACATCGGATGAACTGCTTTAAATTCTAAAAGGAAATCAATATCGTAAGCCACCCTACCAATCCTCTGAATAATATTATATGGCTCTACATTCCTTGGACTCAACTTTTCTTTCTTGACTAATCGCATGAAACCTTTCATAGGCCATACTTTGAAGAAAAACCAATCTTCTTCATCAAACTCTAAGTCTTGTAGTCAAACATCTGCATAAGACTTCTGACTACTTTATGATATCTACAACCGATCTCTACTAAGCTTTACATTCTCCATAACTTGTTAGATTAGATCATGACGTAGCAACTCTACTTCCCTGATCTTGAACCAATTAATTGGTGACCTGCAGTTCTTCCATATAGTACTTCATAAGGAGCTACTTGAATACTTGCTTGGAAGTTGTTATTATAAGGAAACTCAACCAGTAGCACGTGATCACACCAGTTTCCACGAAAATCTAGCACACATACCCATAACATGTCCTTGAGTATTTAGATTATATGTTCGCCTTGGCCATTAATCTAAAGATGAAAATCCTTACTAAGATTAACTTGAGTCCCCAAACCCTTCAACAAGGATCTCTGTGTTGTGATATAAAATGTTTCCATCTATTTGACGTAATCTATACTGAGACATAATTGAGTATAAATAACTCTCTAATGTACATCCCAACATATTCCACCAGAAGGTAGTCTTGACTAGACAGAAATGGGCTGATTTCGTCAACCTGTGAATAATCACCCAAATGGAATTTGATATTCCCTCGCAAATGCGGAAAACACGTGACAAAATTCACATTTATCTCCTTCCACTTCCACAATGGAATAACTATCTCCCGAGTTAGCAAACTAAGCTTCTGATGCTCTACCTCTCCCTATTGGCAACATATCTCCTTAATACCATGGCACATTTTAATGGTTCCTATGTGAATAGAGAAGCGAGAATGGTTCACATGTCCCATATTTTTAAATAGAAGCCATATGGCATTCAGAACATATAACTGATCTCTGAATCTGAAGATTATCTCTCCTGCTTTATCAAAGGGGATTTTTTTTGTTGCTAAGCCTTGCCTCTGAGCTGATCTAAGCTAGGATCTTCACTTTGTCAAGCCTTCACCTCCACAAATAGAGATGATATTACCTAGTCCTAAATTGTGACTCTAGTCTCATTGGAGTTTTATAATATAACCCCAAACCAGCTAGCTGTTGGAGCTCTTAGGACATCTCCTAGTTCTTAACTCCCAAAGGTGATAAACAACCCATAAAATTACGACTGAGGGCATCTGCTACTATATTTTACTTTCCTTGGATGATATAAGATATCCACATCAATAACTTGTAGCAGTTCATTCCATCTACGCAATTATAGAATTACCTTTTTCATTCTAAAAATATATTGGGGGGCTCTTAGGATCCGTATAAATATCAACATTAAAGACATTCCAGTAATGCCTCAAAATCCTCAAGGAATGAATAATTGCAGTCAACTCTAAATTGTAGGTCGAGTAGTTCTTTTCATTCTTCATTAACTATCATGAAGCATAAGCAATTACCTTTCTTAATGTTTCAGAACATAAACCAGCCTAATTCTTGAAGCATAATAATACATTACATTGCCCTCTTGACCGTCTTGTAGGTTCGGAACTGGCGTTGAAGTCATTTGATATCTCAGCTCTCAGAATCTCCCATCGTAGGCTATTGTCCAGTGAAACTTAACTTACTTTTAAGTCAACTTTGTTAGGGGTGCTGAAAGGGGAGAAAAAAAAGATCCTTCCACAAAACTTATAAATACTCCACTAACCCTCAGAAAGATTCAAATTTCGACGAGGTTCATAGGTCTAGGCCAAGTCTTCACGACCTCAGTCTTCTGTAAGTATACCTAAATACCAGCATCTAATTCAATATGAAAACCATTAAATACAACCAGAACTCATAATTTGAGAATTTAGCTTACAACGTCTAACCCTGGGGTAACTGAAATAGTACTTAGTGATGATCTCTATTATTTTCCTCTGAATGAAATGTACCAGAATATCATTAACTAATACAATTACGAACAAGTATAGAATAACATGGATATACTATTCATCAGGTTCATAAATATTGTTGGGTCATTCACCAATCTGAAAGACATTACAAGAAACTCAAAATGGCCATATCTAATCCTGAAAATTGTCTTCGAAACATTACTCTCTCGAACAAGTACCTAGTGGTACCCTAAATGTGAATCAATCTTTGGGAAGCATCCAACATCATATAGTTGGTCGAAAAAAACACTTTAGTCATTTGTAGTGGATATTTGTTCTTTATAGTCACCTTATTCAGTATTTTTGTAGTCTATACACTTTTACAATGATTCATCGTTCTTTCGAACAAATAACATTGGTGCACCGCTTGGTGATACACTAGTCCTGTTAAAGCTCTTATCTAAGATATCCTTTAATTTTGCTGGTGCAATTCTAAATGGGAATTTGATATCAGCAGAGCATCTCGTAATGTATCAGTAGGAAAAAATTGTCGCTTGTTCCAGGGAAATAGTAAGACGCTCACCTGGAAATACACCTAGAAACTCATTTCCCACTATAATAACAGAAGAGTTAGGGTCTCAACATCAATATCTTAAACTCGCTCGGAAAATATGAGAAGTACATCCATTGACAAAAATTTCCTTACCTAAAGATTGCAAATAAACTTGCATTTTGGCATTGCACCATTAGCCTTCCATTCTCATACTACTTCCCCTGGGAACTGAAATCTAACAGTTTTCTCTTCGTAGTCGACATCGACATAATAAGGTTTTCACCAATCGATGCCCATATTAATAACAAAGTCGAGCATCTCTTGCCCTATCACGTCTAAATTTTTTTTTGATAACAAACAATCTCTACTGCAGAACCTCGATAAATCCTCTTGAGCGTATGTGAAACACAAAGCACGATTCAAATTTCATATGTATTTATATCTTAGCTCTGTAGCACGATCTATAAATTGAAAGAAATGTAACCAGTCCTAAATGCCATATAGCCTCTTGATTATAAGTGTGGTGCATAACACACCCATAAACAAAAATCTACAAGACATGGCTTGTGGACTCCCTGCGACACGACCTGTTGTGATACCAAGTTTGTCACGCCCCAAACTAGAGAAGGCGTGACTGGCACTCGACACCTTAAGCAATCGAGTTAGCCACATAAACATAGCAACTGACTCAACAAAGGGATTAGAAGGTCAGGTAGCATAACATCTAAAATACTATGAATGGACCTTTAAGGTCATAACCAAAATATCGATAAGTAATATAGATGATGGTAGACAAGCCAAATATAATAAGGTACTAGCTAGCGAACAGGCTACAATGAAGATATAAACACATACATACATATATATATATATACATGCTAAGCCTATGTGGCTGAAAATTGGAAGCTGCAGAAAGAAACCCAGAATATTGTGTCCACAATAGCCTCTATAAGTGACATAAGCATTGGTCGGACGAGGGCTCGATTCAACCCAAACTATACAATAAAAGTAACATCATATGAAAGCTCTAGGAAGAAATAGAGCTTACTAACTCATAACTGAACCCTGAATCCTAGCAGAGGGGTCAATCAGACTCCCTACCTCGACCTACACGCACGAAATAAAAAGCGTCCCAGGCAACAGGACGTCAGAATGAATAAAAATGTACTGGTATGTAAGGTAGAAAATAGAATAATAAATAGTTATTGTAAAAAGGGGAATAACGGTACCACCTGAAACAGAAACTCTGGTAGCTGCCATGCAGACATCAAACCTTATATAGATTAAATATGCATGGAATGCTCACATAATTGTATGTCGTATATATATATATATATATAGATGCAAATGCATGACCTACCCAATCAAGTGCTAGCAATTGTGGTGCCTTCCGGTAGCGAATTGGGATCATATTCACCAACTTGTGGCCATCTATGTCTCATACGTATAAATATAGGTAATAGGCCCTATACCTTCCAATTATAGCTCGGAAGTAGAATGCATAGCATGTAATGTCATGGATCCATAATGCATTTGTTACCTGAATCATGTTGCCAATCTTGGATCATTGGTACTTTTGTCCTCATAATCTCGCATTCACTTTCGTATCACATGCAAATATCTCGTGAAACTTATATACTTGTAGATTAAACTGGAACACTTAACTTGGATTTAGAAAGGAAACTTAAACTTGAGGATGTTCATAAAGAGCTTAAAGTTCCTCACTTAGTATCTATATATGTTTCCTTAGTGGTTTGTAAAAGCAAGTATTTTAGAGAAACCCGTACTTTAGTAGTTTAAACCTATGATTTATATTTAAGAGTTTTGGAGATCGACGTTTTCTTTTGAAATTTTCAAAAATGTAAGTTAGCGAGGAAGGAGGTTTGATTTCAAATTCACATTGTTCATCTCTAATCTTTTTAAGTTACTACACCTAAAGAAAAATAAATTTTTTTATACATGGGCCTATAGTCAAGAGAATCAACAAAAAGACATAAAGACGCCAAATACCCTATCTAACCGAACGAGTGGAATAGCAACATAATGGAGTCACAAAAATACACCAGTTGCAATATCAATGCCTTTCACCAAAGGTCTTTCTAGTAATAGAGTAGCAAAACAATATTTGATGATTTAGGATTCCAAAATTCATGGTAAGAGAAAGTACAGTGCTTAGCCTTAACATACCTTGATTTTGGGTCTTGTTGTATCAATATGGATTGTACCCTCTTCCTTACAGTATGTAGTCTACAGAAAATCATGTCACACAACCATTACAGGCAGAGTATTAACACGTCATGGTCAAAGTAGCAATTTAGAGCTTACTAGTAGAGTGATTAGCTCGCCAGACCATTTTTAAATGTATGCATCATTACCTTCTCTTCTCCAAATTACAACCTCAAATTAATGACATAACATACATTTTTGCAGCAGCTATTAATAAGTGGAGGCCTACTCAATAGTCAACAACAAGCAAATAGAGTATGACTGCACAACAATTAAAACTCGGCGTATCGCAACACCCCTCTTTTCCAACCCAAAATAACCATAACCAAATCCTAACCACAAGTCTTCAAACCATTAAAGCCATAAAAAAAAGTATAATACAGTCCTATAATTGTTCAATATAACCATCATAACTTGCACTCGCCGCTTCTAATCATCACCCTACACATTCGTCCAATAATTACATTTAGATTCATGTCTTTCTCTTCATATGCAATAAGAGCTTAAAAGGACAAAACCTAAACTTAAAATTGATGGAGCTTTCAGTACATTAACATATCTTGTCAATAACAAATAGTCTCCTTAAACGCAAGACGTTGTCCCAAGAAGTAACAATTTGAAAATTGCAATGCAATAATAGAACCAATGTTACACTAATTTATGTTACAATTAAATATCCATCTATACTTCTTCTTCTCATCCAGACTCATATCAACAAAAACCACACACATACAAAGCATTTCAAAAAATATTCCAGCAACAACAGTATCAGAAAATATTTCAAACAGCCCACCATCACGTAACTATCCAAATATGATTTTCCCAGCCATCTATTCCTATTCTTGCCTTTATAGCATAGCTATAACTTGGACTCACGCAATAAAATGAAGTGTGAGAATTAATACCTCCAATGAGCAGCAACACAACATAAAAAATGAGACTCCTTCACCACGTAGAATCCTTCAAATCACAACCAATGAGGAGGAAAGAAATAACACAATCTCTATGAACGTTCCAAGGCTGAAACCACTTTGAAATCTTGTAAATATTTTCTTGGATGATAGGGGAACCGTTAGAGAGGATTTAGGACTGTTTTGTTCTTATTTTGGTGGAAAATAATGAGATAAAACGAAGGGAAATCTGATCCTACAAAGCTAAACTGACATATGGGCTAGGGTCCTACCTTCACGTGCCTGCTTGTGCAATCTCACTAAAATCTGAATATCTCTCAATTCTAAAGTTGTATGGACAAATGATTTAGTGCGTTGGAAAGTAGAGTCATAGACCTTCGGTTTCATATATCGGGGTTCTTCTAAAGCTTTGTAGATGTGGCGAAATGCTTCAAGACATTTAACCCAATTTTCAGAAAATTTATCAAAGTAACTTTCTCTAACTTTTGCCATCTTTTTATTTCTCAACTTGCTTGAATTCAAAACTTAACTTATGATCATTGGGCGACTATATCACATTATAAAACATCCTTATTAGCATATAAGACACTCTTTCTCTTATCCCCAAAGGTACCGGTTAACTTAAGCGTTGTGAATGGGCAGGGTGTTAGAATAGACATTCTTTAACTCGAACTTGTTTAAGGGCATCCTTGACCCATAACATTAGTCTAATTCTTTGATTTGTTTTTTACCTCCCCTTTGCAACCTAATTCTCCTGAAATGATACACCAAGTCATATAAGCCACATACACTCATTCAATGATACACAAATTATGCGAAAGAACCATAGGGTCTCACAGTAGCACTATTTGAGACACCCTTTTTGAATAACTGAAATTGAGTTTGCTTGAGGACAAGCAAAAGTTTAAGTTGGGGGTGTTAATGAATCCACAAATTGGACTCATTTTGGGATATATTTTAATAGAAATTGTGTCCTCAAATGCTTATTTTATTTTAATATCTGATGAAAACCCTTAAGTTTAAGGTATTTGATTTTTGAAGGAAAGCATGGACACTACATCGCAAAAAGGAACAAAAAGACTGAGAAAAATTAAGAAACGAAGGCATGAGGATCACCGACTCCACCTGGCGAGTCACTGAAGGGTCTTACTTCACCTTTGTTCCAGTGTGCTGAGCCCTGAAGGAAAGGATCAAGTCGGCGGAAAAAGGTAGCAGATGGCATATCGCTGAGAAGTTTCATGAAGTAGTACCATGTCGCTGAATGACCCTGAGCATGACGATGTTGAGGGCTAGTGCAAGACGACGATGAACTACACCAATGGGGGAATCCCTGAGTTGATCGGCTATTCCAGCTAATGACACCGAATGATCCATAGCAGCACAAATCTATGAAAACTATATATACTAGTTCGAGTTGTAGTTTTAAGTGTGGAACAATTATTATAATTTTCACTTAGAGTCAAACAAGTGTGAGAGTTTTCATATAGAATAATACTTTTTGATATTTTTGCTCTAAGTTTGAGAGGGTTTTGAAGACTTGAAGAAGAAGAGGGTTTCATATCCAAGTATTTGGACTTGGATATCTTGGATTCTTCATTCTTGGCCTGTAACAACACATAAATCTTCAAACCCATTTGAATGCAAGCTCATTTAGGTATAAATTTCTATTTCTTGATATGTGGCTAAAAACCCCAATTCTTGGGGTGTGATTTAGCGAATATGGGTTAAGATAATTGTTGAGTCTTGTTTCTGATAGTCTATTTGTAGTTTAAATGTGATTTCATTTAGTGGTTGTGGATGAATTTAATGAATTTGTAGTTGCAAATAAAAGTTTATTTATACAAAAATTCAGTCATAACTAGTTAACAACTTAATTCATTGGGAGTAGCATAATACCGAGTTGGACTAGTGTTCCATGTACCCATATAGTCCAGAACTACGAGCCACGTAGGTGTAAGTCCCCTTTGTGGGCAACATCAGTTTAGTGATCACGCCAGCATGCCTCTATACCTCTGACAGTGTATATTGGGTCCTCTCGATGGGGCGTATACATCGGACTCCACATTTAGCTCATGTGGTTTTATGTCGGTTATTAGTAGCTCCCATAGTTCAGTCATACTCTATTGCATTGACCATATTTTAGTACAGTTAGTATCCAGTCTCAGTATGTTATAAATTTGATCATTGCATCAGTTAGCTTACTATTCAGTATTTTCAGTAGCTATATCATGTTCGATTATATCATTGCTTATTTTCTTTATTCAGTTATATATTTATTCCAGTTTTACTCAATCTTGCATGCTCAGTACCTTTCAAGTATTGACGCATACGTGCGCTACATCTTCTCGTGACGTAGGTTTAGGTTCTCAGCATCCAGATCATGCTTAGATCGATTCCCGTTCTCTAGTTCAGTAGAATCAGTGGTGAGTCCTTGTTCTCCGAGGACAATAGTCATGAGTTTCTTTTTAGTATTTTAGTCATTTAGTTTCAGTTTTGCTAAACTTAGCTGGGGCCTGTCCCACCATTTCTAATCAGTTAGAGGCTATTTCCAGACATAGTTAGATTCAGCTTAGTATTGAGTTAATATCTTCTTTGTACTAAACTCATCAGTTTTCCATATATCTCAATTATAGTATATAGGTATTCCCCATCTTTTCACGCTATTTATGATTTAACTTCCCTATTAATTTATTTTCTTTAGTATGCTCGTGATCATGCCAGCAGGGTTAGTTTGGGATCACTTGTGGTCCCAGGTCTTGTGTTCGCGTCTCGCGGGTAGTTCGGGGTGTGACAAACTTGGTATCAGAGCATTAGATTTAAGTGTCTTAGGATGTATGAAAAGCCGCACTAAGTAGAGTCCTTTTCATATGTGTGAAGTGCACCACATCTAATGAGAGGGAAGCTATGAAGTGTTTTAGGAAAACTTCACTTTCTTGATATTCTTATCGTGCGTTGGTATGATATCTTTCTAATCCATCGTTATGCGCTTAAGATCATGCCTCCTCGTAGGGCTTATGCCAGGAATATGAATGCTAGGAATGCTAATGCAATTCCTCTAGTCCCAGACCATGAGGTTAAGAATGAAGAGTTTCAGAATGCGATCCAACTATTGGCTCAGAGTATGACTAACAAGAACAATCAGCAGGTTCCAGTTCCTAGTGATAAAAATGGTGGATCAGTGGCAGCTAGAGTTGAGATTTTTTTAAAGGATGAATTCACTTGAGTTTTAGGGTCACAGGTTGGTGAAGACCCACAGAACTTCATTGATGAGGTTCAGAAAATCTTTAGAGTAATGCAAGTGACTGTTAATGGTAGGGTTGAGTTGGAATCCTACCAGCTTAAAAATGTGGCTCACATATGGTTCACTCAGTGGAAAGACAACAAGGACTATTTTGTCTTTTGTAACTCCTTATATAGCAGTAAACTTCAACGCTAGTCCAGAAACTCTCTTAGAACCCTTCTCAGTCTGTACTCCAGTTGGTGACCAGTTATAACTAGATGGGTATACAGAATTGCCCTGTCACAGTCTCTCAGAAAGTCACCTCAACAAATCTTGTAGAGTTAGAAATGGTAGACTTCAATGTCATTCTAGGCATGGATTGGTTACATTCATGTTATGCCTCAATCAATTGTAGAACTAGGATTGTTCGTTTTTAATTTCCAGACGAACCAATCTTAGAATGGAAGGGTAGTAGCTTAGTGCCTATGGGTCGATTCATTTCTTACCTTAAGGCCAAAAAAATGATCTCTAAGGATTTTCTCTATCATATAGTTCGAGTTAAAGATTCTAGTTTCGAATCCCCAACTCTTGAGTCAGTTTGTGAACTCATTGAGTTTCCAGAAGTGTTCCCAGAAGATCTTCCCGGAGTTCCTCCAAAAAGGGAAATCGACTTTGGAATTGACCTCCTTCCAAATACCCAGCCTATCTCTATTCCTCCTTACAGAATGGCTCCAGTTGAGCCTAAGGAATTAAAAGAGAAGTTGAAAGACTTTCTAGATAAGGCCTTCATCAAACCTAGTATATCACCATGGGGTTCACCAGTGTTGTTTGTGAAGAAGAAATATGGTTCTCTCAGAATGTGCATTGACTCTAGGTAGTTGAACAAGGTCACACTCAAGAATAAGTACCCTATCCCCAGGATTTATGACTTGTTCGACCAACTTCAGGGTTCTAGTCATTTCTCAAAGATAGACCTCAGATCAGGTTATCATCAGCTTAAAGTCAGAGATAGTGACATTCAGAAGACAACCTTCAGAACTTGGTATGGTCATTACGAATTTGTATTTATGTCATTTGGACTAACCAATACTCCTGCAGCTTTCATGGATTTGATGAACATAGTGTTCAAGCAGTACTTGGACTTGTTCATTATCGTCTTTATTAATGATATCCTCATTTTCTCTAGGAATGAGGAAGAACATGCAAGTAATTTGAGAGTTGTTCTGCAAACTCTCAAAGATCGCCAGTTATTTGCAAAATTTAACAAGTGCAAGTTTTGGTTACAATCAGTTACTTTCCTTGGGCATATAGTGTCTAGTGAAAGAATTCGAGTAGATTCCCAGAAGATAGAAGCAGTGAAACAAAGGCCCAGACCTACCTCTGCTATAGATATCAGAATTTTCTTATGTCTAGTGGGCTATTACAGATGATTCATGGAAGGATTTTCATCCATAGCCTCACCATTGACTAGGTTCATTCATAAAAGAGTTAAGTTCCAGTGGTCAGATGATTGTGAGAAAAGCTTCGTAGAATTGAAAACTAGGTTGACTGCAACTTCTGTCTTGACTCTACTAGAGGGTTCAGATGGTTATGTGATCTATTGTGATGCATCCAGGGTCGGCCTAGGTTGTGTGTTGATGTAGCGAGGTAAGGTTATAGCTTATGCTTCTAGATAAGTTGAGGTACATGAGAAGAATTATTCGACTCATGACCTCCAGCTTGCAGCAGTAGTGTTTGCACTCAAGATTTGGAGACACTACTTGTATGGTATTCATGTAGATGTGCTCGCAGACCATAAGAGCCTCCAGTATGTATTCACCCAGAAAGAGTTAAATTTTCACGAGATAGAGTGGCTTGAGTTCGTCAAAGTTTATGATATAAGCGTGCATTACCATTAGGGTAAGGCGAATGAAGTAGCGGATGCTCTTAGTAGAATATCCATGCGTAGTGTAGCACATATTGACGAAGAAAGAAAAAAGCTAGTCAGGATGTTCACAGGCTTGCTCGCTTGGAAGTTCACCTTATGAGCATATAAGATAGTGGTGTAACCGATCAAAATGGATTAGAATCTTCATTGGTAGCGAAGGTTAAGGAAAAGCCAGACAATGATTCAATCTTGCTTCAATTTAAGGGTGTAGTCCACCAACAGAGAGTTGAGGTTTTCTCCCAAGGGAGAGATGGTATGCTTTACTATCAGGGTCACTTATGTGTTCCTTAGGTGGATGAGTAGGCGAAGCAGCCTTGATAGGGCCAGATTCAGTCCTTCATGTTATGGAGAAAGTACAACTCATTAGAGATAGACTTAAGACTGCCTAGAGTCGCAAGAAGTCTTATGAAGATGTGAGAAGAAGGGAACTATGTTCCAAGTTGATGATTGGGTTTTCCTGAAAGTGTCACCTATGAAAGGGGTGACGAGATTTAGTAAGAAAGGGAAGCTCAGTCCCAGATATGTAGGCCCTTACCAGATCTCGAAAAGGATTTGTAAAGTGGCTTATGAGTTAGAGTTGCCAGCAGATTTAGCAGTAGTGCATCCAGTATTTAACATTTCTCTTTTGAAGAAGTGTGGGGGAGATCCTGGATCTATAGTGCCATTAGAGACTGTGGCTGTAAAAGATAGCCTTTCTTATGAGGATGTACCAGTTGAGATTCTCGATCGTCAGGTTAGAAGGTTGAGAAACAAAGAAGTTGCTTCAGTCAAGGTTTTGTGGAGGAGTCAGTCCGTAGAGAGAGCTACTTGGGAAGCAGAAGCAGCCATGAAGTCCAAGTATCCTCACCTCTTTCCTTCCGATTCCATTTATCTTGTGGTAATAGTTCCTCTTCAGTTTTTCAGTCATTCATGCATAAATCCAGTCTTAGAATCATGTTCCTTCAGTCATTTATCTTTAGTTCGTGAATTACACATGCTAGGTCAGATAGCTCAGTTATTCAGTTACACATGCCTTAATTATTAATGCATCATTATTAGATTAGTTGTAGAATCCTCTGTTTACATGTTCAGTTTTGAGCTATCCAGTATTTTATAGAAATTCAATCATAACTAGTTAACCACTTAATTCATTGGGAGTAGCATAATACCGAGTTGGACTAGGGTTCAGCGTACCCATATAGTCCCAAAACTACTAGCCATGTAGGTGTAAGTCCCCTAAGTGGGCAACATCAGTTTAGTGATCACGCCAGGATGCCTCTATACCTCTGGGAGGGTATATTGGGTCCTCTCGATGTGGTGTATACATCGGATTTCACATTTAGCTCATGTGGTTTTATGTCGGTTATTAGTAGCTCCCACAGTTTAGTTAGACTCTATTGCACTGACCATATTTTAGTACAGTCAGTATCCAGTCTCAGTATGTTATAAATTTGGTCATTGCATCAGTTAGCTCAGTATTCAGTATTCAGTATTTTCAGTATCTATATCATCTTCAAATTATATCATTGCTTATTTTCTTTGTTCAGTAATATATTTATTCCAGCTTTATTCTATCCTGCATGCTCAATACCTTTCAAGTACTAACGCATATGTGCGCTACATCTTCTTGTGATGTAGGTTCAGATTCTAAGCATCCAGATCATGCTTAGATCGGTTCTCGATCTCCAGTTTAGCAGAATTACTGGTGAGTCCTCATTCTCCGAGGACAATAGTCATTAGTTTCTTTTCAGTATTTTAGTCCTTTGGTTTAAGATTTGCTAGACCTAGCTGGGGCTTGTCCCAGCATTTTCAGTCAGTTAGAGGCTATTTTCAGACATATTTACATTCAGCTTAGTATTGAGTTAATATCTTCATTTATTAAACTCATCAATTTTTCATATATAGCAGTTATGGTATATGGGTATTCTCTATCTTTTCATGTTATTTATTATTTAACTTCCGCATCAGTTTATTTTCTTTAGTATGCTTACGATCATGCCAACAGGGTTAGCTTGGGATCACTTGTGGTCCTAGGTCCCATGTCCATGTCTCGGGGGTAGCTCGGGGCGTGACATAAACTATTGTACGATCATAGACACTTGCATCGGAAGTTGTATCTTGATTATGCAAACATGAAAACGGCGCCGCTGCCGGGTAGTGGTGTTATTTAGGAATTCTTAGTCAAATAGAATTTTTGATCCCTCTTAGTTTTAGCTTTACTAATCTAAATTGTAGTTTTGTTTTGCTTGTTTGAATATCAAAGCACAAAAATAAGAATGGATGATCATTATGGGTACCACACGAACCATCCCGTCTTGAAACTACTGTACCTCAAAGACAACCTCCTAACATTTAAACATGTAGGGGATGAGAAAATGCAGGAAATGTGGCTGAAGTTTCAAGTGGTGTTGCAACCATGCCCATTTCATGGGATAACAGACAAGGCGCTACTGGAGTACTTCTATAGGGGTCTTGGACCCGAGTAGAAGTGTAGCCGATCAACTTTGGGAGGGGGGCATGCTATACCAGCCCTATGAAGTCGTAGAAAAACACCTTGCTAGCATGGTAGAAGCCAACAAAGAAGCCAAAAATAAGCAGGAGTGGGACGTCCTAGTCACCCAATTGGATGCTCTATCTTACCGACTCACGAAATTGGAAGTACAGGGCATGGGAAAAGAAAAGCACTTCTCCCTCTGAGAGTGCAGTCATAGGAAGAAATAGGGAGGTATGCAAGATGATAAAGCTCTTTCACTCATTCAGCAGAAAATTGAGGCACGGGAGAAGATGTTGAATGAGATAAAGAAAAACATTGAAATGCTAAATGAAGTGTCAAATCAGCCATTTGATATCAGGTCATTACCCACAATTCACCGAGGACTCGCCTAATTAAAACATGGGCGACTCCGAGGATGAAGAATAGTTGCTGACTTGTGTCGTGTTGTGATGTTAACTAAGGCGCTGTTTGGGAGGCAACCCAAAACCCGTTAACATTTTTTATTTGTGTATTGATAAAATAATAGTGTGTCATTTATACAAGTTGAAGTGTGAGAAGGTGTTAGAAACAGTGTTGGGTAGCGAGTAACAGGTCCACTCGGTGAGTTGCCAGAGAGGTCGGCGCACCAAATCAAATTCGCGGTTTGACTCAGGATAGCTTCAAATTGGAGTCTGTAAAATTTGGCAAGCCTAGAAAAGTATTGGCAAATTGCCAACCAAATCGGCAACCCCAATGTTTACCACCCTTTGATCATCCAAATTTGCTTGGGAAGTTCTATAAAACTCAGCGAAGTAAACAGCTATTCGGCGAAATGCTGACTGACTTGACAATCAAGACTACTACCGCCGTATGAGCATGAACTGGACAGTTTGCAAACCAAAAGTGTTAAAATTCTACAACTTGTTTACTTTTACACGCTTTCATTCCTCCAACTGCATCTTTGCACACTAATTTCCATATATTCCTGCCTTACCTAAGTGTTCTAGTTATCAAATTATGCTCGAAACATGGATTGCACTTTCAATTGGTTAGCACAAAATGGTGGTTGTGATGCATTCGAGAACGTGGGTTGAGACTAGACGCATTGGGCTACCTAGCAAATCTATGGAGAGTTTGAGGAACCACTCAGCGGTCCGCTTAATGTCCCCACCTGGCCTTCTTTTTAATGCTAAAATTATTGTAGGTCTACAACCCGAAACAGATGAGATAACTACACCCAAAGTCGCAAGAAGAACCATGTCGCCCCAACAGATGAGGCAACTGCTTAACAAGGATTATCCTTTGCCTCCCTCTCCATTATTCTCTATTTGTACATTTGGATGTTTGTTATTTACATTTGAGGACAAATACATTTTATTTGTGGTGGGGTGAGGCCCACCTTTTGTGTGAATATTGATGCTCATGTTTTGTGCTTATATTTGGGTTGTTCTGTTTTAATTGATATTATCATTGCCTTTTTGTAAATATTTGAGCTTGTGGCTTCTTTTATTTCATATTAAAAAATGATTTGGACCCTTTCAAAATCTTTTGAATTTTTTGCACATTTTCGCCACCCGTTATATGCTCTTGAATGTGGCTATTCTTTTGCAAAAAAATTGATTCTCAGTTCTAATTAATATCGATGATATGAATAGTGCTATCAATCAAACGAACATGAATGTGCGGCTACAATGAGGCCAAATGAAGTTGCCTAGACAATATGTGAACTCTTTGCATCTCGTTATGACTAGCCTTGTATCAAATTGATTCTCTTGTGATGATGATTCCACACTAGAAAAAGTGTGGAGTCTTGTTTTACTTATAGTGTCACTGCCTAGTGTGATGAGCTTACCTGTGAACTATGCATGATAGATCCTAGAATTTTCCCCATTTGTCCGGTCAACTAAGTGATGCTATCTCTTGCTATGATCTTAGGCAACTTCTATGAGTGTGAACCAATTTGACATATACCTCTTTTGTGACTTACCTTGTGAGTGTGTGATTCTCTCTTGAACACCTCTTGAGCCTTACTTTTCTTTGGCAGAAACTTGATGAAACCTTTCTTAATCCATCACCCATAATCCTCATGAAGTTGTGGTTAGTTTGAATAGCCAACTTAGGCCAAAAGCCTAAGTTGGGGGTGTGGTGAAAAGAGAAGGCAAATTAAGAAGTGCAAGAAAGTCCCTCCTACCCATGGTTTTGAGGAAAATGGAACCCCTCCATATATATATATAAAAAGATAGAAAAGGAAAAGAATGAAAAAGAAAAGTTGTGGAATAAAGTTGAAAAATGAAAGGGGGTTCCAAACAATTAGTGGAAAGTAAATAATAGGATGACTTATAAGCACTAATGAAAATGATGAAGGAGAAAGGAAAGGAAGTGTTGTGAGCACCACATCTTATGAGGACGAAAATCAGTGAGCCTAAATGACCATACCTTTGCACTCATCCCCATTACAAAATTTGAAAAGACCTTTTTTTATCTAGAGTGAGCTTAAACAAATATTGATTCGAAAATATGGGTAAACCTATGGGTGAAATTATGCATTTTGTTCTTCTTTGTTAGTGTGGGCGTTGCATCTTATTCTAAAGCCTTAAACTGTGAAACTATTGTGTGAATATGAAATAATTCTTTGTGTGAGGGAATTTGAACACTATAATTGAGATTGAACTTGCATTCGAAGCAAGTATTGTGAGCATGAGATATGTTGATATTGGTGAATCACAACTTGAATCTTTGAGTGCATATTTGATCTTTGCATAAGTAAATTGAGTCTTGTTGTGTGCATTAATGATTCACTCTTGTGTAGCACTGTTCTAGACACCCTTTTTGAATGGCTGAAATTGAGTTTGCTTGAGGATAAGCAAAAGTTTAAGTTGGGGTGTTGATGAGTCCACAAATTAGACTCATTTCGGGTAATATTTTAATAGAAAATGTGTCATCAAATGCTTATTTTATCTCAATATCTGATGAAAACCCTTAAGTTTCAAGTATTTGATATTTGAAGGAAAGCATGGACACAACATCGCAAAAAGGAACAAAAAGGCTGAGAAGAACGAAGAAATAAAGGAATGAGGATCACTGAGTCCACTTGGTGAGTCACTGCATGGTCTTACTTTACCTTTTGTTCCAGTGTACTGAGCCCTGAAGGAAAGGATCAAGTCGATGGAAAAAGGGAGCAGTCAGTGCATCGCCGGGAAGTTTCGTGAAGCAGTACCATGCACCCAATGACCTAGAGCACGATGATGTTGAGGGCTGGTGCAAGACAATGATGAACTATACCAAAGGGCAAATCACCGAGTTGATCGGCGATTCCGGCTAATGATGCCGAATGATCCACTGCAACACAAATTTGTGAAAACTATAAATACTAGTTAGAGTTGTAGTTTTAAGTGTGTAACAATTATTATAATTTTCACTTTTAGTCAAACAAGTGTGAGAGTTCTCATATAGAATAGGACTTTTTGATATTTTTGCTCTAAGTTTAAGAGGGTTTTGATGACTTGAAGAAGTAGAGGGTTTCATCTCCATGGATTTGGAATTGGGTCTCTTGGATTCTTCATTCTTGGCCTGTAACAAGACTTAAATCTTCATACCCATTTGAATGCAAGCTCATTTAGGTATAAATTTCTATCACTTGATGTGTGGCTAAAAACCCCAATTCTTGGGGTGTGATTTAGCGAATATGCGTTAAGATAATTGGTGGGTCTTTCTTGCTGATAGTCTATTCTTAGTTTAAATCTGATTTCATTTAGTGGTTATGAATGTATTTAATGAATTTGTAGTTACAAATACAAGTTTATTTTGGCCTGGTCAAGAGAGAGGTCGTAGAACTAAAACCACTAAATTGATAGCCGGTGTGAGTGGGTCGACATGAGGTTCAGCTCGAGAGAGTGAACCCTACTCCCATGTCCACACACTCAGCTCGAGAGAGTGAGCGGGTTAAGGCATAGGTTGGTCTTCATGCGGCAAATGGGTGACCGAGAGGAACGCATGTGAAACAGGGTAATTTCCTCAAGAGAGAGCTTATCCCCCTAAAAGTCTAGCCTAGTCACTATTATTCTATGAATCATCTATTGAAAGCATGTACCCAATAATCTAGCTTAACCCGTATTCCCGTGACATCCCAATCTATCAAATTAGGACAGCGAACTCTAATTGTCACGCACCGAGGCTGCCCCCTTGATGTAAACACGGGACCTAGGATCACGAGTCACCTCAAGCTAACCCTGAGTTGGCATATCATAATCACACTTAAACAACTGAACAAACGATACTATGTAGAATCTTAAAACATGAGATAAACTGAATGATGGAGAATAGCCAATACTGGTCTAAATATATAAATACTGAGTAAGAGTTAAAGATTATTGGACTATAACTCAAAAACTAAAGTTGAATCTAACTATGCCTAAATAATGCCTCAAACTGAGTAGAGATGCTGGGACATGCCCCCAGCTAACTTTAGCAAAACTGAAACTGAAATAAAAGACTAAAGTATGAAAACATGTCTATTTTCCTCTAAGTATGAGGACTCATGACTAATGTTGCTGAGTGTGGATTGGGAACTGATCTACGTGTGATTTGAATGGTGAGGACCTGAATCTACATCACGAAAAGATGTAGCGCTGAGTATGCGTCTGTACATGGAAGTTATTGAGCATGCATGATAGGATAAAACTAAACAAATATATAAACTGAGCAATGATATATTATGAACATGATGAAGATACTGAAATATATAGAAATGAACTAAACTAAATGCAATGACCAAGTACATAACATGCTGAAACTGAATAATGAAATATAACTGGAAACCTGGTGAAGTGCACAAGAATCTAACTGTGGGACCTACTACTAACCGACATGAAACCACGTGAACTAAACTCGGGGTTAGATATATATGCCCCATCGAGAGGCCTAATATACCTTGCCAGGAGTATAAAGGAATGACTGTGTGATAACTAAGTTTGATGCCCATAGAGGGGACTTGTAAACCTATAGGGGCATGTAGTTTTGGGATTATGAGGATAACTTAACCCTAGTCCAACTCGGTGTTAAGTCTACTCCCAACTGGTGTGTGTACAATACACCATAATTGAAATATACTAGATAGCCCAATATTCTGACATGCTAATTGAGAATGCAACATGTAAGCACTTATAATGAAACATTCACAATGTGAGGGATGTATATTTGTTTATTCGATCTAGCTAGTGTAATTCATGAACTGAACCAATCAATACAACTAAGATTTTTAGTTTCATGCAACGAACTAATCAACAATGTTACGAAAAAATGATAACCTGACTAAGAGTACTACAACAGCTAAACCACAACAATTCTCTAAAGTTCAAGAAACCCCTAGGTTTGAATAGTATGTAGGAAATCAAGAGTCTGATTGAATTCTAGGGACCTAATGGGTGAAAGTAACCCACTAGTGAAATCCCACATACATGGTGACGAAATTCACGGAGAAATCTTTCGATTTCAGGGTTGGAACTGAAGAAAATTTGATGCGTTGTTGGAGAGGGCTTGGTCATCTGTTTCTTCTCCTTTTTACTCTATATTTGATGAATTTTGGTGAATGAATCGATTAGGGTAGGTTCTGATTAGAATACTAGGCTTAAACTGAATAAAATAATGTAGTTTAAATGTCCAAAGCATAAGAGAAAAGACCAAAACGATCCTAACTTAAAAGTTGACGGGGCTATCAACGAACCTGACTGACGGACCGTAGGTTGACTGAGGGTCGATCACATCAGTTCGTTGTTTGGCATATGAGGTTGGAATTGAGGGTCACGATCCATAGACCCTGCACCACGGACCGTGGTGTATAGGTATAGCCGTGGGGTTGAGGTAACCAACCACAGACCCACCTACAATTTGTGGTTCAACCTACAATCCGTATGTGGCCTCCGTGGATGGCATCTACAACTTTCAAAAATTTGCAATTTTGTCCTTTCTCGAATTTGGGGTGTTACAATATCACCCCCTTGGAAACAGTAATCCTCGAATAAAGCCTAAACTAACTTAATATGGAGGGAAGGAGCTGTAATCTCTACCACTAAGAACTAAAACTGTATCTAATTCAACTGAGTTCCAAGAATATGCAAATACGTTGAAAATGCAAGTATAACTGATGGAACATGATATTAAGACCTAATTTAGGTAAGAGTAAGCTAAGAGAGTGGAGAGGAACTTATTATCTTAAGCTAAAACATAATATGTAGGAAAGAGATGAGGATACTTGGCCCTCATGGTTGCTTCTGATTCCTAAAAAGCTCCCTCTACGGACTGACTCCTCCAGAAAACCTTAACTGAAGTGACTTCTTCGTTTCTAAACCCACGAACCTAATTAAGAACTAAAACTAACACCTCTTCCTAGGTGAGACTATCCTTCACAGGCACACTCTCTAATGACACTATTGATGCTGGTTCACCCACACACTTCTTGAACAATTAAATATGAAAGACTGGATGAATCACTGCTAGTTCTGCTGGCAACTCTAACTCATAAGCCATTTTACCAACCCTTTTCAAAATTCTATAAGGACCTACATATCTGGGACTGAGCTTCTGTTTCTTGCCAAATCTCATCACCCCTTCATAGGTAAGACCTTTAGGAAAACCCAATCATCGATTTCAAATTCTATATCCATTCTCCGCACATCTCCATAGGACTTTTGATGACTCTGGGTTGCCTTAGTCTATCTCTAATGAGTTGAACTTTTTCTATATCCCCATGGACCGAATATGGCCAAATCAAGGCTGCTTCACCTACTTAAAACCAACAAACTGGAGCTTTGCATCTATGCCCATATAATGCCTCATAAGGGGCCATCTGAATACTAGCATGATAATTGTTATTGTGGGCGAATTCTATGAGGGGTAATTGATCATCCCAACTGCACTTAAACTTAATCACACAAGATCTGAGCATGTCCTCTAAGGTCTAAATGGTATGCTCTGTTTGACCATCCGTCTGTGGATGAAATGTTGTACTAGATTAACTTGAGTACCAAGATCTCTTTCAAACAATTTCCAAAAATAATAGGTAAACTGAGGGCCCCTATCTGAGATGATATACAAAGGAACCCCATGTAACCGTACTATCTCATTTATGTAGAGTTTAGCGTAATCCTCCGTTGAATCTGTAGTCTTGGCAACCAAGAAGTGAGTGGACTTACAAACTCTGGCTACAATCACCCAAATGGAGTCATGTTGTCTGCGAGTACCAGGTAAACCCGTAATTAAATCCATGTTTGCCACTTCCTACTTCCATGTAGGAATGTTAATCTCTTGAGTCATACCTCATAGTTTCTGGTGTTCTACTAGAACTTGTTGACAATTTTGGAACTTAGCTACAAAATCTGCTATATCCCTTGTCATACCGTTCCACCAAAAGATTTCCCGAAGATCACGATACTTCTAGTGGAACCTGGATCAATAGATTAGCTGGAGTTATGGGCTTCTCTAAGGATCTGCTGCCTCAACTCACCCACGTTAGGAACCCATAAAAAACCCTGCTAACGAAGCACAACATCACCTCCTTGAGAAAAAACCTCTGCTTTCTTCTGATGAACTTCACCCTCAACTGAAGCAATATAGGATCATTATCTTGATTTTCCTTAACCTCCGCTACCAAAGGAGATTCTGATCTATTCTGAAATAGCGCACCATCATCTGACATGTCGATAAGACCAACTCCAAATCGAGCAAGCCGGTGAACATCTTTTGCTAATTCCTTCCATTCTTCCTTAACATGTGCTACACTACCCATAGATAGTCTATTAAGAGCATGAGCTACTACATTGTCCTTACTAGGATGGTAAAACACATTTATGTCATACTAACACATTCATGTCATACTCCTTGAGGAATTCAAGCCATCTCCTCTAGCGAAGATTCAAATCTTTCTGGGTGAATACATACCGTAGGCTCTTATGATCTGTGAACACATCCACGTGAGCACCATACAAGTACTGTCTATAAATCATTATGGAAAATACTAATGCTGCAAGTTCGAGGTCATTAGTCGAATAGTTCTTGTCATGTACCTTAAGTTGTCTAGAAGCATAAGTTATAACATCACCTTGTTGAATCAACACACAACCTAGGCCGACTCTTGATGCATCGCAATAGATCACATTACCCTCTGAACCCTTTATTAGAGTCAACACAAGAGTTGTAGTCAACCTAGTTTTCAGTTCTGAGAAGCTCTTCTCACACTCATCTGACCGCTGAAACTTAACCTTTTTCTGAGTCAACCTAGTCATTGGGGAAGCTATGGATGAAAATACTTCCAAAATCTTCTATAGTAATCGGCCAAACCCAAGATTCTTTTGATATACATTGGAGAGGAGGGTCTAGGCCATTATTTCACATGTTCCTTCTCATTCCTAGAGTAAATGAGGATATCATCAATAAACACGATAACTAACAAGTCCAAATACTGCTTTAACACCCTGTTCATTAAATTCATGAAAGTTGCAGGTGCATTGATTAGTCCAAATGACATAACTACAAATTCATAATGACACTACCGAGTTCTAAAGTCTACTTTTAAGATGTCACTACCTCTGACTCAGAGCTGATGATAACCTAATTTGAGGTTTATCTTCAAAAAATGACTTGTACCCTGAAGTTGGCCTAACAAGTAATTAATCCCTGGGATAGGGTACTTATTCTTGATTGTGGCTTTGTTTAACTACCGGTAGTCAATGCACATCCTAATAGAACCATCTTTCTTTTTCACGAATATTTGATGAAGCGTTTATCTAAAAGGTCTTTCAACTCCTCATTTAATTCCTTAAGCTCAGCCTGAGCTATTCTATAAGGAGGAATCGAAATAGGCTGGGTATATGGAAGGAGATCAATTTCAAGGTCGATTTCCCTTTCGGGAGAAACTCTAGAAAGATCTTTTAAAAACTCCTTTACTACTGGAACTGACTCTAGAGCTGGGGTTTCAGAGTTTAGATCCTTAACCCAAACCAGAGCATATATTTACCATTTAGAGATCATATTTATAGCCTTAAGGTAAGAGATAAATCAATCCATGGGCACTGAGCTACTACCTTTCCATTCTAATACTGGCTCACTTGGAAACTGAAAACAGACAACCCTAGTTCTACAATTGATTGAGGCATAAAATTAATATAACCAATCCCTTCCTAGAATGATATCAAAGTCTACCATTTCTAACTTTATAAGATCAGTTGAGGTGACTTTATGAGAGACTGAGATAGGATAATTTTTTTAAACCTGCCTAGCTATAAGTGGGTCACCAACTGGAGTAGAGACTGATAAGGGTTCTGAGAGAGTGTCTAGACTGACATTGAAGTTCTCTATTATAGATAGAGTTACAAATGAAAGAGAAGCTCCTTGATCTAACAAATCATAAACATCTAAATGAAAGACTTGTAACGTATGAGTGACCATATTAGGAGAATCCTCTTTGTCCTGACGAGCTTGGAGATTATACAACCTATTCTGGAGCTGACATCAACCTGTACTAGATGAAGTACCCTATTGAGTTAGGTGACCTATTGGTGCTGTAGACTAAGACCTATTATTGTTGCCTCCTTGTCCCTATTTAGAAGAAGGGCAATCTCTCAACCTGTGATCAAACTGATCACACCCAAAACATCCTTCCTTTCTTGTAAGACACTTACCCGGATGGTTCTTACCACACTTTGGACAAGTCAGGTAGGTCTTGTTACATGAAGTACTCCCTTGAGACTTAGAGCGTCATGCCCTACCTTTCTGATCCTGTCGAAACATGGGGGATGGAGCACTAGCTAATCAAGGTGCTGGGGATGAAGATTTATGGTGAAACTGTGAGCAATTTCCACCACTCAATTTCTGCTTAGAGTACTCATACTTTACTATTCTAGCCTTTTTGTTTTCCTTAGCTAGTTGTCTAAGTTTATCTCTCACAACCTGCTGAGCATGAGTCATGAGCTTAGAGATATTCATATGCTCTAACAACATAGCATTTCTGCACTTTGTGTTCACCAAGTCAGATACCCCAAATAGGAACTTACACATTTGTGCCCTGGGATCGACAATCATATATGGAGCATACATGGTGAGCTGGGTGAACTTAAGTCTGTACTCTTGGACTGACATTGAACCTTGTCTCAAATACAAAAATTCATGATCCTTAGCCTCTCTGAAATCTCTTGAGAAGAGCCTATCCAGAAAAGCTACGATAAAACATTCGCAAGTCATAGGAGTTGTATTCTCACCCCTATTTTTTTTTGAACTCCATGAACCATATGTGAGCCACATCCTTAATCTGGTAGGACACAAACTCTACCCTATCATTCCCCATCAGTTGCATTGATGAAGTTCTAGGGGTCTTCACCAACTTGCGACCCAAAAAACTCAGGTGGATTCATCATAACAAAGTCTTGGACCCTAGCAGCCACTGATCCACCACTAGTATTTGTAGGAAGTAGAATCTGTTGATTGTTCTGGTTGTCTGCACTTTGAGCTAAAAGTTGGTTTTGGAAACATTTGAAAGAAAAAGAAAAATGATAAAGAATATATTATTGCATTTTTGTCCAAGCATTTAAATAAAGCTTACAAATATTATCCAACAATAAAAAATGAAATTTTAGCAGTAGTTTTATGTATTTCTAAATTTTAAGTTCATTTACTTAATCTAATTTTATTGTAGCAAATTGATTGTAAAGCTGCAAAGTTTATTTTTCGAAAGGATGTTGAAACCCTTGCCTCTAAAAGTATATTTCCTAGATGGAAAGCTATTTTCATCTATTTTTGATTTTGATGTGTTTTTTATCTTGATATAAAATATATCAAAGGGATCTCAAACCCTACTCCAAATTCTCTTACTCGAGAATTATTGCAGGAGAGATAATTATGGGTAGAAAGAAAAAAATAGAACTCCTGGACTATTCAACTGTTACTGCAAAAAAAAAATCACCCCCGTACATCAGCAAGTCAATCACTAAGTGCAAATTGTATCCAAACAATAAACAAATTAAGTTGCTCCTAAGCAACCCTCAATAGAAGCAGCTGGTTACAAAAAATGGGCTGACTTCAGCAAATTATGTCATGAATGGAATTTTGTAGTAATATATCTTGGAGAGTACGAATCCTATTTCAATCTAAAGTACAAAAAATGGGTTGACTTTGTTGATGAGAAAGTAGAAATTCAGCTAGGTTGAACAATTTAGACCTTATGAACAAAGGAAGACTTGATGAGCTGATCCAAATCAACTTTTTAGCTTCTTCTTCTCGTTTTCCGGTTACTATTAGCTCAACTAAAAACACATTGGAGGTAGAAAGCTCAGTGATTTTGTAGTTGATTTTTTACAAAATACTATCATGGTATGTCCTAACTCCTATACCAAGCAAATTCTTCTTGTAGAGGATCATCATCTGATGACCCAACATACTTCAAGAATTATAGTGTATACCTTTTGATACAAATTTAATCTGAATTTTTCTATTTCCAACCCATGAGGTGGCTAAGAAAATACATAGCCCTTAGCCCTACCTCTAATTTTATCAGAAAAACTTTTGCATATACACATGAATTTTATGAGCTCATCATCACAGATAGATCTTGCTTATTTAACAACATAAAGACTAGAAAACTCAAATAAATGTATTAGTAAAATAATATCGCCCAAGGAATGAGTCATTCACCCAACCAAGTACAAGAAGACAAGGATTGATGTTAGAAAGAAAGGCCAAAAATATAAAAACAAGTGCAAACTATACCTTGTTGATCGCTTAACATGAAGGAGCGATCACCAACTAAGCATGACCCCACCAAAAATGATAGTGCATAGCACACGTGTCTATCTAATTAGGTCGGTGGAGTCCAATAGAGAAGGCGATGCGTCGAATGAGAAAGGAAGCCTTGAGAAACATCATCCAAATTGAAGTGTGAAAACAAAAGAGTGATTGCTCGAAAAGCAAACCAAGGTTGTACTCGTCCATTCGCCAAATGTGAAATGTTGAATCAATAAAGTTTGCCAACTGAGATTCAAACACCTAAAGTCTAGAGCATATAAAGACGAGCTGAGGATTAAGAGGAGATTCACCGAACTATCTCGGTGAGCACTTCTAGTGTCACCAATTGAGTCGCATATTGGGTGTTTGGGCCTAATTTTGGAAAATTATTAATACCTCAGAAGAACGAAAATAAGGGATCATGAGAATTTGCGTGAAGAAATTAGTTTTGAAATAGAGTTTAGAGAGAACATTTTACTTTTGTTAAGAACACTTTATAACTTTTGGGGTTTTACAACTTTATGCTTCAAATTGACAAATTGAAGCTAAATCCAATGTTAATTAACTTGTAATATCTTAAATTCATCTTACCCATGATTGTTTTCATGAAAGGCATATTTTCTTTGCTTTTTGTGATGGGCGGCTAAAACCCCATGATCTAGGGGTGCAATTATGGGGTTAGGTGTTGGTTTAATATAGTGGATATTGTGCTATGTTCTATTTTGCTCATGTTTATACTTGAATTTTGTCGAATTAGAATGAGGTTAATTTATGGGTTAAGGTTGAAAATATAATTCCTACTTCCAATATAAGATTTATACTCGAAAGAGATTGATTAGAGTGCATAGTTAGTTTTATACTAGAAATTTAGGTTTGATGTCGGTAACTTGCTTGAAAATAGAGGTTACAGGTCAGATCTATTTGTCATATTATTTAAAGAGAGAATAGGGTAAGGTATTGGGTTGTTTAGATTGGCATTAGATGAGAACGAAATAAGATTCTATGCATAGATGCTTTGAGATTGAAAGATAATTAGCCTCAATGAAGTTGACTTAATTTATTCATGAATGTTCATAACTGTAGAGCAGCACAATCAATCCTCTGTGACATTGATTTCAAATCTCCGCTCAACTAGATTGCTTGTTAACTCTTGATTTCTTTGGTATATTAGTTTAATTGGGATTATTGATAATAAAGTATATTTTATTAAATTGGTGGAATTATCCACCCACTTGTTCTTTCTATTATGATTAAGCGAGCTTAAAATAAAAATTTCTAGATAGAAATTCTGCACGATATAATTTCTTTGTGGGATTCGACCTAACTCTTCGTTGGGTATTTTTATTAATGATGAACACTGCCCCTTTTAATTGGTTTTAAAGAGGACATTTGAGCATTATCAAGGTACAAAGACGCCCAATGAGGAGGTGCGACAAGCTGGATGTTAGGGGTACACAAAGATGTAGGCAAATAAAATTATTGGGAAATTGCGATTGCAGAAAACATGATACCGCTCTATATTACCGAGGATATGAATCTAGATAAGAAGAACTGGAGGTCACATATTAGTGAAGAAGATTTGTAGGGAAATAGTGTTATTTTTTCTAGCAAGGGTTTAGACTTGAAAGTGGGTATCATAATTCTAGTCGTACCCTTATAGTTCAGGTCATATATTGTACATTGTGTTTCGATTATCACACTATTTTATTGCAGTTATTATTCTATCTTGTAGAATTTACATTGCTTTGCTTATTAGCTACTATGTTCTCTTCACTATTTTCTCATTCTATTACTTGGATTTGATGCACTCAAGTCGAGGGTGTTTCAGAAACAACCTTCCAACCTAAATAAGCTAGTGGAAAGGTCTGTGTACAATCTATCTTCCTAAACCTCATTTTATGCGACTTCACTGGTGATATTTTTGTTGTTGTAATACATATTTTTTTTTAAAGTTGTGAAGCGTATTTTAGTCATTTTCATAGTAGAAAATTTATCAATATTTTTGTCAAACGTGGCCAACGCTTGAGAATAATTGTTGGCTCCCAAGCGAACCCTCTGTCTGGCTAACTACTTAGCTGTCTGGCTAACTACTTAGCAGAACATTGGACTCAAGAAAATTAAAACCTTTTAAGAGAAAAATATATCACAACTATCTCAAATACTCATTTAAGCAAAATATAGTATTCCCAAAACACTTTAAAGAAAGAATTTCTAAAACGACCTTAACTTTATCTATCTATGCAACCTCTAAGTTAAACATGGACGTCAGGACAAGACCCTCGAAGCCCAAAGTAAATTCTAAATTGAAATAGTGGGGTCCTCCAGAATGCTAGGAGGACTCACAAAAACTCTCTAATGGGAAGTGCAAAGTGATCTCAAAGAATCGCCTATTGATGATCCTGAAAACTTGTATTTTGTTCATAAATGATGTAGGTCGAATGACATCCAGACATTGAATATACAAGTATGTAATATAGCCGAAGCAAAATGACTAAATTGAAGGACGGCAATAGATATAAATATATATCAACTGAATGTAACAAATAAAGGAGTGAAATCATTTAAACTTTACAAAATACGTACTCCTATCTGAAGTCAACATATCAAGTGATATGATAAAAATACATTTTAACTCTATTTGTGAGATTCTTTAACCGACAATCATCACTATGTGCAACGTGAGGATATAACATCTTACTTATGCTGCCAGAACTATCCAATACCTTGTCAAGATATAGAAAGTTTCAACTAAGTGGATCCACTAAAGCTCTACTCAAAACCAATTAGGAGTCATCCAAAGAGTACGATCATTTACCAATGGTTTCTACATGTTTTATAAGTGTGAGTTGTCTGAATTTATCCCCAATTAGTGCTCAATACTAATCCCAATAAATATATACACATGCTCAAATGTATAAACCATTCTTTTTCTCAATTTGACGTAATTGTTCAAATTATCCTGTTAAAATAGGGAACTGCTCTGAAATATCTCTGAACTCTTTAACTCATGTAGAAATCAAAATATCTCATATCTCAATGTAAAAGTGATACATTTTGTATTACCTAGTTCCCTTATACTTTAACACAAATCATGTTTAAAGCTCTTTTACATATGTAAGTTGATTAAATAATTAAATTAACTTACAACCATTGCTCATCTCTCCCTCCTTTAAAAATCCTTATCTTTTTGGAGGAAGTTAGTCAACTGTGTGACATGCTTATAGAAAAAAAAATCTATTTCTTGTTTATAAACATACAAATCTTATTTTTTTAACTCGTAAAACAACATAAACAATCATGGAAATAGTGCTACGACAACAAGGAAAAGAGAGATCCTAGATCTACAAGATAAACAAAATCTAAAATGGGATCGATGATGTAATCACTGATGGGTTAATAAACATCACTTCAATTAAATCTTCGCAAAGAGGAAAACATATAAAATTTAGCTATATATAAAAACAAAAGTTATGAGTTTTGTATAGGTTTTAAGAGATGTTACCTTTATATTCATTAGACTCCAACAAATCAGCCATCTCTCTAACAAACTTCGTGCCATGATGTACCAACAAGACACAAATTTCTTCAATCAAGCCACAAAAAGTAGTTATTATAGCATTAATTACTTCATCAACGATTTGAGAGTTATCCTGTTCTGACAAAACAATTAGGAGATAGAAAAACCTAATTTGTTATATAAAAGGTTTAATTTGACGGAGAAATGACTAACTCTTTTGCTATGTGTGTTCACCATACAAATAATTTTGATTAAATACCAGATAGCCCCTCAAACTTGGCAAAATTTATAACTTAAACACCTAAAGTTAACTTAGTCACTAGATAGGACTTTTACTTGGTAAATACTACAACTAAAAATAGAGGGAAAACCTAGAGAAGTAAAACATAATATTGAGTCGATCAAAAGAATCGAGGAAAAATGACCCAGACAGTCAGTATTTTTTTAAAATAAATCTATGTAAATTTTTAATGATCGACATAGGTAAAGAAAACTAACAAATATTAGTTATTTCTTTTGCACCAAAATGCACAAAAACTATAAGAAACAATTATTTTGTTTGGAACAAAAAACTAATGCAATTCCTCTATTATTATTTTTTTGTTTACAAAGACATAGGATCTCCATCAGTATTTAAAGTGGAAATTACCGTTGAATAGTACAAATATAAAAAATCATCGAAGAGTATGAGTAATCGAACATGAAGGGTATTTTTTCGTAATAACATTATCTTTCTTTATTTTATATATATCTTTACTTCTTATGTATAAATTATTAGTTTCAATATATACTCTTTTGAGATGGTTTAGGCATGTGAAGTTGAGGTATGATGAGTGTTAGATTTGCACTTATTTAATGTCTATTTAGCTCAATAATTAGTATCCTCGATGCCAAATTTTTTCCTATTCTTATAAATTGTTGATGATATGAAGCTACGAAGGCAAATGGACAACACAAGGATTGATATTTGAAACAATGACAAAAAATATAAAAAGAATTGCATACTATACATTGTTGACCGCTTAACATTTGGGAGTGATCACCAACTAAGCACGACCTCATCCAAAATGATAGTGCATAGAACTTGTGTCTATCGAATTAGGTCCGCGAACTCCAATTGTCATGCCCCGAGGCTGCCCCCTTGACGTTAACACGGGACCTAGCATCACGAGTGACCCCAAGCTTACCCTGAGTTGGCATATCATAAGCATACTTAAACAACTGAACAAAAGATACTATGTAGAAGCTTAAAACATGAGATAAACTGACTAATGGGAAATAGCCGATACTGGTCTGAATATATAAATACTGAATAAGAGTTAAAGGTTACTAGACTATTAACGCAAACACTAAAGTTGAATCTAACTATGTCTGAATAAAGCCTCTAACTAAGTAGAGATGTTGGGACATGCCTTGAGAGCTAACTCTACCAAAACAGAAACTGAAATGACAGACTAAAGTATGAAAACATGTCTATTGTCCTCGAAGTATGAGTACTCACCGTTGATGCTGCTGAGTGTGGATCGGGAACCGATCTAAATGTGATCTGAATGCTGAGGACCTAAACCTACATCATGATAAGATGTAGTGTCGAGTTTGCATCATTACATGGGAGGTACTGAGCCTACAACATAGGATAAAGCTGCACAAACATATAAACTAAACAAAGCATGCTGAGCAATCATATAATATGAAAATGTTGAAGATACTGAAATATAGAGAAATGAACTAAATTGAATGCAATGACCAAGTACATAACATGCTAAAACTGAATACTAAAATATAACTGGAAACCTGGTGAAGTGCAATAGAGTCTGACTGTGGGAGCTACAACTAATCAAAATAAAACTATGTGAGCTAACCGTGGGGTCCGATATATACACTCCATCGAGAGGCGTAATATACCTTGTCAGGGGTATAAATATATGAGTAACATGATAACGAAATCTAATGCCCACAGAAGGGACTTATAAACCTACGGGGGCACGTAGTTCAGGTAATATGAGGGTAACTGAAACCTAGTCCAACTCGGTGCTAAGCCTACTCCTAACTGGATATGTGTATAATTCAACATAACTTAATGATACTGGAAAGCTCAATTTTCTCACATGCTAACTGAGAATGCAACATGTAAGTACTAATAATGAAACATTCGAAATCTGAGGCATGTATATCTGTTTATTCGACCTAGCTAGTTTAATTCATAAACTAAATGAATCTACATAACTAGGGTTTTGAGTTTCATGCAAGGAACTAAGCAACAATGTTACAAAAACATGATAACCTGAGTAAGAGTACCTAAATAACAACAATTCTCTAAAGTTCAAAAAAACCTAGGTCTAAATAGTATGTAGGGAATCAAGAATCTAACTGAATTTTAGGGACCTAATGGGTGAAAGGAACCCACTGGTGAAATCCCACATACTTGGTGACTAATTTCATGAAGAAATCTTTCGATTTCAGGGCTGGAATTTAAGAAAACTTTATGCGTTCTTAGAGAGGGCTAGGTTGGTGGTTTCTTCTCCTTTTTTGCTCTAAGTTTGATGAATTTTGGTTAACGAATCGATATGAGTAGGTTCTGATGAGAATACTAGGCTTAAATTGAATAAAGTGACGTGGTTTAAATGTCCAAAGGATAGGGAAAAAGACCAAAATGACCATAAATTAAAAGCTGACGGGGTCATTAACGGACCTGACCGATGGATCGTAGGTTGACTGAGGGTCCGTCATATCAGTTCGTTGTTTGGCATTTGAGGCTGGGATTAGTGGTCACAATCCACGAACCCTGGACCACGAACTGTGGTCCGTAGGTCCGACCGTGGTTCTTGCCATTACCAATTTTTTTGGGTGGACTTGAGGTGACAAACCACAGACCCCACCTCTGGTCCGTGGCTCAACCTACTATCTGAAGGTGGCCTCCGTAGGTGGCACCTACAACATTTGAAAATCTTTATTTTTTTCTTTTCTCGAATCTCGGGTGTTACATTATCACCCCCTTGGGAACATTCATCCTCGAATGAAGTCTAAACTACCTTAATATGGAGGGAAGGAGATGTAATCCCTACCACTAACAACTAAAACTAATATCTAACTCAACTGTCTTCCAAGAACATTTAAATACGTTGAAAATGCAAGTATAACTGAGGGAATATGATACTAAGACAAGATTTATGCATGAGTAAGCTAAGAGACAGGAGAGAAACTTATTACCTCAAGCTGAAACAGAATCTGAAGGAAAGAGATGAGGATACTTGACCCTCATGGCTGCCTCTGCTTCCCAAAAAGCTCCCTCTACGGACTAACTCCTCCACAAAACTTCTACTAAAGTGACTTCTTTGTTTCTCTACCTATGAACCTAGCAATTAAGAATTTCAACTGGAACATCTTCATAAGTGAGACTATCCTTCACAGCCACACTCTCTAATGGTACTATTGATGCTGGATCACCCACACACTTTTTCAACAATTAAATGTGAAACACCTGATGAATCGCTACTAGTTTTGCTGGAAACTCTAACTCATAAGCCACTTTACCAACCTTTTTCAAGATTCTATAAGGACCTACATATATTGGACTGAGCTTTCCTTTCTTTCCAAATCTCATCACCCTCTTCATAGGTGACACCTTTAGGAAAACCCAATCATTAAGTTGAACTGTGTCTATAGCCTCATGGACTGAATCTAGCCAAATTAAGGCTCCTTCACCTTCTTCAAACCAACAAACTGGAGATCTGCATCTACGCCCATATAATGTTTCATAAGGGGCTATCTTAATAATAGAATGATAATTATCATTGTAGGCTAATTTTATGAGAGGTAAGTGATCATCCCAACAACCCTTAAACTCAATCACACAAGCTCTCAGCATGTCCTCTAAGGTCTGAATGGTACGCTCTGCCTGACCATCCGTGTGTGGATGAAATGTTGTACTAAGATTAACTTGAGTACCAAGACCTTTTTAAACGATTTCCTGATATGATAGGTAAACTGAGCACCCTTATCTAATATTATAGTAAAAGTAACCCCATGCAACCTGAGTATCTCATTTATGTAAAGTTTAGCGTAATCCTCCACTGAATCTCTAGTCTTGATAGCAAAGAAGTGAGCGGACTTCGATACTTTATCTATTATCACCCAAATGGAGTCATGTTGTCTGCAAGTATGAGGTAAACCCGTAATGAAATCCATGTTTACCACTTCCTACTTTCATGTAGGAATATTAATCTCTTGAGTCATACCTCCTGGTTTCTAATGTTCTACCTTAACCTATTGACAATTTGGGCACTTAGCCACAAAATCTGCTATATCCCTCTATATACCGTTCCACCAAAAGACTTCCCGCAGATCACGGTACATCTTAGTGGCACAT
This sequence comes from Solanum commersonii, assembly GCA_029007595.1. Lineage (NCBI taxonomy): Eukaryota > Viridiplantae > Streptophyta > Magnoliopsida > Solanales > Solanaceae > Solanum > Solanum commersonii. Next base: position 641,188 of record JAJTWQ010000125.1, read on the forward strand.
AGATGAATAGAATAGCTGGAGTTATGGGCTTCTGTAAGAATTTGCTGCCTAAACTCACCCACCTTAGGAACACATAAGAGACCCTGGTAATGATGCACAACCTCTCCCCCCGGGAGAAAACTTCTACTTTTTCCTGATGAACCGCACCCTTCAACTAAAGCAATATAGGATCACTATCTTGTTTATCCATAACCTCCTCTACTAAGGAAGATTCTGATATATTCTGAACTATCACACCATTATCTGACATGTACGTAAGACTAACTTCTAAGCGAACAAGCTGGTGAACATCTTTTTCTAATAGCTTCCTTTCTTCCTCGACATATGCGACACTACCCATAGATAATCTGCTAAGAGTATCAATTACTACATTGGCCTTACCAGGATGGTAAAGCACATTCATGTCATAGTCCTTGAGGAATTCAAGCCATCTCCTCTGGCGAAGATTCAATTCTTTCTTGGGGAATACATATCGAAGGCTCTTATGATGTGTGAACACATCCACGTGAACACCATACAAGTAGTGTCTTTGAATCTTTAGGGCATTTACTATTACTGCAAGCTCAAGGTGATGAGTCGGATAATTCTTCTCATGTACCTTAAGTTGTCTAGAGGCATAAGTTATAACCTTACCTCGCTGCATCAACACACAACCTAGGCCGATGCTAGATGCATCACAATATATCACATAACCCTCTGAACCCCCTAGTAGTAGAGTCAACCTAGTTTCCAGTTCTAAGAAGCTCTTCTCACACTCATCTAACCACTGAAACTTAATATTTTTCTGAGTCAACCTAGTCAATAGGGAAGTTATGGATGAAAATCCTTCCAAAAAACTTTTGTAGTAATCAGCCAAACCCAAGAAACTTCTGATATCTATTGGAGAGGTGGGTTTGGGCCACTGTTTCATTGCGTGTATTTTCTGAGAATCCACTCGGATCACTTCGCTAGCTACTATATGATCAATGAAAGCAACTAATTGTAACCAAAGCTCAAATTTGCGAAACTTAGCGAATAATTGATGATCTTTGAGAGTCTGCAGAACAACTCTCCGATGAGTCGCATGTTCATCCTCATTCCTAAAGTAAATGAGGATATCGTCAATAAAGACGATAACAAACAAGTCCAAGTACTGCTTGAACACCCATGTTGTAGGCACATTGGTTAGTCCAAATGACATAACTACAAAGTTATAACAACCTTACTGGTTCTGAAGGCTATTTTTTGGATGTCACTTTCTCTGACTCGGGGATGATGATAACCAGATCTGAGGTCTATCTTCGAAAATAGACTAGCACTCTAAAATTGGTCGAACAAGTCATCAATCCTTGGGATAGGGTATTTATTCTTGATTGTGACTTTGTTCAACTGCCGGTAGTCAATGCACATCCTGAGAGAACTATCTTTCTGTTTCACGAAAAACACTGCAGCACCCCATGGAGAAATACTAGGTCTGATGAAAGCTTTATCTAGAAGGTCTTTAAACTCCTCATTCAATTCCTTAAGCTCAGTTGGAGCCATTCTATAAGGAGGAATCAAAATAGGCTGGGTATCTGGAAGGATATCAATTTCAAAGTTGATTTCCCTTTCGGGAGGAACTCCAAAAAGATCTTCTGGAAATTCATTTACTACTAGAACTAACTCAAAAGTTGGGGTTTCATAGTTTGAATCCTTAACTTGAATTAGATGATAAATATACCCTTTAGAGATCTTTTTTCTTACCTTAAGGTAAGATATAAATAGACCCGTGGGCATTGAGCTACTACCCTTCCATTCTAAAACTGGCTTGCATGGAAACTTAAAACAGAAGATCCTAGTTCTACAATCAACTAAGACATAACAGGAATGTAATCAATCCACGCCTAGAATTATATCAAATTCTACTATACCTAACTTTATAAGATCTGCTGAGGTGACTTTTTGAGAGACTGAGATAGGGCAATTTTTGTATATCCGTCTAACTATAAATGGGTCACCAACTGCAGTAGAGACTGAGAAGGGTTCTGAGAGAGTTTATGTACTTAGACCGAAGTTCCCTGCTATATATGGAGTTACAAAGGAAAGACTAGCCCCTAGATCTAACAAATCATAAACATCTTAATGAAAGACTCGTAACGTACGAGTGTCCACATCAGGAGAATCTTCCTTTTCCTGGTGAACCTGGATAGCATACAACCTATTCTGGCACTGACCACGGCCTGTACCAGATGAAGTACCCTACTGAGTTAGTAGACCTTCTTGTTCTACTGGAGCTGTAGACTGAACCTTATTATTGTTACCTTTTTATCCCTTTTTAGAAAAAGGGCAATCTCTCAACCTGTGACCAGAATGACCACACCTAAAACATCCTTCTTTTCCTGCCAGACAATTTCCCGGATAGTTCTTACCACACTTTGGACAAGTCGGGTAGGTTCTGTTACCTGAAGTACTCCCTTGAGACTTAGAGCCTGATGCCCTACCTTTCTGATCCTATCAAAACCTGGGGGATAGAGCACAGCTGATAAACGTGCTGGGGCTGAAGATTTCATGTGAAACTGTGAGCGACTTCCATAACCCGATTTCTTCTGAGAGTACTCATAGTTGCCTGTTCTAGCCTTTTTGTTGTCCTTAGCTAGTTCTCTAATCTTATCTCCTACAACATGCTGAGTAGAGTCATGAGCATAGAGATATTCATATGCTCTAACAACATAGCATTTATGCACTCTGTCTTCATCAAGTCAGATACCCCAAATAGGAAATTACTCATTTGTGCCCTGGGAGAATACAAGTAGAGCTGGGTTAACTTAAGTTCGTACTCTGGGACTGACATTGAACCATGTCTTAAATTAATAAATTTCTAAGCCTTAGACTCCCTCAAATTTCATGGGAAGAACCTATCCAGAGCTATATTGTCAAGTCACATGAGCTGTATTCTCACCCCTATTTTGCCTGCACTGCATGAACCATATGTGAGCCACATCCTTAGGCTGGCAGGACGCCAACTCTACCCTATCATTCCCCGTGAGTTGCATCACCCCAAAGATTTTCTTGACCTCAACAATGAAGTTATGGGGGTCTTCACCAACTTGTGACCCTAGAAACTCAGGTGGATTCAACCTAAGAAAGTCTTGGACCCTAGTTGCCACTGATCCACCACTAGTATTTGTAGGAAGCGGAACCTCTTGCTTGTTCTAGTTGGCTATACTCTAAGCTAAAAGTTGGTTTTTGAGACATTTGAAAGAATAGGAAAAATTATAAAGAATATATCATTGCATTTTCATCCAAGCATTTAAATAAAGCCCAAAACAATTATCCAACAATAAAACGGAAATTTTAGCAATAATTTAATGTATTTATAAATTTCAAGTTGATTTGCTTAATATAAATTATTCATAGCAAATTGATTGCAATGCTGGAAATTCTATTTTTCAAAAGTATGTTCAAACCTTGCCTCTAAAAGTATATTTGCTAGATGGAAAGCTACTTTGATCTATTTTTTATTTTGTTGTGTTTTTTATCTTGATATAAAATATATCAAAGGGATCTCAAACTCTACTCCAAATTCTCTTACTCGAGAATTATTGCAGGGGATCTAATTATGGGTAGAAAGAAAAAAATAGAACTCAAAGAGTTTTCAACCGTTAATCCAAAAACAAAATCACCCCCATATATCAGCAAGTCAATCACGAAGTGGAAGTTGTATCCAAACAATAAAAAATTAAGTTGCTCCTAAGCAAGCCTCAATAGATGCAGCTAGCCAAGCCATCTTGGATACCAAACTTCAACAAATTATGTCATGAAAGGAATTCCATAATAATATATATTGAAAAGTACAAATCCGGTTTGAATCTCAAGTACAAAATAATGGGCTAACTTTGTTGACGAGAAAGTAGAACTTTTGGTAGGTTGAACAATTCAAACCTTATGAACAAAGGAAGACCAAACGAGCTAATCCAAATCCATTTTTCAGCTTTTTCTTCTCATTTTCTGGGTACTGTTAATTCAACCAAAAACACATTAGAGGTAGAAAGCCCAGTAATTTTTATTTGATTTTTAAAAAAATACAATCATGGTATGTCCAAAATCCTATACCAAACAAACCAATTTCTTCACTTATATGTCAACAAAATTCTTGTTGTAGAGGATCATCATCTGATGACCCAAAATACTTCAAGAATGATAGTGTGTACCCTTTGATACAAATTTAATCAGAATTTTTGTATTTCCAACCCCATGAGGTGGCTAAGAAAATACATAGCCCTTAGCCTTCCCTCAAATTTTATGAGAAAAACTTTTGCATATACACATGAATTTTATGAGTTCATCCTCACAGATAGATCTTGCTTATTTAACAATATAAAGATTAGGAAAAACAAATACATTAATTAATAAAATAATCTCAACCAAGGAATGAGTCATTCACACAACCAAGTACAAAAAGACTCGTTAAATATTTTGATGCCCAAAACAAGGATTGATGTTTCAAAAATGGCCAAAAATATAAAAAGAAGTGAAAACTATACATTGTAGATTGCTTAACATGAAGAGGGATCACCAACTAAACACGACCTCACCCAAAATGATAGGGCATAGCACTTGTGTGTATCGAATTAGGTCGGTGGACTCCAATAGAGAAGGTGATGCACCAAATGAGAAAGGAAGCCTTGAGAAACATCACCCAAAATGAAAGTGTGAAAATAAAAGAGTGATTGCTCGAAACGAAAACCAAGGTTCTACTCGTCTATTCGCTAAACGTGAAATGTTGACTCAATTGAGTTCGCCAACTGGGATTCAAACAACTGAAGCCTAGAAAATGAAAAGACGAGCTGACGATTAAGAGGTGATTCACCAAACTAGCTCGGTGAGAACGACTAATTTCACCGATTGAGTCGCATATTGGTTGTTTGGGACTAATTTTGGAAAATTATAAATACCTCAAAAGAAAGAAAAGAAGGGATCATGAGAGTTTGCATGAACAAATTAGTTTTGAAATAGAGTTTAGAGAGAAAACATTTTACTTTTGTTAAGAGCACTTTACAACTTTTGGGGTTTTACAACTTTTTGCTTCAAATTGACAAATTGAAGTTGAATCCAATGTAAATTTACTTGTAATATCTTAAATTCATGTTGCCCATGGTTGTTTTGATGAAAGACATATTTTCTTTCCTTTTGTGATGGGTAGGTAAAACCCCATGATCTAGGGGTGCAATTATAGGGTTAGATGTTGATTAAATGTAGTGGATATTGTGCTATGTTCTATTTTTGTAATGTTCATACCTGAATTTTGTCGAATTAGCATGAGGTTAATTTATGGGTTAAGGTTGAAAATATAATTCCTACTTTCAATATCAAATCGATACTCAAAAGAGATTAATTAGAGTGGGTAATTAGTCTTATACTAGAAATTTAGGTTTGATGTGAGGAACTTGCTTGAAAATAGAGGTTATGGGTTGTATCTCTTTGTCGTATTCTTGAAAGAAATAATAGGTTAAGGTATTGGGTTGTTTAGATAGGCATTAGATGAGACCCAAATGAAATTTTATACATAGATGCTTTTTGATTGAAATATGATTAGCCTCAATGAAATTAACTTAATGTATTCATGAATGTTCATAACTATAGAGCTTCACAATCAACCCTACGTGACATTGATTTCCAATCTCCGCACCACTAGATTGCTTGTTAACTCTTGATTTCTTTGGTATTTTAGTTTTATTGGGATTATTGATATTCAAAGTTTTTTTGTTAAATTGGTGGAATTAGCCACTCACTTGTTCTTACTATTACAAATAAGTGAGCTTAAAATCCAAATTTCTAGATAGGAATTTTGCACGATATACCTTCTTTGTTTGATTCGACCTAACTCTTCGTTGGGTATTTTTAAAAATGATGACCACTGCCCTTTTTAATTGGTTTTAAAGAGGAATTTTGAGCATTATCAAGATGCAAAGATGCCTAATGAGGACGTGCGACAAGCTGGATGTTAGGGGTACACATAGAGGTAGGTAAAAAAGTTAATGGGAAAATGCGATTGCACAAAACATGACGCCACTTTATATTACCGAGGACATGAATCTAGATAGGAAGAACTGGAGGTTACAAATTAGCGAAGAATATTTGTAGTGATATAGTGTTATTTTTCTAGCAAGGATTTAGACTTATAAGTGGCTATCATAATATTAGTCATACCCTTATAGTTCAGATCATAAATTGTACATTGTGTTTCGATTATCACACTATTTTATTGTAGTTATTGTTCTTTCTTGTAGAATTTACATTGCTTTGCTTATTAGCTACTATGTTTTCTTCACTACTTTCTCATTCTTTTACTTGAATTTGATTCACTCAAGTCGAGGGTGTTTCAAAGAAAACCTTCCAACCTACACGAGCTAGTGGTAAGGTCTGCATACAATCTACCTTCCTACACCACATTTAGTGGGACTTCACTGGTAATGTTTTTGTTGTTGTAATACATATTTTATTTTTAAAGTAGTGAAGTGTATTTCAGTCATTTTCATAGTAGAAAAAGTTATCAATATTTTTGTTAAATATGGCCGGCACTCGAGAATCATTTATGGCTCCCAAGCTAATCCTATGTGTGGACGGCACTCAAATACTCATTTAAAAAAAATGTAATATTCCCAAAACACTTTAAAGAAAGACCTTAACTCTATCTATCTATGAAACCTCTAAGTTCAACATGGCCGTCAGGACAAGACCCTCGACGCCCAAAGTAAATTCTAAACAAAAATAATGTGGGCCTCCAGAATGCAAGGAGGACTCACCAAAACTCTCTAATGGGAAGTGCAAAGTGATCTCAAGGAATCACCTATTGATGATCTTGAACACTTGTATTTTCGTCATAAAATATGTTGGTCGAATGACATCCGTACATTTAATATACAAGTATGTAATATAGCCGAAGTAAAATGACTAAATTAAAGGACAGCAATAGATATAAATATATATCCAACTGAATGCAAGAAATAAAGGACTAAAATCATTTAAACTTTACAAAATACCTACTCCTATTCGAAGTCAACATATCAAGTGATATGATAAAAATATATTTCAACTCTATTTGTGAGATTCTCTTACTAACAACGATCAATATGTGCAACATGAGGATATAACGTCTCACCTATGATGGTAGAACTATCCAATACCTTGTCGAGATATAGAAAGTCTCAACTAAGTGGATCCACTAAAGCTCTACTTAAAAGCAATTTGGAGTCATCCAAAGTGTACGATCATTTACCAATGGTTTCTACATGGTTTATAAGTGTGAGTTGTCTCAATTTATCCCTAAATTAGTGCTCAATACTAATCCCAATAAATATATACACATGCTCAAATGTATAAAACATACAATTTCTCAATTTGAAGTAATTGTTCAAAATATCCTATTAAAAGAGGTAACTGCTCTAAAATATCTCTGACCTCATTAACTCATGTAGAAATCGAAATATCTCTGAACTCATTAACTCATGTAGAAATCAAAATATCTCATATCTCATATCTCAATGTAAAAAGTGATACATTTGGTAATACTTAGTTCCCTTATACTTTAACTCAAATCATGTTTAGAACTCTTTCTCAAAATTCATCTTTTCTTTCTCAAAAATTCAGATTAAGACAATGTTTTCTTAAAAAGATTCTCACAAATTATAACTCAAAAATGGTTCAAGATGAAATATAGACATGAACAAATCAACTCAAGGATCTCAATAACAATATAGAAAACTCAAAACTAAGAAATCAAGAACTCAAAAAGCAATGATGCTACTCATCTCAAGAATACCAAAATCCAGGATAACATCCTAAATTACTCTTTTATAGAACTTAGATAGATGTAGAGCGTCAGGGAGAACTGAATCCATCACTATGATAGCCATACATACATAGAAAACAAAGTTCTTGGCGATACTGATTAGAATTTAAAGAATACTCAAAACCCTAACTTTTCTCCTCTTGGAACCCTGTTCCAATGACTTGGAGTGTTACTGAACGTAAAGGATCGAACACTATTGTTTTAACCCTTAACTAAGACAAAAAATTCATATTTTAGGCTTAGAAAAGGTGGGGAATGATTGAATTATCTCTTTTAGAAAGCTTATGAAAAGCTTCCATGGGGCCATCAATGGTTCATAGGTTGTTCTATGGACCGTAGATCCCATCCATGGAATTCATACTAAATTTTAAAGCTCAAATATTAATTCTACGTGTTTAAACTTTGACCCGTAGAAGTTCCTACAAACCATAGATCTAATCTGTAGAATTCATATTGAATTTTAAGGATCAAAATTTCATTCTACATGTCAAACTACGACCTGTAGAAGATCCTATAGATGGTAGATCAAATAGGTAGAATTCATACAGAATTTTAAGGCACAAAAGTTCAATCCAAGGCTCAAAACTATGACCTGTAGAAATTTCCATAGGAATGCTACCCAAATATTTGAATTCTCTAAAGTTTTCTACGAGTTCTTAGTACGTGTCGTGGAAATTTATATTGCCCGTAGAAAGTATTCCTACATATTGACTCAGGAAACACTATTGTGGTAGTCTCTGGCAAAATAGTCATAACGCTTTACTTCTAATTAGAAATGAAAAACACTTTGTATCATTGGAAAGAGGACCCATAGACCTTTAATTTGGTAGGTAGTGGGCTACCTAATTCATTGTGTTGAGAGATATGATTGTTTGAAGTTAAAGTTTGTAGAATCTAATGTCAAAACTTTATTGGTAAGGAAGCTTTCAACTCAATTTTGTGCTAGGGGATTCTTGTGACCCTAATTCATACCCAAATCCATTCCCACACTAAATATTTGACCTGAACACCTAATAACAATTTAAGAATCATCCGATACGACCTTCTAGGTAAATGAAGAATGGTTTGGGCCTTAGCTTAGAAATTTTTGGGGTGTTATAGTATATGTGATGGAAAGACTGAATTGAATGAGTACTTTAGAAATAGTTATTACCTTGGACTTGAACTTAATTGAAGGAACTAGATGAGCAAATCTAGTGTTTGTATACTCTTCGACTTCCCATGTAGCCTCTTCAACAAATTGATTCCTCCAAAAAATATTTACTAATGCCACCTCTTTGGTTCTCAACCTGCGAATCTGACGATCAAGAATCCGGATAGGAACTTCCTCATAGAGTAAATTGTCTTTCACATTCATACTTTTTATAGGTAAAACACAATAGGATCGCCCAAGCATTTCTTTTGCATGGAGATGTGGAATAGCGAACAGACAACCACTAATCTTCTGCTAATTTTATTGACTTTACCCACAAGAAATAGGCTGATTTATTGTCCATTTTGATAATCTAAGGTAGATTAGAGAGGTGGCTTATGAATTCACCTTACCTCCGAGGCTTTGAGAGTTCATCAATTCTTTCATGTCCTTATGTTGAAAAAGTATGTTCTCGATGAGTCTCACATGCTTTAGTGTGATACAGCTTGATAAGTCATTGGCTTTTCAGGATGAGCCCATGACTATTCTATAAGGCAAGTTAGGAGGTTGTGGTCTAAGGAGATTCCATATGTAATGGTTCAGTGGAAGCAATGTCTAGATGAGTAGGTTACTAGGGAGGTTGAACTTAACATGCGGACTCGATAACCTTATCTTTTTGAGCCTTTAGCTACCTTTTCATTCTTTAGCTTACAAGGATGAAAGTAATTTTAGAAATTGATGTTGTAAGCACAGTCATTTGCATGTTTTTGTGTGCTATTATTGTTTTGCACCTCCCTGTAGTTTACTTGTGGTGTTTGTTTTGTGTTGGGATTAGTAGCATGCTTCTCGAGGTGGTCGGGAGAAATTTGTGTGAGTATTCCTTTTTTTTTTTGAAGTTGTTAAGTGAGATTTTACTTTAGTCAACATCATCAGATTTGGCTACGGATAAGAATTATGGCAGTTCCATTAGCTTGGTAAGGGCCAATTTTTTTTGTGACATATGTTTTTGTGTCCAAAGACTTTCGATGTGAGTTCGAACCATTAGAAAATTTAGTTTCCAAGCTTGGACAAATTTTGACTTCAGTCAATATTCTTGGTAAATGCACTCGAATGAGAATTATGTCAATATGTTAGCTCTGGAATGCCGAGTTTGGTGTACAATGACCTTTGGTTCATATCCTGAGGTGATCAGGATGACTTTATGACGTTCGGTGTCTTTTTGTTGTGTTTTGCTAGTAAATATTGAATTGAGTCAACACTCTAACGAGAGGACGTCCATTGGTTGTTTCATAATTTTCTTGAGTTCGCACTGCCATTTGAATTAAATAACATTGTTTGTATGTATTGATTGGACCCCAAATGAGTCCAAAGGGTCCATCAAAAGCTTGGAGCATTTTAGCTCAAAGTGTTCATGCAATAGTTATAGGTGTAGATGCTTTAGTAGCCCTTGACCACTTTTGCCGCACGAGGTCTTGGAGCTGGGCCACTTTAGTAGCCTGCTAACCCCATTAGCATTGGCTGCTTCAGTTTTCACTTGACCGCTTTTGTGCATATTGGTGATGATTTAATTCATTTTCATCTTTAATTCTTCAAAATGAACCCCATCTGCAAAGTAGCTAGGGTCTTGGTGATTTTGCTCATTTCTTGCCCAATTCAAGTGATTTAAAGGTAATTTCGTTTCTTTTCACTTTCTAATCTCAATCTTATCTTTATTTTCATAATTCATTTTTGTTTTGAACTTTATATCTCTTGAATTCATATTCTTCAAGTATAGTAATATGACCACTTGATGTCAGAAATGAATCCTATCTTTGCCAAACTTTTGGGCATGTGATCGTTACCTCAAGGGGAATATATTGATAAAATTAGTTCTCAATTATGTACAATTGTTAAAGGGTGGTTTTCATACCCTATTTCTAGTCAAAATCATTTACTATCGATATGGGTATTGTTAGTCCCGTATTGTCTTGTACTTTCTTTTCTTGAAAGCATGGCAGTATTCTGAGGTTCTTGAGAAGGAAGAAGCACCCGAAAAGAGGTTCAAGTGGGTTAAAGGCGTGAGGCAGGTTATGGTTTTCCATTTTTAAATTTTTCTTAGCATAATTTTATATATATATATATATATATATATATATATATATATATATACATATATATGAGTAGTTTTATCGTTAGGAAGAATTTAGTATTACTCTATAGGTTTGGATGATACTTGGTTGATATTTTGTCCATTTCGAGTTATTTTCGCTAAGTAATTTAGTTGATAAGTCTAAATCTAGGTTGATTCTTATCTTGGTTGTCATTATAGATCCTTAGAATGCTCTTTTCTGGCGTGGGACTTAGATTTATGTGTGCTAGTCGCTTTTGTGTTTTGTCTGCTCTTTTTAGTAATTTTTGAGTTATCATTGTATTGATTTAATTATCTTGGGCTTGAAGCCGTGGACTTTTACTGACTGAAGTTCTAGGTTAGTACGATTGTGTTGTGAAGTGTGTTTATCATGTTCAGTGTGTGGTATGGCTGCTTTAAGAATGACTTGATTGTGTTTTTGTGGAATTATGTTCGTGATGCATATTGTTGGCTTGGTTGCATTTAGTTTTCAGAGAAAATGGGGGTTTTGGGACTATAAGTGGTTTAACTATGTTTTCAACTGGTTTTAACTTCAAGGGAGCAGGATTACTGATTTTATTGAAGGAAAGTTGGATTTTCAAAGAAAATACATTATTTTCACCTTCATATGTATATGTTGATAAGCTTTGGTAGCCCACAGACAAAAATTTGAGTTTTACTTTTATTCCATTTTTAGTTGAGTTGGGGAAGGTTCCGTAGTTTTCTAAGAGGGTCCACATGATAGCAAGCGAGATAATTCATAAACTTTTTACTTTAAACATGCATTGGCCACATGTGCATCATATATCATTATGTATTTGTTTGCATATGGTTGGAAAGGTTGTATAGTTGGAACTGATTTTGTCTTTTCTTTCGGTAATGTGGGATTAGTTTAGCCTTATATCACACTCGTTGTTAGATGAATAGAGCTACTTATGTATATTTAAGATCTTTCTGAGCTTGGTTGGCCTATAATGCCTAATGAGTACCCTGTGTTATTGTACCCATACGACACTTGTGCATCTTTTTCTAATGCAACTCCCAGTAGAACCCACCCTCATTGAGCGACGGATCTCCCTTGGCTCTCATAGACTTGGGTCGTGGTGAGCTCTTGGAGTCCTGAGACTTGCTGCTTTCCCTATTTTGTAATAACTTGTATTTGGTATATTGATTAGTCAATTCTGCTATATATAGTTCTTTCAGTACTTAGATGCTCCTATACCAGTGATAAGAAGTTTGGGGTTTGTTTCTCTTATATAGTTTGTCTTTCTCAGTTACTTTTGGGCGCATTTAGTGTATTTTATACTGTACTTACATATCTTTGCTATGGCCCCCATTCCCTATCTTTATTACTCTAGTTTCCACTCTATTTCTCTATTTAATTTTTGTCTTGTTTGGGTGTTTTGCTTGTCTATTAGAGGGTTATAGGTGCCTTCATTACTCAATTTCGGGTTACAATGATGAAAATCCCTCCTTTGTTGAACAATATCATAAGAGAAATGCATACGAAAGCTAAAGATCTTCCTTGCCACTCCGTTCTTTATCTTTCTGCATTCAAAATAGTTGAAAGAAATTCATCACATATTGGTTTATGAGACATTTGAAAGAAAAGGAAAAATGATAAGAATATATCACTGCATTTTCATCCAAGCATTTAAATAAATCCCAAAAAAATTATCCAACAATAAAAAAGGAATTTTTGCAATAGTTTTATGTACTTATAAATTTCAAGTTGATTTACTTAGTCTATTTTTTTCTTAACAAAATGATTGTAAAGGTGCAAAGTCTATTTTTCAAAAGGATGGAAAGCTATTTTATCTCTTTTTGATTTTGATGTATTTTTTATCTTGATATAAAATATAATAAAGGGATCTAAAACTCTATTCCAAATTCTCTTACTCAATAATTATTGCAAGGGAGGTAATTATGGGTAGAAAGAAAAGAATAGAACTCTTGGAGTTTTCAACTGTTACTCCACAAAAAGAAAATCAGCCCATATTATATCAGCAAATCAATCATGAAGTGTAAGTTGTAGCCAAACAACAAACAAATTAAGTTACTCCTAAGCAACCCCTAATAGATGCAGTTGGCCAAGCCAGCCTATATACCAAACTTCAACAAATTATGTCATGAAAGGAATTTCGTAGTAATACATCATGGAGAGTACAAATCCCATTTCAATCTCAAGTACGAAAAAATTGGCTGACCTTGTTGACGAGAAAGTAGAAATTCAGATAGGTTAAACAATTCAGACCTTATGAACAAAGGAAGACCCATTGAGTTGATCCAAATCCATTTTTTAGCTTGTTCTTCTCATTTTCTGGCTACTGTTAGCTCAACCAAAAACATATTGGAGGGAGAAAGCCCAACAATTTTGTATTTGATTTATTACAAAATTATATCATGGATGTCCTATACCAAACAAATCAATTTCTTCACCTATATGTCAACAAAATTCTTCTTGTAGAGGATCATCATCTGATGACCTAACAAACTTCAAGAATGACAGTGTATACCCTTTGATACAAATTTAATCTGAAATTTGGCATTTCCAACCCCATGAGTTAGCTAACAAAATACTTAGCCCTTAGTCCTCCCTCAAATTTTATCAAAAAAACTTTTGCATATACACATGAATTTTATGAACTATTCCTCACAGATACCTGATCTTGCTTATTTGACAACATAAACACTAGAAAACACAAATATTTGTATTAATAAACTAATCTCACCCAAGGAATGAGTCATTCACCCAACCAAGTACAAAAAGACTTTTCCAATATTTTAATGCCCAAAACAATGATTATTTTGATTACGAATAAGCATGGATGAATTCCTTCACTTTCCAAATAACACCGGCAACCATTCTTGGTTTCTCCTATGGGGGAAGCAGTTAGTCTCTGAATTTACTCAATAATTTTTACTTCAATGGTGGCCTAGTTATGATCACAAATTTGATATCTTTCCTCCATAGTGTGTGAAGATTATGATGTTTTTTAATGAGGAAGAAATTCCTATGCTCTTACTTATCTCCCAAATGTTTCACATTTTATGGCTATATTCCTGGAAGTTTGCATTCCATAAACAAGATGGACATAAAGCAAGCTTATTATTATCCCTCCAAGGTGATTTCAAAAGGTTTAAAAGTTGGAACCCATCGAAATCTTATGTGCCAGAAGTAGAAAAATGGTTCTTGTGCATCCTAGGAAATTTGGCCACAATAGATGCCGCTCAAATTTTAATCCTGCAAAAAAAAAATCAATAATGTTGTACAACTAGATAGGTCAAGTAGCAAAGGATATTTCATCTAACAAATGGAAAAAAATGTTGAATGAATCAAAGCTGACCTCCCCAATAATCAATCACATGCGTATGAGAAATTCAATTATGAAGATGATGAAGACATATATGTTAAGACAATTTAACATTATAACCACATTACAAAACATCATAACAAATGATGTCACCCATAATATTAGCATGTATTGGCTGAAATTATTGTGGGTGATACTATAATACAACAATAGCACTTTTACTATACAAAATATGTCCTTGATGATATGGGGGAAAGTTTGATAGAAAACATTGAGTCACATCCATCCCATAATATTTACAATAAAAATCATTCTCAGTAGTCTTTAACACGTCAACCTTATATGACTGGAGATATGCTAATCTCTAATGACAAGACAACATGTGAAATTAGAAGAAACTCCCAAGATATAACATTTCTTATTTCTTGTGTAAGATATTTCAAAGTTCTGCCACATATTTGTAACAATCGGGTTCTGTCGTTATAGAGAAGACAACGGGGAAAAAAATATGGGCCAGAAAACTTTTTTTGTAGTATTTAAATTTTCCCAACCTAGTCCAGATTTGGAAAAAAGCAGAGTCTTTAAGGTGTAGACAAATCTGGTTACAATAGCTAAGTTAATTATAATTTTATTTACATGAGTAGTTAGATAACTCGTTGAAGAATTCATAAAATTTCTGAGGGTCGTTAGGTAGAGTTGTCTTGTGAAATGGGAATTTTGGAATTCTTCAATTAGCTCTCTGTCTCGCGTAACCCGCTTTGGCGCTGGGTTTTGCCGCTTTGGTGGGGCCGCTACAGTGGGGTGACGGCTGATGTGGTGGGCTCGACGCGACTTAAGGTCGTTAATAAATCCCTAAACGACTTTATTTGGCACTTTTCATTTTTAGAGCTAAGGAACGAACCCCAGGCAACTCCTACTCATTTTTTATCATTCTTGAAGCTAAAGGTAAGTTTTTCACTTCCCAAAGCCATTTTTCAGTCTATATAACCAAATAGAATGGGTGAATATTGATGGAGGAGGGTTTTGTTATAGATCCTATGATGGAAACAACCCTAATTTGGATAATTGGGATGATTGGTTTGATCTAGGGTTCAATTGTTAGCAATTCAGGTAAGTAGTTATTGTTTATTGATTCCCGTATTATATTGATTGTTTGTAGAACAAGAACAAGCTGAACGAATCCAAAAAGGGAAGCATCAAGTTTCTTAGGGTTCCAATCTTATTTCGAGGTAGGTGATGGTTTTGATTCTATGATTGTGTGATGTATGCTTGTTCTTGTTTCATTATGATACTTGCATATGTATGAATGTTGTAATGTTGATCACATTTGTTGTAAATGAGATAGATGAATTAGCATTGCCATGAAATCATGACTTAAATGTATGATATTGCGGATATACTTGTGTTTGTGATTGTGATGTGTTGAATGGATCGGCTTCCACGTTCCGGCATAACTAACTCAGACCGGTTACCACGTTTCGACATAAAAATGGGATCGATTTCCACGTTTTGGCATAATTATGGGATTGAGTACCACATTTTGGTATGCTAACTGTTTGGGTTTGGGTTCCATGGGAGGACCAATGGTGTGATATAAAATGTGAAACTGATCATTGTTCTGAAATGTTGATAATGTTGTATATGTTGATATATATGCATGTGACCATATTGTTGTCTTGACTTGTTTATGTTGCACTATTGGGATAGCCGTGTGATCCTACCAGTACACTATGGTTGTGTACTGATACTACACTTACTCTTATTTTTATTGAGTACAGAGCATCTTCAAGCAGATACTGACAGACCTCCCTTAGGAGATCAGTGATCATTGCTTCGAATTCAAGGGTGAGCCAATTCTTTCAGGCAGCCATGGGATCTCTTTCATCTATGTCCACCATTTCTGGAATAAGACAATTGTTTTAGTTAGTTGAGTAGTTTGTTAGTATGAGGTTGTATCCCTTTTTGTTTAGACTTGGTTCATATTAGATGTTTTGGTACTTTGACTTTCAGGTTTTAGGTTATTCTTCCGCATTGTTAGTTTATTGTTGTTAGACTTTTGTTAGAGTTTATGGGAACTCTATTTTTCTTTCCTTAGTATTTGACTTAAATGCCTTAGTTATTGCTTTAGTTGTTTGGTTTGAGTTGTAGTGGTGGTTTTCCCATCGGAGTGTTAGTGTGGGTACAAATCATGATGGCCTGGGTCGTGACAAAGTTGGTATCAGAGCCTAGGTTCATTGATCTCTATCTACCAAAACGAGCCTGATAGAGTCTCGCAGAACGGTACGGAGATAACTTTATTTTTCTTCGGGAGGCTATAGGACTTTAGGAAACCTCTTTGTTTCTCTTGTTTCCTTTCATGTTATGAATTGAATTTAATTGATATCTAACCTCCTTCACTCTTTTGTCCGCAGATGGTTAATACTAGGTATAACGGCGTCAGGCCCGTAGCTTCCGTTAATGCTTTAACTGCGAAATCTACAACGAGAGGTCGCGATCAAAGAAGGGGTAGAGGAAGATCTAGGGGTAGAGGCCGTGGGATAGTAGCACCTATTCTGAATGAGGTAACGGCTGATAATGCTTTTATGAATGAGAACTCTCCTACGTATCATGACGAGATTGAAGAGGAGAATGTTGATGTTGAGAGTGTTGAGGAGGTTGGAAAAAAGAAAGAGGTGCAGGCTAAGACTACTGGTATTCCTCCTATCGATTCGGTGTTAGCTTAACAAATAATGTCGTTCTTGTAAGGGTTGGGTAGTCCTAGAGTGCTTCCATCTGTTCAAGCAACTCAAGCTCCTACTAATCCTCATGTTGCTAGGACTACACCCAAGACGGGTGGAATGGGAGGTAATGATTGTTTCGTTCGTCCTTTGTTGTGTTATGTCATGACTGGTAATGAGCATGAAATGTTAACTAAATTTTTGAAGCTTGAGCCTCCGTTATTTCTTGTTTCTGAGAGTGAGGATGCGTATGAGTTCATTCTGGATTGCTATGAGAGGCTACATAAATTGGGTATTGTTTATCAACATGGGGTTGAGTTTGTGTCTTTCCAACTTCAAGATGAGGCTAAGCAGTGGTGGAGAGCTTATATGGAATACAGATCTTCTGCTTTACCTCCACTCACTTAGACCCAATTTCATGCTTTGTTTCTCGAAAAGTACATGCCTAGAACTTTGAGGGATCGCAAGAAAGATATGTTTATAGCTTTAGAGCAAGGCGGTATATCTGTGGCAGCTTATGAGGCCAAGTGACATGCTCTATCTAGATATGCTACGCAGTTGGTTACTACTAAGGAGGAGAGGATCCGGTTATTCATTAGGGGATTGAATTCTGAGTTGCAGGTATTATCGGTTCATATGACTTCTGTAGGAAGGAGCATTAATGAGGTGACAGATTAGTTTAATAAAATGGAAGGGGTAAGGCGAGATAGTCAAGCTAAGGTGTTGGCAAAAAGGGCCAAGAATTAAAGCAACTTTCAAGGTTTTTATTCTAGAGGTTCAAGGAGGCCAACACCTGCAGCCAAGCCAATTCAGTCCACTATGCTCGCCTCTACAAGTAACTACTCAAAAACTCCATCTTATAATTTTTAGGATAGATAGGGAGTCGCGCCTTTGATGGGTGACAAACCATATTTTGATGGTACTTGCTTCAATTGTCGAGAACCTGGGCATATGAGGAGAGATTGTTCCTATCTGCGTGTATTAGATGCCATGCAAAAGCCTTGTAGAGCAATGGTACCCGCGAGAAATAGTAATAATGGTAAAGGACGTCCACAAGGTGGGCGGGTAGGTGAGGATGTAATCAGCGAGGCCGTGGAGGTAGAGAAAATAGTAACAGAGGTAGGGGTAATGCGCAACCAAGACATGATGTGGCTCATCAAGATTATAGGGCTCAATGTTATGCTTTTCCGGGCAAGAATGAAGCGGAGGCATCTGACGCAGTGATCACATGTACTATTCTTATCTGTGATTAGATGGCTAATGTGTTATTTGATCTGGGTTCTACTTATTCTTATGTATCCGTGAGTTTTTCCTCAGAATTTGATATGATTTGTGATATACTTGATGCCCCCATCGATGTTTCTACCCCTGTTGGAAAGTCTGTCATAGTCACACATGTCTATTGTGCTTGTCCTATTTTGTTTAAGGGTTTTCAGACTTGGGCTGATTTGGTGATTTTGGATATGATTGACTTTGGCATAATCTTAGGCATGACGTGGTTGTTCCCCTATTATGCTATGCTTAATTGTAATACTAAGTTTGTAACTCTAGAAATTCTGGGAAGGGAAAAGTTAAAGTGGGAAGGGGTGTACAAGCCTAAGCAAGCCAAGATTATGTCATCCATTCGGGCTAGTAAACTGGTAGAGCAAGGTTGTTTGTCTTATTTGGCTCATATTAGGGACGTTAAGATTGAGACTCTATCCATTGGGTCTATTACTGTGGTGTCCGAATTTAGTGAAGTGTTTCCTAATGATTGCGTGGTATTCCTTTGATGAGTCATTGGACTCATTTAGGGACATATTTTAATAGAAATTATGTCCTCAAATACTTATTTTATCTCAATATCTGATGAAAACCCTTAAGTTTCAGGTATTTGAAGTTTTAAGGAAAGCATCGACACTACGTCGCAAAAAGGAATGAAAGGGCTGAAAAGAACGAACAAATGAAGGCCTGAGGATCGCCGAAGGGTCTTACTTCGCCTTTTGTTCCAGTGTGCTGAGCACTGATGGAAAGGATCAAGTCGGCGAAAAAAGGGAGCAGTAGGCGCATCACCGAGAAGTTTCACGAAGCAGTACCATGTTGCCTAATGGTGTAGAGCACGATGATGCTGAAGGCTAGTGCAAGATGGCGATAAACTACACCAAAGGGTAAATCACCAAGTTGATCGGGGATTTCGACCAAATAAGTCGAATGATCCACTGCAACAGAAGTTTGTCAAAACTATAAATTCTAGTTAGAACTGTAGTTTTAAGAGTCGAACAATTATTATAATTTTCATATAGAATAGTACTTTTTGATATTTTTGCTCTATGTTTGAGAGGGTTTTGAAGACTTGAAGATCCAAAGGGTTTCATCTTCAAGATTTGGATTTGGGTCTCTTGAACTCTTCAAATTTAGCCTGTATCAAGACTTAAATCTTCATACTCAGTTAAATGAGAGGTCAATTTGGTATAATTTTTCATCTTTTATACATGTGTGGCTAAAACCCCAATCCTTAGAGTGTAATTTAGCGAATATGGGTTAAGATAAATGTTGGGTCTTTCTTGCTCATAGTTTAATTGTGGCTTAATTATTATTTTGTTTAGTAATTGTGGATTAATTAATGAATTTGTAGTTGCAAATACAAGTTTATTTATGTGTTTTCGGCTTGCTCAAGAGAGAGGTCGTAAAACTAAAACTACTAAATTAATGGTTGGTAGGAGTGGGTCAACATGAGGTTCAGCTCGAGAGAGTGAATCCTAGTCTCATTCCCATACCCTCAGCTCAACAGAGTAAGTTGGTTAAGGCGTACGCTGGTCTTCATGCGGCAAGTGGGTGTCCGAGAGGAACGCGTTTTAAACGGTGTAAGTTGCATGAGAGAGATCTTATCTCCCTTAAAGATTAGCCTAGTCATAAAAATTCAATGAATCTTCTATCGAAAGCATGTACCCAATAATATAGCTTACCCCCCATTGTTAATTGACACTCTTGTTTCCCCCTTTAATTTACAATGTTTTTAATCATTAATGTCTTTAGCTATGACTAGTTAGAACTAAATTTTATTTTTCTATTAATTCTCAAAACCACTCCCTTGGGAACGATCCCAACCCTTGGTTGGGTTACTAAACTATTGTACGATCGTAGGCACTTGCATTGGAAGTTGTGTCTTGATTACACAAACATCAAAATGGCGCCACTATTGGGGAGCAGTGTTATTTGGGAATTCTTAGTTAAGTAGAATTTCTGTTTTTAATAGTTGTAGTTTTACTAATTTTATTTTTAGTTTTTTTTTCTCTATGTTGTTGTATGCAGAATCCCTGAGCATGCCTGAGGGAAGTGGTGGCAAGTTAGCTAAGGCGAACCAAGAAGTCGAGGGTGACTTCAAGTTAGCTGCACTGGTAACTCTGCTAAACGACTTGGCCGCCAATATCTCAAAGGTGGAAAACCAGTGCAAGAGTCAGGGAAGGTTTCCTTAATAAGCAACAAAAATCTAGAGATAGAGAGAGAAATCGTGTTGAGGACACACTACAAATCATTCTCCAGAAGATCACCGACCAACATCGAGTGTTAGAAGATATGAAGGAGAATATTGAAGTGTTGAATTAGATGATTGGATCACAGTCTAGATCGATCTAGCTAGTCACAACACTCATGAGTTTTGCAATACCTCATCTCCACCCAAATGATCTATTTGGGTTATCTAGGGACACTAGGACCGACCCCAATAATGGAGAGTGAGTAAAGACTTTCGTCGAGCCACGATGTTAATAAGGAATTTCTTGGGAGGCAACCCAAGGTTTTAGATGCTTTATTTTGTTTTTATAAATAATGGCGTGTTAATGCTGCAGGTTTAAAAGTTGAAGGTGTCGAAAAAGTAGTTCCACGTATCGCCAAACAGGTCGATAACTTCGATTTAGACCGTCGTTTGAACCCTTACTTTGACTAAAGGTCTTGCAAAACTTGGCGAGCCAAATGACCACTTGGCGTGTCACCGAGTTGATCGGCGAATGCAACTAACATCGCCGAATGGGCATGAATTGGACAGTTTAAAAAGACCAAGAGTCTTAAAATTTGAAATTCTTCACTTTCCCTCACATTTAAACCTCCCAAACTCACACCAAGGTACTTTTTTTCCTTATTTTTAGAATTTTGCTAGTATTTTGGTTGATTGATTTGTGCTCGGTGTTGGATTTCTTTGCCACATAGCTTTCCAATCACATTTCAATCGGCACAAAAGGTTGGTTACTGAATCTCGCACTTACATTTGAAAATTTTACACTCATTTTCTATGATTGTATCGTATTGATGTGTGTTGGGCATCTCTGATAGGATTAGAATGCTTCAATGCCTATTTTAATTTGAGAATCTTTCCCTTATTGTTTTATTGTCAAATGCCCATAATTTTTGGGATTTTTAATGAATTGGGTTGTGATTGTGGGCCATTCGATTGAGGGGGTGAAGTCTGAGTAGCCCATGTTTGCGCTAAATGTTGAAAATTTACTCAAAGATAAAGCGGGTGACACCACTCTTAAGAGCAAATATCGTTAAATGGCCAAATTAGGCAAATTCGAGAGAAATCTGAGTATCCCAGGGTAATGGGTGGTGCGGGTCTTGTTTGAATTTAGTTAGTGCATTCTTTGATTTTATTTTTTGGGTTTGCGGGATTTAATTTGAGAAGGTGGATTGAAAATAGGCACATTGGGGCATTTTGCAAGCTGGACGAGCTTGCCAAATTGTTCGTTGGTTCGCTTGCCAAATTGTTCGTTGGTTCGCCCAATGTCTCCATCTCACCCTTAATATTGTGTCAAATTGGATGTTTGAGTCTATAACTATTGGCGAGAAGCCATGGGTGACCAAAAGAACTTGGTGACTCGCCAAAAGTACTCTTGATCGCCCTTTGTATGCTAGTCATACCCCATAATACACTATAACCTTCGATGAAAAAACCCATGCTCACCGAAAGTAATCGACGATTTACCAAAAGGACCTTCCCATCGCCGACTTGCTATAATTTGAAGCCAATCCTTTTGGGGAGCCCGAGTTAGCTCTCCAAAAAGGTTCGGTGACTCGCCGATCCACTTGGCGAGTCTTCTTGCAGTAGATTGCATGTGCTTCTATTTGATTTTTCCCCTAACTCTTCCCAATCTTTTGCAGATATGACTAAACCTAACAAAGAGCGTATCAACACACCACCCTGAGTCAAAGTAAAAGGGATCATAATCAATGAGGATGAAACTGCATCCAGGAATAAGGCCACTAAACTTTCCACAACTAGTGGGAAAGGCTAGGGCAAGGAAAAAACCGTTGAGCTATCATATGCAAGTTTCGATAGTACTGGTTTTTACACCAATGACCCAGCAACATATGACATTGAGAGTATGGATTCTGATAAAGATGAACTGATACAGGCATGGAGGAATGAGTTACAATCTAAAAACTTGAACGATCCATCTCACATCAGAAACCCTTGATCCACCACTCTGACTCCTCCAGTTCCAAAGCAAGCAATAGTATTGGGACCTCCAGTACAAGGCCCCCCACTAAAATCAAAGAATAGATTAAAGTCTAAGGGGCTGAGAACGATCATTGAGAAAAAAATGGATGTCCATAGATTGGGTGATCGATAGGTATCCCGAGATAATGAAGTGCCTGAAATATCACAAATTTCAAATCTACAAAAAATTGTGTGTCTCCTACATACTAAGCTAGGTCAGAGAATTTTACAATGCATACAGTACATTGGTACCTCAAGAAGAGGCTAGTATTGTCTTTCAAAGCAGTTGACTATGTGGTTCTCAGTGGAAGGAAGGTAGCTTGTGACAGTGAAGCTATCAACACAGTCTTGGGTATGTCCAATACGATTAATGATCACTGCCAGCACTTGATCAGAATAGAGAAGCTGGATAAGATGAAAAGGTGGTTAGCCCCACTAATCTCCGATGCTAATGATCTTAAATAGTTAGAAGAAGGAGTTTCAATTGAAAAGAAAGATCTGAACATATCTGCAAGATGATGGTTTGGGTTCATTAGTAGCATAATTATGCCATCACAGAATGAATCAATGCTTTGCCTTGCTAAGGTAGCTTATCTTGTATGCATCATAGATAAAACCATGATAAATCTAGGGATGATCATTGCCTCTGAGATCCATATGCGTGAAAAGCAGAGCCAGACATCTCTCTTTTTCCAGGTATTAATCATTATATTGTGCAAAGGAGCTCAGGTGCCTAGAGATGCAAATAAGGATGTGGAATTGGTTGCCACCACCTACACTGATATCAGAAAGATCAAAGCCGAATATTTTAAGGACCAAGCAAAAAAGAAGCAGAAGGAAGCTGTGGCCACTAGATCTATACCTACAGAGGCAATTTTGCCTACTCCGGCCCCTAGGCCTTCAAGCATATCTGATGCCATTACCACTCCTGTTGACTCTCCAGGTCCCTCTGTTGCTGCGTTACCACCCAGACCTATTGTTGTTTTTGCCTCATGTGTGCCGATCACTCAGACATCCTTGGTCCGGATGGGACAACTTGCCAAATTTGCTAACTTTTGGGATGCCAACATAGAAAGCTCCATTTTAGTCATGATTCAAGCTGCCCTCGATGATGCTGTGAAACCATTGAGCACTACTATTGATGCTCTAGCGGCCAGGATAACAGTGTGTGAGCGCTACTAAGTAGCCACAGAGGAGGTGACAGCCTTAAAGGCTTCCATTGCAGAGCTGAGGAAAGATGTGGACTACCTAAAATCCACCAATATGTCCATGATCTTTGGAATAATGGAGATTCTAGATGTGATCGAAATGCCTCAGACCACCACATGACATGGGGATGGATTGGAGCATACAGTCGATCCTGAATTAGAGGCAGAGACTAAAGAAGAAATGTTTGAGGGAGCTGCAGTTGACGACATACACGAGACTGAAGAAATCATGGTAGATGATGTTGTGCAGGCTTCCTTGGCAAAGGCTCCTGCTGCTGAATCTAATGAAGCTGGTCCTTCAGGGTCACTTTGAGCATTGATTCCCAGACAGATGGAGTGACTACTTAGGTAGGATCCCTTCTTTATGTCCCTCTCTATTTTGTTTAATTTACATTCTGGATATCTTGTTATATGCATTTGAGGACAAATATTTTTGTTTGTGGTGGGGTGAGGCCCACACCTTTTGTGTCCTACTTTTGTTTGAGTTTCGTGTATATATGTGTGTTTTTCTCTTTTTAAATTGTGTTAATACTGCACTTTGTGGATGATGTTTGAGCTTGTGGCTTCTTTTACTTTAAATTGCAAAATGGTTTTGACCCGTCCGAAAAATTTATGCCACCTCTTGTGTGTTGAATGTGGTTGTTCGTTGGTAAATTTGAGTCTCAGTTTTGATCAATACCGATGACTTGAATAGTACCTACAATTGAACGAACATGAATGTATGGCTACAATGAAGCCAATTGAAGTTGTATAGACAATATGTGAACTCTTTGCATCTCATTGTGACTCGCCATTTATCAAATCGATTCTCTGGTGATGACCATTGCACACTAGCAAAAGTGTGGCGTCTTGTTTGACTCAAGTGTCAATGCCTTGTGTGATAACCTTACCTCGAACCATGCATGACAACACCTAGAATTTGTCCTGTTGGTCCGGTTAACTAAGTAAGACTTTCTCTTGATATGATCTTAGGAAACTTCGAAGAGTGTGAACGAATTTGACATATACCAATTTTGTGACCTACATTGTGAGCGTGTGATTCTCTCTTGAACAACCTTTGAGCCTTACCTTTCTTTGGAAGAAACCTGATGAAAACTAGACCTTTCTTAATCTATTACCTATAATCCTCTTGAATTGTGGTTGATTGAATAGCCAACTTAGGCCAAAAGCCTAAGTTGGGGATATGGTGAAAAAGAAAAGGGAAAGTCAAGAAGTGCATGGAAAGTCTCTTTTAATCCATGGTGTTGAGAAAAATGGAACCCCTCCATATAAAAAAAAGAGAAAGCGAAAAAAAAGAAAGAAAGTTGTGAAATAAAGTACCAAAGAAATAGGGTTCCGAACAATCCATGGGAAGCGAATAATAGGATGACCTATGATGCACTACTGAAAATGATGAAGGAAAAAGAAAGGAAATGTTGAGAGCACCACATTTAATGAGGATAGAAGTCACTAAGCCTAAATGGCCATATATTTTAACTCTGCCCCGTTACAAGCCTTGTGAAGACATTTGTGATCTTGAGAAAGTCGAAACAAATGTTGATTGGAAAATACGGGCAAACCTATGGGTGAAAGCACGCATTGTGTTCATCTTTGTGAGTGTGAGCGTTGTATCTGATTCCTGAACATTAAATTGATTATACCTTTGCGTGTGAAAATGGAATCATCATTTGTGTGAGGGAATTCAAAGGTTTTTGTTGAGCTTGCACTTGCATTTGAAGCAAGTATTGCGAGTTTGAGAATCTTTGGTAATGGTATGTCACAACTTGAATCTTTGAGTATGCAATTGATCCTTGCATAAGTAAATTGAGTCTTGTTGTGTACATTCATAATTGAGTCTTGTGTAGCACTGTTTGAGACATCTTTGTTGAACTGCTGAACTTGAGTTTTACTTGAGCACAAGCAAAAGTTTAAGTCGGGGGTGTTGATGAGTCCACAAATTGGACTCATTTGGGGCTATATTTAATAGAAATTGTGTCCTCAAATGCTTATTTTATGTCAATATCTTATGAAAACCCTTAAATTTCAGGTATTTGAAGTTTGAAGGAAAGCATGGACACTACTAGCAAAAAGGAACGAAAAGACTGAAAAGAACGAAGAAATGAAGGCCTGAGGATCGCCAAATCCACTTGGCGAGTCACCGAAAGATCTTACTTTGCCTTTTGTTCCAGTGTACTGAGCCTTGAAGGAAATGATCAAGTCGGCGAAAAAAGAGAGCAGTCGGCACATCGCCGAGAAGTTCCGCGAAGCAGTACCATGTCGCCCAAAGACCCAGAGCATGATGATGCTGAAGGCAGGTGCAAGACAGCGATTAACTACACCAAAGGGCGAATCGCCGAGTTGATCAGTGATTTCGACTAACAATGCCGAATGATCCGCTGCAGAACAAATCTGTGAAAATTATAAATACTAGTTGGAAGTATAGTTTTCAGAGTTGAACAATTATTATAATTTTCATATAAAATAGTACTTTTTAATATTTTTACTCTAAGTTGAGAGGGTTTTGAAGACTTGAAGATCCAAAGGGTTTCATCTTCAAGATTTGGATTTAGGTCTCTTGGATTCTTCAATTTTAGCATGTATCAAGACTTAAATCTTCATACCCAGTTGAATGCGAGCTTAATTTGGTATAAATTTCTATCTCTTATACATATGTGGCTAAAAACCTCAATTATTAGGGTGTGATTTAGTGAATATGGGTTAAGATTATTGTTGGGTCTTGCTTGCTAATAGATTAATCGTAGTTTAATTGTGATTTTGTTTAGTAGTTATGGATGAATTTAATGAATTTGTAGTTGCAAATACAAGTTTATTTATGTGTTTTCGGCTTGCGAGAGAGAGAGGTCGTAAAACTAAAACTACTAAATTGATGGGTGGTGGGAGTGGGTCGACATGAGGTTCAACTCGAGAGAGTGAATTCTAGTCTCATTCCCATAGACTCAACTCGAGAGAGTGAGTGCGTTAAGGTGTAGGGTGGTCTTCATGTGGCAAGTGGGTGTCCGAGAGGAACACATTTGAAATGAAGTAAGTTGCTCGAGAGAGAGATTATCCCTCTTAAAGTTTAGCCTATTCACAATTAATCTATGAATATTCTATCAAAAGCATGTACCCAATAATCTAGCTTAACCCGTATTCCCGTCACATCCCAAGGCTCCCATCTCATTACTTAGAAATCCTTGTTTATTTTGTTGTTTTTACTTATTGTGACAAAACCCCCCATTGTTAATTGACACTCTCTTGTGTCCCCCTTTAATTTACAATGTTTCTAATCATTAATTTCTTTAGCTACGTCTAGTTAGAACTAAATTTTATTTTTCTATCAATTCTAAAAACCACTCCCTTAGGAACGATCCCAACCCTTGGTTGGGTTACTAAACTATTGTACGATCATAGCCACTTGAATTGAAAGTTGTGTCTTGACTACATAAACATGAAAATTTGGATAAATATAGATTTTTGCATCGATTTAGAGCCTGGTATGTGCCCCATTTCTATCTCTCAATATCGCATGGCTCCGACAGAATTAAGAGAGCTTAAGGCTTAAATCCAAGAGCTTCTTGATAAGGGATTTATTCGCCCTAGTGCTTCTCTATTGGGTGCTCCTGTTGTGTTTGTTAAGAAGAAGGATGGTAGTATGAGAATGTGTATAGAGAGTCACTATTCGAAACAAGTATCCTTTGCCTTGAATATATGATCTCTTTGACTAATTGCAAGGGGCAACGGTTTTCTCTAAGATTCAGTTACCATCAATTAAAAATTAGGCCGGAAGATGTGCCTAAGATGGCATTTAGAACTCGTTATGGGCACTATGAGTTTTTGGTTATGTCTTTTGGTTTGACCAATCCGCCTGCAACTTTCGTGAGTTTAATGAATGGGTGTTCAAGCCATTTTTTTATTCTTTCATCATAGTATTTATTAATGATATTTTGGTTTATTCAAAAAGTAAGGAAGAGCATGCCGACCATCTTCGTATTGTTTTGGGTATTCTTGGGAAGCAAAGGTTGTATGCTAAATTTTTGAAGTGTGAATCTTGGTTAAAATCAGTTGCATTTTTGGGGCATGTAGTTTCAAAATAAGGAGTTATGGTAGATCCTCAAAAGATTGAGGCGGTTAATAATTGGGTTTGGCCTAGTTCTGTGACAGAAGTTAGGAGTTTTGTGGGGCTCGCTAGATATGATCGTCGATTCGTGAACAACTTTGCTTCTATTGCTATTCAGTTGACTAATTTGACCAAAAAAGAGATACCATTTGAAAGGATTGAAAAATGCGAGAAGAGCATCCAAAAGCTTTAGACTCTCTTGACCACTGTACCTATCCTAGTATTATCGGTGGAAGGTAAAGATCTTATTGTTTATTATGATGCTTCACATTCTGGTTTGGGTGTTGTGCTGATGTAGGATAAGAACGTTATAACTTATGCCTCGCGTTAATTGAAGGTGCATGAGAGAAATTATCCAACACATGAGTTACAATTGGCAGCGGTAGTGTTTTCTCTTAAGTTATGGTGGCATTACCTCTATGGTGTTAAGTGTGAAGTGTTTACTAATCATCGCAGTTGCGGCATGTGTTCACTCAAAAGGATCTGAATTTGAGACTTCGAAGGTGGATGGAATTACGTAAAGATTATGATGTGACCATTCAATACCATCCAGCCAAGGCTAATGTGATGATAGATGTTTGAGTATGGGTAATTTAGCTTGCTTAAGTGTAGCCAAGCGACCTTTGGCTAAGGAAATTCAGACCTTAGAGTCTAAGTTCATGTAGTTGGGCATCTCAGAAAAAGGTGGGGTGTTAGCTAGTATTGAGGTAAGGGCCACTTTCATTGAAGAGATCAAGGCCAAACAATTTGAGGATGAGAATCTGGAGAAACTTAGAAAGAAGACTACGATTGGTAAGGCACAAGAGACCACTCTTGATACTGATGGTGTGCTCAATTTTAAAGGGAGAATATGTGTTCCTAGAGTAGATGACTTGATTGAGAAATTGTTGGCATAGTTTCATGGTTCGCGATATTCTATTCATCTGGGTGTGACCAAGATGTATAGAGATCTGAAGAGAATTTCTTGCTGGCCGAGCATGAAGACATATATAGCAGAGTTTGTGGCAAAGTGTCAAAATTGTCAACAAGTGAAGTATGATTATGAAAGGCCTATGACTTAACTTCAAAGAATGTCAATTCCGGAATGGAAGTAGGAAAAAATAGCCATGGATTTTGTTGTTGGTCTTCCCAAGACTTTGGGGAAATTTGATTCTATTTGGGTAGTGGTTGATAGATTGACTAAGTGAACCCACTTTATTCTGGTAAAAATAGATTATAATGTTGAACAATTGGCTAAAATTTATGTGAAAGAGATAGTGAGGTTACACGGGGTGCACCTCTCTATCAACTCAGACCGTGGTACCCAATTCACATCTATGTTTTGAAGGAAATTGCATGATCAATTGGGCACACAACTCAATTTTAGTACAACCTTTCATCCACAAACAGACAGGCAGTCAGAAAGAACCATTCAAGTATTAGAAGACATGTTGAGGGCATGTGTGATTGGTTTTGAGAGCATTGGGATAAGTTCTTACCTTTATGTGAATTCTCTTATAACAATAGTTATTACTCCAGCATAGATATGGCACCATTCGAGGCACTCTATGGGAAAGGTTATAGATCGCCCATAGGATGGTTTGAGGCTAGAGATATGAAATCATTGGGGTTGATTTAGTGAAGGATGCCCATGATAAGGTGAGGACTATTCAAGCTAAGCTTCTAGAAGCCCAGAGTAGACAAAAGAAGTATGCGGATCATAAGGTAAGAGACATGGAGTTTCAATCCGGTGAAAATGTTCTTCTTAAGGTATCATCGATGAAAGGGGTGATGAGATTTAGTAAGAAAGGTAAGATAAGTCCACGATACATTAGTCCATTTGAGATTCTTGAATGTGTAGGACTAGTGGCATATAGGTTGGCTTTACCTCCTAATCTATCGAGCGTTCATCTAATATTTCATGTATCCATGTTGAATAGGTATCATGGTGACAGGGATTATATCATTAAGTGGGACTCAATTGTGTTAGACAAAGACCTCCAATACGAGGAGGAACCGATTGCAATTCTTTATTATGATGTCTGTAAGTTGAGGACCAAAGAAATTAAGTCTATGAAGATTCAATGGAAGCATCGTCCAGTTGAGGAAGCTACTTGGGAAACCGAGAGAGACATGCGAGATAAGATTCCCCAATTGTTCGTCGAATCAGGTACTACTTCATTCTTTCCTTAGCCTATTTTTCCTAAGTTTTCACTCGGGGACGAGTGATGGGGAAATTGGTATCTACTGTAACGATGGGGTTCCATCGTTATAGGAAAGCCAACTGGGGAAAAATTGGGGCCGAAAAACTTTTTTCGTATTATTTAGATTTTCCCAACCTAGTCCAGATTTGGACGAAATCGTAGTCTTTAAGGTGTAGGGAAATCTGGTAACAATCGGGTGAGTTAATTATGATTTTGATAACATGAGTAGTTAGATAACTCTTTTAAAGAATCCATACAATTTTACAAAATTGAATTTGGGTAAGTAGAACTCCCGAAATCGATCTTAGCGTAAAGGGTATTTACTGAGCATTGTTGATTAGAGGTGTGTTATGAAATGGGAATTTTGGAATCCTTGAATTATCTCTCTGTCTCACGTAACTCGCTTTGGCGGGGCCGCTACAGTGGGGTGACGGCCGCTGTGGCGGGCTCAACGTGCCTATGGTCGTTAATAAATCCCTAAACGACCTTATTTGACACTTTTTGATTTTTAGAGGTAAGGAACGAACCCCATGCGACTCCTACTAATTTTTCACCATTCTAGAGGCTAAAGGTAAGCTTTTCACTCTCTGAATCCATTTTTCGATCTGTAGAACATAATAAAATGGTTGAATATTGATGGGGGAGGGTTTTGTTATAGATCATATGGTAGAAACAACCCTAATTTGAATGATTGGGATCATGGGTTTGATCTAGGGTTCATACAATTGTTAGCTATTCGGGTAATTAGTGATTGTTTATTGATTCCCGTATTGTGTTGATTGTTTGTAGACCAAGAACAAGCGGAAGAAATCCACAAAGGGAAGGATCAAGTTTGTTAGGGTTTCAAGCTTGTTTCAGGGTAGGTGATGGTTGTGATTCTATGATTGTGTGATGTATTCTTGTTCTTGCTTCATTATGCTACTTATATATATATAAATGTTGCAATGTTGATCACACTAGTTGTAAATGCTATAGATGAATTATCGTTGCCATGAAATCATGACTTAAATGTATGATCTTGATGATATACTTGTGTTTGTGATTGTGGTGTGTTGAATGGATTGGTTGCCACATTCCGGCATAACTAACTTGGATCGATTGCCACGTTCTAGCATAAATATGGGATCGGTTGCCACGTTCCGACACAATTATTGGATCGGGTACCACGTTTCGGTAAACTAAGTATTTGGGTTTGGGTTCCATAAGAGGACTAATGTTGTGATATAAAATGTGAAACTGATCGTTGTTCGTAAATGTTGATAATGTTGTATATGTTGATATATATGCATGTGACTATATTGTTGTCTTGACTTGTTTATGTTGCACTAGTGGGATAGCAGACTGATCCTACCAGTACACTATGGTTGTGTACTGATACTGCACTTGCTCTTATTTTAGTTGAGTACAGGGAATCTTCAAGCGGCTACTAACAGACCTCGCTTAGAAGATCAGTGATCGTTGCTTCCAATTCAAGGCTGAGCCAATTCTTTCGAACTGCCATGGGATTCTCTTCTGTCTATGTCCACCATTTCCGGACATAGACAATTGCTTTAGCTAGTTGAGTAGTTCATTAGTATGAGGTTGTATCCCATCTTGTTTAGACTTGGTTCATGCTAGATGTTTTGGTACATTGATTTTCTGGCTGTAGGTTATTCTTCCACACTGTTAGTTTATTATTGTAATACTTTTGTTGAGTTTATGGGAACTGTATTTTTCTTTCCTTAGTATTTGACTTAAATGCCTTAGTTATTGCTTTAGTTATTTGGTTTGAGTTGTAGTAGTGATTCTCCCACTGGATTGTTCGTGTGGGTGCTAATCACGATGGTTTGGATCGTGACAATATTCCACTTTCAAATTCTCAAATTTTCATAATTACTACACAAATGACATTTCTCATCTGAAAATTATTATAAAGCTCCATTAAGGGGCCATAGATAGATTTTTTTACGATATTTAAAATAAAATATAAATTATTGTTTCTTTTATCATAAAAACCAATATAAGAGATTACATAAAAGAATAAACTGTGATAGAAATGAAGACGAGGAAGAGAGAAAAAGATAAGCAGAGAGCTAAGTTAGACAATATTGGCTCAAGCCCTATAAAAAAAATTACTTTTAGCGGCAATAAATATAGACAATAATAAAGAGTGATAAAATCTTTACCGGCTTTAATTAAGTGTCATTAGAACCAATGTCGCTAAAGGCTTTAGACACATATA
Organism: Solanum commersonii; assembly: GCA_029007595.1. Classification (NCBI taxonomy): domain Eukaryota; kingdom Viridiplantae; phylum Streptophyta; class Magnoliopsida; order Solanales; family Solanaceae; genus Solanum; species Solanum commersonii. Next base: position 673,449 of record JAJTWQ010000125.1, read on the forward strand.
CAAAGAATTCTAATTGCCGATATAAATACATATTTAGGGACAATTAAGTTATGGCCGTTAGTTAATTGTTGCTAATGATCATTTTTTATATAGTGAAGGATGACTCTTCAAGAGCTTGAAGTTGAAAGGAAGACAGACAATCTCAAATTCAAATGAGTATTCAAATAAATTCTCTTATTTTGGATAAAACATTGCTTTCACTTTCAATAAGTTCAAGCAATCTGATTCATATAAAAAACTAGTTCCTGGAAAATGAAAATCAAAATTAAAGATTGCCACCACTTGAGAAAAAAACTTCCACGGTAGGAAGTCCCTATGAGTTCGAATTGTCTCTTACAGCATTGGCTTATAATGTTTATGCTTCACATTGGAAAGTTTGATATTCCTTGAAACTGGACAATTGGTGTCCCTGTCACCTGCATATGTAGAAAATTACATTCTATTTCGAATAATTAAAGAGTAGTAAGCAAAGTTCGATAGAAGCACAAACTTGATCAACAGAGTAAACTTGATCATACTCAATTCCATGTCCATTTGGTAGGATCGAACTTGAATCTTCAATATTCTGATAGGGATCATCCATATTACGAAAATTCAAATACGCATCACAAATTTCCCACTCATTTAAATCACTTCCTTCATTAGCAACTGTATTTGATGTTGCAACAGTTTTGCTTGGTACATGCATGTTTTATTCCCCGATGTATTGCTGGAAATTACTATTGGCTACTCCTGATCTAATGATTATCACATTTCCACCATTCATATCAGTCATCATTGCACTAGTTGAATTTGTTGATACATAGGCTTGATTGAGATCCAAGATGTAACCGTTTTGAGTTTGACAGTTCAAGTTGTAATCATGATGAGCCCCACTATTAAACGCCATGTAAAAATTACTATTAGTGCTCCTTATACTTGGTCCTTCCAAATCAAATAACGGGGAATTTTGTTGTTGTAGCCTACCCCCATCAATATTTTGGCCCGACAAAAATGGGTTGCGGTAGTGTTGTTGAACTTGAAGTTGTTGGTGATAGAGTTGTTGCTCAGTTGAACTAGCATAAATATTATTGGAATTAACTAGTGAAAACTCTGGGTCTCCATGAGTTTGATTTGGTACATTTATTTGAAGATCGGGTATTCTCTCAAATATTCTATTGCTACTTCTTTCAATTCTTTGTTGGGAACCACTTTAAGATCCTTGTCGAATATATTTTTTCTCTTCTAAAGGTCTCCTTTGGTTGATACGACATATCTGAAAGGAAAAAAATCAAAGAATAATTGGTCTACGAATATATTTATAATCGTAACTCATTTTTAAGGTGTGTTTGAAATTCTTGACACAAGTCATTTTGATAGAAAAAAATTGTGTTGGTTAACACTAAATGAAAAAAATCTTTTGCGGTAAATATTAATGATAATATTATTTCAATGAATAATTGCCACGAAAAATAATAGAAATTAGAATCGAAAAACTCTCTTCTAAACATGCAATGAAAGTTATTGCTAAACCTCATTAATTGGTGAGTGGTTTATTAAAACTTTTGTATACTAAAGAAGATAATAATTTCCAATATTTACAGGCAGAAGTGATGCAATGTTTAATTTTATCCCAATAAATGATTTTTGATACTACAACATAACAAGTGAAGTTTCATCAAGAGGGGTCTGGGGAGAGTAGAGTGTAAGAAGACCTTAACACTACCTCGGGAAGTAGCAAAATGATTTTTTGCTATAAAATTAATATTAAGATAATTTTAGTAAATGGATCTCACAAGTGTTGATGAAAATTCATCCCAAGAATAAAAAATTCTAGTAACCAATAGAACTATAAAACGATTTGACAAAAAATGTATTTTTGCCAAACAAATCCCCCCTTACCAAAGAGACACACACAAATATATATGTATATACACACACTAGTAAATTTACCCGCACTTCGCACGAAAATTTGATTTCACAAAATTTAATAAATAATATTAAAAATCTATCAGTCATTAAATTGAAAACACTATGTTGTCTTACATACAATATTACGTAGAAACGAACATTAATAATATAAAGGAAAATGAAAATTATAACAACTTATCATATATCCTTCAACCAATCATCTTAAATTTGATTTTATAATTTATCCTTTTACTCCAGGAAAGGTTACTATTTGATATTTTTGGGAAATTAGATGAACATCAACATGAGATATTAAATTTTCTAATGCATAAAAAATCTTTATCTGTACTAACAAATACTTATAAGAATAAATTTACAGAAACATAAACAAGAAAAGTTAAAATATGTAATCAAAAACAACAATTAATATCATCAGCATAAATTAATGACTGTAAAAAAATATACCAGAACCTATAGCAATAGAATGAAATAGAAAGGAAAAAATTGAGCCCACTGAATGCACAATGTCCCCTTAAGGAAATTATTCCCCTCTAGTACCCGAGATTTAAAGGAATAGATCCTCTCAAGATGGAACGATTCCATCCACAAGTGCATTGATACAAAAACAATGGTGTCAGTGACCCACTCAACATGAGCAAAGTGCACGAATATTTAATTATGCAAAAGAAGAAGAAGAAGTTCTAAATTTTTGTTGTTTCAGAATGAGAGGAAATCCCTCTATTTATAGACAAAAAGGGTAGTGTGAACAAATGTTTATTGTGCCTTATCAGAAATGTCACAACTCTTTGAAAAAGTGACAACCCTTTAGAAAGGTCACGACCTTTCATAAAAGTCACAATTTTTTCATAAAAGTCTCAACTCTTCATAAAAGTCACAACTCTTCATAAAAGTAACAACTTTTCATAAAAGACACTTCATTTCATGAAAGGGGAAGGGTATTTTTGGAAATAAATTAATTTAAAAGGAAAGTATTGATAGTGGTAACGCCACGTAGGCGAGCCTAGGGTTCTCTTTATATATATATATATATATATATATATATATATATATATATATATATATATATTTATAATACATAATTTTTAATACTTTAATTTCTTCAACCTTAATAGTTGTCCATCCAACTGATTAAATTGAAAATACCCTATGAATGTATAATCTGTATGATTAAATATAATCAATTTATAATTAAGATACCGATTGAAAAAAAGAAGTAAACAATAAATTTTTTCAACTATTCTTGTGAAGATCCTTTAATCTTTTTATGGATGTACTTGAAGATAACTGGCGACTTGCATCTTGTTAAGACCTAGCATATTCATTATCTCGAGAATCTCTTTCGGTAAGCAGCCTACAACAATATTCCTAGATCAATCTAAGGTACATGTAAATAAAATAATCACTATACATTTACTCCAAAACAATTTTAATGCACGTTACCTATAAGTATGAATCTCACTATTCATTTAACTACATATATTGAAACTAATTGTAAAGAAAATTAATTAATAATGTAAACTTACGTCCTTCACCAAGTAATTATGTAGCTTCCTTGAATTTTGCACGAAGATCCACAGTCCATTATATGTAGTCCTTTTGCTTCAGTATCTTAGAAATAGCAGTACTCTGTCTTTCTCCTTTGTCAATCACTTTTTTGCCTTTTCTGCATCTCTTGTTCCTCAAGTTGTATGATTTTCTTTCAGTCTCATAAATATTATTACTTTGTTCCTTACTATTAAAAGACATAATCTTCTCTCTAACTTGTTCTTTATTTCCCACAATACTTTTATTACAAATATTATAAACATATTTCACGTGATCTCCTTTTGGATATAGTCCTTCATGAAGTGACTTTTTTAGATACATGTATGTTCCATTGTCAAAAGCCTTATTTGCAAAGAGTTCATTGTGTTCATCACATACAACTGCACAATTATTTTGAGAAGTTCGCAATTATAATTAAATATATTATACATCATGGGAATAGTTAATTCTGTGCATATTGAGTGAATTTTATATATTGTAACAGTAATATTGTGACAAAACAACGCACTACTAAAAAAATAGTCAATACCGACCTCCGGAGGTCGGTATTCCTTGAAATACCGACCTAAAACCGACATCCCAGCTTAGGTCGGAAAAAGCTTGGTCGCTATTCAATACCGACCTCTCGAGGTCGGTTTTTATTTTATGTCGGAATATTCATTTTTTTAAATTCCGACCTCTGGAGGTCAGTATTTTTATTTTTGTAATATTGAAATTCCGACCTCCGGAGGTCGGTATTTTTATTTTTGTAATGTTGAAATTTCGACCTCCGGAGGTCGGTATTTTTATTTGTGTAATGTTGAAATTCCGACCTCCGGAGGTCGGTATTTTTATTTGTGTAATGTTGAAATTCCGACCTCCCGAGGTCGGTATTTTTATTTTTTATTTTTGTAATTCCGGCCTCCGGAGGTCGGTTTTCTGGTCGCAAACAGCAGCAAATTGCTGTAATTTTTGTTGCCCCCGCATATTTATACTAAAACAACCCAAAGCCAAATAAACTTCATCCAACAAAAACAACCCAAAGCCAAATAAAATTCATTACCAAAACAACCCAAAGCCAAATAAAACTCATCCAACCAAAACAATCCAAAGCCAAATAAAACTCATCCAACCAAAACAACCCAAAGCCAAATAAACTTCATCCAACCAAAACAACACAATATTTTCAACATATACATTAATCTATTTCAAAATAAACTTCATCCAACTTCAAAATAAACTAAAATACGATCAAATTAAACAATTCCAAAAATATAGAAGTCTAAAATGTCAAATAGATACAACTACTCTTCATCACCCTCACTCTCCTTATCAGACTTATCATTCTCATCACCCTCCTGATCAGATTCATCACTGCTAGCCGGATATGGAGGAAGAATATTTCCTGATTCAAAAAGAAAAGTTAGTTGGGCCTGAAGCGCTGCATACCTCTTGTTCTCTACCTCCTTTGCTGCAGCAATCTCCTCCTCTCTCTTCTTCTCTCTTTCTTCTCTCTTCTTCTCTCTTTCGGCTATAGCAGCAAGCTCGGCATTGAGATAAGCTATCTTACTCTCCATTGCAGATATTGTCTCTCTATCCCCACCATCAAAGCTTGAGGATGATGAACCACAATACCAAGACTTCTTCTTCTGATACGCCTTTTCTGGATAGCCGTAGACTGAACCTCTAATCGGTTCACCAAGACTCTGTTTCCAAAGATTCTCGTTTTCTTCTTGTGTAAGTGGTCTGTCTTGACTCTCAAGAGGTAGAGTACTACGATATTCCCGAGATATTCGTATATACCTATCCCGTAATTTAAACAAAGAACTCTACGAATAAGAATGTAATATATACAAGGAAAAGAAAAAAAAATAGTTTGAATGGAGTTCTTACATATGTCTCTTGAGCACGTGGCTCAATCCATCTTTTTTCTTCTGTGGGGTTCGTACTCTTCTTGATGTGAGTAACCTTGAACATCTCATGTACAGCTACTGGCCTACCCAACTCTTTTTCCCAGCAAATAACATATAGAATTTGATTTCATTAATCTCCAAAAAGTACTTATCAAAAAAGAAAAAAATTATTTTACTAAATTAAGAAAGTATACCATTCTTTCCTTCCTAGTAACCTGGCTAATAGCTCCACCAGTGTGCAAAGAGCCTCCCTTTTCTGATGCGCGAGCCATCTTCCCAATTTCACTCCTCTTTTTAAATTTTTCATCAGTACTCTAATGTTTCAGTAACAAAGCCCATCGATCCGGAAACATAAACCCAGGCATTCTGTTTTCTCTTCGACAATCACAAAATGTGCTAGAAAGCAACTTTGAAGCTTTAAGCTTGAAGTTCACTTGAACATCATCCTCGTGTTTGGGAGCCCATACATAATATTTCTATAATAAAAAATTACTAAATATTTATTGTTCAAATTACTAGAGAATTTAAATGTGTATGATATGAATTTAACTTATATATATTCTTACCTTAAATTCATTAAACATCTGCCCTTGGGTGTTAAGTGGAATCGAACTCCAATTCGGATACACACCATTATAGTGAGTTCCGATGCACTTTAAAATAATCTTTGCCATACCCACATCCGGACGTAAGCTGAAATACGAGTTCATTGACGAAGTAGAGTAAACAAAAAATAATCAATCAATTAAAATATAAATAGATAAATGAAAGATGAAACATAATTAAATCATACTTGTATCCTAATGGCTCGATGATGAGTCTCCGAAAATTGTCTCTATCGCCTGGGCCGAGGAGCATGTGCATCTGAGTGCTGGGTGGTGGGAGTATTAGGCTCTGAGTCATTGGATTCAATATGAAGATTGGAAAGTCTAATTGATCCACTACTAGTATTCAAACTATTGCACTGACTAGCACTAGATGATGGTATGTTAGACCCACGACCAAGATGTGAATAGCCCTGCAATGTTTGGTAACCTGAACTAGGTACCACAGTGGGTGTAGATATAGTATAACCAGATTGTGGAGCCACATGAGTAGAGGCATTATGTGACTGGTGTGTCGAGTGAGTAGTTGAAACTGAGGCTCATTTTGAAATATTAACTCGAGAGGGCTCATCAGATATCACAACCCCAGTGGGCCTTCTCATAGCATTGGCCTTAAATTTCTTTTTTGGATTAGTGGATTTTTTTTTATTTACCCTTGTCTGTATCTACCATCTATATCAAATAAATATAAAGATTAAAACAAAGTAGTACAAAATAATGTCACAATGTCGAACAAATATATCAAACAAAGTTATCATAACATAAGGCTTAATCCAAATAGTCTTTCACAATGTCGAACAAACGTTAAAACTACTAAAATATAAAGTATACTCAAATATGAATAGCTAAAAATCCACCAACTAAACATACAAATTGTTATTCATCCTCTTCGGAAGTTTCTTCATCATCTATCCATTCACATGCATCATCTTCGGAAGTTTCCTCCTCATCTATCCATTCATCCTCTTCGGAAGTTTCTTCATCATCTATCCATTCACATGCATCATCTTCAGAAGTTTCCTCCTCATCTATCCATTCATCCTCTTCGAAAGTTTCCTCCTCATCCCCCTCCATATTTGTTGGCATATCTAACTCTTCTTTATTAACTTCTTCTAAAATGTGATCAGGATGCTCCAAATTCATTTCTAACTCAAGCATCCACTACTTGATGAACACTTGATATTTCATTTTGATATGCAACATCCAATTCATTCTCAACTTCCACTCGCCCCATCGGTTTTGTTTTGATTACAACCCACCAATCAGACTTATCCCTACGCAACGGATAAGGAGCATAGTACACTTGCTTAGCATTTTGTGCAATAATAAAAGGATCATAAGCCTCATACTTCCTAGTGTGCTTGACTTCAATGATATTATGTTGCTTAAGCTCTCTCGTACCTCTTAAAGTTGGATCAAACCACTTGCATTGGAAAAGTACTATTCTTTTGATTGGCCAACCCGAATACTCCAACTCTACAATCTCCTGTAGGACGCCAAAATAATCAACATTCTCATTTTGATTTCCATTATCACCTTTAACCCAAACACCACTATTATTAGTTTTCTTATTATTTGAGTATTTCTCTGTGGCAAATTTAAAACCATTTACGTTATATTGGGACATTGGGTGAACTGTAATCGGTCCCCAAGAAATATCTTTGAAAAATTGATCAAATGTGGCGGCATTTTCTGAATTGTAGACCTATATATAATTAGTAAATTAAAAGCAATGTTAGTAGAAAGAAGAGTACACTAATCTCTTAATAGGTGTATTTATTACAACACTTACCCAATTAGTATACCATGTTATAAATGATGGAAACACTTGATCATGACCATATTGGCTCACAAAATAACTGTAGAATCACATTGAAAATACAGTTAGTTTCCTTAATAAAATCAGAGTTGAATATATGTTGTTTACATATTTAATTTTCTTACTCTAAGAAGGGTTGGACTTCTGGACAATTCAACAAGACATGAAGCTCTGCAGATTTTTTCTCCTTTTCGGTAAGTTTGTGCAATGTACGCTTTTTTGAACCCTTACCCGGTTGGTTGAAGATTGATAATGATTGTACTGCAAGATCATTCCCAGTAACATCATGTCGATTAGGTCTGTTTCTCAAACACGACACATAATCATCAAAGTAGTAAGAACAAAAATGGGATCTTTCTTTAGCTAGATATACTTGAGTCATACAGCCCTCCACCCTATGTTTATTCTTAATACCCCTTTTAGACTTGCCAATGCTCCTGTAAAATTTAATATTAGATATATAATTTCAAAAGATATATTAACGATTTATGAAATAAGAATAAATGTGTTATAGTTACTTACCGCTCAAAAGGATACATCCACCTATATTGAACTGGACCTCCCAGTAGAGCTTTATGAACAAGGTGAATAGGAAGATGTTCCATCACATCAAAGAACCCAGGTGGAAGAATCTTCTCCAACTTATTACTAATAACAACTATATTTTTGGCCATCTGAACCAGATTCTCTACTCTCAATGTGCTAGAACACAAGTCTTTGAAGAACAAACTGATTTCTGCCATTGGCTTCCATATGTTTTCAGGCAATCCACAAAAAGCAATCGGAAGTAATTGTTCCATAAAAACATGACAGTCGTGACTTTTCATCCCATGTAATATTCCACGCTCAATGTCAACACGCTTTCCCAAATTTGAGGCATATCCATCTGGCTTTCCACCCACTCACAAATTTTCCACCCACTCACAAATTTTTTCTCTTCTGTTCCATTGTGAATGAATAACTGGCCTTGGGCTTAAATAACTTGTTGTTGGCAGACTCCTGTAAATGCAACTCCGGTCGTCTACAATGTTCTAGTAAGTCAAGTCTAGCCTTAACATTATCTTTTGTCTTGCCAGTTACATCCATTACAGTGTTGAACAGATTATCAAAATAATTCTTTTCAATATGCATGACATCGAGATTATGTCTAAGCAAATTATCCTTCCAATAAGGTAACTCCCAGAATATACTGTTTAGTCCAATTATGTGCAACACCATACCCATCAAATTTGTACGGTAGTTCCTCAGTTACCTTTGGAAAATTTTGAACCCTTTCCCAAATATCATCACCCGTTAATATTGGGGGTGGACCATCTCGTTCAGTTTTATTCTTTTTAAATGCATATTTCTTTCTCCTAAACTCATGATCAGGTGGCAAGAACCGACGATGACAGTCAAACCATGAATTCTTTCGCCCATGTTTTAATGTGAATGATTTAGTATCTTCCATACAGTAGGGACATGCTAACTTTCCAGCTGTCATCCATCCAGATAGCATTCCATATGCAGGAAAATCATTAATAGTCCACATTAAAGTAGCACGCATGTTGAAATTTTGTTTACGAGAAATGTCCCATGTTTCTACCCCATCAGACCACAACAATTTCAACTCATCAATCAAAGGTTGTAAGTACACATCAATCTTGCTTTTTGGATTACTCGGACCAGGAATGACACAATTCAAAAATATATATGGACTTGTCATACATCTCAGGTGGAAGATTATACGGTGTAATAAACACAGGCCAACAAGAATATGGTGTAGCCCCAACTGAAAAAGGGGTGAAACCATCTGCACACAAACCCAGCCTAACATTCCTTGGTTCAGCAGCAAAATCTGGATAAGTTCTATCAAAATGTTTCCAAGCCTCTCCGTCAGATGGATGACACATGACACCAGGTGGCCTTCTATTTTCACGGTGCCATCTCATATGAGGAGCAGAGCTATTTGATGCATACAACCTTTTCAATCTTGGTATAAGAGGTAAATAATGCATCGCCTTAATAGCAAGTTTCTTTCCGGTAGAACCAATCTTATAGCGAGGGTGACTACAAAACTTACAAGACTCTAGATTGACATCCTCCTTATAGTATAACATGCAACCTTTTTGACAACAATCAATTCTTATCGAGGAGAGTCCTAACTTAGACACCAATGCATTTGCTTTATAATAAGAATCGGAATCTCTACATTGGGATCAACTAATTCCTTCATAAGTTCTATCATAGAGTCCATTGCTCCTTGAGAAATATTATTGTCGATTTGATACTTAACAATCTAACCGCAAATGAGACAATTTAGAGTGTTGACTCTCGTTGAACAAAGGACTACTACAATCACGCAATTGTTCATAAAAGATGTTTGCTTCTTCATTAGGAGCTTCTTCTACATTTTCTCCTTGTTCAAAATCAGAATGCATCCCAAAAGCATCATTAATCATATCTGACATTCTAGAACCTTGGAAATAATTATGCTCGGTAGATCTACTACTTTCACCGACAACAAAGTTATTAAACATAGTGTCACTTTCAACCTCACCATGGCTAGTCCAAATTGTATACCCTGGTTTGAATCCATTCAACATAATATGCATAGCAACAGTCTCTGTTGTATGATATCTCACATTTTCACAATTAACACACGGACACCTAATCAATCTTTAATTTAAAAAATCATCAAGTGTCATTGCATGATTTATAAATCTAGTGACACCTTCTGCAAATTCTGGAATCATACTCGCTCGACCATGATTGTTTCTATTATACATCCAACTACGATCAGGATTCATCTACACAAACAATAATGATACTTTTAATTCCATCAACTAAATAACATTTGAATTTATTTAAACAACTTAAGAACTTTAACTACTTTAGTTTTGACTTAATTCGAACGTAACCAACTTAACAACTTTAACTAGTTTAGTTTTGACTTAATTCGAACAACTAAATCCACCAACTAAACCACAATATTTATTTTAACTTATTTAACAAACTTAACTTTTTAACTTTAACTACCTTAGTTTTGACATAGCTCCAACAACTAAATTGACTAACTAAACCGACATTATTCATTTTAACTTAGTTAAACAACATAACAACTTTTTAGCTTTACCTACATTAGTTTTGACATAGTTCCAACAACTAAATTCACTAACTAAACCAACATTATTCATTTTAACTTAGTTAAACAACATAACAACTTTTTAACTTTACCTAGATTAGTTTAGACTTAGTTCCAACAACTAAATTCACTAATTAAACCGACATTATTCATTTTAACTTAGTTAAACAACATAACAACGTTTTAACTTTACCTAGTTTAGTTTAGACTTAGCTCCAACAACTAAATTCACTAATTAAACCGATTTTATTCAGTTTAACTTAGTTAAACAACATAACAACTTTTTAACTTTACCTACTTTAGTTTTGACTTAGTTTCAACAACTAAATTCACTAACTAAACCGACATTATTCATTTTAACTTAGTTAAACAACATAACAACTTTTTAACTTTACCTACTTCAGTTTTCACTTAGTTTCAACAACTAAATTCACTAACTACACCGACATTATTCATTTTAACTTAGTTAAACAACATAACAACTTTTTAACTTTACCTAGTTTAGTTTAGACTTAGTTCCAACAACTAAATTCACTAATTAAACCGACATTATTCATTTTAACTTAGTTAAACAACATAACAACTTTTTAACTTTACCTACTTTAGTTTTGACTTAGTTTCAACAACTAAATTCACTAATTCAACCCACATTATTCACTTTAACTTAGTTAAACAACATAACAACTTTTTAACTTTACCTACTTTAGTTTTGACTTAGTTTCAACAACTAAATTCACCAACTAAACCGATATTATTCATTTTAACTTAGTTAAACAACATAACAACTTTTTAACTTTACCTAGTTTAGTTTAGATTTAGTTCCAACAACTAAATTCACTAATTAAACCGACATTATTCATTTTAACTTAGTTAAACAACATAACAACTTTTTAACTTTACCTACTTTAGTTTTGACTTAGTTTCAACAACTAAATTCACTAACTAAACCGACATTATTCATTTTAACTTAGTTAAACAACATAACAACTTTTTAACATTACCTACATTAGTTTTAACATTGTTCCAACAACTAAATTCACTAACTAAACCGACATTATTCATTTTAACTTAGTTAAACAACATAACAACTTTTTAACTTTACCTAGTTTAGTTTAGACTTAGTTCCAACAACTAAATTCACTAATTAAACCGACATTATTCATTTTAACTTAGTTAAACAACATAACAACTTTTTAACTTATCTACTTTAGTTTTGACTTAGTTTCCACAACTAAATTCACTAACTAAACCGACATTATTCATTTTAGCTTAGTTAAACAACATAACAACTTTTTAACTTTACCTACTTTAGTTTTGACTTAGTTTCAACAACTAAATTCACTAACTAAATCAACATTATTTATTTTAACTTATTTAAATAACATAACAACTTTAACTTATTTAGTTTGACCTAATACAATAACTAAATCCACCAACTAAATCACATTATTTAATTTAACTTATATAAACAACATAGCAACTTTAACTAGTTTTGTTTTGACTTAATACAACAACTAAATTCACCAACTAAATCACATTATTTATTTTAATTTATCTAAATAACTTAACAACTTTTTAACTTTAACTACATTAGTTTTGACTTAATTCCAACAACTAAATCTATCAACAAAACCACATTATTTAATTTATCTTATTTAAACAACTTAACAACTTTTTAAAGCTAAGTGTCAACACTAGATGGACACAAATCGATCTTGCAAGAAAATCAATTTTGTCATCTATAGGATCAACTAGTGTTGATACTTATGCTTAACAAACACATTATTCCTAAATTAAAGCTTAATAGCAACACTAGATGGACACAAATCGATATTCCAAGAAAATCAATTTTGTCATCTATAGGATCAACTAGTGTTGATACTTATGCTTAACAAACGCATTATTCCTAAATTAAAGCTTAATAGCAACACTAGATGGACACTATAGGATCAACTAGTGTTGATACTTATGCTTAACAAACGCATTATTCCTAAATTAAAGCTAAATAGCAACACTAGATGGACACAAATCGATATTCCAAGAAAATCAATTTTGTCATCTATAGGATCAACTAGTGTTGATACTTATGCTTAACAAACACATTATTCCTAAATTAAAGCTAAATAGCAACACTAGATGGACACAAATCGATCTTGCAAGAAAATCAATTTTGTCATCTATAGGATCAACTAGTGTTGATACTTATGCTTAACAAACACATTATTCCTAAATTAAAGCTAAATAGCAACACTAGATGGACACAAATCGATCTTGCAAGAAAATTAATTTTGTCATCAATAGGATCAACTAGTGTTGGTACTTATGCTTAACAAACACTCGATGGACACAAAAAAATAATCACAAAATTAAAGTTAAGTATTAATACTAAATGGACACAAACACATTATTGAAAACAATTGTACTTTAACTTAAGAAATTTAGAAGCACCAACCTTATCTCCAACTTTGATGAAAGAAGCAATAAAGTCTTGTATCAACTTTTTTAGATGTTGAGCTTCTTCAGTTGCCTAGCACGAAAAGTTCTTAAATTAGTTAAATATAAATTCATATCCAAGAAAATAAGTGTTATATATATATATATATATATATATATATATATATATATATATATATTCAAGTTTTAATAAGTTCAAGTTTCAATTCAAGTTCATATCTAATTTCTAAACTTAATTAGTTATGTATTCAAGCTAATTAGTTCCAAGTTCAAGTTCTAATTTCAAGTTCATATTCCTAATTAAGTTCAATTTATAGTAAATTCAAGTTATAATTAATTATAAGTTCTAATTAAGTTGTAATTCAAATCCCTAAAATTCTAAATTCAAACTAGCTAGCTAGTGTCCCAACTTCAAACTATTAATTAGTCCTAAAATATCAAATATAATTCAAACTATTAGTCCTAAATTCGAAATTCAAACTAGTCTTAAAATCATAAATTGAAAGTACTCTTAGAATTCAAAAATCAAACTATAGTGCTAAAATCCCAAATTCAAACTATTAGTAATCCTAAAATCTCAATAATAATTCAAACTAGTCCTAAATTCAAAATTCAAACTAATCTTAAAATCACAAATTCAAACTAGCCCTAAAATTCTAAAATCTAAATAGTTCTAAAATCCTAAATTCGAATTAGCTAGCTATTCCTAATCCCAAATTCAAACTATTAGTCCTAAAATCTCAATAATAATTCAAACTAACTCAAATAATACCCAAGTTCAAACAACTCCTTAAATATCCTAATTCAATTTAATCTTACAATTCCAAAATCAAACTAATTAACTTAAGAAATACTAAATTTCAAACAAATCCTAAGATACCCTAATTCAAACTAACCCTAACATTAAAATTTTTAATTCACAATCAACAAACAGAAACACAAACTAACAATCAAATAATCCCTAATTCAAACTAACAATCAAAAACCCTAAATCATTTACTTACTAACTAACAATCAATCATTAATATTATTGTTGGAAAAGGGGGTTTTAAACAAACAAGTGAAGTTGAGAGTTGATTGATAAAAACTTTTCAAAGTAATATAAATAAAATAAAAATAAAAATTGTTGATTGGCATTATGTGGATTAGTCATAAATGGGATTTGGAAGGAAGGAAAGGGCCGTCACCGTCAGTAATGGATGCGGTGCCGGTCGGGAAGGAGGCAGCACCGGCGGAATGGAGGTGCGCGACCTCCTGCTGCTGGTTATGACCTCCTCTGCAGTTGCCGCGACCTTCCCTGCTGCTACGAAGGTGGAGTGGCGGCGATGGATGACGGTGGCGTGGCGCCGGTCAGAGATGGCTGGGGATGGGCGCCGATGGGGTAATCTTAGTAAGAGTACTACAACAGCCAAATCACACCATTTCTCTAAAGCTTAAGAAACCCTAGGTCTAAACAGTATATAGGGAATCAAGAATTTGACTTCTAGGGACCTAATGGGTGAAAGGAACCATCAAGTGAAATCACACATACTTGGTGATGAATTTCATAAAAAAATCTTTTGATTTCGGGGCTGGAACTGAAGAAAACTTGCTGCATTCTTGGAGAAGGCTTGGTCGACTGTTTCTTCTCCTTTTTGCTCTAGGTTTGATGAATTTTGCTGAATGAATCTATTAGGGTAGGTTCTGATTAGAATACTAGGCTTAAATTGAATAAATCAACGTAGTTTAAATGTCGAAAGCATAGAGGAAAAAGCTGACAGAGGCCATCGACGTACCAGACCAACCGACTGTAGGTCGACTGAGGACCCATCCTGTCAGTTCTTCGTTTGACATCTAAGGTTAGGATTGAGGGTCACGATCCACGGACCTTGGACCACGGACCCTGGACCATGGACACTGGACCACAGACGGTGGTCTGACCAACGGTTTGTAGGTCCTACTGTGGGTCCAACCTTTATTAAATTTTCTAAGTGGAGTTGAGGTAACCAACCACAGACCCCACCTACGGTCCGTGGCTGAACCTACCATCGGTAAGTGGCATCCGTCGGTGGCACCTATATCTTTTCAAAATCTACAATTTTGTCCTTTCTCGAATTCAAAGTGTTACATTATTTTCCCCTTTGGAACATTTATCCCCGAATGAAGTCTAAATTAGCTTAATACGGAGGAAAGGAGATGTAATCCCTACCACCAAGTACTAAAACTCATATCTAACTTAACTGAGTTCCAAGGACATGCAAATAAGTTTAAAATGCAATTATATCTAAGGGAACATGATACCAAGAGTAAATTTACACAAGAGTAAGCTAAGAAACTGCAGAGGAACTTATTACCTCAAGCTAAAATAGAATCTGTAGGAAAGAGATGAGGATACTTGGCCTTTTTAGCTGCCTCTACTTCCAACCTTTACGAACTGACTCCTCCACAAAACCTTAACTGAAGCGACTTCTTTGTTTCTCAACCTACAAACCTAATGATCAAGAATTTCAACTGGCCCCTCTTCATAAGTGAGACTATCCTTCACAGCCACACTCTCTAATGGCACTATTGATTCTAGATGCCCCACACACTTCTTCCACAATGAAATGTGAAAGACCGGATGAATCACTGCTAGTTCTTCTGGCAACTCTAACTCATAAGCCAATGTACCAAACCTTTTTAAGATTTTGAAAGGACCTACATATCTGGGAATATGGTTTAGACTTAAACTTAACTCACTATTACATTCATTTAGTCAACTTATTTTTGAGATAATTAAGTAAAGGGGGGGGGGGGTTGTGAAACAAATAACCGATTGTAGTTGAGAGAGAAGTGAGCAAGATTCAAACTTTAGTTGTTATCAATGAGAGAAAGTAACTAGGGTGTATGTGTTCCCCATAAGCTTATAATGCGGTAATCCTAGTAATAGTTTTCCTTTCCTAGTGTATCACATGCAAAGTGGTAAGTTATGTATCTCTAAATCGTTGGTCAGGCAAATAGAGAATTTCACCCCCACCTTTATCCGGCTACGTGTGTATAATTTACTAACCCTTCCCTTTACCTCATTTCAGACATCACATAATTGTATGGCTTAGTTTTCACCTACCAATTTTTGGGTGACTCCTCACCACCTCTTTGTAAGGCATATTAGATGGATCCATACTTATTGTTAGCATCATTTACCTCGGTAAGGTATAGGATGGTCCTTGCAACGTGAGTGGAATGTTGTATCATTGTTAGGATCATAGTGACGATTGTCGGTTAGAGAAGCTCCCAAACAAAGTAATTTTTTTTATTTTCATCTTTCTTTCATTGCATATCTTATTAAAAAGGAACAAATGGTTTTCACTACTTGTTCATATCTTATTTTTCTTGAGTTATATTCAGTTATCAATTCAATGATTTTTTTATTCAGCCATATTACGTACCATAAATTTAATGTACCGATATCATTCAATTTGAATCATCTCATGATACATATACATGTGTTCACAAACATCAACAAACTCTCTGTTGAGATCACTCCACTTTCCAACAATTTTTGGTGATACCTCCTTACTTTCGGAGTACTATAGATGATTATTCAGTTTAGTATTGATTTATTTTGAGGTGTTGTGAGTATTGTTCCACCATCTATCTTGGTATTTTAGAGGCTTCATAGATAGACAAATTTCGATTGTTTACAGTATTTTTCTCAGATGTTTTATTGAAACTTGTCATTGATGTTAAGTATTTTCAAACAATGTTTCAGAGTTTTCTTTAAATGATTGGATGATCATCTATTAAAGCTTTGTGTATACCATAGAGCCATGTTAATCATAGTTAGTCAAGCCAAGGATTCATTTGGAACCAATAATTGTCTCTGAGGGCCAATCACATCTAGGGTGTAGGCTCAGGGCATAACATGAACAGAACAAGCGAACAATTTCTTTTCATTTTGGCTCAAAATTATGGAACAATGAATTATTAAATCATTTTGGACAATCTTATAAATCAAGTGGTCTAAATTCAAAAATATTTTATGATCCTTTTCTAATCCACTAGCTTACAACCAACACAACAGGAATCAAGACAAGTTCTAGATGCATCAACAAAAAATTAATGATGCACAAAATGCTCATATCCACATCGCACAGAACTTCACTATCAATTCCTGACTATGTAAACATATTAAGCATAGTTGTCACATTCATATTCATACATTGCGATATATAAATCCTCAACCATCATTAAAATCAAAGATACAATGATGTCAAGCAAAACATAACATATATTGTCATTCTTTACTGTGTAACTATTTTTTTTGTAACACCCTGTATCCTAGATAGACTAAAATGCAAATTTTGAGAAGTTGTAGGTGCAACCCACGGTTGCCATCCATGGACCGTAGGTCAGACCACGGCCCGTGCTGGTGGTCCATGGTTCACCATTGCAACCCCTCCCCAAACCCAACTTAGAAAAATCGGCTAAGTCTCGACCAATAAACAGACCCATTGTCTGTAGGTCAGACCACGATCCGTGGTCTGTGTCCGTGGATCAAGACCCTTTTACCCAGCCTCTGATGCAAATGACAGCTGACCAGCACCAACCGTTATTCAATTCACGGTCCGTAGGTCCCGTCCATCGATCACTCCGACAGTAGTTAAGTCAGGGGTCTTTTGGTCGTTTCCTATTTTGTTAGACCCCTATGGTACGTCTTTTAGACCCTAAATTATGAGGTTTTAGTCAGTTTAAGCATACAAACATAACTAGAACTTACATAAGTCAAATCATTAATCAAAAGATAGAAAATTAGGACGCTAAGAGGAGAAAGAAGTCAAGCACCCTAGTTGAAGAACGCAAAAGGTTTTCTTTAGTTCCAACCTAAAAATCAAAGGATATCTCCGTGAAATTTGTCACCAGGTATGTGGGATTTCACTAGTGGGTTCGTTTCACCTATTAGGTCCCTAGTTTTTAGTCAGTTACTTGATTCCCTCATAATGACTAGACCTAGAGTTTCTTGAATGTTAGAATTGTTTGGTTCCTAGTTGTTAGAATGATCCAAATCAGATTGGTGTGTTAATATTCAGTTTATTTCATGAATTTCAGAACCCTAGCTCTGTATTTCTTTAGTTCTTGAATTACACATGCTAGGTCAGATATTTTAGTATTTAGTGATACATGCCTCAGTTTATGAATGCATCATTATCAGATTAATTGTTGCATTCTTAGTTTTGCTGTTTAGTTTGAGCTCTCTAGTAACTTACAGAAATTTTGTCATAATGTGTTAATCACGTAATCCATTGGGAATAGCATAATATCAAGTTGGACTACGGTTCAGCGTACCCAAATAGTCCTAGAACTACTAGCCACATAGGTTGTAAGTCCCCTCTGTGGCCATCATTTCAGTGATCACGCCAGCATGCCTCTATACCTCTGGCAGGGTATATTGGGTCCTTTCGCTGGGGCGTATATATTAAACTCCACATTTTGCTCATGTGGTTTTATTATCGGTTATGAGTAGCTCCCATAATTCAGTCAGATTCTATAGCATTGACCTCATTTAAAGTTCAGACAGTATTCAGTCTCAGCATATTATAAATTTGCTCATTTAATTCAGTTACTTCAGTATTGAGCATCTATATCATGTTTAGATTATTTTTTTGCTTTATTGCTTTGTTTAGTTATATGTTATTTCAGCTTTACTCTATCCTACATGCTTAGTACCTTTCATGTATTGACGCATACGTGCGCTACATCTTCTCGTGATGTAAGTTTAGTTTCTCACCATCCAGATCACGCTTAGATCGATTCTCGATCTCCATTTCAACATAATTAGTGGTGAGTCCTCATTCTCCATGGATAATAGTCATCAATTTCTTTTCAGTATTTTTAGTTCTTTAGTGTAAGTTTTGCTAGACTTAGTTGGGGCCTGTCCCATCATTTCCAGTCAGTTAGAAGCTATTTTCAGACATAGATAGATTCAGCTTAGTATTGAGCTAATACCTTCTTTGTATTAAACTCATCAGTTACCATTTATCTCAGTTATAGTATATGGGTATTCCCCATCTTTTCATTTTTATTTCTGATTTAGCTTCCGCATCAATTTATTATCTTTAGTATGCTTATGATTATGCTAGCAGGGTTAGCTTGAGGTCACCTGTAATCCTCGGTCCTGTGTCTGTGTCTCGGGGGTAACTTGGGGCGTGACAACCTTGGTATCAAAGCCTTAGGTTTAAGTGTTCGAGGAGGTCTGTAAAGCCGCACTAAGTAGAGTACTTTTCATGGGTGTGAAGTGTACCACATCTAATGAGGGGGAGGCTACAAAGTGTTTTAGCAAAACTTCACTTTCTTGATATTTTTATTGTGCGTTGGTATGATATCCCTAATCCATCATTATGCGCTTAAGATCATGCTTCCTCGTATAGCTTACGCATGGAATGTTAATGCATGCAATGCTTACGCAATACCTCTAGTCCTAGACCATGAGGTTAAGAATGAAGAGTTTCAGAATGTGAACCAATTATTGGCTCAGAGTATGACCAACAAGAACAATCAGTAAGTTCAGTTCCTACTAATACAAATGGTTGATTATTGGTAGCTCGAGTTCTAGATTTTGTTATGATGAATCCACCTTAGTTTTTAGGGTTGCAAGTTGGTAAGGACCCACAAAATTTCAATAACGAGGTTAAAAAATCTTTGGAGTGATACAAGTGACTGGTAGTGATAGGGTGGAATTGGCATCCTACCAGCTTAAGGATGTGACTCACCTATGACTCACTCAGTGGAAAGACAACAGGGACTACTTTGTCTTTTGTAACTCCTTTTAAAGCGGTCAAATTAAGTATTAGTCGAGAAACTCTCTCAGAAACTTTCTCAGTCTCTACTCCAGTTGGTGATCGAGTTATAGCTAGACATGTATACAAAAATTGACCTGTCACAGTCTCTCAGAAAGTCATTGTAGCAGATCTTGAAGAGTTAGAAACGGTAGACTTCGATGTCATTCTAGGCATAAATTGGTTACATTTTTGTTATGCCTTAGTTGATTGTAGAACTAGGATTGTTCGTTTTCAGTTTCTAGACGAACCAATCTTAGAATGGAAGGGTAGTAGCTTAGCACTAATGGATCGATTCATTTCTTACCTTAAGGCTAGAAAGATGATCTCTAAGGGTTGTCTCTATCATAAAGTTCGGGTTAAGGATTCTAGTTATGAATCCCTAACTCTTTAGTCAGTCCCTGTAGTCAATCGACTTTGGAATTGATCTTATTCCAGATACCCAGCCTATCTCTATTCCTCCTTACATAATGGCTCTAGCTGACCTTAAGAAATTGAAATAGAAGTTGAAAGACCTTCTAGATAAGGGCTTTGTCAGACTTAGTATTTCGACATGGGGTGCACTGGTGTTGTTCGTAAAGAAGAAAGATGGTTCTCTCAGAATGTTCATTGACTATAGGCAATTGAACAAGGTCACAATCAAGAATAAGTATCCCATCCCAAGGATTGATGACCTATTTTACCAACTTCAGGGTGCTAATCATTTCTCAAAGATAGACCTCAGATCGGGTTATCATCAGCTTAAAGTCATGGATAGTGACATTCCAAAGACAACCTTCAGAACTCTGTATGGTTATTATGAATTTGTAGTCATGTCATTTGCACTAACCAATGCTCCTATAGCTTTCATGGACTTGATGAACAGAGTGTTCAAGCAATACTTGGACTTATTTGTTATCGTCTTTATTGATGATAACCTTATTTACTCTAGGAATGAGGAAGAACATGTGAGTCATTTGAGAGTTGTTCTGCAAACTCTCAAAGATCGCCAGTTATTTGCAAAATTTAACAAGTACGAGTTTTGGTTACAATCAATTGCATTTCTTGGGCATATTGTGTCTAGTGAAGGAATTCGAGTAGATTCCCAGAAGATAGAAGCAATAAAACAATGGCCCAGACCTACCTATGCTACAGATATCAGAAGTTTCTTGGGTCTAGCGGGCTATTAATGACGGTTCGTTGAAGGATTTTCATCCATAGCCTTACCATTGACTAGGTTGACTCAGAAAAATGATCAGTTTCAGTGGTCAGATGATTGTGAGAAAAACATTGCAGCACTGAAAACTAGGTTGACTACAACTCCTGTCTTGACTCTACCAGAGGGTTTAGATGGTTATGTGATCTATTGCAATGCTTCTAGGGTCGGCCTAGGTTTTGTATTGATGCAGCGAGGTAATGTTATAGCTTATGCTTCCAGACAGATTAAGGTATATGAGAAGAATTATCCTACTCAGAACCTCGAGCTTGTAGCAGTGGCGTTTGCACTAAAGAGTTGGAGGCACTACATGTATGGTGTTGATATAGATGTGTTCACAGACAATAAGAGCCTTCAGTATGTGTTCACAGACAATAAGAGCCTTCAGTATGTGTTTACCAGAAAGAGTTGAATCGTTGCCAGAGAAGATGGCTTGAGTTCCTTAAGGATTATGACATGAGTGTGCATTACCATCTAGGTAAGGCAAATGTAGTAGCAGATGCTCTTACCAGATTATCCATGGGTAGTGTAGCACATGTTGAGGAAGAAAGAAAGGAGTTAGCAAGGTATGTTCATAGACTTGCTCGCCTAGGAGTTCGTCTTATGAGGATATCAGATGGTGGTGTAACGGTTCAGAATGGGGCAGAATCTTCTTTGGTAGTGTAATTTAAGGAAAAGTAAGACACAATCCGATATTACTTGAACTTAAGGGTGCAGTTCACAATCAGAAAGTGGAGGTTTTCTCCCAAGGGGAGATGGTGTACTTCGCTATCATGGTAGATTGTGTGTTGCTGATCTGGGTGAATTAAGACAACATATCCTTGCAGAAACCTGTAAATCCAGATATTCTATCCATCAAGGGGCCACTAAGAAGTACCGCGATTTTTGGGAAGTCTATTGATGGAATGGTATGAAAAGAGATATAGCAGACTTTGTGGCTAAGTGCCCCAATTCCAGCAAGTCAAGGTAGAATATCAGAAACCAGGAGGCATGACTCAAGAGTTTGACATTCCTATTTGGAAGTGGGAAGTTATCAACATGGACATTATCACAGGTTTAACTAGTACTTGCAGACAGTATAACTCCATTTGGGTAAATGTTGATAGGGTTACTAACTCTTCTCACTTTTTGGCAGTCAAGACTATAGAATCAGCAAAGGATTACGCCAAGATTTACATTAATGAGATTCTGAGGTTTTATGGGGTTCCTTTGTCTATCATCTCAGATAGAGGTCCTCAATTTACCTCTCATTTGTCGAAGTCATTTCAGAAGGGTCTTGGTACTCAGGTTAACCTTAGCACATCATTCCATCCACAGACAGATGGTCAGGCAGAGCGTATCATTCAGACCTTAGAGTACATGTTGAGAGCTTGTGTGATCGACTTCAAGGGTAGTTGGGACGATCACTTTCCTCTTATTGAGTTCGGCTACAACAATAGTTACCATTCGAGCATTCAGATGGCCATTTATGAGGCATTGTATGGGCGTAGATGTAGATCTCCAGTTGGTTGGTTTGAAGTAGGCGAAGCAACCTTGATATGACCAGATTCAGTCCTTGATGCTATGGAGAAAGTGCAACTCATTACAGATAGACAAAACACTGCCCAAAGTCACCAAAAGTCTTATGCATCTGTTAGAAGAAGGGAACTAGAGTTCCAGGTTAATGATTGAGTTTTCTTGAAAGTGTCACCTATGAAAGGGGTGATGAGATTTGGAAAGAAAGGGAAGCTCAGTCCCAGATATGTAGGCCTTTACCGGATCTTGAAAGGATTGGTAAAGTGGCTTATGAGTTAGATTTGTCAGCAGATTTAGCAGCAGTGCATCCAGTCTTTCACATTTCACCTTTGAAGAAGTTTGTGCGTGATCCAGCATCCGTAGTGCCATTAGAGACTGTGGCTGTAAAATATAGCCTTTCTTATGAGGAAGTACCCATTGAGATTCTTGATCGTCAAGTTAGAAGGTTGAGAAACAAAGAAGTCTCTTCAGACAAGGTTTGGTGGAGGAGTCAATCCGTAGAGGGAACCACTTGGGAAGCAGAAGCGGCCATGAAAGCCAAGTATCCTCACCTCTTTCCTTCTGATTTCACTACAACTTGAGGTAATAGTTTCTCTTTAGTTTTTTAGTCATTCATGCGTAAATTTAGACTTCGAATCATGTTCCTTCAATTCGTACTTAAATTTTCAGCGTATTTGCATTTTCTTAGAACTCAGTTCAGTCAAAAATTTAGTTCTCAGTGTTTACTGATAGGGATTACAGCCGTTTCCCTCTATTTCAGCCAGTTTAGTCTTCATTCGCGGATGAATGTTCTCAAGGGGGAGATAATGTAACACCCTGTATCCTAGATAGACTAAAATGCAGATTTTGAGAAGTTGCAGGTGCAACCCTCAGTTGCCATCCACAAATCGTAGGTCACACCATGGCCCGTGCAGGTGGTCCGTGGTTCACCACTGTAACCCTTCCCTAAACCTAGCTCAGAAAAATTAGCTAAGTCTCGACCCATGGACAGACCCACGATCCGTAGGTCAAACCAGGATCCGTGGTCTTTGTCCATGGATCAAGACCCCTTTACCCATCCTTTGATACAAATGATGGCCGACTAGCACGGACCATCATTCGATCCACGACCCATAGGTCCCGTCCATCAATCACTTTAATAGTAGTTAAGTCAGGGGACTTTTGGTCATTTCCTATTTTGTTGGACCCCTAAGCTACGTCGTTTAGACCCTAAATTACAAGCTTTTAGTCCGTTTAAGTCTAAAATATAATTAGAACTTACCAAAGTCAAATCGTTAATCAAAACTTAAAAATTCAGAACGCTAAGTGGTGAAAGAAATGAAGAACCCTAGTTCAAGAACGCAACAAGTTTTCTTCATTTATAGCTGAGAATTCAAATGATATCTCTGTGAAATTCATCACCAGGTATGTGGGATTTCACTTGTGGGTTCCTTTTACCCATTAGATCCCTAGTTTTTAGTCAGTCGCTTGATTCCCATATTATGACTAGACTTAGGGTTTCTTGAATGTTAGAATTGTTGGGTCCCTAGCTGTTAGAATGGTCCAAATCAGATTAGTATGTTAGTATTCTATTTATTGCATGAATTTCAGAACCCTAACTATGTATTTCTTTAGTTCTTGAATTACACATGCTAACTCAGATATTTCAGTATTCGGAGTTATACATGCCTCAGTTTATGAATACATCATTATCAGATTAATTGTTGCATTCTCAGTTTTGCGTGTTCACTTTGAGCTATCCAGTAACTTACAGAAATCCAGTCGTAATGTGTTAATCACTTAATCCATTGGGAGTAGCATAATACTAAGTTGGACTAGGGTTCAGCGTACCCAAATAGTCCGAGAACTACTATCCACGTAGATTGTAAGTCCCCTCTGTGGGCATCATTTCAATAATCACGCCAGCATGCCTGTATACCTCTGGCAGGGTATATTGGGTCCTCTCGATAGGGGGTATACATCGAATTCCACATTTAGCTCATGTGGTTTTATTATCGGTTATTAGTAGCTCCCATAGTTTAGTTAAATTCTATTGCATTGACCTCATTTACAGGTCAGTCAGTATTCAGTCTCAGCATGTTATAAAATTAGTCATTGCATCCAGTTAGTTCAGTATTCAACATCTATATCATGTTCAGATTATTTCATTGCTTTATTGCTTTGTTCAGTTATATGTTATTTCAGTTTTACACTATCCTGCATGCTCAGTACCTTTCAAGTGCTGACACATACGTGCACTACATCTTCTCGAGATGTAGGTTCAAGTTCTCAATATCCAGATCGTGCTTAGATCGGTTCCCGATCTCTAGTTCAACAAAATCAGTGGTGAGTCCTCATTTTCCAAGGACAATAGTGATGAGTTTCTTTTCAATATTTTTAGTCCTTTAGTTTCAGTCTTTCTAGACTTAGTTGGGGCCTGTCCCAGCATTTCCAGTTAGTTAGAGGCTATTTTCAGACATAGATAGATTCAACTTAGTATTGAGCTAATATCTTCTTTGTATTAAACTCATCAGTTACCATTTATCTCAGTTATAGTATATGGGTATTCCCCATCTTTTCATTTGTATTTTTGATTACGCTTCCCCATTAGTTTATTATCTTTAGCATGCTCATGATTATGCCAGCAAGGTTAGCTTGGGGTCACTTGTGATCCTATGTCCCGTGTCCGTGTCTCGGGGCTACCTCGGGGTGTGACATTTTTCATTCTTTTAGAGACGTCTCTACAAGACTTATAGTACTAGGAGTAGTGTATATCAGTGATGCCCTAGGCTTCATAGTCTGTAAATGGTGTTGAGGCTTTTGTATCTCCCGAAACATGAATAGTGGTGGCGGTAGTGGCTGGCGCACTAAATGAGACTTCAAGAATCCTTTCAGAAGCTGGTGGTGTAGTAGTTAGAGTTCGAGACTCCATACAACATCAACTCCACTAATAAGTCCTACCCATGCTAGCATTGAACTGGAAAAAGCTTCACTGATACTAGCTCTCAACAAAAATAACTTTAGCTGCTCATCAACCCCCGACCTCCTCTGAGCTTCCAATATATCTTTGTGCAAACTCAATAAGTCAATAACCAACACCTCCCTCTCCAATTTTATAATGTCTGGAACTGAAACTTTCTTTGTTGTCCTCTCTTTTATATGTATGCGCTCAAATTCCTAAAGGTAAAAAAAGGATTGTACAGGAGTCTTTAATGCAGAATCTACTTAGTCCATATGTGTTGTTTCATTTCTCATGTTTATTTGTTGATGTTCATATAAATGTTCATTTTCTCTTTTTCTCTTCTTCTCTAGCCATAAGATTTTTACAAAATTATAAGAATCAAATAGGGAAAGGACAATGAACTTGAAAACGACAATGATAATACCATTAAATAGAGAAACTATATGTTTCATAGCGACTTCCTTAACTTTTCTTACCAATATTTGAAGGGATGTCACGTTCAGATAAGTAGTGAACATCTCCTCGATTTTTTATATATACCCCCTTGAAAGATCCAGTACATGTTCCAACTACATAATGTTTGATCAACTTGTTAACTCAAATATGTGGTTTACGTCTCGGTGTCACCTGCAAAATAAACTCGTTTAACAAACATGCATACGTAGAGTCAACCTCATTACTTATTCTAATATAATATTCTTGAGCTAACCTGCAATGTTTCTTTACTTTGGCTTAATTTCCTCTTTGTTTCACGAACTTCCCCATATACAAGAAAATTGTAAACCTCAATCAAAGATCGAAACTTTTTATTTGTCTTGAGATGATGGTAGACCTGTTTGCCAACAATTATTAAATATTTATTTTGTCGCAATCTCCTAGAAGGAAACTTATGTAATAATTTTTTTTGGCAGGAAAATATCTATATTATTCAAAGGGGAACTTACATAATCGATAATTGAACCACATGGACGAGAAGTATTCTTGATGATCCAGTTTTGTCTTCTCTGTTCAAATGTATAAGTATGCATGTAATGCATATTTTTGGGTATCATCTCATTCTACAACCAAAACAAGTTGTATTTATGTAATAAAAAATTATCCAAAATCTATTCTCAAGAGGTAATTATTTGAACTAAGTGGGGGGAATCAATATTTTGTACATCAAGTGGTACAGAAAAGATATTGGTTTATCAATATTTTATATTCTAAATGATCATGGTTTGGCCATCACAATACGATGGAATCTATTTCTTCTCAATATGTGTAACTGTTTGTGTGATGTATTTTGTTTTCGTTTTTCCCATTTGAACTTCTATTATTTATGGAAAAAAATGACTAACTTCTACTTCTACCTATATTGCTAGGCCAGACCTTGTTTATAAATTTCAATCAAATTTTGTAGCAACATCAATGATGGTTGTGGTTATGTATCTTTAAAGATTCATTAAATAATTGGATGTGAGATGAAAACCTACATCCTAAATAAGAATTTCATTTCTAAAAAAATATTCTTTTTGGGAAAATCAATTTTGAAAGCTTCTCTTTCAAAGGAAATTGTTTAAAGTAATCGTAACCTCTAGATTTATCACAAATTAAATTTATTTCCACCATTATAATGTTATTTCTCTTTCCATTTGGTCAAACCTAAGATGATTGACTTCCTCCAGGAAAAAATTGTGAATAACCTAGATCCATCTAACTAGTACTTGTAATTAATTTCCAAACTAGAAAACGTCTATGTTCTTCATTACACTGGTACATGAAATTACTCTATACAAATATTATTAACTTAATTATCAATTTTAGTAAAAATAATAATTATATCCATCTTTTAGAGAGATTAAATAAGAGAAGATCACTTGACATAGTTTGGTCATATCATATCTTGTTTTATATATTGATGACTAAATCCATTAATTTTAGAAACTATGGTAAGGGGAGGTGATAAATCTCATATGGAAGAAAGTTTTCTCAAAAGACGTATCATTTCTTAGCATGAATTTCACAAATTTCATACATTCACTGATATCGCCTTATTCCATCTATTACCATTATCATTGCCCACCATTATAAAACATCGCCATAAACAACTCACAAATACTATCCTCAACCATCAGCACTACAATCAATCAACACTAATTGTAGCTACTACTTACAATTATTATTGACATCAATCAGAAAATCATTGAACTATCAACCAC
Organism: Solanum commersonii; assembly: GCA_029007595.1. Taxonomy (NCBI): domain Eukaryota; kingdom Viridiplantae; phylum Streptophyta; class Magnoliopsida; order Solanales; family Solanaceae; genus Solanum; species Solanum commersonii. The sequence continues at coordinate 701,445 of JAJTWQ010000125.1, forward strand.
CACCGAACTACTTTCATTAACTTTTAATACAACCATTACAAATATGTCTACTATCAACACACCATTATTAGTCAATATACAATCCTCAATTGACATTCATAACCACCACCAATATCCATCACACACCATATTATTTTTTTGAAATATAATATTGATGTAGTATGTTTTCTTTAATTCTTAGGGAAAATAGCTTAAATGACACCTATATTATGATTAGATTTGTTGTAACACACTCATACTGTACGGAAGGTCCTATGACTCGCCTGGATACTTTTATTAAAATATTTTTTGACATTTATCGAGTGAGCTGAATAGAAAAATCAAAGTTTTTTATTTTATTTGTACAAACACACTGATCAATAAGAAAAACAAAGGTTTTCGATTGTTATCATTATCATTCACAGTTGTTTTTCCTCGAAAAAATAAATTGAATCTTTTGAAATTTATTATATGAACCATATATTCTTCCATAGTCGAGTTTTGGCTAATAAAACTTTAAAAAAAATGTTCTTTTTAACATTTTTTCTAAGTCTTATATTTATTACTTTATTTAATAGGGATTTTCTTATAATCAGATGTACAATAATAAGCAATCTTATTATTTAGTATTTACATCTTAATATTGAAAAGTATATTCAAAGATTCATATACGTGTAATTGTTCAAATATGCATTCAAATTTTGACCTAGAGAATTTCTCTTTATTTCATAACACAATTACAATTAAAAAATTGTTGAAGAACCCATCAAAAAAAAAATTACATCACTTAAAAGAAAATAAATTAAACAAATTGTAAGTGGAGAAATTTTTCAAAATCTTACCTCCAAAACATCGGCTTTTACTTCATCAAGTGCGGTAAGAGATATTGGAACTTCCATTAATATTGCATCCTCATAATCGTCAATTTTATGTTGCTTCTAGTACAAAATATGAAAATAAATTGTAATATCTTATGTAAAGTTAAAACTAATGTAATAGAATACCAAAAAAAAGAAGAAGATGAGTGTCCATCAATCATATGCATTCTTTTACAATATTAATGATTGTTGTGGTCAATGTATCATGTAAGTTTCACTAAATTTATTTTAGAGGATGTACACAACCTTTAGGTCTATCACAAATTAAATTAAGTTCCACCATACAAATAATAGTTTTTATTTTGGCCAAACCTAAGATTATCGATCTCCTCTTTTCTTATCTAGATTTACTAGAACTTGCATTCTGAAATAGAAAAAAATCATCTTATTCATTGCATTGGTATGTGAAATAGTGCTATCTGGTTATTACTACTAAAAATGTCCTCCTTAACAAAATATATTATATAGATATTTTTTTTAAAGAAGGATAAAATAAGAGAAGATTGTTTGAGATAGATTGTCTATGTCGTAGGTTGTTTTATAGATGTATCGGTCCATTCATTCAAAATTATGATATGTGAAGGTGTTAAGTAGTACCTTTTTTCTAAGAACATGGTCAACCAGTTTTCCATTCTCATCTGAGGCAGAAAAATGGATTGGGAGCAGGTTGGCACAATGTGATTCATCATGCTCAAACATTAGTCGATCGCTCGTTAGGGATATTTTATAGATAAATAAATTTCCACAAATGGAATGAAAAGTGGCTCCAAGTTAATATGGAAGAAAGGTGTCTCAAAGAACTTACAAAATTATTCGCACATGAACAATGAAGTACATTAATGTATCTATTCAAAGATTTCTTAAAATATAATAGTTCACCAATTCCATTTATTCACCTCTATCGCCACACCCCTTCATTATCATTTTTCGACATCATTGATCATCATTATCAACTACAACAATCAACTACCCACAACCACTATTCGTAATGACCACCACTATCAATCACTACAATCAATTAACACCCTCACTAGCCATTTACAATTATTATTTACACCAATCATCATCATAACAAAAATCAACAAACAGTATCAGCAATCACCACAATAATTCACAACTATATCGTGTCAAGCATCATCATCAATCACCACAACTATTAGTGATCACTATTTTCCAACTATCAACCACCACCAAACTACTACTATCAACTTCAACCACTACCACTATTCGTAGCAACATTTCTAAATGACCACCACTATTAATAGCTACAATCAATTCACACCATCAACAACTATTATTTACAATTATTATTTACACCAATCATCATTATAAGAAAAATCGGCAAACAATATCGACAACAGCCATCATAATTCACAACTATATATTGTAACCCATTTTTATCAATCACCATAACTATTAGTTATATGTATGGTTCAACTATCTACCGCCACAAATATACTACCATCAACTTTCGCCACCACCGCTATCAGTAGCAACTATCCACAACACCATTAATAGTCAATAAATCTTTGTCAATTGACATCCACCACCACTATAGCTAACCATCACAACCATCAATCATCATTTATTTTAAAAAAAATATTTATTGATGTTATATTAAATTTAGTTTATTTTAATAATTTTCTTGGTAAATGGCAGAAATGACACATTTAGTATGATTGAATTCACTGTAATACACTCATAATTTGCAAGTCCTATGAGCCTTTATTGAGTGAGAAAAATAAAAAGTCAACTCTTTCTTATTTCATTTGGACATGCATGTTGATTTAAAGATAAAAACAAAGAAGTTTGATCGTTATCACTCATTTGCACTCTTCGAACCAGTGGATTAAAAAATATTTTTGGCATCACTCATGAGGTAAGCTCCAAGAATAAAAATGTAAGTCCTAGACATAAAAACGTATGCCCTGGGAATTAATTTTTAATTTTGTTTAGAACTTCTTTTGCTTTAAGTCATAGTTTTTATCATTAGTGTAATGATATTTCTCAAATAATAATTAGAATACTTATTTCTTCATTATTGGTTATTAATACATTTCTCAACTACAAATTATAATATTGTTTTCTATATATTATAGGTTATTTATTAAAATTTATTTGTATAATTATTGAAAGTTTTACCTTTACTTATTTTCTTTATAATAAAATTATAACATTGAATATACATGATAGTGCGCCCCATAAATCTCTCGGACTTACGCCTTGTGTCTTGGAGCTTACTCCTCGCCACTAACAACATTAAATGTCTTTCCTCACGCCCCCATCTTTTAGAAAATTGCTTCCAACGGAGTAAAAATAGTAACCCTTCCTTCACACTTCAATTAAAATTTAATCTCATAAATAATTATATTCTTCATAATCGAATTTCGACTTGTATCACAGTGGATAAATGTCAAAATGATGCTTTTAAAAAAATACTCAAGGGGATGCTATGCCCTCCATAAAGTATGAGTGTGTTACTGCAAATTCGGTCATAATTTAGTATCCTTTATCTATTTTTCCTATACTTTTTATCTATTACATTTTCAATCAAGGAAAATTTTTACATATTCATATGTTCGATAAAAAGTATTATTATAACTTAGTGTTCAAATTTTAATATTTCATCTTAATATTGAGTACTCTATTAAGATATTTTTAATGCACATCTTATCATTCATATGCACATTCATATTTATACATCTTATATATAATCTTAAAACAAATATGAGGCATATTCTTTTTACATTTATTGTATTTTTAAAATTAAAAAATCTCTTCATACATTATAACCATTAATTCTATAATAGTAAATAATATCTTATCGACAAAATTTATCTTGAATGACCTATCATTTTTGGCATTAATATAAGACTTAACTAAAAACAAGGAAAATTAACATAAGAAGTTGTTCAATAAAGCACCTTATAATCAGAGGAACTTTACAAAAGCTTACCTCAATAACATCAACTTTTGATTCTTCGGATGTGATAAAGGATATGGAAACATCCATTAATGATGCATCTTCATCACCATCCACTTTCTATTGCTTATTCATAATCAAGTAGCAAATGTGAAGGGAAAATTTATTAAATCTTTTGTTAATAAATACTTGTATGAAGTGATGAAGAAGGTTTTCAAAAAGATGTAAATTACCCGCTTATTAAAATATATACATACATACAGTTACACATTCTATATTTAGTAAGCATGCATTGAACGCTACTACAACTAAATTACAACATCTAGAAACAAAGAAAAAATTAGACCGCTATTGCATACACAATATTTTGATACAATATAGCATGGATACATTTTCCGGGTATATGAAACTAAAGATTAGGCATATATTTGATATATAGTTGATATATATATACTGGTATGACATTTTAATATTAATGAAAATATATTGTATGTCACATTATATATCATGGTATGTCTATTAGTGGACATTACATTTGTGCCTCTTTACTCTCATCAATTGTGGAAGAAAGTGGCCATTAGTTGTTAGTAACTTATGTAACCACCAATTCTTCATTTCACCCATTATTCTATATTTATGTATTGTAACTTATGTAACACTTGGGCTATTCATTTGTAAAATTTACTACCCACTATCTTCCTATTCATTTCAAGGAAGAATTCATCACCTATAAATATGGTAGTCTTCCTTGTGTTGGATAGAAGTAGATACAACAAGATGTATACAAGAAAATATAGAGTGAAATAGATGAGTCGTATTGTATTGTATTTATATTGAGATTAGTGCAGTGAAAGAGAGAGTATTCTATGTCTCCACCTTTATTCACTATACAAAAAAGCATAATTATATGTTGAAGGAAGGTGTTCTTATGTGGAGCTTTGGACAGTTCAACTAATCTACAGTTGTTTGAGTGTACATGTTGTTGGGTAGTAGTATCATGGAGGGGACAAGTTAAGAGATATACTGCTGGATCGGTGTAGATTATGCCGTTGTGGGCTTGAATCTCCTTAAAGAGAGCGAGATATCGGTGCCTCAGCGTAGAGATTTGTTTATTCATTTTATTTCAACTGTAATTTATTATATTTTTTGTATATTACTCCAACAATTTTAAGGAGATTCATGTTTTGTTACAGTTTGAAAAAGTGCGGATATCATGAAAGAGATCTCAATATCATTCCGCTCAAACGTCGCTCTCTTCAAGAGATGGAAGAGAACAGAAGAATGGGTAAAATATTTTTTTATTTGCTAACTTCAAGTGGAGAAAAGGTAAAGGCAAAGAAAACCTTTTTACCTAGTATTTTGATGAATAAAGTGATTCTACTTTTCATGAAAAAATGATATTTAAAATCTTAAATATTAGGGGCTCGTGAAATGAGGAAAAAAGTCATTGTGAAAAATATTCATTTTTGCATCTTTGAGAAATGCTTTAAAAAGGGTATTACAAGTCCATATTTATTATGAAATAAATCACATGTTGTTTTTTGGCTATAATGAGTTAATTTTTGGCTATAACATGAAATGTTTTGGTGAGATAAATTTCATTTCTTGGAATGAAAAGAATACCATAAAATATGTGACAGAATTTTCATTATCAAGTCACAAATTGTTGAAAACATTGTGAAATACAACCTTATTGGTTGTGTAAGTCTTGCAACTCCTTTTGATTCAATTATGAAAATTGCGTGACAAAGAAAGAAGTAGTTTGCTAGCCCAATCAAAAATATGAGATATGTGACTAGTTGCACTAGATAGGATATTCTGTATAAAGTATAGCATATACAAGCAAATCAAGTTAATTTACTTGGTACGAATTTTGGTGGCTTGTTTTATGAGAAAAAATATTATGCTATACTTAAAATTTTCATTGGGGTAGATAAATAAAATTTTATGATATTTTATGAAAGTGAGAAAAGAAAATCATATTGCTTGCTAATTCTACTTTGGAGGTTGAAGTAAAAAAGTTAAGCTTCAACTAGTGAGAAAGTGAATTGATTTTACTATCAAACACTTTATTTACAGAAATTATTTTTCTAATTTAAATTAATTGTGTTAGCACCAATAAAATGGTTGAATAAAAAATCATTATTAAAACAACAAACTCAAACTCATGAGATAAAAACATAATATTGTGATATCATATTGATAACGGGTATACCATTAATGTTAATTGTTTTAAAATTTGTGACAATCTTGCAGATTTATAAACTAAGGCCTTAGCTGACACCACTTTCTTTAGGTACCGATACATCAATGAGTAAGACCATTCTATTTGGGGATAATATTTACCATTAACCTCAGGTACTTGAGGAGAATAATTTCCTTAAGGGGGGAGGGGGAAGGGGGCTTCAATTCAGTGGATTGAGAGTGCACGTGATCGGCTACGAGGTAGGCTACAATCTACTTTCTTTTCGATTGTGTTCCATGATATAATTCTTAGTATAGATTGTTCCCCATCCATTTAGTCACCCCTCTCACTACCAGTAGCATTACCTTGGAACCCATACACTGTATCTCAAGTCATCCACATTGCAATTCCAACTCCACCATCTAGTTCATTCCACCCTCGTATTAGATCATAACCTAACCCCTTATGTCAAATAGACATATCCTGAATACTAGGCCACTACTCAACTCTTAGTCCTTACAAAATTTAACCAAAAAGATAACATACAATTATAATCACTATCAGAAACATAACCCTGACTCCGAGTCCTTACCTAGACTAAGCATTCACCATTCACGTGATCCAAAACTCTACAACAACCTATAACTGAATCATCACATCCCAACCTCTAAGGATACCTCAAACATCAGTACAGTATTTAGTATGCACCCTTCTCTGTAAAAGAACTACCCAAGCATTTAAATACAACCACCCAACAACTGAAGGACCAACATACGATAAATATAACAAAATAAATAACTCCGGTCCACTCACAAAATAAGAATTTAATAATCACGTCATTAAGAAGTAATCTTGGTTCTCTCATGGAATCGACACACAAACTATTAGTGCACCTAACGTGGTACCCATGTCAATCGTTCGTACGTATCGATGTGGTACCCGAGACATTAATTTTGGATATTCCCATACTAGGAATGGTACCCGAGCCAACTATTAGTATACACCAAGCATTGTATTTTAGCCAATCGTGGGAAATATCTTTTATTAGAAGTGGTAGCCGAGTCAACCATCAATCATACATCATAATCATAATGAATAAAAAATACACTCGTACACCAAAGTAATCATATCGTTGCATACTATTGAAAATATTCATCATTCAGATGATGTTCTTTCCTTTTCTAATATCATATAGCATGCATGCAATACTATCAAAGCTTTTGACAAGCACATATCACATAAATGGAAAAATAAAGAACCATCACCTACCCCAAAAAGACCATTTCCCAAATTATTCCCCATTGAAATTATGATTATTTATAATCATCTATTATAGGATAAAACCCATCATTCATCATAAGATCAATATTAACCAAGTAAATCAATCATTAATCTAAACTACAACTACCCACAAATTCCAACATATAGACTTTGTGTCTGAAGGCTTATATATACAATCTACTGACAAACTACAACATATTATATTAAAAAAATATAGGTCTAACTACTAACTTATGATTAAAACCTAGAAAACCTGGACTCCAAGCAACTACCGAAGAACTGTAGATACAAACTTCTAACCCTGAATGACGTAGATCGAGAATTCATGGATTTTAACCTTGTTTTGATCGAAGTCCCTCCCCTCCATTTTTCCTGATCTTAGAGTGGCTTAGGAGAATTTTGCAGTAACCCTTTTCTATTTTTTCAATGAAAAGTGGGAGGAAAGATAAAATTCATCGTGTTTTCTAGGGTCTGATTTTTCAAACCCAGCTATAGCGTCCATGTAGGCACTATGTGGTGCTGCCTTAGTAGGAGACTTTCCATTATAGTGGGCTGGCGTCAACATGGATCCATTAAAATTCTTGAATTTTCTTTGTATAACACATTTTTTTAATTTGCACTGTATTTTAAGAATTTTTGAGATTCTGCATAAGGTGTCTTTTGAATAACGATGGATCAAATCGTTACAGTAGCAAAGATTGATAAAAGTCCATACATGAATATATAATGAAACAAAAGAAATGTGATTAAGAGGGGGTGTGTTTTTTTCCTTAGTTTAGATAAACAAGAAATGAGAGAGAATATGTAGCACATCAATTTTTTTCTAAAAATCTAACTAAGATTTTCCTTTCATATGTAAAGTAAAAAAAATTGTGTATTCTTTATCACTTTCATATGGTATGAAAACAATAATCTTCATAGTCTAGATTGGATAAATATTATGTGAAATTTATGACTTATTAAAATCTTTCTGTAGATTCAAATGGAGCAAGGATGATGTGATTATCTTACACCTTGTGTTTGGTATGATTTATTACATGTTATACCAATGTAAAAAAAATATTCTTCTCAATTTATTTGATGTTGGTTTTTTTTTACACGAATTATATAGACTACGTCTTGTAACTCTTGAAAAAAATTTATAAAAATAAGGAATAAAAAAATTATCTTCTTAACAAAAAAATATTTTTTAACAGTTTAGAATCAAAATCTATTCCACTGTAAAATTGTTTGTGTCCTTGTCTATCTATATATGATCGGCTACCCGCTCCAATAAATAATTTAAGTTAGCAAAGATGTTGTTTTTATTTTCAAATTATGTAAGACAAACAATTCAACTAAAGTTAAATAATCATTATTTGGACAATTATTTTCAACAACAGAAAATCGACATTCCTTTGTTATTTTCATTAATTCAATTTCTTGGATGACCATCTAATTAGTAAAGCAATTTTTATTTGTTTTTGAAGTATTCAATTGGTTAATATTAGTTTAGGACACTTACAAGATTATTTTCTGTAGAAGTGAATATGTAACTATCAGAATTTGTGTTGTTGATCATTGAATATCGACACAAATCAGATGAATTTCCTTTATCCAGAGTCCTATGTCCTCAGAAGAAGTAGAACATTTGTTTGTGTTTTAGATAGATAACCTTAGCCGTTTAATGTGGTGGAAAGAAACCCTCTTTTTCTACACCTATGATGGTGTATTTATACACCTAGGGTTACGGTTAAGGATCACTAATGGGCTAATCAAATTATTGGTGGACCTGACCCAATAATTATTGGAATATCGACACAACTAGGAAAACATAAGACTTATATTTACTCCTTAAAATCCTACATTAAAATAATTACCTAACAAAGCTACCAAATTTAGATGATTATACCCTATTCCCTATTTCACACATAATTAGAAATTGTATTTTGACAAAATAAAATGTATCGCCTATATTATTGATGTTTCTCTCCCACGACATTACTCTACCAATTTAGCACAATTTAATTTTAATTTCTTCAAGTTCAAATTACAGATTTTCCTAAATTCGTACTATTTTGGCATTATTCATATCTGGTAAATATTATTAACGGTAAGTGTATCAATGTATTTCTTCTTCCAATGACAGGTTGTTGTTGAAGGATAATCATCAAAACATAAAGTATAAAAAATGTATGTGATTTCTTTAATGTATCTACTGTATCATGATATATTTTGTATCAAAAAGGTATCATGATAACTCATATATCATAAAGGTATCATCATATCATCAACTATAGAATCTAGGTTACTGTTCTCTACATTTTGAATCCCGAAATATCATATCTCAACTTAAATGGTTCACATAGTTGATGCACCACAATACTCATTTAACTTTTATACTCTAATTCACAACCCCCAATTAAAAGAAAAAGAAAACTAAGCTAATGGAATAAATAAAAACCGTCATTTAAAAAATATGAGATAGATTATTACTGGTATATATATTTGTCATGACCTAATTCCTCCAGTAATGATGACACCTACTATAACCCTCTAGTAGGTAAGCCAACCCGTAACCCAAACCAAGTAATAGATAAAGGGTAGAAACAAATCAGAAGAAGCAATTGAATAAAAGATATGGAATAACAAACATAAGCAAACCAAAATGATATCTATACAAATGATCCCTCTTAGAACAATGAAGTCAAAAGTACAGAGTTATCTAAACACAAGAGTTTTAAGTTACCAAAGTGGACCCAAAATAAAAGCTTGTCTCAAAAAGCGAAAGACTAGCTATCAAATAAAGGTAGAGGTCAGTAAGTACAGGAAGCCATCTACTTGCCTTCACCTTAGAACAGAAGCTCCAACGGGATTGAATGATCAATGCCGGTAGCAAGTAATCAGACCTATATCACGGAATATATGCACAGTGTAGCATTGGTAGCAAAGCAACATGCACTCAGTAGGTATCATATGCCAACTAACTCACAAGGGGAGTGTAGTCCAGAGCAAGAGGGAGTCAAGCCAGCTATTGTGGTTATGCCATTTGGTGGGCCAAAGTAGTCTACCGACAGTGAAAAGATTATAGTCGAATAGATAGGATCCCCACCATAACACCCGAAGAAGTATGAAAATTAAAAGCAATATGAAATGATAGAATATAGTCATAAAAGAGGTCAAAGTAGAATTTAAAAGAAATACAAACGAGTGTACTAATAAAAGAAAAAGAACAAAGTTCAACTAACTAAACATAACTTACCCCCATAAGCCCAAAAGGTACACACATGCGCAAGTTTAGGTAAAAACCATAACAAACCCCCATAAGTCCGACAGGTGTACATTATGGCTAAATCTATTAAGAGCAAGGTGTAGCCCATACTCAAATTGAGCATAACCTCGAAGTAACCAATAAGATCCTTCTAAAGCTAAGGAGTACAAATCCTGAACCTCAAACCGCAGGTTGTCTTACAAGAGGCAATAGGCTGAAGCTAGAGTGTATCAACACCTTAGAGGATAAAGGTAAGCAGACTAGACCTTGAATTATCAATTATAATGACTTCCAAAAGACTTCATTTAAAGTCATCATCACAGAACCACCATGGAAATACATTTACTGGTAGATAATCAACACAATACTCCAAGCTCTAACCAACTCCAGTGGCCAATTGTCAAGCAAATTCTGAAATCCCAAACGTAATTCACGGGGCTATAGAAAGAGAGAGAGTGGATAGAATGTTAAAGTTGAGTCCTCACCTAATCGAAGGCTTATTTCTATCAGACTGAAGTATGCTAGACAAGTCCATAGTGAGTTAACCATCTGAAATGATACCGAAATAGAATGAGGCCAAGGGGCTCCAAATATAACACGACTACGGCTAGCACTAGTCTAAGCCTAGACTAAGGTCAAACATGCTAAAAAAATCAACAATAACATCAATTGAGGTCAACCACAAGGTAAGGGTAATCACATACCACAATCAACATGTTCCTAATCTTGAAAATCCCAAAATACGCCTAAAACATGATATCTAACAAACTTGCATGATCAACTAGGTTGTCAACGAGAATTAATTATTGGGGAGAGACAAATCGGTTCCATCCCCAATTAATACAAATAAATATCATTTAAGATATTCAAGCTCAATCTAGGGAATGGAAAGTCGTAGCCTACCTTTAGGCTAACCACAATTTAAGGCTAAGAATAGTGAAAACCAACTATATGCTACAATTCACAATTTAAAGAACAACAAACAAGCTAAGGTTGTCCCAAAATAGAGGAAAACACCACATATAAAGACTCTCTGACACTTCCCAATAACATACACAGTTGTCCCCGCAATTTCCGAACATAGTAGAGTTCAAATAACCAAAATCTTGGATATATCAGAGGAGAAATCGTCAAAGGAAAATTAAAATTACCTATTGATTGGGTGTGGTTTTTAAATAAAGAGTAGACCAAAATCCTACTTCATGAATGCAGCAAGAGGGGCCTGAAAATGTGGAGGATCAACAATTAACCCTTCTCAAATGAGACAAAGGCCTTACAAATGCTAAGGGTAAAGAACCAAGGCTATGTGAATGCGGTAGGGACCCATGAAAGCATATAGTAGGGAACTCCTATAACCAATGAAGCATGGACCCCAGGAATATCGTGGCCAGGTTCATTGGTCATTGTACACGTGCAGGCAAAATATTGATTGTACCCACTAATGCACATCAACTGGTTTTTGAAAACTCAAAATCTCCAATGGGGTTCTCGTAATTTGTTCAAAACCTTGTGCACGCAAACGAGATATGCAAATCTATCAAATTCAATATTCTAAACTTAATGGAGTAGTAAAAACTTCCACCGGCGTTACTCCCATGATCATCAACACCTTGTAAACCTCATCAATGAACTCTTGATAATCTTTCTCAACCTTAGAACCATGAAACTCCGCAAGATTCATTCTAGTGAAGTCCCTCACTCTTGTTTCCACCGTACCCATATTTGGGTTCATGGGAACTGCTTAGGCCATCATGGCTTGAGCCAATACTCGAAAAGCTGCCCTAAACTCTGCATTAGTCACTTGCTCGACCAAAGGGTCGATTGGAGCTTGAGGAGGAGCTTTATGTTCCACATTCTCCTTCGCATTCCTTCTAGCATAAGATATTTGACTAGCTATATCCTATAGAGCATTAGATAGGGATTAGGACAGAGACTTTATAGAATTAAACTCTATCGCATGACTTTAGAGTAATGAAGAAGTGGAATTTCCTAAACATCTTGTACCCTCTCATTCATAAATGAGGCGGGCTTCACACTCATGAACAAGATTGTAGTCGACAAGGATTATAAGATATCCTAGGACCATTTTAAATCTTGTGCTTTGATTGCCAAGTTTGTCACGAGCCAAGGGTATACCCTAGATATAACATGGCGTATAGGACCCCGAAAGGTTCCATACAATACACTTAGCATTCATAAGATAAGAAATAGAACATAAGAGATAACGAAGTACATTTCAATTTTTAAACATTTTATAAAAGTAAAGTGGAAGACTAAACAATTGTCTAAACACCTATCTAATACAATAGAAAGAAATTGGGCCTAGACCATATGTAACACCCCGAATTCAAAACAGACCTAAAATGCAGATTCTGAGAAGTTGCAGGTGCAACCCACAGTTGCCATCCACGGACCATAGGTCAGACCATGGCCTGTGCTGGTGGTCCGTGGTTCACCACTGCAACCCCTCCCCAGCCAAGCTCAGGAAAATTAGCTAAGTCTCGACTCACGGACAGACCCATGGTCCGTAGATCAGACCACGGTCCATGGTCTGTGTCCATGGATCAAAGACCTTTTTTACCCAGCCTCTGACACGAACTACGGTCGACCAACACGGACCGTCATTCGATCCATGGTCTGTAGGTCTAATTGTAGATGAGGTTCAGCAGCCAGTTAGCTGAAAATTTTGATGGGCCAACTTCAAATGGTCATAACTTTTAGCACAAAAAGAATTGTGTGTCCCATTAACTATGATATGATAGATAATTGAATTATATTTCCAACGCCAACGAGTTTACTAAAATTCGACCTCTGAGTGAAAAGTTATGCTCGTTTTAGTGAAACCCTATCGGGCAGACTCGACCTATGGATCCAATCGACGGACCGTCGATTGAATGACGGCCCGTCAGTCCATTCCTTCGATCACTCCGACAACAGTTAATTCAGGGGTCTTTTTGTCTTTTCCTATTTTGTTTAACCCCTTAGCTATGTTGTTTAAACCCTAAATCATGAGGTTTTAATTAGTTTAAGCCTAGAAACATAACTAGAGCTTACCTTAGTCAAATCATTAATCAAAACTTAGAAAATTAGAACGCTAAAAGGAGAAGAGAGGTCAAGAACCTTAGTTCAAGAACACAACAAGTTTTCTTCAATTCCAGCCTCGAAATTGAAAGATTTCTCCTTGGAATTCGTCACTAGGTATGTGGGATTTCACTAGTGGGTTCCTTTCGCCCATTAGGTCCCTAAAATTTAGTCAGATTCTTGATTCCATGATTACGAACAGACCTAGGGTTTCTAGAATTTCAACAGATCATCATGAATTAGTTATTTAAATATTCCAAATCAGATTATCATGTTATTGCTCAGTTTATCGCATGAATTTCAGAACCCTAGCTATGTATTTCTTTAGTTCTTGAATTACACATGCTAGGTCAGATATTTCAGTATTCAGTTTTACATGCCTCAGTTTATGAATGCATCATTATCAGATTAATTGTTGCATTCTCAGTTTGCATGTTCAGTTTTGAGCTATCTAGTATTTACAGAAATTCAGTCATAACTAGTTAATCATTTAATTCATTGGGAGTAGCATAATACCGAGTTGGACTAGGGTTCAGCGTACCTATATAGTCCCAGAACTTTGAGCCACATAGGTGTAAATCTCCTCTGTGGGCAATATCAGTTTAGTGATCACGGTAACATGCCTCTATACCTCTGGCAGGGTATATTGGGTCCTCTCGATAGGGCATATACATCAGACTCCACATTTAGGTCATGTGGTTTTATGTCGGTTATTAGTAGCTCCCACAGTTCAGTCAGACTCTATTGCATTAACCATATTTCAGTATAGTCAGTATTCAATCTCAGCATGTTATAAATTTGGTCATTGCATTCAGTTAGCTCAGTATTCAGTATTTTCAGTACCTATATCACGTTCAGATTATTTCATTGCTTTATTTATTTGTTCAGTTATATGTTATTTCAGCTTTACTCTATCATGCATGCTCAGTATCTCTCAAGTACTGACACATACATGCGCTACATCTTCTCGTGATGTAGGTTCAGGTTCTCAGCATACAAATCACGCTTAGATCGATTCCCGATCTTCAGTTCAACATCATTAGTGGTGAGTCCTCATTCTTCGAGGACTAGTGACATGTTTATCTTTATTGCTTTTAGTCTTTAGTTTCAGTTTTGCTAGATCTAGTTGGGGCATGTCCCAACATTTCTAGTCAGTTTAGAGGCTTATTTCAGACATAGTTAGATTCAGCTTAGTATTTTGAGTTTGATATTCCTTTTGTATTAAACTCTTAGATTTCATATATTCAGTTATAATATATGGGTATTCCCATCTCTTCAGATTTATTTATGATTTAGCTTCCGCGGCAGTTTATTATCTTTAGTATGCTCATGATCATGCCAGCAGGGTTAGCTTGGGATCACTTGTGGTCCTAGGTCCCGTGTTCGCGTCTCGGGGTACCTCAGGCGTGACAAACTTGGTATCAGAGCATTAGGTTTAAGTGTCTTAGGATGTCTAAATAGCCATACTAGGTAGAGTCCTTTTCATGGGTGTGTAGTGCCCACCACATCTAATGAGAGGTAGGCTACAAAGTGTTTTAGAAAATCTTCATTTTCTTGTTACTCTTATCGTGAGTAAGGTATGATCTACTTCCATTCTAACTCGATGTTTTACGTTTCAGTGATCATGCCTCTTTTTAGAGCTTATGTTAGGAATGCGAATGCCAGGAACGCAAACGCAGCTCCTCCAGTTCCAGATCAGGAAGTCTCAAATGCTGAATTTAGGAATGTCATTCAGATGTTGGCTCAAAGTGTGGCCAACCAGAACAATTAGCGGGTTCAAGCTCGTGCGAATGCAAATGATGGGTCAGCTGCCGCCAGGGTGCGTGACTTTGTTAGGATGAATCCGCCTGAGTTCTTAGGATCGCAGATTGGAGAAGATCCCCAGAATTTCTTGGATGAGATCAAGAAGATCTTTGAGGTGATGCAGGTCACTGGGAATGATCGGGTTGAGTTAGCATCTTACCAACTGAAAGATGTGGCTCATATCTGGTATACTCAGTGGAAGGAGAACAGGGGTACAGATGCCGCTCCTATTACTTGGGATTGTTTCAGCGAAACCTTTCTGGACAGGTTTTTCCCCATAGAGTTGAGAGAAGCAAGGGCCAGGAATTTATGAACTTAAGGTAGGGTAACATGACTGTCCAAGAGTATGGGCTCAAGTTTAACCAACTCTCCAGGTATGCTCATCACATGGTTGCTGAATCCAGGGCTCAAATGAATAAGTTTCTGTATGGAGTGTCAGACTTAGTGAAAACCGAGTGCAGCAATGCTATGTTGTTAGGAGACATGAATATCTCTAGGCTCATGACTCATGCTCAACAGGTTGAGGGTGATAAGCTTAGTGAACGAGCTAAGAAGACTAAGAAAGCTAGAATAGGTAACTATAACTATTCTCAATAGAAAATAGGTGGTGGAAATCACTCGCAGTTTCAACAAAAGTCTTCGACTCCAGCCCCTTCATTAGCTAGTGTTCCATCCCCCAGCTTCCGTAATGATCAGGAAGGTAGGGCGTTAGGCTCTATGTCTCAAGGTGATGTTTCAGGCACCAAAACCTACCCAACTTGCCCGAAGTGTAGTAAGAACCATCGGGGCGAGTGCCTTGCAGGTAAGGAAGGATGCTTTGGGTGTGGTCAGTCTGGTCATAGATTGAAGGATTGTCCTTCAAGACAAGGTCAAAGAGGAAATAATGGTAGAGCTCAGTCTACAACTTCAGCAGCACCAGCAGGTCGCCCGACTCAGCAGGGTAACTATTCTAGTAGTGGTGGCAGACAGTGCCAAAACAGGCTCTATGCTCTTCAGGCTCGTCAAGATCAGGAAGATTCTCCTGATGTAGTCACTGGTATGTTACGAGTCTTTGATCTTGATGTTTATGCATTGTTAGATCCAGGTGCTACTTTTTTTTTGTAACTCCTTATATAGCAGTCCAATTCAGTGTTAGCCCAGAAACTCTTTCGGAACCTTTCTCAGTCTCTACTCCAGTCGGTGACCCAATTATAGCTAGATGGGTATACAGAAATTGCCCTATCACAGTTTCTCAGAAAGTCACCTCAGCAGATCTTGTAGAGTTAGAAATGGTAGACTTCGATGTCATTCTAGGCATGGATTGGTTACATTTCTGTTATGCCTCAGTCGATTGTAGAACTAAGATTGTTCATTTCCAATTTCCAAATGAACCAATCCTAGAATGGAAAGGTAGTAGCTTAGCGCCTATAGGTTGATTCATTTCTTACCTTAAGGCCAGAAAAATAATCTCTAAGGGTTATCTCTATCATCTAGTTCGGGTTAAGGATTCTAGTTCTGAATCTCGAACTCTTGAGTCAGTTCATGTAGTCAGTGAGTTTCCAGAATTGTTCCCAGAAGATCTTCCCGGAGTTCCTCTCGAAAGGGAAATCAACTTTGGAATTGATCTCCTTCTAGATACCCAGGCTATTTCTATTCCTCCTTACAGAATGTCTCCAGCAGAGCTTAAGGAATTGAAAGAGCAGTTGAAAGGCCTTCTAGATAAGGGCTTCATCAGACCTAGTATTTCGCCATGAGGTGCACCAGTGTTGTTCGTAAAGAACAAAGATGGTTCTCTCAGAATGTTTATTGACTATAGGCAGTTGAATAAAGTCACAATCAAGAATAAGTATCCCATCCCCAGAATCGATGACTTGTTCGACCAACTTCAGGGTGATAGTCATTTCTCAAAGATAGACCTCAGATCAGGTTATCATCAGCTCAGAGTTAGAGATAGTGACATTCCAAAGATAGCCTTCAAAACTCGGTATGCTTATTATGAATTTCTAGTTATGTCATTTGGACTAACTAATGCTCCTGCAGCTTTCATGGATTTGATGAACAGAGTGTTCAAGCAATACTTGGACTTGTTTGTCATTGTCTTTATTGATGACATCCTCATCTACTCTAGGAATGAGGAAGAACATGCAAGTCATTTGAGAGTTGTTCTGAAAACTCTCAAAGATCGCCAGTTATTTGCAAAATTTAACAAATGCGAGTTTTGGTTACAATCAGTTGCTTTCCTTGGGCATATTGTGTCTAGTGAAGGAATTCGAGTAGATTCCCAGAAGATAGAAGCAGTGAAACAATGGCCCAGACCTACCTCTGCTACAGATATCAGAAGTTTCTTGGGTCTAGCAGGTTATTACAGAAGGTTTGTGGAAGGATTTTCATCCATAGCCTCTCCATTGACTAAGTTGACTCAGAAAAAGGTTAAGTTCCAATGGTCAGATGATTGTGAGAAAAGCTTCGCAAAATTGAAAACTAGGTTGACTACAACTCCTGTCTTGACTCTACTAGAGGGTTCAGATGGTTATGTGATCTATTGTAATACATCCAGAGTCGGCCTAGGTTGTGTATTGATGCAGCGAGGTAAGGTTATAGCTTATGCTTCTAGAAAACTTAAGGTACACGAGAAGAATTATCCAACTCATGACCTCGAACTAGCAGCAGTGGTGTTTGCACTTAAGATTTGAAGACATTACTTGTATGGTGTTCACGTAGATGTGTTCACAAACCATAAGAGCCTCCAGTATGTATTCACCCAGAAAGACTTGAATTTTTGCCAGAGAAGGTGGCTTGAGTTCCTCAAGGATTATGATATAAGTGTGCATTACCATCCGGGTAAGCCGAATGTAGTAGCAGATGCTCTTAGAAGATTATCTATGGGTAGTGTAGCACATGTTGAGGAAGAAAGAAAAGAGCTAGCAAAGGATGTACACAGACTTGCTCGCCTAGGAGTTAGCCTTATGAGCATATCAGATGGTGGTGTAGCGGTTCAGAATGGGGCAGAATCTTCTTTGGTAGTTGAGGTTAAGGAAAAGCAAGACAGTGATCCAATCTTGTTTGAGCTTAAGGGTGCAGTCCACAATCAGAGACTGAAGGTTTTCTCCTAAGGGGGAGATGGTGTGCTTCGCTACCAGGGGCAATTATGTGTTCCTAATGTGGGCGAGTTTAGACAACATATTCTTGCAGAGGCCCGTAACTCCAGATATTCAATACATCCAGGCACTACTAAGATGTACCGCGATCTGCGGGAAGTCTATTGGTGGAATGGTATGAAAAGAGATATAGCTGACTTTGTGGCTAAGTGCCCCAATTGCCAGCAAGTAAAGGTAGAACATCAGAAACCATGAGGTATGACTCAAGAGATTGACATTCCTACTTGGAAGTGGGAAGTGATTAACATGGACTTTATCACAGGTTTACCTCGTACACGCAGACAACATGACTTCATTTGGGTGATTGTTGATAGGGTTACTAAGTCTTCTCGCTTTTTGGCGGTCAAGACTACAGATTTGGTAGAGGATTATGCCAAGCTTTACATTAATGAGATTATGAGGTTGCATGGGGTTCCTTTGTCTATCATCTCAGATAGAGGTCCTCAGTTTACCTTTTATTTTTGGAAGTCATTTCAGAAAGGTCTTGGTACTCAGGTTAACCTTAGCACAACATTTCATCCATAGACGGATGGTCAGGCAAAGCGTACCATTCAGACCTTAGAAGACATGTTTAGAGCTTGTGTGATCAACTTCAAGGGTAGTTGGGATGATCACCTTCCTCTTATTGAGTTCGCCTACAACAACAGTTACCATTCCAGCATTCAGATGGCCCTTTATGAGGCATTGTACGGGCGTAGATGTAGATCTCCAGTTGGTTGGTTTGAAGTAGGTGAAGCAGTCTTGATAGGAGCAGATTCAGTCCTTGATGCTTTGGAGAAAGTGCAACTCATTAGAGATAGACTTAAGACCAGAGTCACTAGAAATCTTATGTAGATATGAGAAAAAGGGAGCCAAAGTTCCAAGTTGTTGACTGGGTTTTCCTGAAAGTGTCGCCCATGAAGGGGGTGATGAGATTTGGCAAGAAAGGAAAGCTCAGTCCAAGATATGTAGGCCCTTACTGAATCTTGAAAAGGATTGGTAAAGTGGCTTATAAGTTAGAGTTGCCAACAGATTTTGCAGCAGTGCATCCAGTCTTTCACATTTCTCTTTTGAAGAAGTGTGTGGGTGATCCAGCATCCATAGTGCCATTAGAGAGTGTGGCCGTGAAAGATAGCCTTGCTTATGAGGATATACCAGTTGAGATTCTCGATCGTCAGGTTAGAAGGTTGAGAAATAAAAAAGTCGCTTCAGTCAAGGTTTTGTGGAGGAGTCAGTCAGTAGAGGGAGGTACTTGGGAAGTAGAAATAGCCATGAAGTCCAAGTATCCTCACCTCTTTCCTTCCGATTCCATTCCATCTTGAGGTAATAGTTCCTCATCAGTTTTCAGTCATTCATGCATAATCTCAGTCTTAGAATCATGTTCCTTCAGTTTGTACTTGCATTTTCAGCGTATTTGCATGTCCTTGGAACTCAGTTCAGTCAGAAATTCAGTTGTCAGTGTTTAGTGGTAGGGATTGCAGCCCTTTCCCTCTATTTCTGCTAGTTTAGTCTTCATTCGAGGAAGAATGGTCTCAAGGGGGAGGTAATGTAACACCCCAAATCCAAAACAGAACTAAAATGCAGATTTTGAGAAGTTGCAGGTGCAACCTACGGTTGCCATCCACGGACCGTAGGTCAGACCACGACCCGTGCTGGTGGTCCGTGGTTCACCACTGCAACCCCTCCCCAGTGAAGCTCAGAAAAATTGGCTAAGTCTCGATTCACGGACAGACCCACAGTCCGTATATCAGACCACGGTCCGTGGTCTGTGTCCGTGGATCAAGACCTTCTTTACCTAGCCTCTAACACAAACTACGGTCGACCAGCAAGGACCGTCATTTGATCCACGGTCCGTAGGTCTGACCGTAGATGAGGATCAGCAACCAATTAGCTGAAAATTTTGATAGGTCAACTGCAGATGGTCATAACTTTAAGCATAAAAAGAATTGTCTGTCCTATTAACTATGATATGATAGATAATTGAATTATCTTTTCAATGCCACTGAGTTTGCTAAAATCCGACCTCTGAATAAAAAGTTATGCTCGTTTTAGTGAAACCCTGTCGGGCAGACTCTACCTACGGATCCAATCGATGGACCGTTGATTAAATGACGGCCCGTCAGTCCATTCCGTCGATCACTTTGACAGCAGTTAATTCAGGGGTCTTTTGGTCTTTTCCTATTTTGTTTAACCCCTTAGCTACATCGTTTAAACCTTAAATCATGAGGTTTTAATCAGTTTAAGCCTAGGAACATAACTAGAACTTACCATAGTCAAATCATTAATCAAAACTTAGAAAATTAGAACGTTAAAAGGAGAAGAGAGGTCAAGAACCCTAGTTCAAGAACGAAACAAGTTTTCTTCAGTTCCAGCCCCGAAATCGAAAGATTTTTTCGTGGAATTCATCACCAGGTATGTGGGATTTCACTAGTGGGTTCCTTTTGCCCATTAGGTCCCTAGAATTCAGTCAGATTCTTAATTCCATGATTATGAACAGATCTAGGGTTTCTAGAATGTCAACAAATCATCACGAATTAGTTATTTAAATATTCCAAATCAAATTATCATGTTATTGCTCAGTTTATCGCATGAATTTTAGAACCCTAGCTATGCATTTCTTTAGTTCTTGAATTACACATGCTAGGTCAGATATTTCAATATTCAGTTTTACATGCCTCAGTTTATGAATTCATCATTATCAAATAAATTGTTGCATTCTCAGTTTGCATGTTCAGTTTCGAGCTATCCAGTATTTACAGAAATTCAGTCATAACCATTTAACCATTTAATTCATTGGGAGTAGCATAATACCGAGTTGGACTAGGGTTCAGCATACCCATATAGTCCCAGAACTACGAGCCACGTAGATGTAAGTCCCCTCTGTGGGCAACATCAGTTTAGTGATCACGCCAGCATGCCTCTATACCTCTGGCAGGGTATATTGGGTCCTCTCGATGGGGCGTATACATCAGACTCCACATTTAGCTCATGTGGTTTTATGTCGGTTATTAGTAGCTCCCACAGTTCAGTCAGACCTTATTGCATTGACCATATTTTAGTATAGTCAGTATTCAGTCTCAGCATGTTATAAATTTGGTCATTGCATCAGTTAGCTCAGTATTCAGTATTTTCAGTATCTATATCATGTTCAGATTATTTCATTGCTTTATTGCTTTGTTCAGTTATATGTTATTTCAGCTTTACTCTATCCTGCATGCTCAGTACCTCTCAAGTACTGACGCATACGTGCGCTACATGTTCTCGTGATGTAGGTTTAGGTTCTCAGCATCCAGATCACGCTTAGATTGATTCCCGATCTTTAGTTCAACAACATCAGTGGTGAGTCCTCATTCTTCGAGGACTAGTGACATGTTTATCTTTATCGCTTTTAGTCTTTAGTTTCAGTTTTGCTAGATCTAGTTGGGGCATGTCCCAATATTTCTAGTCAGTTTAGAGGCTTATTTCAGACATAGTCAGATTCAGCTTAGTATTTTGAGTTTGATATTCCTTTTGTATTAAACTCTCAGATTTTATATATTCAGTTATAGTATATGGGTATTCCCATCTCTTCAAATTTATTTATGATTTAGCTTCCGCATCAGTTTATTACCTTTAGTATGCTCATGATCATGGCAGCAAGGTTAGCTTGGGATCACTTGTGGTCCTAGGTCCCGTGTCCGCGTCTTGGGGGTAGCTCGGGGCGTGACACCATACATCTGAAAATAAGAAAGAAACTAAAAACAATTAAAATATATCCTCGAAGCATAAGGACTCACCCAAGCTCAGAAATCTCACAATCAACAACTAGCCACAAAACTAAGGACCCTGACTGTCAGACCCTACATTTAGGGAAATGCAGGCAAGAGTATGCGTTAGTATAAAATAATGTACAAAGTAGGATAGCAATGCATAAAAAATTTAAATCATTCTAAAATAGGTGATTTGATGACATGCAGTTGACAAAAGCTAAAACATGATATAAAAGGGTTAGAAAGCATAAGTCATAAAACATGATCAATGCAAGCTAACATCCTTAAAACCTTTAAATTCATGTGAGATACTTAATAAAGTAACCTTAGTTCATTATTATTATTGTCGCTCCCTGAGCTACCCCCTAGACGTGGACATGGGACCTAGGATCACAAGTGACCCCAAGCTAACCCTACTGGCATAATTATAAGCATACTAAAGATAAACTGAGGAAATAAAACTGTGTGGAAGCTAAATCATATGAAAGTCTGAAATGATGGGGAATACCCATATACTGTATAAATATAAGAAATTTAAGAGTTTGAATGAAAGAGAGAAAACAAACTCTATGAGTAATGCTGAAACTAACTATGTCTGAAATAGAGCCTCTACCGACTAGAAATGTTGGGACTTGCCCCAGCTCTATCTAGCAATACTGAAACTACAATTAAAAGTGATAAAAAAATAGTCATGTCACTAGTCCTTGGAGAATGAGGACTCACCACTAATGCAACTGAACTTAAGATTAGGAACTAAACTAAGTGTGATCTGACTGCTGAGGACCAGAATCTACCTCACGAGAAGATGTAGAGCAGAGTATGAGTCAGTACTTGAAAGGTACTGTGCATGACAGATATAGTAAATCTGGAATAACATATAACTGAAAAAAGCAATAAAGCAAAGATAAAATTTGAACATGATATATATATTGAATGCTGAACTAACTGAATGCAATGACAAATTTATAACTTGCTAAGACTGAATGCTGAAGGTAATGAGAAATGGTCAATGCAATAGAGTCTTACTGAATTATGGGAGCTACTAATAACCAACATAAAACCACATGAACTACAAAGGGAGTCTGATGTACACCCCCCATCGAGAGGAACAAATATACCCGGACAAAGGTATAGAGGCATGTTGGCGTGATCACTAAAATGATGCCTATAGAGGGGATTTACAACCTATGTGGCTTGTAGTTCTGGGACTATATGGATGACTGACCCAAGTCCAACTTGGTATTATGTTACTCCTAATAGATCAAGTGTTTAACATATTATGTATGAATTTTTGTAATATAATGGATCCCTCTAAACTGATATGCAAATTGAGAATCTACATTTATAAACTAAGAATGGCACATTCAAGACTGAGGCATGTATATCTGAAATAACTGAAATATCTGGCCTAGCATATATAATTCAAGAACTAAAGAACATGCACATCTAGGGTTCTGAAATTCATGCACAAAACCAAGTAATAGCATGATAATCTGATTTGAAAAATTTAGATAACTAATTCATGATAATCTGCTAAAGTTCTAGAAACCCTAGGCCTAGTCATAATAAGGGGATCAAGAATCTGACTGAAAACTAGGGACCTAATGGGTGAAAGGAACCCACTAGTGAAATCCCACATACCTGGTCACAAATTCCACTGAGAAATCGTTCGATTTTGAGGTTGGAACAAGAGTAAACTTGCTGAGTTCTTGAACTAGGGTTCTTGACTTCTTTCTCCTATTAGCGTTCTAACTTTATAAGTTTTGATAAATGATTTTACTTAGGTAAGTTCTAGTTATGTTTCTAGGCTAAAACTAACCAAAACGACGTAGTTTAGGGGTCCAACGAAATTAGACAAAACCAAAAGACCCCCGACTTAACTAATGTCTGAGTGACCAACGAACCGTCGATCGACTGATGATTCATGCTTGTCAAAAGCCAGTTGCCACTGGAGACTGGTTTCTGGGGGTCTGATTCACGAAGGCGGACCACTGCCCGTGGGTCTGGCCGTAGGTCAACCCTTCGATGAATTTTTGGGCTGCGTTCTGGAGGAGGTTGTTGATGCAGACCACGGACATCCAGCACGGGCCGTGGCTAACCCTACGGTCTGTGGGTGGTGATCTTGAGTTGCAAGTGCAACTTCTAGAAATCTGCAATGAGATACGTTTTCAGATACGGAGTGTTGCATTATCTGCCCTTTGGAATCATTCATCCTTGAATGAAGGTTAACTAGCTGAAAATGGACGAAGAGGGCTGCAATCCCTACCACTAAAATTACTAAAACTAATTTCTAATTGAACTAAGTTCCAAAATTATGCAAATATGCTGAAAATGCAAGTGCAAACTGAAGGAACATGATACTAAGACTATGTATACGCATGAATGACATAATAACTGAAGAGGGACTATTACCTCAGGCTGGAATGGAATCGGAAGGAAAGAGGTGACGATACTTGGCTTTTATGGATGCTTCTACTTTCCAAGTGGCTCCATCTACAGACTGACTCCTCCACAAAACCTTGAATGAAGCGACTTCCTTATTCCTTATCCTTCGAACTCGACAATCAAGGATTTCAAATGGTTTCTCTTCATAAGTGAGACTATCCTTCACAACCACACTTTCTAAAGGTACAATAGATGTTGGATCACCCACACACTTCTTCAATAATGAAATGTGAAAAACCGGATGCACTGCTGCTAGTTCTGTTTGCAACTCTAACTCATAAGACACTTTACCAATCACTTTCAAGATCTTATAAGGGCATACATATCTAGGACTGAGCTTTCCCTTCTTTCCAAATCTCATCACCCCTTTTATAGGCAACACTTTCAGTATAGCACAATCATCAACTTGCAACTCTAGTTCCTTTCTCCTTACATCTGCATAGAATTTCTGGCGACTCTGGGCTGTCTTAAGTCTATCTCTAATGAGTTGCACTTTTTCCATAGGATCATGAACTAAATCTGGCCCTATCAATGCTGCTTTACCTACTTCAAACCAACAAACTAAAGATCTACATCTACGCCCATACAATGCCTCAGAAGGGGCCATCTGAATGATGAAATGGTAGCTATTGTAGGTGAACTCAAAAAAAGGAAGGTGATCATCCCAACTACCCTTGAAGTTAATCACACAAGCTCTCAACATGTCCTCTAAGGTCTGAATGGTACGCTCTGCCTGACCATCCATTTGCAGATGAAATGCTTTGCTAAGATAAACCTGAGTACCAAGACCTTTCTGAAATGACTTAAAGAAATCAGAGGTAAACTGAGGACCTCTATCTAAGATGATAGAAAAAGGAACCCCATGCAACCTCACAATCTCATTTATGTAAAGTTTGTCGTAGTCCTCAATCGAATTTGTAGTCTTGACCGCAAAAAAGTGTGAAGACTTAGTAACTCTATCAACTATCATCTAAAAGGAGTCATGTTGTTTGTGCATACGAGTTAAACCTGTAATGAAGTCAATGTTGATCACTTCCTACTTCCAAGTAGGAATGTCGATCTCTTGAGTCAAACCTCCTAGTTTATGATGTTCTACCTTGACTTACTGGTAATTGGGACACTTAGCCACAAAAATTGCTATATCTCTTTTCATGTCATTCCACCAATAGATTTCTCGAAGATCACGATACATCTTAGTGGTGCAAGGATGAATAGAATATCTGGAGTTACGGGCTTCTGCATGAATTTGCTGTCTCAACTCTCCCACCTTAGGAACACATAGTCGACCCTGATAGCTAAACACACCATCTCTCCTTTAGGAGAAGACATCAACCCTCTGCTGGTGGATTGCACCCTTTAGTTCAACCAATATCAGATTATTGTCTGCCTTTTCCTTCAACTCCACTACCAAAGAAGATTTTGACCCATTCTGAACTGTTACACCACCATCTAATATGCTCATAAGAAGTACTCCTAAGCGAGAAAGTCTGTGAACATGCTTTGCTAGTTCCTTTCTTTCTTCCTCAACATGGGCTACACTGCCCATAGATAGTCTACTAGGAGCATCTGCTACTACATTGGCCTTACAAGGATGGTAATGCATACTCATATCGTAGTCTTGGAGGAACTCTAACCTTCTCCTCTGGCGAAGATTCAACTCTTTTTGGGTGAACACATACCTAATGCTCTTATGGTCTGTGAACACATCTACGTGAACACCATATAAGTAGTGTCTCCAAATCTTAAGTGTGAACACCACTATTGCAAGCTCGAGGTCAAGAGTTGGATAGTTCTTCTTATGCACTTTAAGTTATCTAGAAGCATAAGCGATAACCTTACCTCGTTGCATCAATACACAACCTAGGCCGACTCTGGATCCATCAAAATAGATCACATAACCGTCTGAACCCTTTGGTAGAATCAAAACAGGAGTTGTAGTCAACCTAGTTTTCAATTCTGCAAAGCTTTTCTCACAATCATCTAACCACTAAAACTTGTCCTTTTTCTAAGTCAACTTAGTCAGTGGAGAGGTTATTGATGAAAACTATTCCACGAACCTTCTGTAATAACCCAGTAGACCCAAGAAACTTTTGATATCTGTAGGAGAGGTAGGTCTGGGCCATTGCTTCACTACTGCTATATTCTGAGAATCCACTCGAATCCTTTCGCCAGACACAAGGTGACCCAGAAAAGCAACAAATTGCAACCAAAACACACATTTGCTAAACTTAGCGAATAAATGGCGATCTTTGAGAGTTTGCAGGACAACCCTCAGATGATTCGCATGTTCATCCTCATTCCTAAAGTAAATGAGGATATCATCAATAAAGACGATAAAGAACAAGTCCAAATACTACTTTAACACTCTGTTCATCAAATTAATGAAAGTTGCAGGAGCATTGGTTAGTCCAAATGATATAATAACAAATTCATAATGAACATACTGAGTTCTGAAGGCTATTTTTGGAATGTCACTATCACTGACTTTGAGCAGATCATAACCCGATCTAAGGTCTATCTTTGAGAAATGACTAGCACCCTGAAGTTGGTCAAACAAGTCATCAATCTTGGGGATGGGATACTTATTCTTGATTGTGACCTTATTCAACTGCCTATAATCATTGCACATTCTGAGATAACCATCTTTCTTCTTCACGAACAATATTGCCGCACCCCATGACAAAATACTAGGTATAATGAAGCCTTTATCAGGAAGGTCTTTCAACTGGTCTTTCAATTTCTTATGCTCAGCTTGAGCCATTCTATAAGGAGGAATAGAGATATGATGGTTATCTTGAGGGAGATGAATTCCAGAGTTGATTTCCCTTTCGGGAGGATCTTCAGGAATATCTTCTGGAAACACTTCTAGAAACTCGTTGACTACTGGAACTGACTGAAGAGTTGGGGTTTCGGAGCTTGAATCCTTAACCAAAACTAGATGATAGAGATACCCCTTAGAAATCATCTTTCTGGCCTTAAGGTAAGAAATGAATCGACTGAGGCATGACAAAAATGTAACCAATCCATGCCTAGAATGACATCGAAGTCTACCATTTCTAACTCTACAAGATCTGCTGAGGTGACTTTCTGAGAGACTGTGACAGGGTAATTTATGTTTACCCATCTAGCTATAACTGGGTCACCGAATGGAGTAAAGACTGAGAAAGGTTTTGAGAGAGTTTCTAAACCATAATCGAATTTGACTGCTAGACAAGTAGTTAAAAAGGTAAGAGTAGCCCCTAGATCTAACAGAGCATAAACATCTTGGTCAAATACTCGTAACGTACCAATGACTACATATGGAGAGTCTTTCTAATCCTAGTGAGCCTGAAGAGCATATAGCCTGTTTTGGCATTGTCCGCCACCTGTACCAAATGAGATACCCTATTGAGTCATGCGACCAGCCGGTGTGGCTGAAGTTGTGGAGTGAGCTTTATTATTGTTACCTCCTTGACCCTATCTAGAAGGATAATCTTTCAACCTATGACAAGATTGACCACACCCAAAACATCCTTCCTTTCCAGCAAGGCACTCTCCCAGATGGTTCTTACCACACTTAGGGCAAGTTGGGTAGGTTCTGGTGCCTGTAACACTACCTTGAGTCTTAGATCCTGATGCCCTACCCTTCTGATCATTATGGAACATAAAGGATAGAACACTAACTGATGAAGGTGCTGGAGTTGAAGATTTCTATTGATTCTGCGAGCGATTACCACCACCCAATTTCTGTTGAGAATAGTGATAGTTGCCTGTCCTATCCTTCTTATTCTCCATGGCCTGCTCCCTAAGCTTATAACCTCCAACCTGCTGAGCATGAATCATGAGCCTAGAAATGCTCATATCTTCCAACAACATGGCATTCCTACACTCTATTTTCACATGATTGGATACCCTATACATGTACTTCTTCATTTGAGCCCTGGAGTAAGTATCCATGTGAGAAGCATACCCAGAGAGTTGGGTGAACTTGAGTCCATACTCTTGGATTGTCATGCTACCTTGCCTTAAGTTCATAAATTCCTGAGAAATTGCTTTTCTAAACACTCTTGGGAAGAACCTGTCCAGAAAAGTCTCGCTAAAGCAATCCCAAGTGATAGGAGCGTCATTTGTACCCCTTTTCTCTTTCCGCTGAGTATACCAGTTATGAGCTACATCCTTAAGTTGGTATGATGTTAGCTTAACTTGATCATTCCCAGTTACTTGCATCACCTCAAAGATCTTCTTGACCTCATCAATGAAGTCTTGGGGACCCTCATTAATCTGTGATCCTAAGAACTCTGGAGGAATCATTCTAACAATATCTCGCACTCTGGTTATAGCTGACCCAACATTAGTATTTGCTGGAAATGAAACCCGTTGATAGTTCTTGTTGGTCACACTCTGAGCCAACATCCGAATGGCATTCCAAACTCTGCATTCGAAACTTCTTGATCTAGGACTGGAGGAGATGTGTTTGCATTCCTGGCATTCACATTCCAGGAGTTAGTACTACGAGGAGGCATGATCACTGAAACGTAGAACGTCGAGTTAGAATGGAATTAGATCAAACCTTACGCATGATAAGAGTAACAAGAAAATGATGATTTTTCCAAAAATACTTTGTAGCCTCCCTGTCAATGTATGTGGTGCGCACTACACACCAATGAAAAGGACTCTACCTAGTGCAACCTTTCAAACTTCGTAGAACACTTAAACCTAGTGCACTGATACCAAATTTGTCACACCCCAAACTACCTCCGAGATGCAGACACAAGACCTAGGATCACGAGTGACCCCAAGCCAACCCTGCTGGCATAATTATAAGCATATTAAAGATAAACTGAGGCAATAAAATTGTGCAGAAGCTAGATCATATAAAAGTTGAAAATGATGGGGAATACCCATATACTGCATAAATATAAGAAATCTAAAAGTTTGAATACAAAAGAGAAAACAAACTCTATGACTAAAGTTGAAACTAACTTTGTCTGAATTAAAGCATCTACTGACTAGAAATGTTTGAACATGCCCTAGCTAGATCTAGAAAAACTAAAACTATAAGTAAAAGTAATAAAAAATAGTCATGTCATTAGTCCTCAGAGAATGAGGACTCACCACTGATGTTACTGAACTGAAGATCGGGAACTAATCTAAGCATGATCTGACTGTTGAGGACCTGAACCTACATCACGAGAAGATGTAGCATAGAGTATGCATCAGTACTTGAAAGGTACTGAGCATGAGGGAAAGAGTAAAGTTGAAATAACATTTAACTTTACAAAGCAATAAAGAAATGATAAAATTTGAACACGATATATATACTAAATACTGAACTAATTGAATGCAATGACCAGTTTGTAACATGCTAAGACTGAGTACTGAATGTAATGATAAATGGTCAATGCAATAGATTCTCACTATATTGTGGGAGCTACTAATTACCGACATCAAACCACATGAGCTACATGTGGAGTCTGATGTATACGCCTCATCGAGAGGACCCAATATACCCGACCAAAGGTATAGAGGCATGCTAGAATGATCACTAATATGATGCCCATAGAGGAGACTTACAACCTACGTGGCTTGTAGTTCTTGGACTATATGGGTGACTGACCCTAATCCAACTCGATATTATGCTACTCCCAATAGATTAAGTAATCAACACCTTATATCTGAATTTCTGTAATATAACGGATAAATTAAAGCTGACATGCAAACTGAGAATGCACTGTTATAAACTGATAATGACACATTGAAGACTGAGGCATGTAGATCTGAAATAAGTAAAACATATTGCCTAGCATGTGTAATTCAAGAACTAAAGAACTACATACCTAGGGTTCTGAAATTCATGCAAGAAACCAAGTAATATCATGATAATCTGATTTGGACCATTTAGATAACTAATTCATGATAATCCGATGGAGTTATAGAAACCCTAGCCTAGTCATAATAAAGGAATCAAGAATCTAACTGAAAACTAGGGACCTAATAGGTGAAAGGAACCCACTTGTGAAATCCCACATACCTAGTGACGAATTCCACGGAGAAATCCTTTGATTTCGGGGCTGGAACTGGAGGAAACTTGTTACATTCTTGAACTAGGGTACTTGACTTCTTGCTCCTCTTAGCGTTCTAACTTTCTATGTTATGAGGAATGATTTTACTTAGGTAAGTTCTTGTTATTTTTCTAGGCTAAAACTAACCAACACCTCGTAGTTTAGGGTTAAAACGATGTAGTTTAGGGGTCCAACAAAATAGAAAAAGTCCAAAAGACCCCCGACTTAACTGCTATCAGAGTGACCGACGGACCATCGATCGACTGACAGTTCGTGTTGTTCAATTGTCAGTCGCAACTAGAGGCTGGTTTCTAGGGGTCTGATCCACGGACGTGGACCACGGTATATGGTCTCACCTAGGGTCTATTGGTCCAGCCATGGGTCGACCCTTAGATAAAATTTTGGGCTAAGTTCTAGGGGAGGTTGGTAATGCAGACCACAGACCACTAGCACAGGCCATGGGTCACCGTAAGGTCTATGGGTGGCGATCGTTAGTCGTACTTGTAACTTATTGAAATCTGCAATGATATCCATTTTCAAATATAAGGTGTTACAATTATTTTGCAAAGTAGCCTTTACCGACATAGAGATCATGAACTTTTAGCTTAACTGGATTCCACTAGTTGATGTCTATCTAAACAATAATCCTATGGGGGTACATAGGTAAGGGATAAGGATATTTCTTATAGAAACCAGCCTATACTAATGGGAGAGCCTCCATCTCAATATCCTCTTGGTGCTAAGTATAATTCCCACGGAGTAGTCATTTTCTTAACTTGTTCTTATTATTCATGGAAGGACACGTCATCTTGGTAATCCAAGCTAAGTTTCATTAGGCTAGCTCTTTATCTTTGATTCATTTAGGTGAGAAAACCTTTCAATCTTAGAATCCTTACTACGTGAGAAAACCTTTCACAATCATGCTTTCATGTGTATATGAGTAATCCTTTGAACAACATCATCATTGATACTTCACTCTCAAAGCATCCTTTAAAAAATTCATATATTTCATAAAAACATGCATAGTTCTATAATTCAGCCTGTAAAGGTTCAAAACCCACTTTCAATCATAAACATCTAAAAAACATGGGTTACATATAGGTACATGGAAATTCATCATAATTTCATCTAATTCTATCAATTCATGCTTGATTTCATAAAACTCTTCTTTCATAATCCAAGACCCACATTATATGCTCGCAACTAGTAAAACATAGGGATTATGTGGGTTCATAGGGGAATCATCATAAAATCATAGTATTTCATCAATTCATGCATAAGAGATCATAATTCAATCATTTAAATAAATAATCAAGAGAACCCATTCCTACCTCAGTTGGGGATTTCTAACTTTGAAATAGGAGAATTTGGGAACTCCCTGAATGAAAGGAATCCATGGATGAAAACTATCATACTTTACTATCAAAGCCCAAAAGCAATTGAAAAATGAAGGCTTGATCTTGAACCCTAACTTGAATCTTCTTCTTCAACCTTCTAGAGAGAGAAATACATTTGGGAGAGAAAGACTCAACTTCTTTTGGTGATGTCATTCCCCGAGGTTACCCCCTGGACACGAACACGGGACCTAGGATCACGAACGACCTCAAGCTAACCCTGCTCGAAAAATCATAAGCATACTAAGGATAAACTGAGCAATTAAAACTGTGCAGAAGCTAAATCATATAGAGGTCAGAAATGATGGGGAATACCCATATACTATATAATTACATGAAAACTAAGAGTTTGAATACAATAAAGAAAACAAACGTTGTGACTAAAGCTGAAACTAACTATATCTGACATAAGCCTCTAAACTGACTAGAAATTTTGGGAAATGCCCCAACTAGATCTAGCAAAAACATAAACTAAAGCTAAAAGTGATAAAGATAAACATGTCACTAGTCCTCAAAGAATGAGGACTCATTACTGATGTTGCTGAACTGAAGATTGGCAACCGATCTATGCGTGATCTAACTATTAAGGACCTGAACGTACATCACGAGAAGATGTAGCACAAAGTGTGCACTAGTACTTAAAGGATATTAAGCATGCAGGACAGAGTAAAACTGAAATAAATATATAACTGAACAAGCAATAAAGCAAGAGTATAACTTGAACATGATATAAATAATGAATACTGAGGTAAGTAAATACAGTGACCAATTTATAACATGTTATAACTGCATACTGACTGTACTGACTTGTGGTTAGTGCAATGGAATCTGACTGAACTATAGGAGCTACTAATAACCTATAATAAAACAACATGAGCTAAATGTGGAGTCTTATGTATATGCCCCATCGAGAGGAACCAATATACCCTGCCAGAGGTATAAAGGCATGCTAGCGTGATCACTAAAATGATGCCCACAGAGGGGACTTACAAACAACGTGTCTCGTAGTTTTGGGACTATATGGGTGACTGACACTAGTCCAAATTTGTATTAAGCTACTCCTAATAGATTAAATGAACAACACATTATGACTAACTTTCTATATTATACTGGATAGCTCTAATTGACATGCAAACTAAGAATGCGCAATAATATAATGATACTGACACATTCAAAACTGAGGCACGTATATTTGAAATAACTGAAATATCTGGCCTAGCATGTATAATTCAAGAAATAAAGAACTACATAGCTAAGAATATGAAATTCATGCAAGAAACCAAGTAATAACATCATAATTTTATTTGGAACATTTAAATAACTAATTCATGATAATCTGTTGAAGTTCTAGAAACCCTAGGTCTAGTTAATAGTAGGGAATGAAGAATCTAACTGAATTCTAGTGATCTAATGGGTGAAAGGAACCCACTAGTGAAATCCCATATGCCTGGTGACAAATTCCACGGAGAAATCTTTCGATTTAGGGGTTAGATATGGAGGAAAGTTGTTGTGTTCTTGAACTACGGTTGCTCGCCTCTTTCTCCTCTTTCACTTATCATTGTTTTCTAAGTTTTGGTTAATGATTTGACTTAGGTAAGTTCTATTTATGTTTCTAGGCTAAAATTGACCAAAACCACATAGTTTAGGGGTGAAATGATGTAGTTTAGGTGCCCAATGCAAAGGGGAAAAGATCGAAATAACCCTACTTAAAAATCTAATGGGCCGACCATGGCCACTTTCATGGACCGTGTGAGAGACCACGCACCGTGAAGGTCCCTGTGGCCCTCAGTTAGTCCAGTGGTCTAAGGGTTCTGGGGTCTGATCCAAGAGCCCCTACCACGGCCCATTTGGAGGACCACGAACCATGAAGGTCCCCATGGTCCTCAATTGGGCTGAGGTCTGGAGGCGTAGGTCTAGGGGTCAACTGGTTAAGCTTTCACAGATACCCCCACAACTCATTGTGAGGACCATAGACTGTGAAGGTCCCTGTGGTCCTTACTTGGGCGAGGGGTGTCTGATGGCTAGGCTAGGGGGGCAACTCTCTAGACGTCACAGACGCCACCATGGCCCATCGTCAAGGCCACAAACTATGAATCTGCCTGTTGTCTAATGTCTGGGCCTGGTGAATGCCTAGTCATGATCACAGGAAGTGCAACGGACTATGGACCCTATCACAGTCCGTGAACCATGTTGTGTTTCAGTAGTTTAGGTAATTTCTTCAATTTTTTTGTGGGTCTGGTTTTCAAGGTGTTACAATATCTCCCCCTTGGAAACATTCTTCCTTGAATGAAGGTTAAACTAGTTGAAATAGAGGGAAGGAGTTGTAAACCCTACCACTAAATACTGTAGATTGATTTCTAACTAAACTAAGTTCCAAGAACAAGCAAATACGCTGAAAATGCAAGTACAAACTGAAGGAACTTGATACTAAGACTAAATTTATGCATGAATGACTAAAAAAGTGAAGAGGAACTATTACCTCAAGTTGGAGTGGAATCGAAAGGAAAGAGGTGAGGATATTTGTCCTTCATGGTTGCTTCTGCTCCCCAAGTAGCTTGCTCTACGGACTTACTCCTTCACAAAACCTTAACTAAAGTGACTTCTTTGTTTCTAAACCTTCAAACCTGACGATCAAGGATTTCAACTGGTGTCTCTTCATAAGTGAGACTATCCTTCACAGCCACACTTTCTAAAGTTACAATAGATACTGGATCACCCACACACTTCTTCAACAGCGAAATATGGAAAACCAGATGCACTGATGCTAGTTATGTTGGCAACTCTAACTCATAAACCACTTTACCAACCCTTTTCAATATCTTGTAAAGGCATACATATCTAGGACTGAGCTTTCCCTTCTTTCCAAATCTCATCACACCTTTCATAGGTGACACTTTCAAGAAAACCTAATCATCAAGTTGGAACTCTAGCTCCCTTCTCCTTACATCTGCATAAGTTTTTTTGGCGACTTTGTGCTTCCTTATTTCTATCTCTAATGACTTGCGCTTTATCTATCACATCGTGGACTAAATCTGGTCCTATAAAGGATGCTTCCCCTGCTTCAAACCAACCAACATGAGATCTACATCTACGCCCATACAAGGTCACAAAGGGGCCATCTGAATGCTAGAATAGTAACTATTGTTGTAGGCGAACTCTATAAGAGGGAGGTGATCATCCCAACTGCCCTTGAAATTGATCAAACAAGCTTTGAACATGTCCTATAAAGTCTAAATGGTACGCTCTACTTGGCCATCCGTCTGTGGATGAAATGTTATGCTAAGGTTAACATAAGTACCAAGACCTTTTTGAAATGACTTCCAAAAATGAGAGGTAGGTTGAGGAATTCTATCTAAGATGATAGACAAAGGAACCCCATGCAACATCATAATCTCTTTAATGTAAAGCTTGGCGTAGTCCTCCACCGAATCTGTAGTCTTGACCGCCAAAAACCGTGAAGACTTAGTAACTCTATCAACTATCACCCAAATGGAGTCATATTGTCTGCGAGTACGAGGTAAAACTGTGATGAAGTCCATGTTGATCACTTTCCATTTCCAAGTAGGAATGTCTATCTCATGTGTCATACCTATGAATTTTTTATGTTCTACCTTGACTTGCTAGCAATTGGGGTACTTAGCCAGAAAATCTGCTATGTCTCTTTTCATGCCATTCCACCAATAGACTTCCCGCATATCACGGTACATCTTAGTGGTGCATGGATGAATAGAATATCTGGAGTTATGGGCTTCTACAAGAATCTACTATCTCAACTAACCCACCTTAGGAACACATAATCGACCCTGAGAGCGAAGCACACCATCTCCCCTTTGGGAGAAAACCTCCACCCTCTGCTGGTGGACTGCCAATGAAGATTATGCGGTCTATCTTTGAGAAATGACTAGCCCCCTGAAGTTGGTCAAACAAGTCATCAATCCTAGGGATGGGATACTTATTCTTGATTGTGACCTTGTTCAACTGCCTATAGTCAATGCTCATTCTGAGAGAACCATTTTTCTTCTTCACGAATAATACTAGTGCACCACATGGAGAATTACTAGGTCTGATAAACCCCTTATCTAGAAGTTCTTTCAACTGCTCTGTCAATTCTTTAACCTATGATGGAGCCGTTCTATAAGGATTAATAGAGATAGGATGGGTATATAGAAGGAGATCAATTCCAAAGTCAATTTTCTTTCGAGGAGGAACTACGGGAAGATCTTCTAGAAACTCATTGACTACTGGAACTAGCTCAAGATTTGGGGTTTCAGTACTTGAATACTTAACGTGAACTAGATGATAGAGATGACCCTTAGAGATCATCTTTCTGGTCTAGAGGTAAGAACTGAATCGACCCATAGGCGTTAGGTTACTACCCTTCCATTCTAATATTGGTTCATCTGGAAATTAGAAACGAACAATCCTATTTCTACAATCGACCGAGGTATAACAGGAATGTAACCAATCCATGCCTAGACTGATATTAAAGTCTGCCATTTCTAACTCTATAAGAACTATTGAGATGACTTTCGAAGTGACTGTGATAGGGCAATTTCTGTACACCCATCTAGCTATAACTGGGTCACCGACTGGAGTAGAGACTGAGAAAGGTTCTGAGACAGTTTCTGGGCTAATACTGAATTTGACCGCTATATAAGGTGTTACAGAAGACAAAGTATCCCTTGGCACTAACAATGCATAAACATCAAGATCAAAGACTCGTAATGTTCCAGTGACTACATCAGGAGAATCTTCCTGATCTTGGCGAGCCTGAAGATCATATAACCTGCTTTGGTGTTGTGCGGCAGTTGTACCAGATGAGTTACCGTGCTGAGTCGGGCGACCTGCTGGCACTGTTGAAGGTGTAGACTGAGCTCTACCATTATTACCTCATTAACCTTGTCTAGAAGGACAATCTCTCAACCTGTAACTAGACTGACCACACCCAAAGCATCCTTCATTTCCTACAAGGCACTCGCCTGGATGGTTCTTACTACATTTCAGACAAGTTGGGAAGGTTCAGGTGCCCGAAACACTATCTTGAGTCTCAGAGCCTGATACTCTACCTTTTTGATCGTTACAAAACTTGAAGAATGGAACACTAGCTGATGAAGGTGTTGGAGTCAATAACTTTTGTTGAAATTGCGAGCAATTTCCACCACCTTATTTTTGTTGAGAATAGTCATAGTTGCCTGTCCTACATTTCTTACTCTCCTTAGCCTGTTCCTTAACTTATCACCCTATACCTGCTGAGCATGAGTCATGAGCCTAGTGATGTTCATATTTTCCAGCAACATAACATTCATGCACTATGTTTTCACTAAGTCTGACACTCCATATAAAAAATTATTCATCTGAGTCCTGGAATCAGCGACCATATAAGAAGCATATCTGGAGAGTTGGGTAAACTTAAGCTCATACTCTTGGACTGTCATGTTATCTTGCCTCAAGTTCATAAATTCCTGAGCTTTCGCCTCTCTTAGCTCTCTTGGGAAAAACTTGTCCAAAAAGGTCTCACAAAAGAAATCTCAAGTTATAGGAGTTGCATCTGTACCCATGTTCTCCTTTCGCTAAGTATACAAGATATGAGCAACATCATTAAATTGATATGATGTTAACTCAACCCGATCATTCCCAATTACTTTCATCACTCCAAAGATCTTCTAGACCTCATCAAAGATGTTTTGGGGACCCTCATTAACCTGCAATCCTACGAACTCTAACAAATTCATCATAAAAAAATCTCAAACTCTAGCTGTAGCTGACCCAACATTAGCATTTGTCAGAACAGGAGCTCGCTGATTATTCTGGTTGGCCACACTCTTAGCAAAAATCTGAATGGCATTCCTGAATTCTGCATTCGAAACGTCTTGATCTGGGACTGGAGGAGCTCTATTTACATTCCTGGCATTTGCATACCAAGCGTTAGCTATATAGGAGGCATCATCTAAATCGTAGAACGTCTAGTTGGAATGAAATTAGATCATACCTTACTCACGATAAGAGTAACAAGAAAATGAAGACATTTTCCTAAAACACTTTGTATCCTCTCTCTCATTAGATGTGGTGCGCACTACACACCTATGAGAGGTACTCTACCTAGTGCAGCTTCTCAGACATCCTGACACACATAAACCTAATGCTCTGATACTAGGTTTTTCATGCTCCGAGGCTACTCCCTAGACGCGAACACGGGACATAGGATCACGAACGACACCAAAAAAACCCTGCTGGAAAAATCATAAGCATACTAAGGATAAACTGAGCAATTAAAACTGTGCAGAAGATAAATCATATAGAGGTCTGAAATGATGCAAAATACCCATATACTAGATAATTACATGAAAACTGAGAGTTTTAATACAATAAAGAAAACAAACTATGTACCCAAAGCTGAAACTAACGATGTTTGAAATAAGCCACTAAACTGACTAGAAATGTTGGGACATGCCCCAACTAGATCTAGAAAAACCTGAAACTAAAGTTAAAAGCGATAAAGATAAACATGTCACTAGTCCTCTAAGAATGAGTACTGACCACTGATGTTGCTGAATTGAAGATCAGAAACCAATTATCTGACTATTGAGAACCTGAACCTACATCACGAGAAGATGTAACGCAAAGTATGCGTCATTACTAGAAGGATACTAAGAATGTAAGATAAAGTAAATCTGAAATAAATATATAACTGAACAAACAATAAAGCAAAAGTATAATTTGAACACGATATAGATAATGAATATTGAGCTAACTAAATGCAGTGACAAATTTATAACATGTTGTGACTGAATACTGATTGTACTATATTGTGGTCAGTTCAATGGAGTCTGACTGAACTATAAGAGCTACTAATAACCGATAATAAAACAACATGAGCTAAATATGGAGTCCGGTGTATACTCCCTATTAAGAGGACCCAATATACCCTACCAGAGGTATAGAGGGATGTCGGTGTGATTAGTAAAATGATAACCACAGAGGGGACTTACAACCTACGTGGCCCATAGTTCTGGGACTATATGGGTAACTAACCCTATTCCAAATTAGTATTAAGCTACTCCCAATAGATTAAGTGATTAACACATTACAACTGACTTTCTTTATTATACTGGATGGCTAAAACTGACATGCAAACTACGAATGTGCAGTAATATCCTCATAATGACACATCAAAAATTGAGGCATGTATATCTAAAATAATTGAAATATTTGGCCTAGCATGTGTAATTTAAGAACTAAAGAACTACACAGCTAAGGATCTAAAATGCATACAAGAAACCAAGTAATAACATGATAATCTCATTTGGAACATTTAAATAACTAATTCATGATAATCTGTTGATGTTCTAGAAACCCTAGGTCTAGTTTATATTAGGGAATAACCAATTTGACTGAATTCTAGGGACCTATTGGGTGAAAGGAACCCACTAGTGAAATCCCACATACCTGGTGATGAATTCCATGGAGAAATCATTTGATTTTGGGCTGGAACTGCAGAAAACTTGTTGTGTTCTTGAACTAGGGTTGCTTGCCTTTTTCTATTCTTTCACTTTAAATTTTTTCGAAGTTTTGATTAATGATTTGACATCGAAAAGTTCTAGTTATGTTTCTAGGCTAAAATTGACCAAAACTAGGTAGTTTAAGGGTTAAACGTTGTAGTTTAGGTTCCCAATGAATAGGGGAAAAGATCGAAATAACACTACTTAAAAATCTAACGGGCCGACCACGACCACTTTCACGGATCGTGTGAGGGACCACAGACCGTGAAGTTCCTCGTAGTCCTCACTTAGTTCGATGATCTGAGGGTTTTGGGGTCTGATTCACGAGCCCCTACCACGACCTGTGTAGAGGACCACAGACCGTGAAGGTCCCGTGGTCCTCACTTGGGCTTAGGTCTAGGTGTCTACTGGTCAAGCTTTAACGGACGCCTCTTATGTGTCCACGATTTGGACTCATTTAGGGCTTTGTTTTAATACATTTAGTGTCCTCAAATGCATATTTTGTCTCAATTACTGATGTAAATCCTCGAATTTCAAGTATTTGGACTTAGAGACACAAGCATGGACACTACTGAGCAAGAAGAAACAAGGCAGCTAAAAGAACAAAGAAATGAAGGCATGAGGATAACCTAACCCATTAGGCGAGTCGCTGAATACCCTAGCTCTCGCCTAATGTTCCAGCGTGGTAAGCCCTGAAGGAGAAGTTCCATTCGGCGATATTAGGAGTAGTTGGTGTGTCGCCAAAAAGTTCCGTGATGCAGTGCCTTATTACCCAAAGTTACAGGACCTCAAAGATGCTGAAGCCAAAAGCAGAACATTGAGACAAATGACCCAAGGGTGGTTCACTGAATGGATCGGCGATCTCGACTTACTGCATCCAGTGATCTTTCGCAGCACACTTTTTGGTAACTATAAATACTTGTTTGAATTTGTTTAGTTTAGTATCAAGTTTAAACAATTCAGAAACCATATTTTTTAGAGTTATTCAGTTTTAGAACTTATTTTTTTTAGACAGTTTTCCCTATCTTTAGAGATTTTGAAGATTCCCATTTCGAAGAAATTGGAACTGGGTATTGAAGATTCTTCATCATAGATGGTTGTAAAGACCATATTTAGCGTACCCAATTGATGGAAACACTTTTTGGTATCGATTTCTATCTTCTTACTATGTCTAGATAAAATGCCAATTCTTGGGGTGTGATTATGTGATTATAGGTTAAATTAACTACTGGGTATTGCTAATTAATTGTGTATTCTCTATTTAATAGTGATTTCGTTTAGTAATTATAGTTGAATATAGTAGGTTGTAATTGATACAGCAATCTTAGCTTTGAGTTTTTGACCTGCTCGAGAGAAAGGTAACCAAACCAAAATTATTGAATTTATTGTCTGTGGGTATTGGGTTGACGTGGGTTCAGCTTGAGAGAGGGAATCCTAAACCCTTTTCCACACATTCAGCTCAAGAGAGTAAATACATTAAAGCGAGGGTTGAGTTTCATTGCGGCTTATTGGTGTTCAAGAGAAACCAATTCGATTCAGGGTAAATTATTCGAGAGAAAGTTTACCCCCACTAAAGTCTAGCTTATTCACTAATTTGTAGCAGTTTACTATTAATTGCAATTACCCTGTTCTAAGTTAACTATAATCCCCCCTTTCGATAATTGACACTTGTGTCACCCCTGTTTTGATATGTTTTTACTTGTGAATGTCTTTAACTATACTTGACCTGACCATAATTTTACTTTCCTCTTTATTTTCGATTGCGAACCGCTCCCTTGGGACTCAACTTCAACTCACTAGTTGGGTTATATTACTATTGAACGATCGTGGATACTTAGTATTGGATGAAGCGTCTGGATATGTCAATCAAAATGGCGCCGCTACCGGGGAGTGGTGTTACTTGAGACTTTTAAGTTAAGTTGAATTTTGTTGTTGTTAGTTATAGTGATACTTACTTTATTTTTAGTTTTGTTATGCTTGGTTGTGCTTTGAAACAAGATAGAGGAACATGTCTTGCAGTGATTGCGAAGATTTTCCTCCGATTGAAATAATGATGTTCAGGGATAACATTCTAACCTTCAGACCATTGGAAGGTGAACAAATTCATGAGGCGTGGCTGAGGTTTGGAGCACTTTTGATTGAAGGCCCAACTCATGAAACTCCCGATGTAGTCCTTCTGGAATGCTTTTACAGAGGTCTTAGTCCAAGGAACAGAGTATTGGCTGATCAACTCATCCGAAGTGGTCTTGTAAAACAGCCTTATGTGATAGAAACTCAACTGCTTGATCGCATGACGGAGACCAACCAAGAAGTAGAGAGGGACTTCAGCTTGGCTGCACTGCCGACTCAGCTGGACAAAGTAACCAAAAAGGTTATGGAACTCGACGTCTAGTGCAAAAAAAAGGATCGATACATCCTTCCTTATGAGTTGAAAAGGTCTAAGGACAATGAGGATAGACGTGTTGAGAATATAGTTTTAATCATTCTCCAATAGGTCAACGAGCATGATAGAGTGATAGAAGAGATGAAGGAGAATATCAAAGTTCTAAATCAGATGATTAGCTATCATTCCAGATCTATCCAGCAACTTGAGAACCCTGTGAATCATGTGTTGCCTCATCACTTCCCGAGACAGCATAAAAAGGGTTGCCTAGTGACACCATAGCCGACCCCAAAAATAAGGTTTAGGTGTTGACTTGCGTCATGCCACGACGTTAAATAAGGCTCTTCTTAGAAGGCAACCCAACGCTTTATTGCTTAAATTTAATTTTAGAAATAATGGTGTGTTGAATGTGCAGGGCAAACTGTGGAAAGTGTTTGAAAAGTGCAGATTGGTAAGCTAAAGGTCCAGTCAGCGGATCGCCGAAGAGGTCGGCGACCCCAATCTAGATAGTCGTAGGACTCAAGATAATTTCAAAGAGAAGTCCATAAAACTCGGCTAGCCCAGCATATTATTGGCGAGTTGCTGACTTGCTTGGCGACTTCAATCCAGTCTATCGTTCAGACCCCCAGTTCAACTGGAGGTCCTATAAAAATCGGCAAGGTAAGAGATCACTCGGCGTCACACCAAGTGATTCGGCAAATACGACTAATGTCGCCTAATGGTCAAGAACTGGACGGTTTCATAAGGGCCAAAGGTTTAAATTTTCTAACTCTTCACTTTCCCTCACTTTCGAAATTCACATTCTCACAACAACTTAGTATTTTCGATATTTTCGCATTCTATAAGTATTTTAGTTGATTGATTTGTGCTCGAAATTGGATTACATTGTCGCCTAGCATTTTAATTTGATCTTAATTAGCATTAAAGGTTGGTTCTCTGAACCCCGACTTTATTTTTGGCATTTTGTACTTATTTGCAAATGATCTTATT
Source organism: Solanum commersonii (assembly GCA_029007595.1). Taxonomy (NCBI): domain Eukaryota; kingdom Viridiplantae; phylum Streptophyta; class Magnoliopsida; order Solanales; family Solanaceae; genus Solanum; species Solanum commersonii. The sequence goes on from JAJTWQ010000125.1 coordinate 744,442, forward strand.
GTGTTGTCATGTGCTGGGCCTCTCTGATAGGATTAAAATTCCTAAATGCCTGTTTTGACTTGATAGTCTTGCCCGTATTGTTGTGAATGATGAAATCTCATACTTTTGTGCCTTAAAATGAACTTAATTTTATGGGGTTATGTTTGCATGTCGTTGGGGTTAGTTGGGAGAAGTCTGAGTAACCCGTATTTGTGCCGAACCACGTAATTTGCCCAATGATAGAAAGGGTGACGCCATTCTTAAGGGCAAAAGTCGTCAATTGGCCAAATTTGGAAAAACCAAGAGAAGTCTAAGTATCCTGGGGTAATGGGTTTTATGGGTCTTACCTTAATTTGAGTTGTGTATGGTTTGATTTTGTTTACGATAAATGCGGGGGTGAATTCGACAAGGCAGTTGAAAATAGGCACGTTGGGTCATTTGGCAAGCTAAGTCGAGCTCACTGAACCACTCGGCGGATCGCCGATATTCCCCCATCTCTCCTTTAATTTCATGCTTAATGTGTTGTTGGGTATTGTAAGTTTTGGCGAGAAGCCAGATGTCACCAATGGAAATTGGCGACTCGTCGAACGTCTCTTATATCGCTCTTTGTCTGCACCCATGAACTCTTGTTGCATTATAACTTTTGGTGAGATATCCCTTGCTCACCGAATGATATTGACAATTCACCAAAAGGCCTTTCCCGTCGCTGACTTGTCACCACTTTAGAGCCACTCCTCTTGGTAAGCCCGATCTAGCTCGCCAAAGTGATTCAGCGACTTGCCAACTCATCGACCGAATCAGCGAGTTTTTCCGCAACTGTTTTATTGAATGAATTCAATTAAGTTATTTTTAAATTTTTCTTAATGTGTTGCAGGTATGGTGAGAACAAACATAGACTTGCCACCCCAGAAAAGAGTACGGGGTATAACTATAAATGAAGGGGGATCAAACACTCCAAAGAAGGGCAGAAAAGAGCCTCCTCCGGGTGACAAACGCAAGGGAAAAAGGCCCATATCCGATAGGATGACAACTGGGTCTCAGGCTGCTTTATCTAAGCCTGAGGACGACCAGCCTCTACAGTCTCGGCTGCTTTGTCTCGACATCCATCTGGAATATAGAGGCATCATAGATAATTAGCTTTGAGTATGTTATCAGTATTCTGTTGTTAAATAGTATTTCAACTATTATTGTTTTCAAATTATTTTGAAGTATTTGAGTACTTTGAAATTAAAAGGTTAAAAAATTGTAAAGCTTAAATTTTCTTGAGTTAATCTTCTGCTAAGTAGTCAGTCACAACAAGGATTCGATCGAGGATTAGCAATGGTCCTAGAATGAAGATCACGTCCAGGGTGTAGGCTTGCGGCGTTACATCAATAGGATATGAAAATAAGATAACCTCCTCTCTTTTCCTCTGATTTCGTTCCAGTCCAAGGCATTCAATCGTCCTAAAGTACTCATTCAATTCAGTCACTCTTTTATTGTTTCAAGTTCACAAGTTTCTATGTGTATTTTACATTACATTCTATTATTAAACCTTTCCCTACCCCTTCCATACATAGTGCAGCAATCACTCGACGACGAATGACTCTAAGGAATTGATATTCCAACACCCAAAAAATTTATAATAAGGCATGAACCATTCTCATTTGCGTATAAGGTTTTATCAGGTAATTCTTAAATTGTTCACCGGTGTTAAGTTCAATACCTTAATGTATGAATGGATTTTGATATGAATTAAGGTCACTAGGATCCCCTATCATAAATTTCAGTTAAAAAATTGCTTACTAATTAAGTTTTGATATAATATTCTACTTAGGTAAACTTGGAACAATCATATCTGTTCTGACAGAATGAATTAGGTGGCTCACCACATATAAAATTAAAGTACTATGACGCCTCTTTTCAATGCCACCACGTTAGCCTCATTTCAAGTTCAGAGTAAAAAATTATGACTGTTTTACCATAGACTACCGAAGTAAAATTTTCTGAGTTAGTGACGTACGAAAAACGTCTATGGGTTGTAGAAGTTTCTATGACCTGTACAATTACTCGTGGAAAAAGTAGTGGGAGTCCAAAAAAATTATTTAATTCATATGCACCTATCAACAGGTCCTAGACACTTCTATGGGTCATAGTCTGGTTCCATTACTTTCAGAGCCTTAAAATTTCAATGTAAATTCCACTGATGGGATCTATGGTCTTTAGTTCAAACCGCAAACCGTAGATGGCCCCGTGGAAGGTTTTCCATAGATTTTTAATAGGGTATTTAAGTATTTTATCACCTCTTCTAAGCCTAAACCCCAACGTTTCTACACCTAACAATGGTTCAAATCCATATTAATCTACCCTATTTGATGCAATTTAGATTGGCTCAAGGCCATTCACTCCAAGCAAAGTTTGGGATTCAAAGGATGAAAGTATTATTCACAAAGATGGACGTTCTTGAGTTTGAGTTGATGACAACAAGGGGGTTCCATGCCTTGAATAACAATATACACGCTTGGAAGGAGCTCCCAATTGAGCAATACCATGTTTGGATGATACCTTGGTGTGTGGGAGGTCTAACGAAGCAAGGAAGAGCGAGTGAAGAAGCTACCTCATTCATCAAGTTGAGAGCACTTCGATGACTCACATAATGGTTTATGCGAGGGATCCAAGCTCACCTAAAGATCCAGGGAACTATAGAGAAGCTGCCAAATTCGGTGAGCACGACATCAATCGGTGACTCGCAGAGTTCCTTAGGCTAGAACGACCCAGATCGCTGAACTTTATAGAATTCTTCCAAGGAAGGGTCACGTTGCCGATCTAGTTGGTGACTCATCGAGTTCATTAGGCGAGCCTGACCCAGCTCGCCCTTTATCCTTGTTAGGTAACTTTTGGGCCTCTTATTATCTAATAGCCTAAATCTATACATACCTATATTTGATATTCTTTTTAGGTAGACTATTTTAAAAATGAATGATTGATGAATTGGATATCCTTTGAGAAACTTGAGAGCTTGGTGAAGCTTCTAATAACCGTTGTTTAGAAATGGGAGTTTCTTGGAGATTAAATTTCCTTGAGGTCTTCATGAGAGACTCGGTGCTTGATTAGGATTAATCAATTGATGTCTTTAGGTTTAATATACCTTTAGATTGCTTTTGGTTTCCTTTTCTTGTGTCAATCTTTTTATCTTGATTAGGTGTTTTTTTATGGATTGTAATTGGAGGATTTAGGAATTAATACATCCTTTAGTTGCCAATTGTTCCTTTTCTTGTATCTCTTTTTCTATATTTCTTTGTTGTCATTGATTTCCACATTTTTGTTCATACTTTATGGCGAGAATTTAATCATTTGGTTTCAGAGCTGAGCTTAGATTCATTCTTACGATTCTAGTCTTGGGTTTGTTATAAAAAAAAGTCCAAAAAATGTTTTTCCAGAAATCCCCAAAAAATCTTGTTTATTTGAGTCTAGTTTGAAGTTTCTAAGCTTAAATTAGTGTTTCCTAAACTTAGTTGAGTCTAAATATGAGATTTGGTGAAGTTTGGAGTAGGATTGAAGAATCCACCATTGTTGATTGAAGAAGTTTGAAGAACTTCAAGTGGGTTTTAAGATCTAGGTGAAATTGGAGAATCTTGGGTATTGGGGTTTGATTGATATATCCTTAGGAGTTCATATCTTAAATTTGGGTGAAAATGGAGTAGAAATCCATTGGGTTTGAAAATTGGGTGTTCTTCATGATGTTCTTCATGACTTGAAGAGAGAAGGAAATGGGTTTTGAAATCTGAATGTTTTGGCAAGGAATTGATAGATAAAAAGCAATGGGTGTATTTCATACATCAAGGGGAGCTGGTATTCCAATTTTCATGAAATTCTGGAGCTAAAATTATTCAAGGCTTTATTTTGGGTCTTCACCATTATTCATAGTGTTCTTGGGGACCTTCAAATATTCAAGGAGTAGAATCATAAAAAGGAGGTGTTTGATCCAAAAGGAAGAGGAAAGGAAAGAGTACTTGTGTTGGTTCACCAAAATGGGAAAATACTAGATCAAGGAGTACATGTGGACCACAAGGAGTGAAAAATTGGAGGCTGCAGGTGTGCTGGAAGGTCCATTGTGTGAGCTAAGTCATACTTAGAAAGCAGATTTGGTGACTCGCCAAATGAACTTGCGATTCTGGAAAATTCGGTAAGCTGAGGGTACTTCGGCGATTCGCCAAGCTGATTTGGAGAGCTACAGGGAGTAAGTTGGTGATGTGAATTTCAATTTTGGGAAAACAAAAGTTTATGTTTGGACACCCGAGCTTCATTTTATGAGCAATCTCATGTTTTAACTTCCTAGTCTCATTTTCCTTGATTCCTACTCACTTCTTTGATTCAAAAAGTAATTTCAAACAAGTAAATGTCTTTACCTAGTTTTTTTATTAGTCTTGTGTTCGTCTTCTTTCTTATGCTTTCTTTGTGTGGTTTTTTTAGTTTTTACTTTGTAGTTAACTTTTTTATTCAAGTCTTTTTTCTTTAATCTAGTCGTTTGTCCTTCTTGAAACAAGTATCTATTCCGACCAAGAGTTTACTTGAACCCTTGTGTACCACCGGATTGAAACAAGGTTCAATATTAGCCAAGCCAATTTGTGAGTTATTCAAAGAAGAGAAAATGTGAGTGTTGGTGGGGAGCTTTTACTATTAACCTTGTTTTCTTATTTTATAGGTACAAAGAAGTTATAAGGAAGCATGTCATCAATAGCCCCGGAGCCATATGACTATGATATGGGAGACTGTGATTCTAATGAGAGGGGCTATGGATGTGAGGATGATGGTAATTATGGAGGCTGTGGTGATAGCCATAATCAATAGCTGAATGGGAATGACAGCTACTATTTCAGAGGAGAATATTAGGAAGATGGTGATCATAGCTCCTATAGTGAAGATAGAGAGAACGATGAACCTTGTGATGTCTCCTATGATGATGATGGAGCATGTGAGAGATCTTACTACCACTTCGAGAGTGAAGATGGTTCCTATGATGGTGACGGAACATATTACGCATCCGACTCCAAGGATGAAGGTGAGGCGAGGTATAATACTCTCTAATATAAGAATTATGAGGAGTATGCCCCTAAGGCTTGTGGAGATTCATATTCTCTAGCTTGTGGTAATCCTTGCCCTAGTCAAAGAGGTTTGTATGGTTACACTAGTTCAAGTCAAAGTCATTCGATGGGAATAAGAAAGTGTGTATATGTCTAAGGATACTACATCCTACACTTCTTATCTTAATGCACACTTGTCGGGATATAGGAACCAAGGCAGATATGGGTATGTGTTAGGTGTCTTGGTACAAAAAGAGTTAGTCTTCCTATTTTTCGAAAGAAAGTGTGATCGTGAGGCGTATCGTGATTGGGAGTGGCAATGTGAGCAGAATTTCCTAAACCATGATTTTGAAGATATTAAGTAATCCATATATGCCCTTGAACACTTTAAAGGTCTTGCATTGAGTTGGTGGAAACATGTGGGATGGCTTCGAAAACTCAATGGAAATGTTAACCCTTTGACATGGAAAGAATTGAAAGGGTTTATGAGTTTCAAGTATGTGCCCAAGGGGTACACAAAGCTTTATAATGTTGACCTGAGAAGGCAAGTTCTTAGGATAAAGGTTGACATTTGTGGAGCTTTGAGGTTTTATCTTGTCCTCGATGATTGTTGCAATCTAAACTTTATCACTACATCTACGGAAGCCTACTTGAGACTACCACGAATATCAAGGCGTTATCCATACACCATGGAGGTATGTAAGGTTACCGAGGTTGTAAAGGTCTCTTTCACAATACTATGAGGAGGTTTGGTGTGATGTAATACCAATGGACTTTTGTCACTTATTATTGAGACCTAATTGGTTTGACAAACATAGGGTTCCAAACAAGAAAAAATGGTCCAAGTATGTTGTGGATCAATGGGGAACACATTTACTTCCTCCTCCTAAGGTGCAAAATGAGAAACAAAAGATTGAGAGGAGTAAGGAAGAGAAAGGTGTCAACCTTAGAGTGGAAAAAGAAGAGGTTGAGAGGAGTGAGTGAGAGGGTTGCCACAATCTCAATCTAACCTTTATGTTTATCCTTCAATTTTTAAAGGTTCTTATGTAGGTACAAGCATTATGATTGGAGGAACACGAGTTCCCAACAAAGTGCCTACCATTGAAAGTGTGATTGATGCACTTTTGGGGTGTCTGAACATTCCTAAGGAAGTGTCATTCCAAGGTAAAAAAGATCTTTCTTGCGAGCGTCAATGCACAATAGCTAAACTTAACACTATTACAATTGTTAATAAAAAAAGTGTAATAGCATGTCTTTATGTGAGCCTAATGTTTCTTTACCATATGTAGATAATGTACATGTTAAGAGTGTGGATACACCAGTTGATCCTATTGATGACCAAATTGATTATTCTAGTAAGATCGGTTTTTGTCCACCTAGTGTTCACACCCCAAAATTGAGGGATAGTTCATAATCATGTGATAATTTTGCTGATCGACTTGTATCTGAGTGTATTTCACTAAATGAGAAATCTTGTGATGTCATTGAGAAACATCAATTTGGTGAAATTGATGATGATGTTGATAATTTGAATAGGATCCTTCAGACTATCTTTTGTTGAAGATCCTATTACTAGTTTTGCTCATAGAGATCATGTGCTCAACAATGTTTCGAAAAATGACATGTGTCTTTTTGAGGGTGAACTGGCATGTTTTAATTCTCCCATGATGGTTGATCATTCCCTCTTTAAGTACAATATCTTGTTTGAAGATGATGAAATCACTCCTAGTGAAATGCCTAGTTGTGTGAATCACGAGAGTAGTGTAATTCTTGATAACTATGTTTTTTATAGTAACCCACTATGGTGTGAAGATTGCCCTCCCAATGATGGAAATCAGTTTTTACAAGATGAGAGTACTCTTGTGGGGAAGGATTATGATAAAAGGAATGTGATATTTGTTTTCCCATTAACTCTTCTTCTTGGTGTGTTACAATTCTTAATGGTATGACCAATGATTTTGAGCCTATTAGTAGTCATACGTACAAAAACATCTTAGATGAAGCTGATTTACGAGACACATTTCTCTATTACCTATTTACATATGATGTTGCTCACCCTTTTGAGTGGAGTATGTTTGTAAAAGATAACAGTGTCAATCGGACAAAAAGGGGTGTACTTGATACATGTTTATGAATTTCCTTTCCATTTGACCCTGTTAATGATTTGAATTGTGGCACTTGTGTAGTTATGCTTGGTCGAGATGACATTCATAATTTGGATGAATCTATTGACACATTTCCCTATGATGGAAAGTCCTTTTTGAGGGTTTACGATTCACTTGAGGGGCCTACGTTGTTTATGCGGAAGGGTAGATTCCTAAACCCCTTTCTTTACTATTGCTTTAAGTGTGATCTTGTTAATTGTGCATCTTATGGGGGTAGGAGTTTTTTGTCAAAAGAAGGTGAAGTTTATCTTAAATTCACCATGATGTCTTTGTGTGTTCCTTTTTGTGATATAATGAGTACTAGGATCCTTGAACCTAATTGTGATCTTTCACATAGGAACACCAGTGTGCATGCCACCTTTCTCTATTATCTATTTGCATATGAGGATACTCATGCTAGTGTGTGTAGCATATTTTATGTTAATCGTAGTATCAATAGGGAAAATGGGAGTCTCATTGACTAGATGCTATATAATCCCATCCCATTTGACCCCAATGTCGGTCTAAATTGTGTTGAGTATGGTAGTAACATTTTATTTCCTTTATATGATTCTTACTTGGTGTTATTAATTGATCATATGTTCTTGAATGAGGTATGTTTGCCAATTTATGTGGGGAATACTTTTTTACTTTACCCCACTCATGAATTTGGAACAATTACCTTCTTGAAGTTAGCTAGTGCATTGGATGGAGTCTTAATTTGGGTTAACATTGTTTATGACTTTGCACTTAGGTATGATGGTGTTCATGTGCTACCTGACTTAAAAGGGGAATTATGCTTGTTGAAATGTTGATCCAATGAGGATTTATATGTGTAGTTGCCTAAGTGTAATGGTTCCTTCACTCTACCCCTTTGTCAAGGTCTCTTAAGTAGCCAAGTATCTCTTGTTTTGATGGGTTACAAATCCTTTGTTAATCATTTTGATGCTTAGTTATATGTTAAATTTGTGCATTCTTGGCATGGTGATAGAATAGTTATTGCTAACGCTAATCCTCATGCCATGAGAATCTTGTATTATTTGTTTTTCCTATGGTTTTGCAATGTTTGGATTTGAGGACGAATCCTTTTCAAGAAGGGGAGAATGATGCAATTCAGATTGGCCATTCACTCCAAGCCAAGTTTGGGAACTTCAAAGGATGGAAGGGTTGCTCGTAAAGATGGAGGTTCTTTAGTTTGTGTTGATGACAAAGAGGGGGTTCCATGTATAGAATACTAATATACACGCTTGGAAGGAGCTCCTAATTGAGCAATACCACGTTTGGATGATAGCTTGGAGTGTGGGAGGTCTAATGAAGCAAGGAAGAGTGAGTGAATAGGCTGCCTCATTCAGCAAGAAGGAGACGACTTTGACGAATCACCTAATGCCTTAGGCAAGGGCTCCAAGCTCGCCTAAAAGTTCCAGGGAGTTGCAGGGAAGCTTCCAAATTTGGTAAGCTGGAGGTCAATCGGTGACTCGCCGAGTTCATTAGGCGACTACGGCCCAGATCGCCAAACATTACAAAATGCTTCCAAGGAAGGGTCACATCACCGACCTAGTTGGCGATTTACCAAGTTCATTAGGCGAACCCAACCCAACTCGCCCGTTATCCTTTTTGCACCACTTTTGGGACTCTTATGATGTAATAGCCTAAAACTATAAATAGCTAGTTTGGGTATTCTTTTTCAGTATACTATTTTGAAAATGAATGATTGATGAATTGGATCTCCTTTGAGAGGCTTGAGAGCTTGGTGAAGCTTTTATTGAACTTTGTTTAGAAACGGGGGTTGCTTGGATATTCTATTTCCTTGAGGTCTTCGTAAGAGATTCGGTGCTTGATTCGTATTAATCGATTAAGGTCTTTAGGTTTAATATACCTTTAGGTTGCTCTTCATTTTCTTTTCTTGTGTCAATCTAGTTATTTTGATTAGGTGCTTGTTTAGGGATTGTAATTGCAGGTTTTAGGATTTAATACATCCTTTAGTTGTCAATTGTTGCTTCTCTTGTATCTCTTCTTTTATATTTCTTTCTTGTCTTTGATTTCCACATTTTATTCATAATTCGTGGCAAGAATTTCATCACTATTATTCTCATTAATGCTTCTAAGTCTTAGATCAAGGATCCACGAGGAGAAAGGTAAGATTTTCAAGCGTTCTTCAAATTTTGTCAAGAACTTTATTCTTCCATGTATTTAAGGCTAATCATAGTAATGGACTTAGTTCGTCCTCAACCCCTAAATCTAATTTTAGTTAGTAAAAGTTCATTTAAATATCCTAACCAAAGTTTCAATGAAATTCTAGATACGAAATTGTGTTCTTATTCTATATTCAAATTTCTCGATTATGAATTATGATATTTTATGCATTGAGATTCCTGTATTTTCACATGAACCCTATTTATTGAGAAATTTATCTGAAAGTCATATTTTAAAGGTTCCTATATTTTTTTTGCCTATACATTGCCTTCGAACTTTGAAAGTAAGTCCATGAGCATACCTTCAAAATGCATAATTTTGGAAAAGGTTTTGTGAAGGACTGAAGTGGTTTCTTCTGCATTATTTTTTAATTGAGGATAAAAGAACATAAATGATTCTATTTTTAAAAGAAAATCATTTTAGTAAAGTAAAGTGAAGTAAAGGTAAGTTCTCTAAAATAGGGCTACTGAATAATAGTGATATTGATTATTTTGGGAGTAGTATTGAGCACTGAATTGGGTAAGAGTCAATTTTTTACTAAAGGCCCCATAAAATACGTAGTCCACATGTGTTGTTTCATTTCTCAAGTTTATTTACTGAAGTCCATATAAATCTTCGTTTTCTCTTTTTCTCTGGCTATAAGATTGTTACAAAATTATAAGAATAAAATACAGAAAGGACAATGAACTTGAAAATGACAATAATAATCATACATACATACATATATATATATATAAAAGAGAACCCTAAGCCCGCCTATGTGGCACCACCACAAACCAGGATTCCTTTTTAATTTATTTTATTCCCAACACTAGCCTTCCCCTTCAGTGAAAAGTTGTGACTTTTATGAAAAACTGTGACTTTTATGAAGAGTTGCCAATTTTATGAAAAGTTGTGTCTTTTATGAAAGGTTGTGACCTTTCCGAAGGGTTGTAACTTTTCCAAAGAATTGTAACATTTCCAAAAAGTTGTGACTTTCAGGAAGAGTTGTCACTTTTATGAAGAGTTGTAACTTTTATAAAAGATTGTGACCTTTCCGAAGGGTTTTAACTTTTTCAAAGTGTTGTAACCTTTCCGATAAAACACAATAATCATTTGTTCACACTACCCTTTGTTGTCTATAAATAGAGGACTTTCCTCTCATTTTAAAACAACGAAAATTTTAAACTTCTTCTTCTTCTTCTTCTTAATTAAAATTTGTGTACTTTGCTCCTGTTGAATGGCTCACTGACACCATTGTTTTTTGTATCAATACACTAGTGAATAGAATCGTTCTATCTTGAGAGGATCTATTCCTTTAAGCATTGGGTACTAGAGGGGAAAAATTTCCTTAAAGGACACTGTGCATTCAATGGGCACGATTTTTTCCATTTTGTTTCATTCTATTTTTGAAGATCCTGGTATGTTTTTTACATTTACTAATTTATGCATATATTATTAATTGTTGTTTCTGAGTACATGCTTTAAATTTTGTTGGTTATATTTATGCAAAGTTATTGTTATAAGTATTTGTTACTACAGATTAAATAACAAACGTTGTTTGGGTAATCAAGCAAATTTTCTCTACTAAAATTGTAGAAGGTAAAATTAAAAATGCCCTTACAAATCTATAATTTCTTCATCAACAACGTCATTCCTTCACATACAAGGATGCGATTTTGTGTTCTTTGAAAAATCCTCTGAGAGTTAATAGCTTTGCATGCCCATATCTTTTGGTTTTTATGTTGTTGTTATCTATTTTTATTAAATTTTATCAGTGGATATTATGAGTACTTTAAGGATTGAAAGTTGATTGAAGTGTTAGTCAATTTTTTGTGGTATGTTATTCCGAAACATAAGAACTTTTCTGGTTAAAATAATTTATTATCATCATTGGATATCTCATAGTTTACTCCCTTTAATGTATGTTTTTTCTCTCTGTTTTGTTGTTTCCTTAAAATTATATTGATTATTTTTCATTTCATTTGGTATGTATATTACCTCACTTAGACAAAAATTTTAGCCCTTTTAATGTTTTTCTTTTTTTTTCCTTCTCATTCGGCTCTTCTAAATATTTTTGGTGTAAGTTATGACTATTTTCGGTAAACTTCATTTGAATAATATGAAACAAAACTTATTCTAAATAAAAGTAATATCTTAAACTACAAAAGATATGTCTATAAACATAGATTGTTGTCCTTCATGTCCCAAGTCATTGTTGAGCATTTGAGTTATCTAGGTTAGACTCATTTTTTATTTTTTATTGTTCGAGAATATCTCTTTAAAATGAGTCTACAAACTAAAATTTTTATCTACTTGTACTTTCGTAATGCAACAATTATACATACATATTTCTGAACAGGTCGTAAAGTTGCATTGATGAAGCATATAGAAGGGCCTTCAGAGTAGCAGTTTATTGAAGAATGAATTTCTAAAAGGGTCAACAATATTATTTTGTTGTTGTTTAAAATTTATTTTTCTCCTTCTATAAATTTTGTTAGATTAACAAAGTAACAATAACGAAAAGTCGTGAACGTTTGACCTCAAACAAGTAGATTCTCTCTAAAAAATAATATTTATGTTGTTGTGGTGTACACTTTTTAACAGTCTTAACTTATTTATAACTAATATTGATTATCGAAAACTTTCACATAATTTTTTTTTCACAGGGAGTTATTCTAACCATAAAGTTATCAGATTCTATATCTTCCATCTTCAAAAAAATAGAAAAAGTGATGTTTAATTGCTATATTCGAACATCACTCAATTTTAACAAGACAATTATATCATCAAACATATATTATGATAAAATATGTAAAAGATAAAAATGATTAGATATCAAGATATTTTTAATCATTAATTATATATTTACAATTCTTGAGATATGTGATAATGTCAAATCATTTATTTCTATTGAAATGTTCTAAAAAGCTACTAAAATTTACTTTTTTTTTTCTTATATAAGTCGATTATTGAAAAGGTTGTTCAAAAGCTTAGAAAGATTATTTATGCCCGCACGAAGTGCAGGTAAATTACCTAGTACCATTTTATAGAGAAACTTTATGTTTCATTGTGACTTCCTCAACTTTTTCTTACCAATATTTGAAACGATGTCATGTTCAAATAAGTAGTGAACGTCTCGCCGATTTTTAATGTAAACCTCCTTGCAAGATTCAGTACATGTTCCAACAACATAATATTTGATCAACTTGTTAACTCAAATATGTGGTTTACGTCTTGGTGTCATCACCTACAAATTAAACTCGTTTAACGAACATGCATACATAGAGTTAATCTCATTAATTATTCTAATATAATTTTGTTCAGCTAACCGACAATGTTTCTTTACTTTGGTTTAATATCCACTTTGTTTCACGAACATCCCCATATACAAAAAAATTGTAAACCTCAATCAAAGATCGAAACTTTTTGTTTCTCTGCAGACGATGGTAGACCTGTTTGAAGTATCAATATTTTATATTCTAAAGAATCATGGTTTGGCCAGCACAATACGACGGAATCTATTTCTTCTCAATATATGTACCTATTTGTGTGGTTTATGTTGTTTTCGTTTTTCCCATTTCAACTTCTTTTATTTCTGGAAAAAATGACTAACTTCTACTTCTACCTATATTGCTAGGCTAGACCTTATGTATAAATTTTAATCAAATTTTGTAGCCAAATCAATGATGATTGTGGTTATGTATCTTTAAAGATTCACTAAAAAATTGGATGTGAGATGAAAACTTACATCCTAAATCATAATTTCCTTTCTAAAAAAATATTATTTTTTGGGAAAATAAATTTTGAAAGATTCTCTTTCAAAGGAAATTGTTCAAAGTAATCGCAACCTCTTTCCATTTGGTCAAACCTAAGATGATTGACCTCCTCCGGAAAAAATCATGAAAAACATAGATCCATCTAACTTGTACTTGTAATTAATTTCCAAAGTAAAAAACTTATATGTTCTTTATTACACTAGTACGTGAAATGACTCTATGCAAATATAATTAACATAATTATAAATTTAGTAAAAAAAAAGTATATACATTTTTTAGAGGGATTAAATAAGAGAAGGTCACTTGACATAGTTTGGTCATATCATAGGTTGTTTTATATATTGATGAGTCAATGCATTATTTTTTGAAACTTTGGTAAGGGGAAGTGATAAATTTCATATGGAAGAAAGTTTTTTCAAAAGACTTATCATTTCTTAGAATGAATTTCACAAATTTCATACATTCACCGATATCGCATTACTCCATCTATTACCATTATTATTGCCCACTATTATAAAATAGCGCCATCAACAACTGACAACTACTATCATCAACCATCATCAATATCAATCACTAAAATCAATCAACACTAACAGTAGCTACTACTTACATTTATTATTGACATCAATCATCAAATCATAGAACTATCAACCACCACCGAACTACTTTCATTAACTTTTAATACAACCATTACAAATGTGTCTAGTATAAACACACCATTATTAGTTAACATACAATCCTCAATTGACAATCATAACCACCACCAATATCCATCACACACCATATTTTTTTTTTTGAAATATTTTATTGATTTAGTATGCTTTCATTAAATTTTAGGTGAAATGGCTTAAATGACAACTATATTATGATTAGATTTGTTGTAACACTCTCATACTGTACGGAAGATCCTATGACTCGCTTGGATATTTCATGTTAAAATATTTTTTTACATTTATCGGGTGGGTTGAATAGAAAAATCAAACTTTTCTTATTTTGTTTGTACAAACACACTGATCAACATGAAAAACAAAGGTTTTCGATCATTATCATTATCATTCACAATTGTTTCATCTTAGAAAAAATCAATTGAATCTTTTGAAATTGATTCTCTGAACCGTATATTCATCCATAGTCGAGTTTTGGCTAATAAAAGTTAAAAAGTGTTCTTTTAGCCATTTTTTCTAAGTCTTATATTTATTAATTTATTTAACAGAGATATTTTTTTTATAATCAGATGTACAATAATAAGCAGTCATATTATTTACTATTTACATCTTAATACATCATCTTAATATTGAAAAGTATATTCAAAGATTCATGTACATGTTATTATTCAAATATGCATTCAAATTTTGACCTAGAGAATTTCTCTTTATTTCAGAACACAATTAACATTAAAAAGTTGTTCAAGAACCCATCAAAATATTTTTTTACATCAGTTAAAAGAAAATAAATTAAACAAATTGTAAGTGGAGAAACTTTTCAAAATCTTACCTCCAAAACATCAACTTTTAGTTCATCAAGTGCGGTAAAAGATATTGGAACTTTCATTAATAATGCATCCTCATCATCGTCAATTTTGTGTTGCTTCTAGTAGAAAATATGAAAAAAAAATTGTAACATCTTATGTAAAACGAAAATTAATGTGCAAGAATACCCAAAAAAAAAATGAGTGTCCATCAATCATAAGAATTATGTACAATATTATGATGGTTGTGGTCACATATCACGTAAGTTTCACTAAATTTATTTTAGAGGATGTACACAACCTTTAGGTCTATCACAAATTAAATTAAGTTTCACCATACCAATAATTTTTTTTATTTTGGTCAAACCTAATATGATCGATCTCCTTTTTTCTTACCTATATTTATTAGAACTTGCATTCTGAAATAGAAAAATGCATCTTATTCATTACATTAGTATGTGAAATGGTGTTATTTGGTTATTATTACTAAAAATTTCCTCCTTAGCCAAATATTATATATATATATATATATATATTTTAAAGAAGTATAAAATAAGAGAAGAGTGTTTGCGATAGACTATCTATGTCATAGGTTGTTTTATAGATGTATCGGTCCATTCGTTTAAAATTATGATAGGTGAAGGTGTTAAGTAGTACCTTTTTTCTAGGGACATGGTCAACTAGAAATTATTATGTTCGCGATTCTTCGTCCTGGATGGATCAAATGCTCTAGTTTTCCATTCTCATATGAGGCCGAAAAGTGGATTGGGAGCAGGTCGGCACGAAGTGATTCATCCTACTCAAACATGAGCCGATCGCTCGTGTGGGATGTTTTATAGATAAATAAATTTCAGGGAGCTAACCATATGAAATGATGTCGAAATAGAATGAAGCCAAACGGCTCCAAATATAGCACAATTATGGCTAGCGCTAGTCTAAGCCTAGACTAAGGTCAAACATGCTCAAACAATCAACAAAAACAACAATTGGGGTCAACCACATGGTAAGGGTAATCACATACCACAATCAACATATTCCTAATCTTGAAAATCCCAAAATACGCCTAAAACATGATGTCTAACAAACTAACATGATCAACTTGGTTTCAATCCCCAATTACCACAAATAAATATCATTTCAGATATTCAAACTCAATCTAAGGAATGGAAAGTGGTAGCCTACCTTTAGGCTAACCACAATTCGAGGCTCAGAATGGTGGAAACCAACACCATGTGACAATTCACACTTTAAAGAACAACAAACAAGCTAAGGTTGTCCCAAAATAGAGGAAAACACCATAAATAAAGACTCTCTGACACTTCCCAATAACACACCAAGGTGGTCCCGCACTTTTCAAACATAGTGGAGTTCAAATAACCAAAATCTAGGATATATTAGAGGAAAAATCGCCAAAGGAAAATTATAATTCCTTGTTGATCATGTCTGGTCTTTAAATAAACACTAGACCAAAATTCTACTTTGTGAATGCGGAGAGAGGGGCCTGAAAACGTGGAGAATCAACAGTTAACCCTTCTCAAATGCGACGAAGGCCTTATAAATGCTAAGGGTAAAGAAACAAGGCCATGTGAATGTGGTAGGGACCCATGAAAGCATATAGGAGGGAACTAACCCATCGCCAATGAATCATGGACCCTGGGAATATCGTGACCAGATTCATTGGTCTTCGCACAAGTGCATGCAAATTATTGATTGTATCAACTGATGGAAATCAACTGGTTTTAACAACTCAAAATCTTCAATGGGTTTCTCGTAATTTATTCAAAACCTTATGCACGCAAACGAGATATGCAAATCTGTAAAATTCAACATTCCAAACTCATTGGAGTAGTCAAAACTTCCACTGGCGTCACTCCCATTATCATCAACACCTTGTAAACCTCATCAATGAACTCTTGAGGATCTTCCTCAACCTCAGAACCATGAAACTCTGTAGGATTCATTCTAGTGAAGTCCCTCACTCTAGTTTCCGCTGTACCCACATTTGGGTTCATGGTAACCGCCACCTCCCTATTGGGTTGAGCCATCATGGCTTGAGCCAATACCTGAAAAGTAGCCCTAAACTGTGCATTAGTTGGTTGCTCGACCAAAGGGTCAATCAGAGTTTGAGGAGCTTCAGGAGGAGGTTGATGTTCCGCATTCTCCTTCATATTCCTTCTAACATAAGCTCTTTGAGTAGCCATATCCTATAGAGCATCATATAGGGATTAGGAGAGAGACTTTATAAAGTAAAACTCTATGGCTTGACTTACGAGTAATGAAGAAGAGGAGTTTCCTAAACATCTGGTAGCCTCTCATTCATAAATGAGGCGAGCTTCACACTCATGAAAAAGACTCTACTCGACGTGGCCTATTAGTAATCCTATGACCATTCTAAATCTTGTGCTTTGATTTCCAAGTTTGTCACGACCCAAGGGTATACACTAGATATAACATGGTGTATAAGACCCCGAGAGGCTCCATACAATCCACTTAGCATTCATAACATAAGAAATATAACATCAGAGATAAGGAAGTACATTTCAAGTTCTAAACATTTTATAAAATTAAAGCGGAAGACTAAACATTTGTCTCAATAGCCATTTAATACAATATAATGAAATATGGCCTATCCGATACATCTTGTCCAAAACTAGAAATAAGAAAGGAACTGAAAACAATGAAAAAATTTCCTCGAAGCATGAGGACTCACCCAAGCTCAAAAATCTCGCAATCAACCACTAGCCACAAAATTGAGGACCTTGACTGTCAGACCCTACATTTGGGGAAACTTAGGCAAGAGTATGCGTTAATACAAAATAATGTACCACGTATGATAGCAATGCATAAAACATTTAAATCATTCTAACATAGCGATTTCATGACATACAATTGACAAAACTAAAACATCATATAAAAGGGTTAGAAAGCATATGTCATAAAACATGGTCAATGCAAGCTAACATCTTTAAAACCTTTATATTCATGTGAGATACTTCTTAAAGCAACCTTAGTTCATTATTATTATTGTGGGAAGTAGCCTTAACAGGCATAGAAATCATGGACTTCAAGCTTAAGTAGATTCCACTAGCAAATGTCTATCCAGACAATCATCCTATGGGGGCACATATGTAAGGGATAAGGAGATTTCTTCTAAAAACCAGCATCTACTAACAGGAGAGCCTCCATCTCAATATCCTCTTGGTGCTAACCATAATTCCGGCAAAGTAGTTATTTTCGTAACTCGTTCTTATTATCTATGGAAGGGCACGTCATCTTGCCAGTCTAGCTAAGTTTCATTGGATATCTATTTATCTTTGATTCATTTAGGTGATAAAACCTTTCAATCTTAGAATCCTTATTATGTGAGAAAACCTTTCACAATCATACTTTCATGTGTATGAGAAATCCTTTGAACAACACAACAACAACATCATTATTGATACTTCACTCTCAAAGCATCCTTAAAAAAAAAACATATATTTCCTAAGAACGTGCATTGTTCCATAATTCAGCCTTCAAGGTTCAAAATCCACTTTCGATCATATTTATCTAGAAAACATGGGTTACACATGGGTTCATGGAAATTGATCATAATTTCATGTAACTCTATCAATTCATGCTTGATTTCATAATGCTCATAACTAGTAAAACATAGGGATTACATGGATTCATAGGGGAATCATCATAAAATCATAGTATTTCATCAAATCATGCATAAGATATCATAATTCAATAATCAAGAGAACCCATTGAATTGAAGAAAATCCTCACTCAGTTGGGGATTTCTAACTTTGAAAAAGGAAAATTTGGGAACTCCATGAATGGAAGGAATCCATGGATGAAAACTATCATACCTTACTATCAAAGACGAAAAGTAATTGAAAAATGAAGGCTTGATCTTGAACCATAGCTTGAATCGTCTTCTTCAACCTTCTAGAGAGAGAAATACCTTTGGTAGAGAAAAACTCAACTTCTATTGGTGAGTTTGAAGATATTGAAGTGAATAAATTAATTTGGGGTTAAAATCACTTAAATAGGGGTTTTAGGCATGGTAAAAACGACTTAGTATTAAGATGAAATAATTAAGAAAAAACACAACGACCTTTAGAATAAATTTTGGCCTTCAACATACTGGCCTTAATTGACCGACCGTGGTTTGAGCGACAGTCCGTCTTGCACATCCGTCATCTCCATCAAAGACCACTACAAGAAAGTGGAGATACAACGACATTTTCTAAATGTCGTATTATGATGTTTAAATGTCACAAATTTGTTTACCGACATTTATTTTACATTTGGACCAAATGTCGTAAATTTTTGTGTCGGGAATTTTTCCGACATTTAGGTAATTGTCGGGAAGATTTGTGACATTTATTTTGTGACATTTAGGTAAATGTTGAAAAGAATTTGCGTCATTTACTTTGCAACATATATGTAAATGTTGGTAAGATTATTACGACATTTATTTTTTGACATTTATGTGAATGTCGATCGTGACATTTATTTTTGACATTTAGGTGAATGTCAATATGAGATATATGACATTTATTTTCGACATTTAGGTAAATGTCAGTATGAGATATGTGACATTTATTTTTGACATTTAGGTAAATGTCAGTATGAGATATATATGACATTTATTTTCGATAATTAGGTAAATGTTGGTATGAGATATATGGCATTTATTTTTGACATTTACCTAAATGTCGATATGAAATATATGACATTTATTTTTGACATTTAAGTAAATGTCAATATGAGATATATGAAATTTATTTTTTCGACATTTATGAAATGTCACTTAAACTTTCTGACATTTAGATTAAATGTTGGTAAAACAAATTTCAAGACACTTACTTGTGACATTTATAAAATGTAACATTGAAATTTTTGACACTTTAGGTAATGTCAACAAATGCTAATATTGAATGTCATAAAAATTTGTGATATTATTTTATATTTATCTAAATGTCATATAAATATTCTAATGTCGCTACCAAGTTTCTTAAACTTCCCAGAAAAATCTATATACAGTTTTTCTCAAGACACAAATATATACAAACAATTCGTACATTCAAAACTATCTCCTTCATGATGAGCAAGAAATATTATATAAAGCAAATATTTTCTAATATTATAATCAAAGAACAAAATAGCAATATAATAATTTTTCTGTAAAAGTAAACAATGTCAAAACAAATTATCTTTTCTATCCCATGTAAAATTGAGATCTAACTAAATGTAATCATTTTAACATAAAACCAACTAATTAACTCCTAATTCAAATGGAATTAAAATCTCTAATAAATTTGCAATAAATCTTTATGAAATCATCAATCGAAAAGTCGAGCATGTTGAAGTCGATACTTGACCTCAATTTCCTTGAAAATTCTGCACAAGAAATGCACATAAGAAAATTTATAACTATATAATAATAGAAATTAGATCCTCATTAACTAGAACAAATTGGGATATCAAAAATGACTAATTGAATTTTTCTAAAAACAAAAATATTAAGGAATTGATTCAAACGCAGTAATTATATACATGATATTTTCCTCCTTTTGCAAGAAAAGAAAGATCTTGTAGTTTTTTCAAGCATACCCATTTCTTTTTATTTGTGCCAACTACTGTAGTTCCAATCTTCTTGATCATGTTAGCCTGAGAAAAAACATTAAATTGATTATTTTGATACTTTACGAAATACAAAACTTAACATTTCATTGAATACATAAGTGTGCCAATTAGGGAAATAAAAAAAGGAAGATATATGATTGCTTCAACAAAACAAATATCTGGTGTTGGGACAATGATACAAACATCTTGTAATGTAACTAACCGTGTGATTACATTAATATGAGTTTTTCCAACACAATGTTATCATTAGTTCTTGACCACAAAACCTAGCATAGCTATCTAGTCAACTAGTTCATTCCAACCAACTCTGTAGATACTGATTTGAACAAAGTAGGAAACACTAGTTTCCGTCAAAGCACACAATAAGCCACACAACAAACCATAACATCCCTATAATGAACTCAATGCAACTTAACACTATATACAGACGCTGTTTTCCTTTTCGAGGTAAAGAGAATTTCAAATTTTTACCCCCTTACTTCTTATAAATTGTTTTTCTGAACCAAAAGTAACTTTTCTTTTCTTTTTACTCCTTGCAGAAAGAACCAATTTAAAAGGATTTTCTTTTTCCCAACCTAACTGCATTGGTTGTATCTTGATAATTCTGGATGATTTCTCCTATTGATATTACCAAGTGGATAAACTATATCTTTTCTCAGATTTGGCAACCAGATCTTTGTAGATGAGAGGCACCTTCATAGATATGAGGTTCAACACTTTTTTTCTTTAAATTTGGAACTGTGCTGTAACTATTGCACATCTAGGTGGACTAGTTTAATAATTATATGTGAACCATGTAAAACAGCGAGCTAAAACAGAGTAAAATTGAACAATTAGCTTATCAAAATCAACATGATCAAATTCTAAAACTACAGCTCCAAATCCAGTCTACTAGTACATCCAAATCCAACAAGATCCAACATCTAGCTTTATTGAAATCACATAATAAACCATATAGCAAACCAAATCTTAGCAACATTAAAACTCCATTCTCTGACTTTTGACGCCTTCTCACTAATTTCTCAAACCAATACTAAAGGGAGAATTACTTTCTTACACAAGACACCTCTGATGAACAAGCTATGAATGTCATCTAACAAAATAGAGGTGGATGGCATTTGGGCCCTAAGAAAGTGTAGGGAACTTGTTCTACAGAGTTTCAGGTTTAGATATCAAAGTGACGAAAAAAATAAAGGACGTGTGATAATGAGAGATCATAAGGGTTTTATCACTAATCTGGCCTAGACAAGCTGAGAGGAGGAACTTGAACTCTATTATAAGCTTATGCTTTTTAAATAACAAGTTTCACCAAAAACTGTTATATGGACCTGTTGAAGTTACATGTTTGGGGATTGTGTTAAGTTGATTTACCTCTAAGTTGAGTATTTGTATGACTTTAACTACATGCTAAATTGACTTAATTTTTATTTGGCTTATTGAACCAAGAACTTGAAAATGTCTTTTCATACACAGAAGCTTGTCCCTTGGTTATTCTATCTTTGCAAACTACCATCTGCAATAGTGGCTAACATCAGACTTTTTCTTTTTGCCGACCTAGCAGCTCTGAGCAGACCTCTTCAAGTCGTCGACACTCTGATATATTCGATTCATTTCAGTCCCTGAAACTTAAATCCTCTCCCCAGCCAAAAGTTTCACAAGCTATGAGTAGCTTACAAGGATATTATGGTCTTAAACCGCCA
This sequence comes from Solanum commersonii, assembly GCA_029007595.1. Lineage (NCBI taxonomy): Eukaryota > Viridiplantae > Streptophyta > Magnoliopsida > Solanales > Solanaceae > Solanum > Solanum commersonii. Next base: position 766,384 of record JAJTWQ010000125.1, read on the forward strand.
GATCAAAAAGCTGCATCTGAAGGATTTGAAATGGTAGTGTATAGTAAGGGAGGATCACATTATTTAGAAGATGGCCCATTTTACAAATCCTCCCCTCTTTCAAATCCACCACTTAGTCTTCAGAGAAAATCTAAAAGTGTAGCTAATGGTTTAATGTCAGAGAATGGAGTTCCTGCAAATCATCTATCAACATAGGACACTAGAGACAATGGCTCGGATAGATGTTTAACATTAATCAATCAATCATGCAAAGGGTAACATCTGACCACTCTCCAATTGTGTTGCAGTGTGGTGATTGGGGAGCCTCCAATTCTTACTTCAAATTCGAGAATTGGTGGCTTCAAATCGTGGGGTTTAAAGAGAAGGTCAAGATCTAGTGGGACTCTTTTCCTAACGTTGGAAATCCTGATTTTGTTCTACTAACCAAGCTGAAGGCGATGAAGACCAAACTCAAGGACTGGAGTAAATCAGTCCAAGGTAATTTGAGAATTCAAAAGCAATTGGTATTGGCAAAATTGGCAGAACTGGAAGAAATCCAAGAACGTAGAACCTTGCAAGAGAAGAAAATTGTGTCCAGAATGACTCTTCTAAACGATTTTGAAGACATTGCCAGAAAGGAAGAGATAGCTTGGCAACAGAGGTCCAGGGCAACATGGCTAAAGGAAGGAGATAGAAATACCAACTTCTTCCATAAAACAACAAATGCTCATAGGAGAACCAACACTATTGATAGACTGAAAGTAGGGGAGGTGATGATAGAAAATCCAATAGAAATCAAGAAGGAAATAGTGACCCTCTATGAGAACTTATATGCTGAAACAGAAGAATAGAGGCCTCATTTAGAGATGTAGAATTGCCCTAGGATCAATAATAGTAGATAATTTTAGCAATCTTATTGAGGAGAAGGATTCACTGGTTTGGCAGAGTGACATTCATGGTAAATTCTCAGTCAATTCAGCATATAGGGCACTCAACAAGACTACAGACCAAGAGACAGACTGGCCATGGAGGATGATCTCGAAACCAAAGGTGCCCTACAAAGTGAATTTCTTTTTGTGGTTGCTGTCAAACAAAATGGTTTTGACCCATGAAAATCTGAAGAAAAGAGGATATCATTTTTCCTCTAGATGTACTCTGTGTGGAGAGCAAGCAGAGACAATCAACCATCTTTTTTTACACTGTAAGTGGACTGAGCAGCTATGGAAAATGTTCTTTTGCCTGAAAGGAATTACGTGGGTGAAACCAGGAAGCATCAAAGGAGTTCTAAGTAGTTGGATTAGGTATGGCAATGCTTCAAAGGATGAGGGATGGAAGTTTATCCCAGCATGTGTTTGCTGGACAATTTGAAAAGAGAGGAACAATAGGAGCTTTAAGAATGTACAGAATAGCCTTCAGAAGATTAAAATGAATTGCTTATCTCTTTTCTATTTTTGGTGTAAACAAGATATTTTAGCTAGAATACAAGACATCTTTGATGTACTACATTGTTTATAGGCATCAATCCAATTAAGTCAAAAACTCTGCAAGATGTAATACTTCTTTTTGAAGGGGAACTACACTTTTGGCTGTAGTTTACCTATGGATATCTATAGACTAATGTTACCAGCCTAAAAAAAAAGAAATTAGTGAGAAGGCGTCAAAAGTCAGAGACTCAATTCACGCATACTCCAAAAATGTCATTGAAGGAAGATGACTCAATACAACTCAAATAATACTACATAAACTTGTACAAACAGTAAAACTCCATAAATACACAGAAACAACATTAAAACATACTAGAATTGAACAATTATCTTATCAAAAGTCGCAATGATCAATTTTAACACTTCAGCTCCAAATCCAACTAGATCCAAACCTAACTTTGTTTAAAAAAAGTAGAAAACCAAATCATAGCGATGAAAAACTCAGATAGCTCAAAGTAGCAGCCAAAGGATTTCTTTTTATGAGATATGAGTTATAATCTACCATAGTATATCTTCATATGATTCTTTGGATTGTCCTTTTATCTCTTTTCAAGTATTTCTGATAGTTAAAAGACTCATATCCCAAAAAAAGCTCGCAGTTCCCAAAAAAGCAGATAACAGAAACTACTTAATGAAAAAAAATGTTCATTATTGTAAAAACCCATTACCAGACCCCACTACTGGGATCACACTATGTATGTTGTTTATTGGAAGAACTCATCTTACAATAAGCTAAAATCAATAGAAAGAACAGTGGCAAACTCAAAAAAAAGAAGAATAACAATAACAATACAAACAATGAGGAGAGACCAAAGACAACTCAAGAACATATGTGAAACGACCCCAAAAATGCCCGAAAATGTACTTCGGAAACACCTAAAATTGTAATTTCCATATATCTCAAAATTCGTGCATCATTTCGGAAATTCGACTTTATATTCTTATTCAGGGGGTCAAATTGAGTGGGAAATGGGTCTAACCCGAATTTTAGAGCAACCGTATCAAAATTCGAAAATCGCAAAAATGCGATTTTGAGGGTCAACTTTAAAGGGGCATATCTCTTAGCACACAAGGAAATGGAAGGAGCTCAAACTATCAAAATTAAAGCTCTGTGAGTTAGCTTTCCAACGCAATTTGTTTCACCTCATTCGGAGTTCGGACGAAGAAGTTATGCCCATTTTCGTAAAATCTGTCTGGCAGAAAATGCAATTTTCAGTAACCGAAAACACTGTTCACCCGCCTCATTTTTTTTCTAAGTGTTGGGACGTTTTTTTTATAAAAAGGGGACATATCCATACTTAGTCATTTAACTTCAAAACACTCAAAAGCACTCTCTAAACCCTCTTCAAAAATTCCACCAAGATCATCCACCAAATTCAAGAATCCCAAGCTTTAATTCGGATTCAAGATTCAATCTCAAGCAATTCTCCATTCCAATCTTCATCAAGAATTCTCCAAAGTTGAGGTATGTGGGTTTGATTGTGGAAACCTTCCTTTCCACAAGTCCAACCATTTATCCTCTATTACTACTTCAAGTTTATGGGTCCTTATGTTTATTTATGAACTCTTGAGTATGGAATCACTACTACATACCCTATTAAGGTCTATCTTGCATATTATCATGAAATGGTATTATTATGTGATGTTTATGGTTTTCATGCCTCCATGATCAAATTATGAAGGTTGTTATATATGTATATATATATGTACGTTGTTGGTGGGCTGTTTTATATGGATTTTGAAATTGGTGGGACTTAGCACTCTTGAAACACATGATTTTATTTACATGAACAAGTAGCCCACCATATGTTTGATAAAATGTCATTTATAGGATTCTTATGAAATGAAAGGTTCAATGTACGTCCTATGAGTCGAATGATTATATAAATATTGAAATGATAATGAAATAGATACATGTATATGATTTTCTCTATATAGTGTGTGAGTCGACCAAGCCTAGCTCGGGGGGTTGTAGGCCCGGGTAACCGTATCGAGGGTTGGTACCTTGGTTGCCTAGTACGGGGGGTAGTAGGCCTGTATAACCATATCGAGGGGTTGGTACCTTGGTTGCCTAGTACGGGGGGTAGTAGGCCCGTATAACCATAACGAGGGGTTTGTACCTTGGTCCCTAGCTCGGGGGGGTAGGCCGGGTAGCCACATTGAGGGGTTTGTACCTCTTTCGCCTCTCCAAAGGGGTGGTAGGCCTTGGAAATACTATATTGATGGTCACTCACTACACATATACGATGCCCTACTAAATATGATTTTTATATAAGCATCATTATACATATCATCTCATTAATATGCTATCTATCGGGTACGATTATGCATTTTGCCTATGATGTCCATCCATTGTTGCATTGCATTGCATCCCATATACTTAGTACATTCAAATGTACTAATGCATACTCTATGCCTACATGATGTCACCATGTAGGGACCGAAGCACCGTCGACCATCCTCCTCCGCGTGGCTAATTCGATTTTCTAGTGAGCTTATTGGTGAGTCCTCCATCCCAGGGACGTTGCTTATGATCTCATGCTATGTATAAGACTTTTCCTTTTTAATTATATTTTGACTATGAGGGTGAGCCCGGTAGTTTGTCTCGGCCCCCGCTAAGTATCCATGTTTAGAGGTGGTGTTGGACAAGTTGTGTATTATGTTTGAGCTTGACTCATCTATGATATTTATGTATTATTCTCTTTTTCTCTTGCTCCCTTAGTCCCAATTTCCCCTTTATTATGCTTATCGCTTATGGTCATTTTAATTGCTTCCGCGACCAAGGATGTGTAATGATATGCTATGAGGCTTGTTTGGGGTTCCCTCGGGTTCCCCATTCGCCGGTCACGTCTAAGCCCTAGGCTTGGGTCGTGACAATATGGATCAGGCCAATACCCAGAAAAGTCACAATCATACAGGTAAAAATATTATTAATCGTAACTCTTATATTGATCTTGTTGAAGAAAATCTGCCAAACAGTCCAGGTACAGGCAAAAATCATCATGAAGACAATGCACCGATTGGGAAAACACAGGCAAAACTAGGGGAAGATTCTATGTTACCAACCCCTATATCCCAAAATTCTCCCTCTATGCTTTCTTAGTGGTACATTATACCGTAAAAATAATAAAATTTTTATGTATATATGTATTTGATTTAACTAATTAAATGGAATAGAAATTTTTTTTAAAAATAATTGTCCAGTCAAGTTGTTATCTACAATGACTCAATTACATGAAATAAACACTCATAATAACACAAGGGTATAATAGGAATGATTTTTTTTGTAGAGTTTAAATCAAACACAAAATTAAGTGGAAAGTAGTGAACCAAACACTTGAAAAATAATAATCTGTGCACTACTAATCCTTGCATTACTAATTCCTGTGTTACTAATCCCTGCATTACTAATCTCTGCATTATTAATGTTTGTACCAAACGACCCCTTAAATCACAACATTCTTCCATTTAGATTGTTCTAGTGCTTTTTCATGACAAAAATATCTGAAACAAGCAAAGTTATTGACAAGAAGTATTTACAGTGTTACAGTACTTAGCATTCAATTTCTTTTCCCTTGTTTATCTTCTTAGTGGAATCGGCTCAACTGAAGACTCATAAGGTAAAGGAGTTGTTGATGGTGCAATTGATGAGCTAACAAATGAACTTACGGGAGAAGAATTGGGTGAATTTCCTAAATCTACTGCAGGTTTCAGTAAATAGAAATTAGATATTCGATATCACGTTTCTTGAATTAAAGTTCCAACTTGCATCCTCATTAAACACATTTTTTCTACTTATAATTATTTTACCACTTATGGGATTATATAGATGATATGGTTTGGATTGAAGACTATAGCCAACGAAAATGCATTTTGTAAATTTTTCATCATGCTTAGAGTGAACATTAACATTAACCAAAGCATATGCTATAAAACAAAATATTCTTAAGTGGCTTACCCGGGGCTTCTTATAATTCAAAGATTCAAGAGGTTTTGTGATCTAAACTTTCTTTGTTAGCGAGATATTCAAATGATAAGCAGCGGTTGCAACAACATCTTCCCAAAAATAATCTGGTAGACCCATTACTTCGAGTGAACTTTGAGCCATTTCCACAGCTTTCCTATTCTTCTGCTCGGCCACACCATTCTGGTCCAGCATATCTGCCATTGAATGTTAACTGCGAATTCCATTCTCTTCATAGAAAAAATTCAAATCATTAGACAAGAATTCACCACCTCTATCGGTATGAAGTTATTTTATCTTGTTGCCACTTTAATTCTCTACAAATGCCATAAATTTCTTGAAATTTTGAAAGGGTTCAGATTTAAATTTCAAGAAATAAACCCAACAAAATCGGTTGTAATCATCAGTAAACATAAAAAATAAATATCAACTCCCACCAAGGGATTGCATTTTAATTGGCCCGCACAAATCAGCATGTACAAGTTTAAGGCAAGTTGTAGCCCTGCATGATTTTCCAATTGGAAATAAATTCCTAGTTTGCTTCCCATAGATACTTCTTTCACACAAGTCAAGTTGATTGATTTTTGGCAAGCCAATAACCATATCTTTTTGAATCAAGAGTTTCAACCTATTAACATTCAAATGTCCATAACGTAAGCTCATTCTTTCATTTAATAACTAAGGCAATATTACCAACATTTGAAATATCAAGAGGAAACATTTTGTTTTGAGTTATAGGCACATGAGCTATCGTGCATCTAGATTTTACTCAGGTGTTCATCAATTGAAAAACACTTAATAGATTATGAGCCAAAGTAGGGATATATTGCACATCAGATAAAAGCTCCATGTTAACTTGGACAATTTTTATCTCAACTATACATTTCCCTTCAACGTGTACTTGTTTGTCATCTCATAGTAGGACCTTACTTTTCTGGGATTCATCAAGATGTCAAAATAAAGACATCAAATGTCACGACCCAAAGTACCCCCTAGACGTAACATGGCACATAGTATCCTAAAAGTCCCTACACAACAACTTAAAATACATTATACAAGATAATAGAGTTTAAGAGTTTGAAAGACATTTTATGTCACGCCTCGAGCCTACACCCTGGGCGGGCCTGGCACTCGAAGACCATTGCTGGCCTCAAGCGAACCCTTGGCTTGGCTTGGCTTACTAACTCAGCGAAAGACTTAACTCATCACATACACATTTATGAAGTAACTAGAATGTATAAAGGAACATTCAGCTGGCCTTTAAGGCAAACTGAAGTCTTTAACATATGGAATGAAAAGTAAAGACACTGAAACAACTAACTGACTGTTTGTTAGTCTATGAAGCCTATAAACAACTGAGATGGATGTCGGGACAGGCCCACGACATCCTAATGAACTAATACTAAAACTGAAAACAATCAAAAAGAGTCCTTTGGAATGCAAAAAAGGCTCACCAACAAACTCTGAACTGCTCACTGGATCAATAAGGCGCTGGATACCAATCCTAGTTACCTGTGTCTGCATTATAAAAAAATGCAGGCCAACTGGGATCAGTACATTGAATGTACGAGTATGCGAGTTCGAATGCTAACAAACATAGGCTTGGAAGGGAATATGAAAGAAACACTTACCTTGGCTCTTCTCAACTCATGAATACTTACTGAACTCATTTCAATATGAAGCAGTTTAAAACAAGTGCAATATAAAGATAAGCCATTTAAAAACATAATGTCAACTATGTGTATATACAAGGATACCACTACTCTGGAATGTATGTAAAAATACAATAAACTAATGTATATAAAAATACAATAAACTAATGTATATAAAAATACAATAACTTGTTTTGGAGTTTCTCTAATCGACAACCACCACATTAGAGCTATATTGATGATACAACGATCTACCTCACGCTGCCAGTGCATCCTATACTTGGCCAGAGATAAAAGACCTGAGCTACTAAGTGGATCTACTAGTCTACTGTGAAAAGGGTTCATCTAAAAAGTATAACCCTTTTATACCCATGGTGGCTACATGGTTTTATGGAGACGTGAGCCATTTAAACTCATGCTCGCCCCCAATTTGGTGCTCAATACAACTCCCAAAATATATTAGCTCTTATGTTTAAAAACATACTTCTTCTGTGATTTGAGATTAGTGCTAAAAAACGTAGCTCAAAGGCTATCTTGGAAATCAAAGTTTCCCCTCTTTCTTCATTTGGAAAGCTATTACTTTTTCTGAAAACTAGCCCAAAGGCTCTTTGGAAATCTCAATTTTCAATCTTATTTAAATGTGAAACATTTAAAATATCTTTGGGAATACTTAGTGCCCATATACTTTTGAAGAAATGAACTTCAACCTATACTCTTAAACCTTTATTCAACTTGAACTTTAAGTCTTAAAACAAGGTTAAAAGCATTTGAAAAAGACTTTTTGCAAAGACTCTGAAAACATCCTAGACTTGGCTCTTCACTTTCCTTGAATTTGAATTTATGGATTGAAGGTTATGATTCATGTTTATGGATGATTTCTAGGTGTTTTGAAGTCATTTAGAGTAGTTAGAATAAATGGAAAGCGTTAGGACACCTTAATCTAACAGCCCAACTTCCAACGGGCATAACTCACACATTCGAACTTGGAATCGTGCAAACTTGGCGGCGTTGGAAAGATCATTTCAAGAGATTTCCAACCATATCTGGGACTTCACCTAAATCATCCTGAGCTAGGATTTATGGTCATTTAAAGTTGACAAAAAACACATTCTAACTTACTTAAATTTTTCTATATTTCCTTATACTTTCCAAAAATGACTGTGTCCAGATTTTAAACTTCTTTCTAGTTCTTTCTAGTTGCGAGATGTTACAATATATCCCCTTTGGGAACATTCATCCTTGAATGAGATTGCTCTTACTAGGCTTAGTGTGTACCATCAAATTCACACACCCAACAAGTAAATGCAATCAAACAACATGTTCACTCCTCTTTTAAAGAGCACTAAGAAGAGAATTAGTACTTTGATCTGCATATTCTTCAGATTCAAAGATATGTGGATATATCTTCTTCATATCCTCCTCAGCTTCCCAAGTAGCTTTCCCAACAAATTGGTTCCTCCAAAAGACTTTGACTGATGCTACCTCCTTTGTTCTCACTTTGCGAACTTGGCGATCTAGAATCTAAACAGGAATCTCCTCATAAGATAAGTTATCCTTGATCCCAATATTTTCAGTTGGTATGATCAATGAAGGATCTTCCATGCACTTCTTCAACATGGATATGTGAAATACTGGATGAACAATTGGTAACGCTTGTGGTAGCTCCAACTCGTAAGCTACATTGCCAATCCTCTTGGCTATGTGATAAGGTCCAATATACCAGGGACTAAGCTTCACCTTCTTACCAAACCTCTTAAGACCCTTCATGGGTGAAACTTTCAAATACACCCAATCATCTACTTCTAACTCTAATGCCCTTCTCATAACATCAGTGTAGGATTTTTGACGACTTTGTGCCATTTTCAATCTCTCTCGAATCACTTTCACCTTTTCCATAACTTGGTGAACTAAATCTGGTCCTATCAACCCTGCTTCACCAACTTTAAATCATCCAAAAGGAGATCTGTATCTTCTCCCATAAAGAGCTTCATAAGGAGCCATTTGGATGCTAGAGTGGTAACTATTGTTGTAAACAAACTCAATGAGGGGTAGGTGATCAACCTAATTCCCCTTGAAGTCAATCACACAATCCCTCAACATATCTTCTAATGTCTGAATAGTGCGCTCTGCTTTCCCATCAGTCTGAGGATGAAAGGCAGTACTTAAGTTCACCTTTGAACCCAAGCCTTTCTGAAATGATTTCCAGAACTGCGCAGTAAATTGTGACACTCTGTCCGAAATAATGGAGGCCAGAACCGCATGAAGTCTAACCACTTCTTGAATATATAGCTTAGCATAATCTTCTACTGAATGGGTAGTCTTTACAGGTAAAAAATGGGTTGATTTTGTCATATATCGACAATCACCCAAATAGAATCATACTGCTTGTGAGACCTTGGTAACCCTGTGATGAAGTCCATTTAATCATCTCCCACTTCCATTCCGAAATTTCTATATTTTGAGCCAAACCACTGGGCCTTTGGTTCTCTACTTTAACTTGTTGGCAATTTGGACACTTAGCAACAAATTCTGCAATGCCCTTTTTTATGCCATTCAACCAATAAACCTCTCTCAAGTCACGATACATCTTTGTGGAAACTGGATGAATGGAATATCTGTAGCTATGAGCGTCCTCCATGATCCTCTGTTGGAGTCCATCTACCATAGGTACACACAGTCTACCTTGATTTTTCAATACACCATCTCCCTCTTGTTCAAAAACTAATACTCTTTGCTTAAGAACATTTTCCTTCAATTAAAGCAAAATGTGATCTTGGTCTTACTTTTATTTACATTCTGACACTAGTATTGATTCAGCCCCATTCAACAACACTACTACTTCTTCTGTGGAATCCATTAGTTAGACTCGTAATCGTGAAAGTCTATGCACATCTTTCGCTAACTCTCAGTTTTCTTCATCAACATGGGCAGTACTACCCATAGAAAACCTACTCAAGGCATCAACAACAACATTAGCCTTACCTGGGTGAAGAAGAATACTCATGTCATAATCCTTGATTAATTCTAACCACCTCATTTGTCTAAGATTGAGCTCCTTAGCAGTGAAAGCGTGTTGCATGCTCTTGTGATCTGTGAACATCAGAAAGGTAATGGCGCCATATTTGCAAAGCAAATACTACAACAGCCAATTGTAAGTCATGGGTTGGGTAATTCTTCTCATGAACTTTCAACTGTCTGGAGGCATAAACTATAACTTTGCCATTCTGCATTAACACACAACCCAAGCCAACTCTAGATGCATCACAATAGACAACGAAGCGTTGCATACATTCTGGGCAGTAGTTAGCTTCTTTTTCAATTCCTGAAAGCTTTTCTCACAAGCTTCAGACCATTGAAATTTCACTATTTTCTAAGTCAACTTCATCAAAGCAGATGAAATAGATGAGAACCCCTCCACAAACCTTTTATAATATCCAGCTAAGCCCAAGAAACTCCTAATATCAAATGGAGATGTGGGTCTAGGGCAATTCTGCACTGCCTCAATTTTCTAAGTATCAACCTTAATCCCCTCTCCAGACATAATATGCCCTAAGAATGCCACAGACTCAAGACAAAATTCACATTTAGAGAATTTAGCATACAACTCCTTATCTTTCAAAGTCTGAAGAACTATTCTCAGATGACCAGCATGATCTCTTTTATTCCTTGAATAGATTAGTATGTCATCAATGAAGATGATAACAAACATATCTAAATAAGGTTTGAACACTCTATTCATAATGCCCGTGAACGCTGCTGGTGCATTAGTTAAACCAAAGGACATGACAAAAAACACATAATGACCATATCGGTTTCTGAATGCTGTTTTTGAAATATCACATTCCTTTACTCTTAACTGATGATAGCCTGATCTGAGGTCAATTTTTGAGTAACAGGAAGCACCCCGAAGCTGATCGAAAAGATCATCAATTCTAAGAAGAGGATACTTATTCTTGATGGTAACCTTGTTCAATTGACGGTAATCTATACACATCCTAAGGGAACCATCTTTCTTTCTCAAAAAATAAGACCGGAGCACCGCAAGGTGAGACAGTTGGTCTAATACAGCCCTTATCTAATAGATCCTTTAGCTGCTCTTTAAGCTCTTTCAACTCTGCTGGTGCCATTTTATATGGCGGAATAGATACAGGACGAGTATCTGGAAGAAGATCTATACCGAAGTCTATCTTTCATTCAAGAGGGACTCCGAGAAGATCATCTGGAAAGACTTCTGGGAACTCTTTTACTACTGGAATTGACTGAATAAGAGGTACCTCAACACTTGACTCATTCACTCGGACTAAGTGATAGACACACCCCTTAGAAACTAACTTCCTTGCCTTAAGGTACAAAATTAAACAACCCTAAGGCAATGCTGAACAACTTTTCCACTCGAAGACTGGCTAATTTGGAAATTAAAACTTGACAACTCGAGTTCTACAATAAATTGAAGCATAACAGGCATAAAGCCAATCCATAGCAAGAATAACATCAAAGTCTACCATGTCTAACTCAACTAGATCAGCCATTGTACTTTTGTGACTGATGAAAATGGGACAATTACAATAGACTACCAACAGGCGTAGAAACACTGAATGGTTTATTAAATTCCTCAAGAATAACATCAAAGTTCATAGCAACATATGGAGTTACAAAAGATAAACTCGCTTCTAGATCTAGCAAGGCATAAACAGTAAATTCAAAGACTTGAATAATACTAGTGACAACATCTGGTGAATCCTTTTGCTCTTGACGACTATTGATAGCATATAAGCAATTTGTTCCTCCGCCGGTACCGGTAGTATCCCCTGTAGGTGTAGTTCTGTCTTGTGGAGCAATTGAAGAAGACTGGGCTCTATTGCCCCCATTATCGCTTCCTTGGTTGCTCTTTGGACACTCTTGCATGAAATTCCCACTCTGACCACACTTGAAACAACCAGTGGTGCCCTCATGACAATTACCTGAATGGTTTCTACCACACTTGGTACATACAGAAGACTTACTACCCCCTTGTGCCACGTTACCTTGAGATTAAACAGGTTTAGCTCTGATGTTCTGATTATTGTACTCATCTTTGTTCTTAGGTGAAAATGCACTAGTAGATGATAGAGCAGGGCCTTTCTATTTCTATTGGAAGGATGACAGGTTGACATTACTTTTCTTGTGCCCGGACTCATTCCCTGTCTTAGCTCTCTTGATCTTGAATTCCTCCCTATCCCTTAGCTTTTCTTCCTTTTCTTGGTGCACATAGGCCATCAACCTCGAAATGTCCATGTCCCCAATAAGCATTACTGCCCGACCCTCTTTGCTCGATAGACGGGATAACCCAGCAACAAACAGACTCATCCTACTCCTCATGTCTGCAACCATTTTCGAAGCATTGCGAGACAGATGGATGAATTTCAAACCATACTCATGAACTCTTAGAGAATCCTGCTTAAGTGAGATGAACTCACGTACCATGGCCTCTTTCAATTCTCGGGGAAAGATATGCCCCAAGAAAGCCTCTTCAAAACAAGCCTAACTAGCAGGTGGTGCATCCTCAGCTCTACCCCCTTTCCATTGATCAAACCATGTCCTAGCAACATTTTTTCTGATATACAGCTAGCTCAACTCTCACAGTGTCAGTAATATGCATCACATTGAACACCTTTTTTAGTTCATCAACAAAGTTCTTCGGATCCTCAGAAGTGCTTGAACTAGTGAAACTTGGAAGATTCCTCCTCAAGAACTCACGAATACTTGAAGTGTCAACCTCTTCTTGTCGAGCTCCTCTCTGCTGCCAAGCTTGGTTGGTCACAACTTAACTAAGCATCCTTATAGCCTCTTTGAACACATCATTTGTCATTTCCCCTTGAGGTTGTACTTCAGGTACAATAGGTAAATCTTATTCCTTAACATTCCTCCTAGCTGGACGACCTCTGGCTACTCTTCGTGGAGGCATTATTATCTGAAACACGCGCAAGCATGAATTAGAGGGAAACTTTTAGAGATTAAACTCCAATGCAGGAAATGATTGAGAAAGAAGTGAGGTAGTTCCTAAATGTTACAGCCTCTTAATTATAGATGTGGCGCGCTTCTCACCAATAACAACGACTCTACAGACACGAATTCATAGACTCTCTTGGACTCTTGAACTATGTGCTTTGATACCAAGTTTGTCATGCCCCGAGCCTACACCCTAGGAGGGATTGGAACTCGAAGACCATTGTTGTCCTCAAGAGAATCCTTGGCCTAGCTTACTATCTCATCAGAAGACTTAACTCATCACATACACATTTATGAAGTAACTAGAATGTTATAAAGGAACATTCAACTAGCCTTTAAGGCAAGCTCAAGTCTTTAACATATGAAATGAAAAGTAAAGACACTAAAATAACTAACTGACTGTCTATCTGTCTATGAAGCCTCTAAATAACTGAGATGGATGTCAGGATAGGCCCACGACATCCTAATGAACTAATACTAAAACTAAAAGCAACGAAAAGGAGTTCTCTAGAATGCAAAAAGGATTACCAACAGACTCTGAACTGCTCACTAGATCAACGAGGCACCGGATACTGATCCTAGTTACTTGTGTCTGCATCATAAGAAGATGCAGGCCAACAGGCATTAGTACATTGAATGTACGAGTATGCGAGTTCGAATGCTAACAAACATAGGGTTGAAAGGGAATCTGAAAGAAACACTTAACTTGGCTCTTCTTAACTCATGAATACTTACTGAACTCATTTCAATACAAAGCAGTTTCAAACAAGTGCAATATAAAGAAAATCTTGTTAAAAACATGATGTCAACTCTGTGTATATACAAGAATACCACAACTTTGGAATGTATGTAAAAATACAATAAACTGATGTATATAAAAATACAATAATTTTGTGGGAGTTTCTTTACCTGACAACCATCACATAAGAGCTATAGTGATGATTCAGTGATCTACATCATGCTGCCAGCGCATCCTATACCCAGCCAAAGGTATAAGACCTGAAAAACTAAGTGGATCCACTAGTCTATTGTGAAAATGGTTCTTCTAAAAAGTATGACCCTTTTCTACCCATGGTGGGTACATGGTTTTATGGAGACATGAGTTATCTAAACTCATGCTCGCTCCCAATTCGGTGCTCAATACTACTCCCAAAATATACTACCTCTTATGTTTAAAAACATACTTCTTCTGTTATTTGAGATTAGTGCTCAAAAACTTAGCTCAAAGGCTATCTTGGAAATCAAAGTTTTCCGTTTTGCTTCATTTAGAAAGAGATTACTTTTTCTAAAAACTAGCCCAAAGAATCTTTGGAAATCTCAGTTTCCGATCTTATTTAAATGTGAAAACATTTAAAATCTCTTTGGGAATACATAGCCCCATATACTTTTGAAGAAATGAACTTCAATCTATAAGTTTTACACTTTACTCAACTTGAACTTTAAGTCTTAAAACAAGGTTAAAACCATTTGCAGAAGACTTCTTGAAAAGACTCTGAAAACTTCCTAGACTTGGCTTTTGACTTTCCTTGATTTTGAATTTATGGATTCAAGGTTATGATTCATATTTATGGATAATTTTTAGGTGTTTATAAGTCATTTATAGTAGTTAGAATCAATGGAAAGTGTTAGGACACTTCAGAATAACCAAAATAGGCTAAATGATGAAAAACTGGTGAAAAATGCCGATCTGGGCGCTTCTCTGGGCCGCCGCGCCAGGCCCTAACTTACTAGGGCTTGTTTTGGTAAAACTATAGGCGCACTGCCCCAGCCTCCTGGCGCTATGCGGGAGTGACGCTCCTGGCTCTCCCTTGGTGTTTCTGACGAGTTTTTCAACTCATTTTCTGATCCTAAATCATTTCGATCTTTTTTTTTTCCCAAATTCACCTTAGATTCATGTACGCAAATCATATGCACAAAAACATAACCCAAAAACTCAAGGAAACAACACTTAATCATCAAGAAACTCCTTAATCCCTACTCATATTCAAGAACCAAATCAATTCAAGAAGAACTATCAAGAACATCAATTTCTCAATCTTTTTAGGACAAAAGTACGTTGAATTAAACATGCTTGGCGCCTGGGTGAACTAACCCAATGCTATGTGATCTCACATACCTTGTAGGGATCACTCCCGACGAATTCCACCAGCCAAACTTCAACGATCTTGAACGCACTTGCTTCTTTTCCTTTCTACTTTGCCCTAGCAAGAAATCCCCAATTCTAAAACTGACTAAAATCTGATTTGACCCATATTAAACTCCTAAAAATGTATTAAAATAATAGGGAAATGAAAAGACTAAAATACCCCTTAGAATTATGGATTGGACATTTCCTTAATCCAACAGCCCAACTTCCAAAGGGAATAACTCATTCATCTGAACTCGGAATCGCGCAAACTTGGTGGCTTTAGAAAGATCTTTCCATCCATATCTGGGACTACACCTAACTCATCCTGATCTTGGAGTTATGGTCGTTTGAAGTTGACTAAAAACTCACTTTAACTTAAAATTTTCCAGATTTCCTTATACTTTCCAAAAATGACTACTTTCAGATTTTAAACTTCTTTCTAGTTCTTTCTAGTTGTGAGATGTTACATTTTATATCATAAATATGTTTGTTAAAAATGAGTCTAAATAGTCTCAATGCCATCTATTATATCAAGAGTTATTGGGACGTACCCCATTCATTGCATACAATATCTGAAAATTAAAGACAATATGCAATAAAAGGTTTAGTCTTCAGAACATGAGGTCTCACCACTTCCAACAACTACTGAAGTAATATTTAGCCACGAGGATACGAGATCAGATCGTCATACCCTACATTTGGGAAACAATGTAGGCAAGATTATGTGATAGTACAAACAATGTACCAAGTATGATAACAATACCTAAGAGTTATAAAATTATGCTAAAAGGACTTTTCGTGATATGCAAAGACCAAGTTAAAACATAAGTTATGAGATTAGAAGCATAATCATGATTATGGTCAATAGAATTAAAACTCATATATTAACACATGTGAGATACTTCTAGAAGTAACCTTAGTTCATCATTATTGTAGGAGGTAGCATTAACCAACATAGAGACCATGTGTGCTATAACATTGAATCCAATGTCTATTCCATACCGAAAAGGGATATCCTTACTTGCCAAAGTAAGAACCATAATCTAGCTTAAGTGGATCCACTAGCTATTCTCTATTTAAGACAAACCTATGGTGGCACATAGTTATGGGACACGGGTAATCGACATTTCTCACTCAGTGCTAAGCATAATTCTCAAGGTATTGTCATCAATCATATTAATCTTATCTTTAAAGGACATGGGTAATCGCCTCTTGTCTTATAATCCATGGAAGGGCACATCAATTAGCCAATCCAAGCTAAAATTCATTAGAATAGCTCCTAGTTATTCAATCATCGTTTAGTAGAGAAAACCTTTCAACTCTAAGAATACTTTATGTGTGAAAACGCTTTCACATTCATGTATTGAGTAATATGTGAGAGATCATTTCACCACAACAACATTGATGCTTCACTATCAAAGCAATCTTAAATCATGTTCAACAATTTTCATAAGAACATGTATAGCTTCATAAATTCATCTTTGGGTTCCTAGGAATTCAACTTAAAAGCGTGCAATTACTTAAATTCATTCATAACAAAACATAAAACAATCAATTGGATCAACATTGAAAGGAATCCATGGAAATGGAATAAAAACCCTAATTTGATTGGAGAATCTAGCTTTACAAAACTGTGTTTAGGAACCCTATGGAGGAAAGAGCTCCATAGGTGAAGACTATCATACCTTGATGCCAAAATCTTCCCATTAATGGTGGATTTGGAGACTTGATCTTAAAACTCTAGACTTCTTTTTCTTCCTTAGAGAGAGAAATATTTGAGAGGATGAACTTGATCAACTTTTGGGAATTCAGGATAATGAATTGAATTGGGTGATGTGGGGGTTTCATATCATCATATGTGGCCTACAATAGAGGTCAAAACCACATAGTATTGGGTTAAAACATTAAGGAAAAGAACAAAAAGCCCCTTTCAAATAATTGGCAAACCCTCACTAACGGTCTGGCCTACAGTTTGTAGGTCCAACTACAGACTATCGTACAAAACCATTGGTGGGTTTAGAGATCACAATTTTGGACCCTCAATGACTGGACCGCCATGTAAGGTTTGTGGGTCCAGCTATATATCGTACATCCCAACTGTGGGTCCCAACTTTTGATCCTACTTATTACAAAGTTTGAGATTAACCTATTAGACTTACCTACGACTTGTACATTTAATGAAAGACCATCCTGGTGAACTGTAAAAGAGTACTAAGATTAGACATTTTCTGAACTTTGGAACTTGCCAACCACATTTCCACCTACGGTGCGTGGTCCAACCTACAAATTGTCGGTCTTTCCGTCATAACTGATATAAGATTTTTAGAAACTACAATATTTTTCCCTCTTTTCAAATTTTAGGTGTTAAAATATCTCCCCTTAGGAACATTCGTCCTCTAATGGAACTCAAGATATCACAAGGGGGATAGGAACTAAATTAGCCAAAAATGAATGAAATCTTAGAAATACATATATATGAGGAGGAAACATCAACTCCAAGAAAAAATATGTGTAAAAAATCATTCCATAAGGTATACATGCAACTCATACTCAGATGCATATAATCATGGAGAAAGCAATCACGCTAACTCATTTTCTCAATAATCATTTTTTTCATGAACATGAATAAATGAGGAATCATGGGAATATCTAAGACACATGACACTGAAAAAGTAAGCCATAAGGAATTGGATACCTTGAGTTAGAGTACGGACGGAGTAAAAGAGATGACTATAACGGGATATTATATCGGCCTCGGCCTCCCAAGTAGCATCCTTAGGTAACTGATTCCTCTTAAGAACCTTCACCGAAGAGATTTCTTTACTTCTAAACTTCTGAACATGCCTTTCCTAGTTATCAACTGGAACTTCTTAATAAGAAAGGCTATCCTTTATGCCCAGACTCTCCAATGGTACTATAGATGTCTAATCACCAACACATTTCTTCAACAAAAATACATGAAAAACTAGATGCACCGATTCCAGGTCGTTAGGCAATTCAAGTTCATTAGCAACTTTACCAATACGTCTCAAAATCTTATATGGGCCCATATAATGGAGACTAAGCTTCCCTTTCTATCTGAATCTCATAACACCCATCATGGCTGAAAATTTCTAGTAGACCCAATCATTCACATCGAACTCAAGATCTTTTCTTCTAACGTCGGCATAGGACTTTTGTCTACTTTGAGTTGTATTCTACCTTTCTCTAATAAGCCAAACTTTCTCCATAACTTCATGTACCAACTAATGACCTATCAATAAAACTTCACCCACTTCAAACCAACCTATAGGCGATCAACACCTCCTACAATATAGAGCCTCAAATGGAGCCATACCAATACTTGACTAATAACTATTATTATATGCACATTCCATCAAAGCCAAGTGATCATCCTAATTACCCTTGCAGTCAATTACACACGATCTAATTATATCTACCAAAGTTTAGATAGTACGCTCTGCTTACCCATCGATTTGTGGATGAAAGGTCGTAAGAATCTTAACATGAGTACCAAGGATTTTCTGGAAAGATTTATAAAACTAAGAAATGAATTGGGTACCACGAAAAAAGATAATGGACAAGGGCACCCGCTGTAACCTTACCATTTCTCGCAAGTACAACTAATCATAGTCCTTCGTCGAATAAGACAACTTGACGAGAATGAAATGAGCCGATTTCATAATATGGTCTACTATAACCCATATCAAGTCATGTTATCGCCGTGTTCGGGGTAAACAAATAATGAAGTCCATATTCACATCTTTCCACTTCCAAGTAGAAACCCTAAAATCTTTGGACAAACCTCTCAGCTTTTAATGCTCAGCTTTCACTTGTTCACAATTAGAACAATTAGCTACAACCTCCGCAATATCCTTCTTCATCCCATTTCACCAATAGACCTCCTGCAAGTCACAGTACATATTAGTGCCTCCTAGGTAAATGGAATATCAAGAACTATGAGCTTTTGATTGGGTGAATGGAATAACGAGAACTATGGGTTTTGATAGGATCTGCTCTCTCAAATCATTTATATCGAGAATACACAAATGACCTTGATATCTAAGCACCATTAGTACATACTACAACATTTAGTTCAGTGTGTTATTTTCATGATTAATACTTGGTCATTGCATTCAGTTCAGTTCTTTTATGTTATACTTCAGTACATATACATATCCTTGTTCATATTATATGATTGCTCAGTTATGTATTGTTCACCCTATATACTTTATTCAGCTTTGTATCTATATCCTGCATGCTTAGTACATTCCATGTACTAGCGCATATTTTGCGCTACATCGTTGCATGATGTATGTTCAGTAACTCAGTATCCAGACCACGCATAGATCAATTCTCAGTCCGCATTCAACATCTTCAATCGTGAGTCCTCATATTTTGAGAACAACAAACATGCCTTCATTTTAATCTTTATTTTTAGTTTTTTAGTTTTTGTTAGAGTTAGCTAGGGACATGTCCTAGCAACTCAACTCAGTTAGAGGCTTTTTAGACATAGTAGTACATGCAGGTTGAGTTGTTAAGTGGTGCTTCATTCATCACTAGACTTTCATTATATTTTATACATTTAGACTAGTTATGTTTTTCCTCACTTTCAGTTATTCATTGTTTTAGCTTCCATATAGTACATGTCTTATTCATTTATTCTTTGTATGCTTGAAGTATGCTAGACACAGGGTTAACATGGGGTAACTCGTGATCCTAGGTCCCGTGTAACGTCAAGTGGTAGCCACAGAGCATGACATGTAAACACATCAACTTGATCACCATCTAAGTAATTCCTCCAAATATTTGAAGCAAGCACAACTGCCACTAGTTCGAAATCATGGGTAGGATAGTTATTTTCTTGCACCTTAAGTTGCCTTGTAGCATAGGCAATTAGTTTCCAATTTTGCATAAGGACACATTAATGCTTATCGTGACCAACGACAATAACCTATGGTATGAGTGTCTACGATTGTCGATAGTATAGTAACCCAACTAAAGGTTGGGGTCGTGTCCCAAGGGAGTGGTTTTGAGAATTGATAGAAAAATAAAATTATACTCTAATTAGTCGAGCTAAAGACATTAATGAATAAAAACATGGTAAATTAAAAGGGGTGACACAAAAGTGTCAAATATCAATTGGGGGGTTTTGTCACAAGTAGTAAAAATAGCAAAAATTAACAAGAAATCAAGTATGGGAAAATGTTCTTAGGGTGTGACCGTAATACAACTGGAGATAAATCGTTGGGTACATTCTTTCGATAGGAAATTTTCAAGATAATAGTGCCGAGGCTAAGTTTTAGATGGAAATAACTTCCCTCTCGGGAAACTTACCCTGTTTCAAATGGGTTCCTCTCGGACATCCATTTGCCGCATAAAGAACAGCCTACCGCTTACCCCACTGACTCTCTCGAGCTGAGTATTAGGATATGGGACTAGGGCTCACCCTCTCGGGCTGAACCTCATGTCAACCCTCTCCTTAGGCCATCAGTCTAGTGGTCTTGCTTTCGCGACCTCCCTCTCGGGCAAGCCGAAAACACATGGGTGGTTTGTATTTGCTACTATAAACCCATAAAATTAAACCACAACCACTAGGTGAAATCACCATTAAAATACATCTACCCTATCATCAAGCAAGACCCAACAACAATATCAACACATATTTGCTAAATCACATCCCAAGAATGGGGCTTTTTAGCCACACATCAAGAAATAACAAAATACACCTAAAATAATACCAAAATCAAATGGGTATAAGAAATTAAACCTTGATTTAAGGAAAGGAAGAAGAATAGAGAAGATTCACTTCCAACTTGGGGAAGATGAAATCCTTCTCTCTTAATGTCTCCCAAAATACCCTCTCTAAACTTGAGAGAAAATATCTAAAAACCTACTATTCTATTTTGAAAATAATAATAATGGTTTGGAACTTCTAAAATTAATAAAGAGTTTAGTATTTATAGCTATCAGAAATTAGTGCAGGCAGATAGTTCGGCGAGGTTAGTTGAGTCCGCCGAATGACTCGGCGACTCGCCCTTCTTCTGTTTCATCACCGTTAAGTTCTTGATTACAACATCTTCACGTTCTAGACCATTGGGTGGTATAGTACTGCTTCGCGAAACTATTCGGCGAAGCACCAACTGCTCCTTTCGTCACCTTTTTCATCCTCTTCCTTCAGGGCTTCGCATACTGGAACAAAGGGTAGAGTCTGTCCTTTCGGCGAATCGCCAAAGGTTCTTGGGGATGCTCATGCTTCAGCTTCTTCGTTCTTTTCAGCCCTTTTGTTCCTTTTTGCACCTAAGTGTCTATGCTTCCACTAAAATGTCAAATACCTCAAACTTAAGAGTTTTCATCAGATATTGAGACAAAAAAAACATTCGATGACACTATTTATATCAAGATAAAGCCCTAAATGAGTCCAATCTGTGGACTCATCAACACCCTCAACTTAAACTTTTGCTTGTCCTCAAGAAAACTTAAGTTCAGCCATTCAAAAAGGGTGTCTCAAACAGTTCTACACAAGACTCAATCAAGAGTGCACACAACAAGATTCAGTTTACTTATGCAAGGATCAAATGTGTACTCAAAAATTCAAGTTGTGACACACCATTACCAAAGATTCTCATGCTCGCAATACTTGCTACTTGAGCAAGTTCAAGCTCAACAAAAAGTATCTAGCTGCCCTCTCATGAGGAATTATTCCATATTCATACATAGAGGTTAATCAATTCAAGATTAGGAATCAGATGCAACACTCACACTAAAAAAAGAGGAACACAGAGCATGATTTCACCCATAGATTTTGACCTTATTTTCCGATCGACTTTTGATTCGGCTTACTCAAGATAAAAAATGTCTTTCTAAGGCTTGTAATGGGGCTGAGTGCAAAGCTATGGTCATTTAGGCTTAGTGACTTTTTCCTCGTGAGTTATGGAATTCTCAAGGCATTTCCTTCTTTTCCTTTATCAATTCTTTTTACAGTGCTTCTAAGTCACCTTTTTTTTTCTCTTCCATGGATTACTTGAAACCTGATTCCCTTTGTACTTTATTCCACATATTTTTTATTTTTTATTTTGAATGGAATTGAAGGGGTTCCATTTTTATGCAATACCCTGGGTTAAGGGGGACTTTTCTTGCACTTCTTGACTTCTCCTTTTCCCTTTCACCATACCCCCAACTTAGGCTTTTGGCCTAAGTTGGCTATTCGCTAAACCACAACTCAAGAGGATTGTAGGGAGTGGGGAAGTAAGGTCTAGGGTTCATCAAGGTTCTTCCAAAGAAAGGTAAGGCTCAAAGGGTTTTCAGAAGAGTTTCACACGCTCAAAGCTAGGCCACAAAAGAGGTATATATCAAATTTGGCT
The DNA here is from genome assembly GCA_029007595.1 of Solanum commersonii. NCBI lineage: Eukaryota > Viridiplantae > Streptophyta > Magnoliopsida > Solanales > Solanaceae > Solanum > Solanum commersonii. Next base: position 788,943 of record JAJTWQ010000125.1, read on the forward strand.
CACACTCTTTAAAGTTGCCTAAGATCATCTCAAGAGGACACCTTTCTAAATCAATCAGATTAACATGGCAAATTCTAGGTTTATTCATGCAACTTTCAAAGCAAGCTAATCACAGAAGGCATCGACACTTAAGTCAAACAAGACAACACACTTTTGCTAGTGTGCAACGGTCATTACAAGAGAATCAATTCGATAAATGGCTAATCACAACGAGATGCAAAGAGTTCACATATTGTCTATGCAACTTCATTTGGCCTCATCGTAGCCGTACATTCATGTTCGTTCAATTGAGAGCACTATTCAAGTCATCATTATTGATCAAAACCGAGATATAATTTTTTTTTCAAAAGAACAACCACATTCAACTCATGAGGGGTGGCAAAAATGTGGGGAAAATTCAAAAAAATTGGAAGGGTAAAAAATCGTTCGCAATTAAGAATAAGCAAAGCCACAAGTTCAAACAATCGCAAAGCAATTTTAAAAACACAATTAAAAAATAGATGACCCAAATGTACACCAAAACACAAGTATTCGAAACAGGCAAAACAAGGTGGGCCTCGCCCCACCACAAATAAGAGCATTTGTCCTCAAATGCGAATAATGATAGTACCTAGAGTTTAAGAAAGATAAGATATACAAAGAGGTCAAGAAGAGTCATGTCTATGTAGTCTCTCTATCTGCCAGGGCATTCGATACATTTCCCTAAAGTAAAACCATGGTCCCCGGAGTATTGTTGTTTTAGTCCTCATTTTTTGCCTTTGTTGTGGCCTCTACAACAAGATTAACTGCAATCATCTGATCTATCTCCTGAGTTGCTTCGAAGGACCGTATTACATTAACAAAACTTCGAGCCCATGAAAGCACATTAGGGTCGATGAGAATTCGTCTCTTTGATCTGGCTTCATTGGTATATTTCCTTTGTCTGGCTAGCTCTTCTTTCTTTTCGTCTTTCTTAAACTCTCGTGCTCTTATGTGCCTGGGTGGATCATTTCTTCTTATGCCTTTTGATCTAGCCATTACTGCAAAGCCTTCGAGGATAAGTTAGATAGCACTTCAAATAGGAGAAAAAGGGTGTTTCTCGGTGTGGAACCGCTTAGCCAAGATAGTTGGTAGTTATCGTGACCAACGACACTAACCTACGGTATGAGTGTCTACGATCATCGATAGTATAGTAACCTAACTAAAGGTTGGGGTCGTGTCCCAAGGGAGTGGTTTTTAGAATTGATAGAAAAATAAAAATAAGCTCTAACTAGTCGTAGCTAAAGACATTAATGGATAACAACATGGTAAATTAAATGGGGTGACACGAAAGTTTCAATTATCAATTGGGGTTTTTGTCACAAGTAATAAAAATAGCAAAAATTAACAAGAAAATCAAGTATGGGAAAATGTTCTTAGGGTGTGACCGCAATACAAGTTGAGATAAATCGTTGGGTACATTCTTTTCATTGGAAATTTGCAAGCTAATAGTGACTAGGCAAAGCTTTAGATGGAAATAACTTCCCTCTCGGGCAACGTACCCCGTTTCAAATGGGTGTCCCTCGGACACCCATTTGCCGCAGGAAGACCAGCTTACGCCTTACCCCACTCACTCTCTCTAGCTGAGTGTTAGGATATGGGACTAGGGATCACCCTCTCGGGATGAACCTCATGTTGACCCACTTTATGGTACTTCAAGTCTCTTCTTTGAGTTTCATCAAGTTTACCCTCGGACAAGCCTTGAAGTAGGGGACATTTATAGACACCAAATATTTGTGCAACTCTATCACATGAGTCACTTCCTCATCAAAAGTGTGACAATTTGTAAAGACACAATTAGTGGGAACATCTACCTGAACGAGCTCAACACGTTTTGTTAGGACATGTTATAATAGGGGTTCAACATCATTATTTTCAATGTACGAAAAATATGCTCATTCAAAATTACCAAAATTATAGTATTAAATGTCTCAACATTTAATAGGTTGTCCAAATACTTTAATATAGAAAAATGATTATTAATAGAAGCATCAGTTTTCTTTTATGTCCTATATTTTTACATAAGCTATGGATCAATGTTATCTAAGTCAAGTGACACTTTGAATTAGGTATCTAGACAACAATAACGCCTCCACACCCACTGCAACACACAATTATAAGTAATCCAATACAAAACTATGAAAAATTTAAGTGAATACCGAAGCTAGCAGTATATTAAACATGGTAGTATAAAAGGTTTACATTATTAAGCAATATCTGGAAGTTATGATTAAGGCATTTGTCAAAAAATATATTGATATAAACAATAACTATATGCCCATCCTAAGCTAGTTGAGGTCAATTCTCTTTGTTTTTTGGATCCGGACGAGGAGGAATTGATGTATAGGTGACATGTATAAGTTATCCTTTCAATCCCCACACTACCTTAACTTAATAATTGGATTGTGAAGGAATAAAGAATTTCATAGATTGGAGGTGCACAAGATTTCGCTTAATACCTACCTAGAATAGTAAGGTTCATGGAACTTAATAAAAAAGGCAATTCAATATATTGTTTGCAAGAGGAATATACCTTTTGCATCAAAAGTTTAAATTTTTTAGCATACAACTCATAAAATTACCTGGACGTTAATGAAGTGAGTTTAGAATCATGAGGTATTAAGTACAATTTCTAGCAGAGGCAAATAATCTAGGTGATTTCTTCTTCTTATGACTTTAAGGATAGAGTTGCCTAATACATGTGTTAGTTAGATGATGTGATTTTAGATGAAACAATAATAAAGTGAGCCACAATTAAGAAAGCAAGATATATGGTTTAGAAATAGAGAAGAAGAGGGAGAGATACAAATTGATGTAACTCTTAATGCAGGAACAATAAAGTGAACTAAAATCAAACAAACAAGATAGTCGATTAAGAAACAAAAAGGAAGACAGAGATTTAGAAGGAAAAAAGGAAGATCTAGCAACTAAAAGACATTTAATTACTAGAATAAGATCTAATGATGAAAATAAATTGAACTCATATAAGTGAAGACTTACCCAAGTAATCAAGAGGGTTTAATTGAACAAATTTTAAGGGTTTTCCTAAACTCACAAAGTAGCCTAAAGATCAAATGTTCATTCAAAAACTAACCCCTAAAATAAACCCTAGTTTCTACTATTTATAATAGTAGATAAATTAACCTAGGCTAGTTAAAATAATACCCTTTAACTAAAACCAAGGAATGTCTAGCCTATTAATTATTTAAAATATAGTCAACTCTTCCTTCAATCTCCATTTTAGTATATTGTAGATCTACCATGCTTCTTTCATTAATCTTCTAAGGTATTCAAAATACTTCGAATCTACTTGATGTCCTATTAGTAATGTGTAATGACTACATGTGTGATTTGGAATAGAGCAATTAATATCTTCTTCGTAAGAAATTAAATAGTTTCCTTTGATTCTCCCCATAAGTGACTTTCCCTTTTAATCTCATTTTTAAACACATAAGAAAATTTCAAAATTCTAGCAAAAGTTTTTCCAATTTAAAACCCTTTCACCTGGAGAAACAATAAAAAATTGGAACGGTGATGAAGAAAAGAAAGGACAAGATAGGTGTTAAATTACTTTGGTGTAATGACACATCAGATGTGAGAAAAAAGGAGATGACGACATAAGGATAGGAAGCTGATACCACCCACAAAAGAAGAAGGAGTAGAATAACATTCAGCCGAGCGCAAGGAGGCAACATAGTGAGAAGAAAAGAAAGTGACCTCAAGAGGAAGTTGAAGTTAGCATTTATAGATAGGGTTACTGAAAGTGGGCTTTGCCCTTACTCGATTAGAAAAGGTTGTTTTGATTGTTCTCTTTTGGGCTTGGGCCAGAACTTTATTTTAATTTTTGGTTAATTTATAAAGTTGACTATACATACAAACAAGAATTTCTTTAAAATTCGGGTTAATGTAGGAAGTATGGGATATGGTAAAGAAATGGCAATCAGGTAATAATTTCAAAATAGTTAAAATAGAGAATTTCCAAGATTTCGTGAGTTCCTCATATAGAAATGACCTTCGTCCCCCTTTCGCAAATACTTACATTTGTATTGTGTGGGAATATAATAAATCAAAATTCAATTATAGTATGGTACATTTGTTGATCACCAAAGATGAAGTAACCCTTATGAGTTTTCGAGCTCCTCCAAAAATTTGACAACAATATGAAATCGAATTTGTTGATTCTCTCAATGAAATTTCTGGCACAATGACCAAGGATGATTTACTCTTTAGATATCAAACTATGATTGTCACGATCCAAAAAGGACGTGATGGCACTCGTCTTATCTCACCAAGATATGTCAGCCTAAAACCCAAATATCACAAAAATGTGGAAGTACGACAGATTGAAATCTCAAAATATCATAAGTGCGGATAACTAAGTCAATTGAATAAAAGCCCCAAAACGTGGTTGTCACATTCACAAGCCTCTAAGGTGTTACAATTGATTCAAAAGAAAAAAAATGCAACTGTCAAATGACATTGTTTCTAAAATAAAACGAGATCATAAATAGGAGTAAGAAGGTTCGTTGAGATGACAAAGAGTTACCTCACAAATCTCCATAAAATGCCTCAGAAAAGAAGAGAATAGAAAGTATTACAAAGATCCGAGATCGTAACCTATAGTAATGTAGAAGCAAGGGGTGAGTACCAAACCACACGATAGTCAGCAAGTAAACTTCTAAACTCAAGCTAAGGGAATAGAATACGGGTACTCCTTACCACCCCAACCGAACCTCCATAACTACAACCTGCATAAAACCAGTCCAATCTAACAGTTCACAATTAACATAGTTTATCGCTCAAAAACCACACTCTAACAATTACATATCCTCAAAAACAAACTCAATATTCATCAACCACAAGTTCCACATAAAGGAACTCGCAAGATCACCAACACACAAGATCAAGTTCACCAATGATAAAGTTGTGCAATGCAATGAAGTGCAATGTCAAGTACTATGATGCGTGTCTCACCTAAAAATATACCTGTTGACTCTCAGTCTGGGACCCATGGGGGACATATTTATCCATGCATCCATCGCGGTGTGTGACACAACCCTCAATAACAAGATTTGTCATGGTCTGTGACACGTCTCTCGATAATAAAATCAATTGCGGTGTGTGACATATCCCTCAAATCATAGTATCCTTCGCGGCGTGCGACACATCCTTCAAAATGATACAACCTCCTCAATATACATAACACTTATCACAACTATGTCTCAGAACCAATGCAAATGACATGTTCACAAAAATAATGAGGAGATAACCATTTTCATAACAATGCACAATTCACAACAACACAATTGTGATACATCATCAAAAATGAATCAGTAAGCCTTTCAAAACCATTCTCAACACATCACACACCAATAATTTATCATGTTGCCTTCTATGCACAACTCACAACAACACAATCGGGATACAACATCAACAATGAATCAATAAGTCTTTCAAACCATTCTCAACACATCATACAACAATAATTATTGACAGCGTCTTTTATTAACTATTTTTCGTCATTAGAATTATTTAATATGGACAAGTCAACCCATCACTAAGTCTCATTACTCCCCCAACACATACCACAAGGAAATGCATGATTCTATACACTTAACAACGATTGAGAAATCCACTTGTCTCAAATAATCGAGCAATTACTTGTGGACTTGAGTCTTCCCCTTTCATAAAGCTTCAAAGTACTTTTAATCTATCAAATATATAATCCTCATAAGAATACGAATCTAATGACACTCATATTACTATATTTAGTTTCAATTCGAAAATCGAGTCAAAAAGTTATCCTGAGTCACCAATTTTGAATCTTAAATTTTCTTTCCGATTATGTTTACTCATGATACAACAAACCCGCAAGCAAAATTTCAGCTAAAACGTATCGTTATTCGACCCCGAATTAATATTTTATTCTAAGAACCCTAGACCTATATTTTGTTAAATCAGTGTAAATTATAAACACTTCTACCCTAATAATCTGTTAATAATCACATAAAAAATTCATAGAAAGGACAAGAAACATTACCTTAACACTTTGGGATAAAAATCTCAATTTTTCTCCTACTTCTTCCTTTTCTTTTCTCCCTTTCTTCTGTTTTCTTTTTGTGTATATTTTCTCCTCTATTCGCTCATGTTGTTTTCTTCTGTTTCGTCAATGCAACTGACTTTCAACAATATAGGGATTTGCCCTTATTTCTTTTTTCACTTTATTTTATTATTATTATTATTATTATTATTATTATTATTATTATTATTATTTTGGGTTTGGCCTATTTTACTCTATCTTTTTTTTCTTATCCTTTATTATTAACAACAAAAATACTGTTTTGTTAAATTTCAAAACCATATTACTCCTTCTCACAAATCATAAATTTTATATAAAATCTACTAAAAAGATTAATATAAAAATAATGATAAAAAATCATAAAATGACTAAGAGGGTTGTTACAATGATACACAGTAATCAAGAAAATATAAAGAAATAACGTTGCCCTAACCACTAGACTTCTATAGTAGAGGAGTCTAGTAAACATTGAAACCATTCTCATGTTCAAGTACTTATGTTACGGTTTTAAAGGTAGAAAACCCTCCCTTTGGTTTGAATCACCTTCCATGAAAAATACGTGAACAAGTATGTATATATATATATATGTGTGTGTGTGTGTGTGTGTATGTGTACACACCCTTCAAATCAGGAAGGCACAATACTATCATCTCCAGAAAAATGGTCCATATTCTATTTTCATCATTTGCTAAATGAAATACGAAGAATTCTTACATTAACTACACTTCCATATTCAATATTTGCGTATCTTATTTTCTATAGGCGAGATTATTTAAATGCGAAAAATGTATTGCAAGTGAAGAGGAGTGAGTCTTTAATAGAGATGAAATAAATTTCAAATAATTTACTATTTTGTATAGTCAAAGTGATTTCACAATATCGTTTTAAAAATAGATTATTGAAAAGCGCAAAGAAATATAAGTGAGATGCTTTCACATAAATATACAAACAACATATTGGGATAACTCTAGAAACAAAAATTTCAATTAATTGAGGACAAAGAATAGAAGAAAAAATGGAAGAATTCATGTATTAACACAATGAAATATAGGAACGGTAGTTAGGAGTTTTTTAAGTTACAATCTTACTAAAATGGTCATGAAAAAGAAATGTTAACTAACCTTAAAAATATATATTTTTAAAAAATTATTGGATAAATTAGTATTCCAAATTGCTAGCATAACGTGCTTCACGACTATTCTTTCCCATGGTTACTAACTTCTATAGGTTCATCACTCATTATCCAATAATTCATTAAACCGTGTTTACCACTTTCAAAAACAGAGGTTTCAACCCCTAGAACCAAACTTTCCACGAGTAGTAAAGAAAAAATATTTCATTGTGTTAATTATGTCTTCAATTTTTCCCTTCTATATTTTAGGAAACTATAATTCTTATTAGTTTAGGAGACCCTTTGCCCTGATATACTTGGAAAAGTAAAATATTTTCCTTGTAGGATAACTTGGGATCTATATATAGGGGATACAGTTGGGGGTTCTAAAGCATGAGATAGGATACACAATGTTGTCCTAAAGGTTAGAAAGCATTGCAAAACTTGTTTTGTTTCTTTCATAGTGGAAAACTCTCTCTACTTTTGTTGGGAGGAGTAGGCCTAGTGTCATGACCTAGACCATCGTGACTGACACCCACACTAATACTCCAATAAGAGAATCATTACTACAACCTATCTAACCAAATTAATGAAAACTAAAGCATTTAAAGATACAAAAGCAAGTTTAAATGTCTGAATGAAAAATAGGGAGTTCCTATAAACATCGAAGTCTAACAAACGATTGCAAAATTAAAGCCTAGAACATGAAATGCCATGTATCTCACCTTATGGTCTGCATACTTTTTCTGTCTACTCTGGGCTGCTAAAATCATAGCTTGAATGCTCCTCACTTTATCTTGAGCATCCTTTACTAAATCAACTCCTAAAGGTTTCACATCTCTAGTCTCAAACCATCCTATGGGTGATCTACATCCCCTCCCACAAAGTGCCTCAAATGGTGCCATATAAATGCTACAGTGATTACTATTATTATAAGATAAGTCACACAACAGTAGGAACTTATCCCAATGCCCTCCAAAGTCAATCACACATGCCCTCAACATGTCTTCTAACACTTGAACAGGTCTCACTGATTGTCTGTCTGTCTGTCTGTCTGAGGATGGAAAGCTATACTAAAAGTGAGTTGTGTGCCCAATTCATCATGTAATTTCCTCCAAAACTTGGAGGTGAACTGCACACCACGATTTGAGATGATAGCAAGGGGAACCTTGTGTAGCCTTACTATATCTTTTACATACACCTTGGCCAATTGTTGCGCATTATAATATATCCTGATCGGAATAAAATGGACTGACTTAGTCAATCTATCAACCACTACTCAAGTAGAATCAAACTTTTCCAAAGTCTTGGGAAGACTAATTATGAAATCCATAGCTATTCTTTCCCATTTCCATTCTGTAATTGACATTCTCTGAAGCAACCATGTCAGTCTTTGATGCTCATATTTTACTTGTTGGAAATTTTGACACTTATCCACAAACTCAACTATATCTTTCTTCATGCCCATCCACCAATATATTCACTTCAAGTCTCAAAACATCTTGGTCATACTCTGATGAATGGAATACTGTGAAACATGGGATTCTGCCAATAAGTTCGGTATCAAGTCACCTACTCTAGGAACACAACTCCTTTCTTTAAAACTGAGCACACCTCCCGCATAGGAGTAGTCTCATGTGCCTTACCAGACATTGTTTTATTTCTGAGCTCTTTCAAATGCTTATCCTCAAACAGTTTGGCCTAGATCTCTTCAATGAACGTGGCCCTTACCTCAATGCTAGCTAACACTCCAGTTTCTCTAAGATGCCAAACTGCATAAACTTAGATTCCTAGGTTTGAATTTCCTTAGCCAAAAGTCACTTGGATACACTCAAGCAAGTTAGACTACCCATACTCACCAACTTCCAACTTAGTGCATCTGCCACCACATTAGCCTTGCCTAGATGATACTGAATGGTCATGTCATAATCCTTGAGTAACTCCATCTACCTTCGCTGTCTCAAATTCAGATCCTTTTGAATAGAAACATGATGCAAGCTCTGATGATCAATAAACCCCTCACACTTAACACCATAGAGGTAATGCCGCCAGATCTTAAGAGTAAACACTACCGCTGCCAACTATAAGTCATGTTTTGGGCAATTCATCTCATGCACCTTCAATTGTCACGATGCATACAATAACATTCTTATTCTGCATTAACACAACACCCAGTCCTAAATGGGAAGCTTCACAATAAATAATAAAATCCTTACCTTCCACCGCTAGTGTGATATTCTGTGAGTTTACAGTATTTTTAATACATTTCACTTAAGATTTGTGTGTGTCTAGGTCCATTTTGTATTAGTACTAATGTGTTTTCATCATGTTTTCAGGGAATAAGTTTGGACGCAAAATTTAAGAGACATAGCTGAGGAATGTACAGAAAAAACCCATCTACAAATGTTATTCACGGACCATAGGTCCATTCACATTCCGTAGATGATGATCGTAGATGGACTAGCAAAGCATGGAGGAAGATCAGGGAATTCTTGACCAAGTGTGGAACCACGGCTTCAATCGACGGACTGTACTGTTGATCTGTCAAATGATTCAGAGAGGGGTTCCAGTACCTGATTTTGAAGATTCTAAGTATGGACCTACAGAGGAGGATCCACGGCCCATAGAGCAATACACGGTCCGTACTGGTGATCTGTTGTTTGGTTCAGAGATTTGAAAATTTTGAAGTTAGAAATTTTCCTAAGTCCTGAGTCACAGAAGGGACCTATAGACCATAGATCAATCCACAGTCCATAGGTCAGTATCATTGATCAAAACTGCGTCCTGAAACATTATTTCCTTATTTCGTTTCCTTTTTAGTTAGGACTTAATTTTCTATATATAGGGCATGTAAACGTCATTTTTGGGGATTAGACTTTATTACTTTTATTCTAGTTCTTGACTTTGGAGATTAACTTGCAACTTTAGCAATTCTTAATTTCCTAAGTTAGTTTTGAAGATTTTGACTTTGCAATTCAAGTTGAGATTATGGGTTTCTTCTACTTATTACATAAGTTCAAGATTTCTTCATCTAAAAATATGAATTCTGTTCTTGCTACTATGGGTAACTAAATCCACAACTAGGGTTGTGGGAACCATGAGCGATTAACAACGTATGAATAGTAACTAAGCAATTCTTGAATAGTGTTATTGCATGCATTGATAACTCTTTCGCTCAAAAAACTTTTTAATGGTGGCCAACATTAGAACTTTCCTCGTTACTACTTGTTGGATCAAGGAGGTAATTAACGATAAAAGAATTATCAACATAGATTGATCTACGAACCATACTGCTGATCCTTCAAATGATTCAGAGAGGGGTTCCAGTACCTGATTATGAAGATTCTAAGTATGGACCTACAAAGGAGGATCCATGGACCGTAGATCAATCCACGGTCCGTACTGGTGATCCTTTGTTTGGTTCAGAGATTTGAAGATTTTTAAGTTATAAATTTGCCTAAGTCCTGAGTCCCAGAAGGGACCTAAGGACCGTAGATCAATCCAGTGTCTGTAGGTCAGTATCATCGATTGAAACCGCATCCTGAAACATTATTTCTTTATTTCATTTCCTTTTTAGTTAGGACTTATTTGTCTATATATATGGCATGTGAACCTCATTTTTGGGGGTTAGACTTTATTACTTTTATTCTAGTTCTTGACTTTGGAGATTAACTTACAACTTTAGCAATTCTTAATTTCCAAAGTTCGTTTTGAAGATTTTGACTTTGCAATTCAAGTTGAGATTCTGGGTTTCTTCTACTTATTACATAAGTTCACGATTTCTTCATCTAAAAATGTAAATTGTGTTCTTGCTACTATGGGCAACTAAATCCACAACTAGGATTGTGGGAACCATGAGCGATTAACAACATATGAATGTAACTAAGTAATTCTTGAATAGTGTTATTGCATGCATTAATTCTGTCACTTAGAAATTTTTTTAACGGTGGCCAACGTTAGAACTTGCCTCGTTACTACTTGTCGGACCAAGGAGGTAATTAACAAGAAAAGAATAATCTACATTGATTTAGTGTGATACTATCTAATAGTCTAATGCCAATTGGTGCAATGGTGAAAACTAAGCCATACATCAATATGATGTCTAATATAAGGTAAAGGTAAGGGTTAGTAAATTATACACACATAGCCGGACCAAGGTGCGGGATGAAATTCTCTAGATGCCGGACCAAGGATTTAGAGAAACCTAACTAATCACTTTGCATGTAATACACTAGGAAAGAATTACTATTACTAGGATTACCGCGTTATGAGCTTATGGGAAACATGTACATCCTAGCTACTTTCTCATCTTGATAACAACGAAAGTTTGAATCTTGCTCATTGATTACTTACATAATTTCCTGAAATTGTTTCACATATCCCCCCCTTTAATTACTTGTTTATGGAAATACATTGACTAAATGAATATAATCGTTTGTTAAAGTTAAGTATAAATCATATTCTTCGTGGGATCGACCCTAACCTACAACTTGGGTTCTTTACTTGATAATGATCGCTTATTCTTCTTAAGGGAGGTGTAATTTGAGCGTATCATAGTGCTAGAATAGGTGATGCGCTCAAACGAGTCTTGAGCTTTTAAAAGCTCTCATCACACCTTTCAGCTCACTCAAATGGTACCTCTTTCTTGGTCAATCTAGTCAGATGTGTTGCGATAGAAGCAAAGTTCTTCACAAATTGGCGATAGTAGCTAGCGAGCCCCATAACACTCCTAACTTTAGTCACAGAGCTAGGCCAAACCCAATTCTTAACAGCTTCAATCTTTTGGGGATCTACCATTATCCCTTATTTTGAAACTACATGCCCCAAAAAGGCAACCAAAGTCAACAAAAATTCACACTTATAAAATTTTGCATACAACTTTTGTTTCTCAAGAACACCTAGAACTACACGAAGATGGTCGGCATACTCTTCCTTACTTTTTATGTAAACCAAAATGTCATCAATAAAACTATAACAAATGAATCAAGAAATGGCTTGAACATACCATTCATCAAACTCATGAAAGTTGGAGGCGCATTAGTCAACCCAAACGACATAACTAGAAATTGGTAGTCCCCATAGCGGGTTCTAAACGCCATCTTGGGCACATCCTCTTGCCTAATATTTAATTGATGCTAACCAGACCTTAGATCAATCTTAGAGAAAACTGATGCACCTTGCAATATATCAAAAAGATCATCTATTCGAGGCAATAGGTACTTGTTTCGAATGGTGACCCTATTCAATTGCTGGTAATATATACACATCCTCATACTACCATCATTTTTATCAACAAACAAGACAGGAGCACCCCATGGGGAAGCACTAGGACGAATGGAACCCTTATCAAGTAGTTCTTGGATTTGAGCTTTAATCTCTCTCAACTCTACCGAGTGATCTGATGTCGTGGGATGCCAATAGGACGAGTACCCACTTCTAAATTAGTGCAGAAGTCTATATCTTTATCCGGAGGCATACTAGTCAAATCAGTAGGAAACACTTCTCCAAATTCCAACACCAAAAGGATAGAATTAATATAGGGAGATTCAACTTCAACATCCCGAATATGTGCCAAATAATCCAAACAACCCTGGCCTACCAATTTCGTAGCCTGAATGGAGGATATGATCTTAGTTGGCTTAGACTTGTACACCCTTTTCCACTCTAACTTTTTCCTACCAGGAATCTCTAAAGTCACACATTTAGGTGTTACAATTCAACACAACATAATAGGAGGACAACCAAGTCATGCCTAAGATTATATCAAAGTAGTCATATAAAAAATAACCAAATCAACTCAAGTCTAAAAACACATAAACAAGATAGGAGAAGAACGATAGACATGGGTTACTATGACAGACTCTCCAACGGGGGTAGAAACATAGATGGGGCATCAAGTATATCACAATTCATATCAAACTCTGAGGCAAATCGTACGGACAGATAATACTAAGTAGAACATGGATGGAATAACTTATTAGCCATCCGGTCACAGACAAGAATAGTACCTATGATCAGTGTGTCAGACACCTCTACCTCGGTCTTTCTCGAAAAGGCATAACACTGAGCCATGTCATCATGAAGGGCTACTTCCTTATATGGATGCATTGTACCTCTACATGCGTTATCATTACCCCTACATCCACGACCTCACTGATTTCTTCCTCGTGCACCTTGTGGCTGCCTTTGACCATTAATACCATTTCTCGTGGGTACCACTGCTCTAGCCTGCTGCTGCATGGAATTTATCATGTGTGGGTGGGGAAAATCTCTCCTCATATGCATAGGTTCTCCGCAATTATAACAAGTGCGATCAAAAGATAGCCTGGTCCACGTCGAAGGTGCATCTCCCTGGCTATCCCGAATCAAATTCTGAGGTGTAGTTTCCCTGTAATTTCCTTCTATGCAGACTTAATTGGCCGGGCTGCAAGTGTTGTCCTCCCTTAACCTGTGGAGTAAGAACCCTGAAAGTTACCTGAATTCTTGGCTTTCTTAGCAAATGCCTTAGCCTGATCGTCTCGCCTCACCCCTTCCACTTTCTTCCCAAAATGTGTTACCTCATTGAAGCTTTTTCCTGCAGAGGTCATATGAAGAGACAATACCTACAACTCAGAATTTAATCCCTTAACAAATAGATGGATCCTCTCTTCCTTAGTAGTCGCCAATTGCATAGCATATCTCGACAAAGCATGGAACTTGGCCTCATAAGCAGCCACAGATAAACCACCTTGATCCAAAGCCATGAACTAATCTTTCTTGCGATCTCTCAAGGTCCGTGGCACATACTTTTTCCAAAATCAGAGCATGAAACTGGGTCCAAGTGAGTGGGGGTAAAGCTGAAGATCTGGATTCCACATAAGCTCTCCACCACTGCTTAGCCTCGCTCTGAAGTTGGAAGTTCAAAAACTCTACTCCATGCTGATGGACAATTCCTAACTTATGAAGCATCATAACAATCTAGGATAAACTCATAAGCGTCCTCACTTTCGAAACCATGGAACACAGGCAGTTTCAATTTCAATAACTTAGTCAACATCTCATGTTAATTACCAGTCATAACAGGACTCAACAAAGGACGGAATAAAGCATCAGTACCTACAGTTCCACCCATGTTGGGGACAATGATAAAAATTGGGGGGGGGGGGGGGGGGGGGGTTGGCGAGAGCTTGAGTTGCTTGAACAGAAGGAAGCACTCCAAGACCAACCAATCCTTTCAGGAACGACATAATCTGTTGAGCTAACACTGGGTCTAAGGGAGGAATACCTTTATTCTCAGCTTGCACCTCTTCCTATTGTGCAGCATCCTCATCATTCTCAACCTCAACATTCTCCTCTATTTTTTCATGATGCGCAGGAGGATTCTCATTACTGGGAGGATTCTCAATCAAAGCTCCATCCCTAGTAGGTGTTATCTTTTCTCGGCCTTTTCCTCTTTCTCTTCCTCTACCCCTACCTCGAGTGACCTCTTGTTGCAGATTCCTCAGCAGGAGCATTGACAGGAGCTACAGGCCTGACACTGTTAAACCTAGTGTTAACCATCTTTGGACAGAAGAGTGAAGGAGATTAGGTATCAATTTGGATCACCAGATATAAATTGGAACCAAGTTATAGCACGAAACGAGACAAGAGAAAATAAAGAGATTTTCTAAAGTCCTATAGTCTGTCAAAGAAAAGTACAGACGTCTATGTACCATTCCGCAATACTCTACTAGACTCATTTTTTTACATTGAGATCAATGAACCTAGGACTCTGATACCAACTTTGTCACGATCCAGACCATCGTGATTAGAACCTACACTAACCCTCCGGTGGGAGGACCATTACTACAACCCATCTAACCAAATTAATGAAAATTAAAGCATTTGAAGATACAGAAGCAGGTTTAAATATCTAAAGGTAAAATAGGGAGTTTCCATAAACTCCGAAGTCTAACAAACGATTGCAGAATTAAAGCCTAGAACCTGAAAGTCAATGTACCAAAACTCTAACAAGAATCATAAGTCTAAAGGAAATGGGTAGTATATATGAATTATCAAAAAATGAAACAAACGAAATGGAAAATAATCCAGTAATAGGATCAGATAATGAATACTATTTAAATGACTGAAATAGATATACAAATAGTAACTAAAGAAAAATATCAAGATGAAGAATCGACAAAACAAAAAATAATATTTGATAATAATATATTTGAACAAATAAAAGGAAAAGAATTAGACCTAAGCGTAGAAAAAATATTCGAAATACCAACAATAAGAAATTGGTTTAAACGACAAAAAAAAGAATATTATGTAGTAAGTCAAAAAAAACATATCATAAATTGCAAATACACCAAAGGAAAAGCTAAAATACCAATAATAAACAAACAAATAATCAATAAAGAAATACAGGATATTAAGGCTAAAAATCCAATTAAATATGTACATTTAGGAGGAACGAAAATATTAATAAAAGCATATTTTAGAGAAGGAATATATACACCCATAGAAATATACTTAGCAGATGATAGAATTATACAACCCATAGAAAAAAGTATAATAAGTGTAGTAAAAGGTAACCTCGTATACCAAAAATTTAGATTTATAATAAGTGTTAACTACTCAGTAGCAATAAATGACAAAAACATAGATAAATCAC
This sequence comes from Solanum commersonii, assembly GCA_029007595.1. NCBI lineage: Eukaryota > Viridiplantae > Streptophyta > Magnoliopsida > Solanales > Solanaceae > Solanum > Solanum commersonii. The sequence goes on from JAJTWQ010000125.1 coordinate 804,789, forward strand.
TAGTATTATATTGGAAAATGTCAGGGATAGAACTAGCCCCAGGAAGTAAAATATTTACAGCTAGATGTACAAACTTATATGTTTTAACAACAAAACATAAAATAACAGCAAAAAATAAAATAAAATAAATAAAAATAGAAGATCCTTTTGAAAGGATAGTTACAGTCATAGATAATAATGATTATAGTTATAATGAGATATATATAGAAGAAGATTTAGCAATAGTAAAAGAAAGATTAAGCACATAAAAATAAATAAACTATGAAATACCCCAAATATCATCAAAAATGAGTACCTCAAGAAGAATAGATTAATCTCCACAAAAATAAATGGAAGAAGAAATAAAACCATATCATTACTACATAATGGGGGTAATGGAACAACGAAAATATCTAATATTAATAAATACAGGACAAGAAGAAAACTATATTACAAGAGAATGAGTAACATAAGATGAGATAGTTACTACTGAACAATTATGCTCTGAACTACCAAAGACATTAATATATACCGAAGAAACTACAGAAAAGGAAATACTCATTTGAGGAGTACCAATAGTAACAAAGTTTAAAATATATCAAGGAGATAAAAATATCACTTTAGGAATAAAATAGCTAGAACAAGTAAAATCATATAATCTAGAAGACAAACAGTTGACAATAAATTATGAAAATAAAAGAGTAATAATAAAAAGAACTTTAATATGATAAAATGAAAATATATATACTTGCAAAGATAATAATAGAAGGATATTATAACAAAATTATACACCAATGATAGATACAAGAGCAGAAGCTAATATATGTAAATACAATTGCTTACCAGATGATAAATGGGAAAAATTTAAAACACCGATAGTAGTAACATGATTTAATAATGAAGGAAGCATGATCACATATAAGGCTAAAAATATAAAAATACAAATATTGGATAGGATATTAACTATAGAAGAAATGTATAACTTCGAGCTTACAGCAAAAGATATGCTATTAGGAATGTCATTTTTAGAAAAATTATACCCACATATAATAACAAAAACTTCACAACACCATGTAAACAAAAAATAGGAGCAAAAAGAGGGAATAATAAAAAACGTAAAACAACATAATGGATAAAAGGAAGTGAAAAAATTACACAAAAATTAGAAAATATAAAAGAAGAAGACCCTAAAATAGAATTAATTATATTCTCTGTAGATAAAGTAAAAATAATCCAAGATAAGTTAGAATTATTATATAGTGAAGATGGGAAAAACATAAAACAAAAGTAAAAATTGAGCTAATTGATAATAATAGCATAATAACCCAAAAACCATTAAAATATAATTTTAATGATTTAACAGAATTTAAGATACATATAAGTGAATTACTAGAAAAAGGGTATATACAAGAAAGCAATAGCAAGCATACAAGCCTAACATTTATAGTGAATAAACATAGCGAACAAAAAAGAGGAAAAAGTAGAATGGTTATTGATTATAGAAATTTAAATGCAAAAACTAAAACATATAATTACCCAATATCAAATAAAATATTAAAAATAAGACAAATACACGGATATAATAACCTTAGTAAATTTGACTGCAAATCAGGATTTTACCACTTAAAGTTAGAAGAATAATCTAAAAAACTTACAGCATTTACAGTACCACAAGAATTTTATGAATGAAATGTATTACCATTTGGATATAAAAATGCACCAGGTAGATACCAACACTTTAAGGATAACTATTTTAAACAGCTAGAAAATTGTGTAGTATATATCGATGATATACTACTATACTCTAAAACACAAGATGAACATATAAGATTATTAGAAAAATTTATACATATTATAGAATATTCAGGCATAAGTCTAAGCATAAAGAAAGCAGACATAATGAAAAAGCAAATAAAATTTTAGGAATACAAATAAATAAAAATGGAATAAAAATGCAAACACATATAGTACAAAAATAATTAACTCAAATGAACAACTAGATAAAAAAAAGAAATTACAATCATTTCTAGGACTAGTAAATCAAGTAAGAGAATATATACCAAAATTAGCAGGGAATTTAAAACTATTACAACAAAAATTAAAGAAAGATGTAGAATACCAGTTTGATAAAAAAGACCAAACACAAATACAAAAAATAAAACTATTATGTAAGAACCTACCTAAACTATATTTTTCGAATGAAAACAAAAAATTTACTTATATAGTAGAATCAGACGCCAGTGAAAAAAGTTATGGAGGAGTCTTAAAATACAGGTATGATGAAGAAAAAATAGAACATCATTGCAGATATTATTCAGGAACATTTACTAATACGGAAATAAAATGAGAAATAAATAAGAAAGAATTATATGCAGTGTGTAAATGTTTACTATTTTTTGAACCATATATTATATGTAACAAATTTATTATAAGGACAAATAACACACAAGTAAAATGGTGGCTAACAAGAAAAATACAGGATTCAGTAACTACAAAATAAATGAGAAGATTGGTATTAAATATATTAAATTTTACATTTACTATTGAAGTAATAAAAATTGATAAGAATGTTATTGCAGATTACTTATCAAGACAAAGCTATTCAGACTGAGAAAGAAAATACAATTGAAGATATACTCAAAACCATTACTACACTTTGTATAAAAGTGGACAATATGGACAATGAGATACAAAAGCAAAAGACTAATGAAGATAATCTGAAGTCTAAAGCTATTACAGGTCGGCAACATGACTGTAAAAATGTGGAGCTAAGTTAATCAGAAGACTTTAAAAATCCAGAGCTAAAAGGTGAAGTTGGGAAACACCTTAAAACCCATAATATTTGTTTAAATACAGCTTCATGTACAAGTAAACAAGTTAGTGAAAAATAGCATAAGAATACAAACTTAAACCAGCTATTTGAAAAACCATTTACTCCAAAAATGCCAAGAAACACAATGACTATGGAACCACAAACCTCTACCTACGCAGATAGCCTACAAAATGAGAAATTTTTTTATAACCATGTCACGAGAACATCTATTGAAAATATATACAAAATCCAAACCTATTTAAACCATAATCCTAGATCCACTACAACCAAAGAACCAAGTCAAGACTACCTAACCCAAAAATTACAAGGTTATAATAAGTTAATCGCACAACCAAAAACTAACGTCAATTTAGTAAGAACATGTTATAATTATGGACTATTAAATACCGTATATACAGACGATGGAGAAGAGGTAAGTGGAATACCAGAACTACACAAAGCATTCATCACATATAAAAGCGGTACCAAAGGAAACTTATTTTATATAAAGTTTTATACAGCACCAGCGGAGATATTTTACGAAGAGATAAAACCTCCGATTCAAGTTATTAAGATCGGACTAACCAAAGACATGATTATACCTCAAGATATTGGACAACAAGAAGAAATACGAATAATAGAGATACCAAGTTTTTATGCCAATAAAAGAATAATTGGTATATCAACTATTATACAAGAGTTAGCAAATAATTATTTAAACGGAAATGCTATATGAAGTTACTACTCTAGAGACCAGTTAATGATATATTCAAATTCAAGAGAACTAAGGAAAGCAGATATGCATGAAGTCCAGAGATGGATTTTATCATTATTAAAACCAGAAGAAAGACCTACGACAAGAGCACTCAAAGCAGGATTTATTTCGCCAGAACTATTAACCAAATATTGCAAGCTAATTGGACACAAATACCCTGATCATCTATGTACAAAATGTAATAGAGAAGACAACGTGATTCTAGATGTTCAGCTAGAATAAAGTCTAAAGAGATAAGAAGATAAAGAAAAAAGTCGTAGATAAAGAGATAAGGCAAAGAAGACATATTTGGCCAAAAAAACCAAAAGCAAACAGTATAAAGTAAATAGTACCATGTAAAGAAGTCATAAAGTAAATAGTATTATGTAATAAAGTCATGAAGTAGGTGCATGATTGTGCATTATAGGTGCATTATTGTGCATTATTATTAAGACAAGTGTAAAGTAGTAGGTATGAACATTATTAATAAGGATGACAAGTGTATGAATGGTAGGTGGTGTGCATGTATTATTGTAAAGTAAGTAGTACGTGCATTATTGTGTATTACTATAGATAGAAATTCCTTTCTATATAAAGGAAGGTGCATGTAAATTAACAGGCAGGCCTTGAAGCCATCAATAAACGAAGCTTTCATAAAAAAACACTCTCTCTAATATTTAAATACTTAATAGATAATCCCCCTCAGATATCATGGATAAGGAATATGCAAAGGTATATTGTTCAAAAAATATGCAGAACTAATTTCATATATTCCTGAATATCATATATATGATTGAATAAATTTATGTTAGTTATTATGTATTAGAATTATTTGAATCATGATTTCTAGTTTATTAGCACACTGGAAATAGGGAGAAAACTTCTATACTATGCCATCCTAATTTTGAAGCTGGTAGGCAAGGAAAGCCATTTAGGGGAGTAAACAAAGTTGAGGCGCTGATAAGAAGGAAATATCCGCTAAAGTACGATGCTAGTAGTGGCAGGAAAATATGATAAACAGATAATCTAGTTCATAATGATCTAATATGAATTTAATCAATTATGAATATGATAAGAAGGAATAATTGAAAATAAAAAACCTGCATAACAATGAACATGACTACATACATGCATCATGAAATGATAAAAAACTATGAAACTCTAATCTTATATATACTTAAAGATATAGAAATAATTGAATTAAGAAGAATAATATGAGAAAAAATATTTAATAATAACGGATCAGAAGATATATTAAACCAACAATGGTATGAAATAGACCTACATGATTTAGACCTCGAAAGAATAGAATGGTATGATTTAGAAATAAAATTAGACTAAAATGAACTACGAATATTTACAATATTGGACAGAATCTATAGAAGATATAAAATTATTAGAACAATTAATGGAGGAAAATTTATATATGTACCTAAGAACCCAAGATATGTTATATCTAGTATATATCATAAATAATATTAAAGAGATATCAAGATTAAGACCCTTGAAAAAAGAATATTATAATAAAATCTTTAAGATAAATTCCTCACCTACCACACTACCACCTACCATACTACCAAAAATATGAATTCCTCAACTACCAATTCCGCACTACCACCTACCACACTACCAAAAATATGAATTCCTCTACTACCAATCCCGCACCCTCGAAAAATGTATTACTATTGTACTATTAATTTGTCAGTTCGTGGTAGAAATGATAAACTCTACGTCCTGAATCCTTATCATATTGGACGAAACTCAATACCTTCGATTATAAGACCAATTTTAACATGAAAAGGCCTTGAATCCGACAATGTTGCTTCAACATCACGATTATCGTCACCTGATTCACCAACGTAAAAACTTTCCAATTTATACTTCAAGCCATCCATCAATTCTTTTTTCTAGTAACCTTCCTTTTATATTCCTTGGCGCTCTTGCTGCTTGTATAACAATAGTAGCTCGTTATTCAGTCTCGCCTTCGTTCTCTTCATTAAAAATCTAACCATTGCATTTGTCGATTCAAGGCGTCACGGTACCCCATTCTATAATTAAGACGATACCAACACCCAACTAAGGCTTTTATGGTTATATGTGATATGGTTGGGTGTGACATTGCTGTTGCATAACAGAAACATTTTTTATATAAGAGCCCTTAATAATTCTTGCTTAAGCTTGTTACTTTGTTGCGTAACAGAAATTTTCTTCTCTGTCAACATCAAAATTGGTGCCTTTGTCTGCAAACAAGACAAGAACCCTCAGCCTTAGATCTTCATTCACAATTAACCAATATACATGGAATAATGGAGAACTACACCTATCAAAGGTTTGGTCAAATTGGCGAACTTTAAATATTGGAACCACCTTTATAATGAAACAAGTATTCAATAAGATAACAAGAAAACAGTGATGTAGGAAATATCGCAAGTACATCCTGAAGGGACAAACAATCACCAGTTGATCATCATGATGCAAACAAACTAACTATGGGTATTTTAACATCAAAGATATTAGTGATATCTCTTGATTGATATTAGTATATCTCTTGATTGATCTTCCATATCTTAGTATCTCATTAGAGATTTAATTTCTATTATAATTACGCCAAGATCACAATCCTTTAGTAGTTGATTATTTCTTTATTTGTAGTTTACTCTCTCATATAAATGCACATGCATAACAAACCAATTGAGAGTGGGTAAATTAGGGTTTGATGGAATGGTCGAGGGATGGGGGGTTGAGTGGGTGAAGAAGATAATAAACAAAGAATGTCACTTATGCAAATTATTTGCCTACTTCCATTAGGGAAGTTATTTTCTTCACTTTTAAGGAACTTGTTGAAAAACTATTTCCAAACAATTTGACCTAGCAAACATAGGAAAATTGAAAAATATTTTCCGAAAAATGCTTTCCTCCATACCAACCACACCCTAGTAATATTTAAGATATCACATGAGAGGTGAACATGCCCATATGCACTTTCTATATTTTCAGGATTTAGGAGATCCAATTCAAATATTAGATGGTCTAATTAACATATCATAAAAACAAATAATATAATTATTTTTTCTTGAAGAATCTTCTAGTTCTTCAATATATGTTGAATACTTAGTATTTCAGGTTTCCAAAATTGTTCATGATTAACAGTTGAATACTTTTTATCCAAGCAGTAATTTTATTTTCTTCCACCTTATAATGATACTATAATAAGTTATTCAAGAAATTTCTGTGTACGACAAGTACATATTGCAATCAGTGGCAAAGCCAGGATGTTCACTAAGGGGGTTCGAAGTATAAAGTAATAAATACATAGATGGAAAAGAAAAATATTAATCTTAACTCACTAAATTTTACTTGTCTTGTTATGCCACATTTAGATTCTTCTTACTTTTTACCTTACTCCATCAAGCTTTTTTCTTTTTAAATTCTTGTGCCCTTTTTTTCTTTAAGTTTTGTCATGTTTTATTTTACTTTGATTTTCTTTAGTAAAAAAATTCTGAATTAGTGCCCTTTCAATCATATGTTACTATAAAAATAACCAAGATTTTTTTAAAGGGGTAAAATTGACATATTTAGAAAATAAATAAATGACATCATCTTTTTTTTTAGTTCAATTAATTCAATTTACTAGGTTAGTCATTTGTAAAAAAAAACAAATGATCAATAAATCAAATAAGATTAGTTTAATATTCATCTCCTTAGAATAAAATTGAAAAAAAATACAATGAAATTAAAGAAAGAAAATTAAATTAAATAGATTTTGTTTAAAAAACTATTCACAATTTTAATATTTCTTCGTTCGGTTAAATTTAATTTACTTTATTTTATATAAATATTTTTTCTAACTCAATTTAAAATTTAATAAAAAATTATTGTTTCTTCAACTTAGTACACATAAAGAGAACTATGTAGAAACAAAATGAAAAATATAAATAAGAAGAATCTAAAAGAAAAATTTACAAAGAATGCGATTAATAAATTTAAACAAAGACAAATTGAGAAAAAAAATAGCATAAAGAGGAAATAATGAAAAATAAAAAGGATAAAGCTTCACATTGAATCAATGAGACATTTTCATTTGTTTGGGAATCTGGGCCGAAAACTTCTCAGCCCTTTTAAAGTATAAAAAAAAGATGACCAATGAGGCCTTTTCATTTGTTTGGGAATTTGGGCCCAAAACTTCTCAGCCCTTTTCAAGCTTAAAAAAAAGATGAAAAACACTATTGCGCCTGATGAGATTCAAACTCAGCCCTGCCAGGCGGAACTTGAACCCCTTGACCATTCCACTATCCTTCTCTTTAGTGTTGAGGGGGGTTCATTTTAATTAATATACCCATAAAATCAGAATTTGACATTACATATACAGTATAATTTTTCCGCGATGAGGTTCGGGTGACCCCCCTCGGTTCCACGTAGCTCCGCCCCTGATTGCAATGACTTTCATACCACAAAAATGACATGTATATCCTTTAGTATACTATCTCTTCAAGATAAGTTGAGGTATTTCTTTCATTCACTACGGGGAATGAAATCTAATTACTTGAATGTGCTTGAAATACAAAATTCATCATTAGCTCATTACTTTGCTGAAGTATAAGAAGACATAAGAAGACATTTTATACATAATACATTAATTTGATGTACATTTTATACATGATACACTAATCTGATGCACAAGATATAATAATATAAGCACTGATACATTCGTCTGATGCGCGAAAATGAGGGATTTTGTAGATTTATAAAACTTATAAGCGATAATGGTAATAAGTAAACTAAAAAGTAAGATTTCTGTAATTTTTCCTAATTTATTTAAGACCCTATACAATTTGGCCCATAACTTTTAGTACATAATTATTATTAATTTAGAAAAAAAGAAAATAACGAGAAGGAAGACCTAACATATGCGTGCGGTGAACACAAAATAGAGGGAGATCGGCAACACTCAACTCTCAAGTAAGCAAATTTAGTTGAATGCAACTGTATGCCTGCAACTAATAATTTATAATTGCTGGAAATATAACAAGACACAATCCTACACTAAATTGATTTGTTAAGGAATTGGAATTTGAATTGTTTTTATAGTTGATCACTATACCAATTTGGTTGATTTTGAGGTTTAGTGGGGACTAGGGTGGACTCCCCAATGATCACTGATGTTGAGTGGAATGGAAATATTTCGTTCTGAAAATTATTTCCGTCACTAGTTGTTCGGATCCTTATTTGTTGTTGTTATTATTTTATTTTAATAAAAAAACTTATAAGTAAATAGACCCCTTAAAAAGTAAGGTTGTTTCAATATGAATTTAGGGGCAATGATTTGACATTTTGGCAAATGGTGAGCCAATCATTAGAGAAGGTGTTAGTTTATAGGATAAGATCACCATTTGGGTTGTGATAAGCGTACAGGAAGTTTTATGGACTTATTCTGAGGTTTGGCATTGTCCGTGAATTTTTATTTTTATTTTTTATGTCCTTATAGTTTTCATATTAAGACCCAAGTTTGATGTACTGAGATATGTAATTAAATATCGGGTGTATTATATAATAAGAAAGTTATTAGGGTTATGGTGTTTGGAGAAATTACGAATTAACCCTAGACTTGAAACTTGGAAAATATGACAGTTGAAATGTTAATGTTAGCATCAAGATTTACGAACTTGATTATAAAATTGGGTTTATTTTTGGTTCAAGGCTAAACACATAGTAATGTGGGTGTTGTTAGTTTCCAAATCTTATTGTGGTTATTTGTTTGAATAGATTGCATTGATTTGGAAGCCCAACGAAAGAGAAGACTCAAGCCCTGGAGTGATTGTTCGGTTATTTGAGGCAAGTGGATTTCTAAACCCTTGTTAAGTGTATGAAATTCATGTATTTCCTTGTAATATGTGTTTCATAGTAATGAGAATTGGTGATGGGTTGACTTGTCCATGTTAAATAATTCTAATGATGGAAAAAGGGTAATAAAAAGATAATGTGATAAATTGTTGGTGTGTGATGTTTGAGAATGATTTGAAGGCTTATTGCTTAATTGTTGATGTTCTATCACGGTTGCATTGTTGTGAATTGTGTCTTGTTATGAAAATGGACATCTCCTAATTATTTGTCTAAGCATGTCATTAGCATTGGTTCTGAGACATGATTGTGATAAGTGTTATGTGATAAGAGGATGTACCATTTCAAGGGACGTATCGTGCGCTGCGAGGGATACTATATATCGAGGGATGTATTGTGCGCCGCGACGAATACTATTATCGAGGGACGTGTTGTGCGCCGCGATAGATGCAAGGACAAATATGTCCTTCATGGGTCCCAAACTAAGAGACATCGGGTCTGTATCACTAGGTCAGACATGCATTACTATACTTGACATTGCATTGCACATCTTTATCATTAGTGAACTTGATATTGTGTTTTGCTGATCCTGTGAGTGCCATTCTGTGGAACTTGTGATTGATGAATATTGAGCTTGTTGTTGAGGATATGTAATTGTTAGAGTATTGTTGTTGAGTTGTGCGCTATGTGAAGTGTGAACTGTTAGGTTGGGCTGGTTGTAGTTGTGGAGGTTGTGATTGATGAATATTGAGCTTGTTGTTGAGAATATGTGATTGTTAGAGTGTTGTTGTTGAGATATGTGCTTGTAAATTGTGAGTTGTTAGGTTGGGCTGGTTTTATGCAGGTTGTAGTTATGAAGGTTCGGTTGGGGTGTAAGGAGTACCCTTATTTTGTTCCCTTAGCTTGTGTTTAGAATTTTACTTGCTGAGTACCGTGTGGTTTGGTACTCACCCCTTGCTTCTACAATTTTGTAGGTTACGAGCCTGAATCTTTGTGATACTTTCCATTCTTTTCTTTTTCTAGGCTTCCTAAGAAGATTTGTGAGATAGTTGTTTGTCATCTCAACGGTCCCTCTTACTCCTATTTATGATTTTGTTCTACTTTAGAGACAATATCATTTCAGGCTTCTGTTTTTCTTTCAAATCCATTATAATACATTAGAGACTTGTGCAGGTGACAATCAGGTTTTGGGGATTTAATTAAGTTGACATTATATTCCGCTTTAGTATTAGTGTTAAACTTTCATCCTTATTTTTAACTTCTGCATTTATCGTATTATTTAGGTTTTAGGCAGACTTATCTGTCAATTTTGCTGAATGAGTTCTCTCAAATGAGAGTTCTTCCAATAAATAGAAAGAATTTTGATTTACATGCCTAAAAATCTGATATATATCCCTAAATATATGTCATTCCTAATTGTAATATCTCTGAAAACATGCTACATTAATCTATGCTATCTCCTATCATCATTACACAAATATTTAGAGTTATAACATATATATGTACAGATATTTAGAATTTGTCCAATCATGCTAACATCCCCCCTCAAATTGATGCCGGTGGATCAAAAAGCATCAATTTGCCAACCAGAAACTGATGACGTTGTCGTGCCATAGACTTTGTAAACACATCAGCTATTTGAAGATCACTGGATACATGTGGAAGAGTAATGACTCTCTTATCTACAACTTCTTTGATATAATGACAATCCACTTCAATGTGTTTGGTCCTTTCATGATAAACTGGATTAGTAACAATCTAAATAGCACTTGTGTTGTCAGCATGGAGAGGAGTGGGATTAGATTGAGGAAATCCAATTTCTGCAAGTAAACCACGAAGCCAAACAATCTCAGAGCAAGCAGTAGACATTGCTCGATATTCAGATTTGGTGGAAGATTTTGATACACGATCTTGCTTCTTGCTCTTCCAAGATATCAAGGAATCTCCAAGAAACATGCACCAACCCGTGATGGAGCGACAAGTATCAGGACATCCAGCCCAATCAAAATCACTAAATGCATTAGGCTGAATCTCAGAACCACTAGGAAAGAATAATCCATGAGTAGATGTTCACAAAAGATATCGAATGATGCAAACGACAACCACCAAATGTAGATGGCGTGGAGCCTGCATAAATTGACTCACTTGTTGAACTACAAAAGAGATATCAGGCCGAGTAATAGTACAGATAATTTAGGCTCCCAACTAATTGCCGATACAAAGTTGGATTCGGAAGAAGATCTCCTTCTGCATTGCAGCACTTTACATTCAATTCCAATGGAGTATTTACAGAGGAAGATTCTTAAAGACCAACCAAAGCAATCAAGTCCTGAGTATATTTGTGTTGGTTCAAGAACACACCTAAAGAATTATAATGAACTTCTAACCCCAAAAAGTATGTAAGAATACCAAGATCTTTCATATGAAAAGAATCCTTAAGCTGTTGTTGGAGGTAAGTGATTAATGAAGAATCAGTTCCTGTGATAATAATGTGATCTACATACACCAAAAGAAGAACACAACCTGCAGATGTTTTTGAAGAAACAAAGACGAATCATATTTGCTTTGCTCAAAAGAGAATTGAAGCAAAGTAGATCAAAACATGTCAAACCAAGCTCTTGGAGCTTGTTTTAATCCATATAAAGACCGCTTCAACCTGTATACATCTGATGTAGGTGATGAGAACAAACCAGGTGGGGGTTTCATATAAATATCTTCTTTGAGATCACTATGAAGAAAAGCATTTTTGACATCCATTTGATGAAGAGGCCAATTTTGTGTGCAGCAATGGCAATAATAGTTCGCACTGTAGTCATTTGTGCTACAGGTGCAAAACTCACCTCATAGTTTACACCATACTCCTATTTGTTGCCAAGGACCACCAATCGAGCTTTGCATCGATCAAGAGTTCCATCAGAATTATGTTTAATTAAATGAACCCATTTACATCCAATTGGACGGACATTTGGAGGACAAGGAACAATGTCCCATTTGGTATTTTCTTTAAGAGCCAAAAGTTCCTCCTCTATTGCTTTTTGCCAACATTTAAGCTTGGAAGCTTGTGAGTAACTTGTTGGAATAGAGATGGTGGATAAAGTAGAAGAAAAACCATACCGTTCACGAGTTTGAGATACTCTAGTAGATCGCCGAGGAGGCTCAAGAGGAGAAGACCTTGAAGAAATCTCAGATTCTAGTTGTGGAGCAGTCTCAGGTGGCGGATCTGTTTCTGGATGGGGTAAAGTTGCCGGACGTCGTTCATACACAAATCCTGATTTGAAATGAGTATTAACCTTCTCCCAGATACGCAACCTATCTCTATTCCTCATTATCATATGGCTCTGATAGAACATAATTAGTTGAAAGAATAATTAAAGTATTTGTTGGATAGGGGTTTCATCCGACCGAGTATCTCTCTATGAGGTGCTCCACTTTTGTTAGTTAGAAAAAAAGACGGTTCTCTTCGTATGTGTATCGATTATCAGCAATTGAACAAGGTGACCATTAAGAACAAGTATCCTCTGCCAAGGATGGATGATTTATTTGACCAACTTCAAGGAGCAAGTTATTTCTCTAAGATTAATCTCTGATTGGTTATCACAAATTGAGGGTGAAAGATGATGACATTCCAAAGACGGATTTTCAAAATTGGTATGTTCATTATGAGTTTTTGGTCATATTGTTGGGTTGACTATTGCTCCTGTGGCGTTTATGGATTTGAGGAATAGGGTGTTTTGACAATACCTTGACAGAACGAATTCGGTCAAAAGTTATCCTAGATCTCTAACTACCTTGGATATTAGAAGTTTCTTGGGTTTAGCCGGTTATTAAAAAGGGTTTGTTGAGTGTTTCTCTTCAATTGCCTCTCCTTTGACAACTTTGACTCAAAAGAAGTCTAATGACTTAGTTCCTCTCCTACTATTTTAGAACTAGTTTAAATCTTATTCGACGACGAATTGTCCTAAGGGGGAGATACTGTAACAACCTGTATGCAAAAGGCCAAAATAGCAGCTTTTCAGTCTTCCCAAGTACCATGCACGAGGGGCCAACAACATCCCGTGGTGTGGGCCACAGACGGTAGGTGGGTCCGTGGATTAGTCCCTAAGAAATTATCTAGGCCATGGACCATAGTGGGACCTACGAATCATAGGTGGGACTACACCCCTTGGTCCGTGGTTTGGCCAAAAGTCTCTGACCACCATCCACGGTCCATCAGGATGGACCTATCACGACCCTGGGGTACTCCCTAGATGTAACATGGCATACAAAACCCTGAGAGGCCTCATATAAGCCACTTAGCTATCATAACATTAGATGATAGAAACGAGCGAAAATTTAAAACTTTTTCAACAATATATGGTCATATATAAACGAAGCAGAAGTCTAATACATTTTGTATCAGACCATCTAAAGCATGAATATCTCGGGACACAAGACATACAATGGTGTTCAAAACATAAAATGAAAGGACATAAGAAACATGGTGGCCATATCCTCGAATGCTTTGAGGACTCACCAATCTTGAAGTCTTGCTCTGCTAAGATCATAGCCACAGGGATGAGAGATGGTGTCGCAGGACCCTACATTTGGATAATAAATGTAGGGAAGAGTATGCCTTAGTATAAACATGTACTAAATATGATAGCCAACATTAACATAAACATTAGCGTAAGAGATAACAACATAAGTGATAAGTATAATCAATGCACATAAATCATCAAAACATAGGAGGAATGCTGCTTGAAGTAACCTCAACTAATCATTAGTCAAGACTTGGGTCATCCACCTCTATTCAAGCCCGCCATGGAAGGCAACTCAAGCAACAAACCAATCTCATCATACATCATATCATAATCTAGCTTATCTTTTATAGACACGGGGAATCGCGTATTTGCCTTACTAAAAAAGACCATGGGTTGTAGCCTCTAGTCCTTATATGGATAATGGGTACTCGCCTCTAGTCCACCTTAACCTATGGACCATGGGTATTCGCCTCTTTTCCAACATCATGTAGCATGGGTATTCACCTCTTGTCATTCTATAAGGATCATGGGTACTCATATCTTGTATAATTATATCATAAGAATATGGGGAGTCGCCTTTTGTTCAACTGTAAGGAATATGGTTAATTGCCTCTTTATCCTACTTCATGGAATAGAGGTGATTGCCTCATATCCATTTCATTTGGAGGTCATGGGTAATAGCCTCTAGCCTCATCAATATCTTAGTCATTAGCATTAGATTCATTTTAGGTGAGCAATCCTTTTAACCTAGAGTCATTCAATGTGAAAAAGCCTTATACATCCATAACATAATAAATCCATGTATGCACCATCCCTTCCACAATCAATTACAACAATAGTCAACAATTAACAACATAAGCTTCACTCTCAAAGCCCTATATCTCATAGTCACTCTATATGCTCAATCTCAAGCAATTCAGCATCATATTCATTTCATAAGCTTCAATCTTGAAGTAATCTAATAATGATTCACCATATAGGCTTTAATTCTAATGTATCTCATCAATCCTAGATAGAATACATCTAAACCCACAAATTATCCTTTCATGGAAAAAACCCATATTACATCAATTTTCATCATTGTAGACATGGGTTAGGCATGGGTACATGTAATTTAATCCTAAGAACATGTATTACTATCAATTCAATCATAAACAATCATAATCCACTCAATTGGATCAACGTTCATCAATACCATACCATTGGAAGAAACCCTAACTCAGATTGGAGATTTCATCTTCTCAATTGGGGAGAACATAGGGAATCCATGGATGAAAATCCATAATACCTTAATCACAAAGCCCACAAATTCATAAGGAATGGAGACTTGACCTTGACCCTAGCCTCAAATCTTCCTTCTTCTTGAACTTTCTAGAGAGAGAATTATTTTTGAGAGGAACCCAATTCTTTTGGTGAGTTTGAGAGAATAATTTAATGAGTGAATTTAGGAATTAAAAATACTTATATAGGGGTCCTAAACATAGGCAAAATGACCTCATAATTTAACGTTTCAAGGACACTTCATCCAATTCTAATTGTCAATGATCGCTAGTCAGTATATAACCCAACTAAATAAGTTGGGGTCGAATCCCACAGGGAGCGGTCAGTGTTTGAGAATCAATTTGGAAGAACGAATATGATCAAATCAGTCATAGGAATAAAATTTATCGAATAAAACATCATTCAAATAAGGGGTTGACACGAATGTCAAATGGAGGTTTTGATTTTGATTACGAACTACAAACAGTGGAAATCAATATAAAGTAATACCAATCAGACGAGTTCTTGGGGTGTTATTCGATTATAGGCTAATATAGACAAATGGGTAATTGCAACTATTAGAAAATAGCTAAATATTAGTGAGTAAGCTAGACTATAGCGGAGGTAAATTTTCCCTGGAACGATTTACTCCGAATCAAGTCGATTTCTCTTGAACATCAACAAGCAAGCAAAATAAGAACAACCCGCACCTTAGTCCATTCACTCTCTCGAGCTGAATGTATAGAATTGGGTTTTGGATTCACTTTCTCGAGCTGAACCCATGTCAACCCAATACCCACTGACTATCAATCAATAAGCTTAGTTTTAAAACCTCTCTCTCGAGCAAGTCAAAAAACACAAGGGTAGAACTGCATTTGCAAATACAATTCTTAAATTAAACCATAATTACTGACTGAACTCAGTTTTAAACAACATTTAAACTAACAATTAGAAATACCTATTAACTAAATCAGCCCATAATCACACCCCAAGAATTGGGGTTTTAACTAGACATAATATAAAGATAAAAATCATTACCCAATAGAGTTTCCATCAACTAGGTAAGATTGATTTGTCTTTATAATGTTCCAATTCAAAGAATATCACCAGCTTCCAATTTCTCAAAAGTGAAAAACTTCAATTCTCCAAATCTTGGGAACACTAGAGAAAACTTGTCTCAATCCTCTGAATAATAATATGAACTCAGATACTTTACAAATTGATTCATAGATTGATCGTAAACTAAATGTTTATAGTCGCCAAAAATGTGCTGTGAAGAGTCACTTGCCGAACCACTCGGCGATCCACCCTTTGGTTATTTCCATCTCCCTTCTAACTTGGCCTTTAGCATTCTCAATATCTATAACATTGGGCGATTCAACACTGCATTGCGGAACCACTCGGTGATCCACCGACCACTCCTTCCTCTCACCAACTTGGTTCTTTCCTTTAGGGCTTGGTATACTGGAAGTTTAGACGGTCAAGTAGCCATTCGGCGACTCGCCAAGTGGACTTGGCGATCACCAGGCTTGCTTTTCTTCATTCTTTCAGCTCCCTTCGTTCCTTTTTGCAAATTAGTGTCCTTGGTCTATTCCTCAATCCATATACCTTGAAATCAAGGGTTTTACATCAATTATTGGCAAAAAATAATCATTTGAGGACACTAAATCTATATAAAAATAGCCTTAAATGAGTCCGACTCTCGAACTCATCAACACCCCAACATAAACTTTTGCTTGTTCTCAAGTAAAACTCAAGTTCTGTAGTTCAGAAGGGATGTCTCAAACAGTGCTACAAAAGATCCAATCATGAATGCGCACAACAAGACTCAACTTACTCGTGCAAGGATCAATTGTGCACTCAAAGATTCATGTTGCGACTCACCATCATCAAAGATTCTCAAGTTCACAATACTTGCTTCAAATGCAAGTTCAAGCTCAACAAAGGTACTCAAATGCCCTTATACAAGATTGATTCCATATTCACACACAATTGTTCAACAAATTATAGTTTCAGAATCACATACAACTCTCATACTCACAAAGATGAACACATGCATGACTTCACCCATAGGTTTACCCTTATTTTCAAATCAACATTCACTTCAGCTCACTCAAGATCAAAAAGGTCTTTTCAATGCTTCTAATAGGGCTGAGTGTAAAACTATGGTCGTTTAGGCTCAGTGGTTACTATCCTCATGAAATGTGGTATGAAGATCACTTTGTTTCCTTTTCTTCAAAATTGTCACCCATGCTCAAAATTTACCCCATTATTCACTTTTCATGGAATACCGAACACCCCATTTCTTTTGCAACTTTAACAACTTTATTCCAGAACTTTTTCATTATTTTTTTTCTTCTTTCTTTTTTTTTTTTGTATGGAGGGGTTCCATATTTTTCAAAACCATGGATCAAACGGGACTTCTTTACACTTCTTGATTTATGGCCTAAGTTGGCTATTCAGACAAACCACACTTCATGAGGATTATGGGTGAATCGATAAAGAGGGATTCCAAATGCATCAAGTTTTTTCCAAGAAAAGGGTAAGGCTCAAATAGAGTTCAAGCAAGGTTCACAAACTTACAAGGTTGTCCACAAAAAAGGTATATTGTCAAATAGGTTCACTCTTTAAATTTATTGCCTAAGATCATTTCAAGAGATTGAATCACTTAGTTAACTAGACCAACGGGGAAAATTCTAGGTGTTATCACACAAGGTTCACATAAAGCTCATCACACAAGGCATTGGCACCAATATCAAACAAGACTCCACAGTTTCGCTAGTGTGCAATGTTCATCACAAGAGACTCATTTGATAACCGACTAGTCACAACGAGATGCAAAAAGTTCACATATTATCTACGCACCTTCATTTGGCCTCATTGTAGCAGCACATTCATTTTTGTTCTATTAAGAGCATTATTCAAGACATCGATGTTAATTATAAATGATACTCAAATTTGCACAAAAGCAGCCATAATCAAACACAACAACAGGTGGCAAATTTTTTAGAAAGGTCAAAACCAATTTACATTTAAAACAAGGAGCGACCAACTCAAACAACCACAAAATAGTGCCAAAACACAAAAAACCCAATATATACACAAAAATGATAATCACAATAGGTAGGTATGGAAATACCTCACCCCACCACAAATAAAAAAAAGCAATGTGTCCTCAAATGCAACAAAATGATAAAAAGTTAACAAAAATGACAGAGAGGGAGATAAAAAAGGCTCATGTCTACACCGTCGCTCCATCTGTCAGGGTATCTGAGCCCGGTATCACATCAGCTCTACTGGCTCCCCTAGGGTCAGCCATAGGTGTGTATGTTAATGAGATCTGCAAAGCTGAACCTACCATGGTCTCCTTAATCTCCGTAAGGCCCTTATAAGAAGCCTCCTCATCAACACCAAGTTGCTCCTTATCAGTTTCAGTCTCGAACTGAGCAGCAACAACCTCCTCAACTCGAACCTCATCTCTAGTGACAACCAGAGGCATATATGTATCAGTTGGCATGTCAGAGATCTCCACCGACTCAAAAATCATGGACATATATGTGGACTTTAACTACTCGACGTCCTTCCTCAGCTCAACAATAGTGGCCCTTTAGAGCTTTCACCTCTTTAGTGGCCCCATGACCTTGCTCACATAGTTCTATCCATGCCGTAAGGGCATCAATAGTCACACTTAGGGGTGTCAGAGCATCGGCAAGGGACCATCTCAATCATGCCAAGAATGGTGGCCTCAAGCCTAGAAGCATGCCTATCAGCTGAATAGGCTAGCTACCCCATCCATAATAATACAGCCTTGTGAGTGAAGCTCGGGAAGTAGCAGCAACAGAGGCACAAAACCTAGGAGGCAAAGGAGTTGTAGAGGAACTAGGCATCATGGAAGGGGCAGTGCTAGATATACTTGAAGGACCAGTGGCCAGAGTAAGCAAATATGCCTCTGCAGGTAATGCATTAGTATCCACAACTGGGGCTGCCTTCTTCTTCTCGGCCTTATTTCTCAAGTACTCCGCCTCAATGCGCCAGATATCGATAGAAGATGTGGGAATCACGTTCACATATTTTTTCTCATCTCCAGGCACTCGAGACTGTCTGCATAACTTAGTGATCAACACCGAAAAAGAAAGGGAGGTTTGGAGCTACTTGGCCCTCATGACTATCTCCTATGCAATGATCCTACCCAAGTTCAGCTTTATCCCATCAATGATGCAACAAAGGCAAGCTGCTTTTGCATGGTGGAGGATAGACTCATTCTGGGATGACATTATCGAACTACTGATGAAGCCAAACTAGAACCTTGCTGCTACATTAAGGTCCTTCTTTTAAATGGGTGCTCCAACCTCGATCCACTTATGAGTACCGTCAGATATCAGAGCAGCCAATCACTTTTTCATATTTTCCAATGTTTTTGTCCAGATCATGTATTGATAGTCATCCTCAGTTTCTTTTGAACTCTCTAGAACTGCATTGATAACATCGCTATCACACTTCACCTTTTTGCCCCTAACAACCACATGATCTACCGGCTTAAATTTAGTGGCGTGCTTCTTCCTTTGTGGTACTAATGTTCCATAAGGGGCACGGGGTCGAGTTAATAGCTGGAACTTGTCGGACCTCAAGAAACTCCTGATCTTCAGGCATCTGTCTATGACTCCATTAGTAGACAACCTCCTCTCTTCGATGATGGTCCTCAATCCCACAGTCTTCAGTCTGTTCATAGACCCAGGAGGAGGACCTTGTTCAGGTAATGCTGGAACCACAGCCTGATCTGGGACAGGAAGAGGAGTAATGGCCTGGGGAGTCTTGATCCTAGACGGATTATTCAACCTCTTGGAATGTAGCTCAGCTCTCTAGGCTATCAACAACTCATCACCCTCACTCGCGAACTCAAAATTCTCACCGAATGTTATAGAACCAAAAGCATCAAAAACCAAGAAATTAAAGGCGATCTAGGGGGGTTCTATGAACCGTTGAGTGGTTTGGCGAGCTCAACCTAGCTCGCCAAATTGCCCAATGTGCCTACTTTCTACCCTGATTTCCAAAACCAACCCCGTAGCCCTCAAAAACAAAATCAAAGCATACACACACTCAATTAGACTCGAATCCATAAGACCCATGCCACCGGGGTACTCAAATTTCCTCTGGTTTGGCCAAAACTAGCCATTTGATGACCTAAGCCCTTAGGAATGGCGTCAAACACTTCATCATTGGTCAAAGTATGTCATTTAGCACAACTTGGGTTACTCAAACCTCACCCGACTAGACCCATTCAACAATTAAGAACAACCCAACAATTTATGATAAATATTAAGACACGAAAATTGGGAAATTAACAATTATGCATTTTAGGAATGATAATCAAAATTAAAACAGGCAGGCAAGCACACAAATACAGATCTAGAGAGGCCCATCACAAATAATTAAGAACAATACAATTGCAAATGATTTTAACCACTAATTATGAGTTTTAGAATTCAGAAAACCAACCTTTAATACCGAATAGACAATTGAAATGCTAGGCGACAAAGATTTCCAACTCCAAACATAGGATCAATGACCAAAGGACAAGAAACTACAGGAATATAGGAAATATAGATTGCGCGTTTGATTATAGAAAGTTAAAAAGTGAGTGAATATGAAAGATTTTGAAATTTAAACCTTTGGCATTTTAAAAACCCTCCAGTTCTCGCCCTTTCAGCGACATTAATTTTAGTCGCTGAACCACTCGGCGACACGCCTAGTGGGTACTTACCTCGCCAAGTTTTACAGGATCTCCAGTCTATGTGGGGTCCAAATGGCAGCTTAAGTCAGGATTACCGACCTGTTCAGCGATCCGCTGACTAGTCCATGGGCTCGCTGAGTTTTAGAAACTCCATCTTCTAATTTCTAGAGTCCAATGGAGGCCAAATCCGACCTTTTCAGTGAGTTGCCGACAGGACATTTTGCTTGCCAACCTGTAATTTTCAAACACATTCTACAGTTCAACATGCATAATCAACACACAAATATTTCTAGCACAAAAAAAAAAGCAGTAAAACTTGGGTTGCCTCCCATGAAGCACCTTCGTTAACATTGTGGCGTGACACAAGTCCCTACTCAAACTTCATTTTTGGGTTTGCCATAGTGTCATAGGCAGCTCCCCTTTTTGTCTTGGGTAGAGATGAGACAACGCATGACCCATTTGGGTCTCTAGTAGTTGAATATATATGGAATAAGAAGCAGTCATCTAATTCACGATTGAGACATTCTCTTTTATCTCTTTCAATACACTGTCGTGTTCTTCGACTTTGTGGAGAATGAGTGAAAGTATCTCTTCTACTTGTCCACCCTCATAGTCCCTTGAACTTTTTACGCTCATGAGGGGGAATGTACCTGTCTTTGTTTTTGTATGGTACTTCCAATTCCATAATATTTATGGCCAAGAGATCCAGTTGAGTCAATAGTGTGGCCAAAGCCTGGTCCTTTTATGTCTCCTTATGGATCTTGGTCAATTGATCAAGGAGTTGGGCTGCTATTGCATAGGGTTGTCGTATTAGGCCACCCAAAGAAAGTTGGTCAGCCAATCATCTGTTCTAAGGACCAAGACCTCTATAGAAGTAGTTTAGTAGCATTTTGTCTCAGATTCCATGAGTTGGGCATTATACCAATATTGTCTTAAATCTCAGATACAACTCATGGATTGACTCACCCTCTAACTTCTTGAACTCTAGGATGTTATCCCTAAGAATCATCATTTCTGAAGGAGGTTAGTCCACTTGGGTACCATTGCTACAAGATATGCTCATTCCTTCTTTTCTAAGAAAGCAACACACAAACCAAAACTGAAAGTAAGTAGATTCAACTTTGCCTAAAAAGAACCAAATTCAACTTCACCAAAAAAATATTCTCAAACAACACCACTCCCCGGCAGCGACGCCATTTTCATTTAACGTTTCAAGGACACTTCATCCAATTCTAAGTGTCAACGATCACTAGTTAGTATATAACCCAACTAAATGAGTAGGGGTCGAATCCCACATGAAGTGGTACGTGTTTGAGAATCAACTAGGAAGTACGAATATGATCAAATCAATCATAGGAATAAAATTTATCAAATAAAACATCATTCAAATAAGTGGTTAACACGAATGTTAAATGGGGGGTTTTGGTTTTAATTAACAACTACAAATAGTGGAAATCATTACAAAGTAATCATAATGAGACGGGTTCTAGGGATGTGATTCGATTATAGGCTAATATAGATAAATGGCTAATTGTAACTATTAGAAAATAGCTAAATATTAGTGAGTAAGCTCGACTATAGAGGAGGCAAATTTTATCTCCAACAATTTACCCGAATCAAGTCGATTTCTCTCGAACATTAACAAGCAAGAAAAATAAGAACAACCCACACTTAGTCCATTCAGTCTCTCAAGCTAAATGTGTGGAATTGGGTTTAGGATTCACTCTCTCGAGCTAAACCCATGTAAACCTAATACCCACTGACCATCAATCAATAAACTTAGATTTAAAACCTTTCTCTCGAGCAATCCAAAAGCACAAGGGTAGAACTGTATTTGCAACTACAGTTCTTAAATTAAACCACTATTACTGATTGAACTCAGTTTTAAACAGCATTTAAAATAACAATTAGAAATACCCATAAACTAAATCAGTATATAATCACATACTCACACCCCAAGAATTAGGATATTAGCTAGACATTATAAAAAGATAAAAATCGTTACCAAATTGAGTTTCCATCAACTCAGTAAGATTGATTTGTCTTTACAATGTTCCAATTCATAGAATATCAAAGACCCACTTCCAATTTCTCAAAAGTGTAAAACATCAATTCTCCAAAACATGGTAAAAACTAGAAAAAATTTGTCTCAGTTCTCCGAAAAATAATTTGAACTAAGATACTATTCAAATTGATTCATAGATAGATCCTCAACTAAATGTTCAAAACTGTCTCTCTAGTCACCAAAAATGTGCTGGAAAGAGTCACTTGGCGAAGTAAGTCGGGCTTGCCAAACCACTCGGCGATCCATCCTTTGGTCATTTCCATCGGCCTTCTGCCTTGACCTTCGGCATCCTCAAGGTCTGTAACTTTAGGAGATCCAACACTGCATCGCGGGACCACTCTGCGATCTGCCGACTGCTCCTTCCTCTCGCTAACTTGGTTCTTTCCTGCAGGGCTTGCCACACTGGAACTTTAAGCGGTCAAGTAGCCATTCGGCGACTTGCCAAGTGGACTTGGCGATCACTAGGCTTGGTTTTCTTGATTCTTTCAGCTCACTTCATTACTTTTTGTAAATTAGTGTCCTTGCTTTGTTCCTCAATCCATATACCTCGAAATCAAGGGTTTTACATCAGTTATTGGCACTAAATAAGCCTTTGAAGACACTAAATCTATATAAAAATAGCCCTAAATGAGTCCAAATCTCAGACTCATCACCTCAATTTCATTTAATTAAAATTGGAAAAGACCCAACTGCCCCTCACTGAACCTGCCAACCCACGATTCACGAGACCCCTCTAATGGACCGTGGTCAGGATGACAGACCATCCTCCACATCCGTCATTGGTTGTCAGAAACAAAACTTTTATGGTCTTGGAGCATGAATCATGGTTTGATCAATGGTCCGTTTGTTAGGTCGTGCGTGGACCTCGAGACAGACCTGGGTGCCCTGTCCACGGACCAGACCCAAGGTCCATGGTTCGACCCACTGTCCGTGGTTGGCCCCTATGGCTAATACCTACAATATCTAAAAATCTGATATGTTGCCCTCTTTCGAATTCGAGGTGTTACAGGACCATATGTTAGGCGACGGTCCATCAACTGGGTCTGTGGTTGGTAGGTCGGTGAACTGCTGTCAATTATTTTTCAGAGGCAGTAGGATCTTTTCCAAATTAACTAATTCCTATACTATGGCATTTTACCTATACTTAGAACCCTTATATAAGTTTTATCAACCCCCAAATTAACCCATTTACTTAATTCTTCCAAATTCCCAAAATAAAACCAATTCCTCTCTATATATTCTCTCTCTAGAAACATGAACAAGAAGAAGAAGAAGGATTCACCTACTGTTCCAAGCTAATGTTCCAATTCCTCCATTGAAAGCTATCATTTGGACTCAAGGTATGGTAGTTTTCATCCATGGAGTTCCTAAATCTCTCTATTTCAAATGGTAGAATTCCCCAATTGAGTTAGGGTTTTCTTCAATTATCACGGGTACTCTTTATTATTGATTTAAATGATTGAATTATGATCTCGTATGCATGAAGTGATGATGCATGTTGAATTTATGATGATTTACCCAATGAACCCATGTAATCCTCATGTTTTCAAGTTGTGAATCATACGATGTGGGATTTTGATCTTCAAGGAAGAGTTATATGAAATTAAGCATTTATTTCAAGCTTTACATGTATTTATGATAAAATCCATATCTAATTCATGTTTTCTAAGAATTTATTTTTGAGTGTGGGTTTTGACCTCAAGAGGAATTATGGACTTTGCATTATTTTATGAATTCTATACAAATGTATCAAGGGTGCTTTCAGATTAAAGTACCAATGATGATGTTGGTGTTGTGTTGTTGAAATAACATTCTCATAAACAGATAACTAGCATGATGTTAAAGGTTTTCTCTCATAGAAAGGATTATTAGGTTGAAAGGCATTCTCACCTAATTGAATCAAAGAGAAGGAGCTATCTGAATGAAACTAGCTTGAATTGGTTGTACAAGGGCACCTTTTCATTAATAATGAAGTCCATTAAGAAATGACTATTCCGTGGGAATTTATGCTTAGCACCGAGTGGATATTGAAAATGATATGTAAGCTCTCGCGTAGTAAAGTCCGAGTTTCCAAACTAATCTCATGCGATGGAAGCCCTCTCGTAGTAGAGTATGGGTTTTCTAGTAGCAATCTCCTTATCCCATAACTAGGTTCCCACATAGGATGATTAGCTGGTGGATCCACTTAAACTAGAAGTTGAGTTTCTACCTTCGGCAAGTAGAACAACCCTTTTTGGTGTGGGAGACATAGGGGGATCATGTTATATCTCACATGGTCTCATGTCGGTTAAGGATAATTTCCCCACAAGTAATAATAAAGTGAGGTTACTTCAAGAAGTATCGCATATGAGTTCAAAGCTTTTAAAGAAGAAGTCTTGCCTTGACAATGATTTATGACTTATGATATTTAATTTGGTCAATTGCATGTCATGAAATGAAATGTCCCTTTTAGCATGTTTTTAAATATTTTATGCATGGCTATCATACTTGGTACATAGTTTTGTACTAAAGCATACTCTTGCCTACAGTTTTCCCAAATGTAGGGTCTGATATTCATGGTGCTCAGTTTCGTAGCTAGCGGGTAATATGATTGATTCCCGAGCTTTGGTGAGTCCTCATGCTTTGGGGATGGACTTTGTTGTTTTAGTTCTTTTATGTATTTCTCTTTTGTACATAATGTATAGGCTAGGCACAATTTCATTCTACTGTATTAGATTGCTATAATGAGACATGTGTATTAGACTTCCTCTTTGCTTTTATAAAATGTTTGGACTTCACTATTTTACTCTTATAGTTTTATTTCTTATGTTATGGGAGCTAAGTGGCTTGCATGGAGGCCTTCGGGTTATAATGCGCTCTGTTACATTACTCTTGGGTTGTGATAGATAGGAAGTATAGGTACTCTTTAAAAGGAGTTAGATGGAGAAAACGACGAAAAAAGGGTAGGGGCAGGTTACCTTGGTGCACTGCTGGCGCCGGCCCTTGAACTTCAGAGACTGGTTTCTGGCGCACTACTGGAGCGCCACCCTAGACCTTCTAGTGCATTGGGGATGCACCGCCCTAGACTTTATGGTGCATCAAGGGTGCACCACCCATGACCTTCTGGTACATCTAGGGTGCACCGCCCCATCCTCTCCCTAGAACTTCTTGACTAATTTTTCTTCTCGTTTTCCGACACTAATTCATCTAGATTCAATTTCTTTTCTCACGTTTTACTTAGATTAAATTACTCAATATAAGTACATGAGAATCTACTAAAAAACAAGCCTCAAACTCATACGTTTCTTTCAAAAAATCATCAAACCCATCCTAATTCAAGAACAAATCAATACTTCAAGAATACTTATCAAGAACATAAATTCACAATGTTTATTGGCGAATTTGAATATGTAAATCATGATTAGTGTGTGGGTGGATGAACCTAACGCTATGCAAAGTTACATACCTCGATTTGGCGAAACAAATCCTCTATTCGCAAGAAACCTTGATCGTTCTTCCTTTTCTCCTCTTTCTCTCTTCTTGAGCTCCTCTCCAAACCCTAATCATAAATTAGGATTGTAAAACTGACCCAAATCAGATTTGACCCCAAAATATTTAAAAAATTCATTTTAATCTCATGGGGTAAGGAAAAGACCAAAATACCCCTCACTAATTTGGGTAATTTTCCTTAACTGGATAGGGTGACTTCAAACAAGCATATCTTCCTCATTGTAGCTCGAAATTTAGCAAACTCAGTGGTGTTGGAAAGCAGATTCAAAGACCTCTCATTTAATATATAATGGGCAGCTTAAATCATCTTGTACTAAAACTTATGGTTGTTTGAAGTTAACCCAAAATTCACAACTTAAGCATAACTTGTAGAATTTCAAATTTGGCTCTTTCCAAATTAGTTCTTTTTAAATTTAGCTCTTTCAAATACCGAGATGTGAAAATATCTCCCCTTTGGTAACATTATTCTTCGAATGAGATTACTCTAAGTAGACTAAGGGTGTTAATATATAACACACAACTTAAACACTTGATATGCAAAGTAGCACAACATTTCAACTAAAACAAAATACCAACAAAAGGATTAGTACCTTGATTAAAAATTTCTCCAGACTCAAAGAGATGTGGGTATCTCTTCTTAATATCCTCCTTAGCCTCCCAAGTAGTTTCCTTAACAAACTGATTCCTGCATAAGACCTTAACTGATGCTACCTCCTTGGTTCTCAACTTGCGACTTGACGATCCAAAATCTGAATGGGAATCTCTTCATAAGATAAGATATCCATAATACCAATGTCTTCATTCGGTATAATAAGGAAAGGATCGATCATACACTTCTTCAACATTGAAATGTGAAATACCGGATAGACTGTTGCTAACTCTGACGGTAGCTCCAGCCCATAGGCTACTTTGCCAATCCTCTTGGATATTATGTAAGGACAAATATACCGGGGACTAAGCTTTCCATTCTTTCAAAACCTCATAACACCCTTCATGGGTGAAAGCTTCAAATATACCCATTCGTCCAGCTCAAAATCTAAGTCTCTTCTCCTAACATATGTATAGGATTTCTGACGAGTCTGCACTATTTTAAACCTTTCTTAAATAGTTTTCACTTTCTCGATATCATGATGAACCAAGTATGGTCCTATCAACCTAGCTTCATCAACCTCCAACCATCCAATATAAAATGTGGCATCTTCTCCGATAAAAAGCCTCATAGGGAGCCATTTGGATGCTAGAGTGATAAATGTTGTTATAAGAAAATTCAATGAGACATAACTAATCATCCCAATTTCCCTTGAAATCGATCACAAATGCCCTAAACATATCCTCGAAAGTCTGAATTGTACACTCTGCTTGACCATTAGTATGAGGATGAAAAGCAGTACTAAGGTTCACCTTTGAACCCAAACCTTTCTTGAAAGACTTCCAAATTTATGCAATGAATTGCGCACCTCTATCTGAAATGATGGACACCGGAACTCCATGAAGTCTGACTACCTCTTGAATATATAACTTAGCATAGTCCTCTGCTAAAAAGGTAGTCATTACCGGTAAAAAATGGGCTGATTTAGTCATTCAATCTACAATCACCCAAATCGAATCATGATTCTTGCGGGACCATGGTAAACCAGCAATAAAATCCTTATTGATAATCTCTCACTTCCACTCTGGAAGTTCTATGTTCTAAGCCATACCACCGGGCCTTTGGTGCTCTATCTTGACATGCTGGTAATTCAGACACTTATCAATGAACTCTGCAATACACCTCTTCATACTAGTCCACCAATAGACTTCTCTCAAGTCACGATACATTTTTGTGGAACGCGAATGAATAGAATATCTGGAGCTATGAGCTTCCTCCATGATCCTCTCTTGAAGTTCATCCACTCTTAGTACACACAAGTTACCTTGATACCTCAATACATCATCTCCCCTTGTTCAAAAGCCATCACTTTTTACTTATGAACATTTTCCTTCAATTCAAGCAAAATAGGATCTTGGTCTTCATTCTCTTTCACCTCGGACACTAGTGATGATTCAGCCTCATTCATCACCACCACTCCACCTTTATTGGAATCCATTAACTAGACTACCAATCGTACTAGTCTGTCCAAATCTTTGGCTAACTCTTTCTTGTGATCCTCAACATGGGAAGTGCTAACCCATAAATAACATGCTCAAAGCATGAGACACAACATTAGCATTACTTAGGTGATAGATAATACTCATAGAATACTCCCTGAGTAACTCCAACCAGCTTCTCTGTCTGAGATTAAGCTCTTTCTAACTGAATACATAATGAAGATTACTCTTGTGATCGGTGAACACATCAATATGAAAGCTATAGAGATAATGACACCATATTTTCAAAGAAAACACTAGAGCAACCAACTCTAGATAATGGGTTGGGTTGATTCGTCGCGTGAATCTTAAGCTGTCTAGAGGCATAAGCTATAACTTTACATTTTGCATCAATGCAAAACCCAATCCAACATTTAATGAATCACAATACTCAACAAAGCCTTGTGTACTCTCCGGTAATGTCAATACTTGCTAGTAGTAAACCAAGATTTTAATTCCTGAAAGCTTTTCTCACAACCTTCATAGCATTGAAGCATTGATTTTGTATGATTAAACTTTGTCAAAGGGGATGAAATAGATGAGATCCCCTCGACAACCTTCTATAATAACCTGCGAATCACAAGAAACTCTTAATATCAGTAGGAGATATGGGTCTAGGCTAGCTCTGCAGTGCTTCAATCTTCTAAGCGTTTACTCGAATTCCATCACCTGAAATAATGTGGCCTAAGAATGCCATAGACTCAAGCACCAAATTCACACATAGAAAAATTTAGCATACAACTCTCTATCCTTGAGAGTTTTAAGAACTACTCTTAGATGACTAGCATTATCTTCCTTAATCCTCGAATAAATGAGAACGTCATCAATGAATACGATAACAAACATATCAAGATAAGGCTTAAACACTCTGTTCATAAGGTCTATGAATGCTGCAGGAGCATTAGTTAAACAAAATGACATGACTAGAAATTCATAATGACTGTAACACCCTATATCCTAGACAGACCATAATGCAGATTCCAGAAGTTGTAGGTTCCACCAACGGGCACCACCCACAGACCGTAGAGTGACCCACGAACCTCTAGGTGGGGTCTGTAGATGGCCACCTGCAACCCCTCCCTCAGAAACCCATAAAATTTAGTTAAGTCCAGGACAACGCCAAGACCTACGAATCATACGTGGGACCACAGTCCGTGGTTCAGACCCCCAAAACCCCTTTCTCTAAAAGACAACGATGGTTTACATGATGGACGGTGGGTCAGACCACGGACCATCGGTCAGCCCGTCGATTGGCCCTGACAGCTTTTAAGTCAGGGGTTGTTTGGTATTTTCCCTATGCGTTGGACACCAAAAACTACGTCATTTAACCCCTAAACTATGTCTAGTAAATTATTTTGAACTTACCCTAGTAAACACATTCTCCAAAAATTCATCAAGTTGAACGATAAAAAGGAGAAAGAGTCTACCAATCCTCTCCAAGAACTCAACAAGGTTTCCTCTAGTTCTAGCCCCAAAATCAAAGGATTTCTTCATGAAATTCGTCACCGAGTATATGAGATTGCACTAGTGGATTCCTTTCATTCACTAGGTCCTTAGAATTTAGTCAGATTCTTGATTCTCTATATTATGTTTAGACATAGGGTTTCTAGAACCTTAGATTAATGTTGTTATTCAACTGTTAGACTAATCCAAATCATATTATCACGTTTTTGAGGTATTGTTGCTTAGCTTCTTGCATGAAACTCAGAACCCTAGTTGTGTATATTTGTTTAGTTCATGAATTACACTTACTAGGCTAGTTTATTCAGATATACATGCCTCAGTTAAGAATGTTTCATTATTAGTAAAGTAATGTTGTATTTTTAGTAAGCATGTCAGTATTTTGAGCTATTCAATATTTCAGAATTAAATTATAATGTGTTACTAGCATAATTAGTTGGGGCTAGGCTTAATATCGAGTTGACTAAGGGATAGTTACCCTTATAGTCCCAGAATTACGTGCCCCCATAGTATAAGTCCCCTTTGTGGGCAATTTTTTCAGTGATCACACCAGTCATTCCTTTATCCCTTGGCAAGGTATATTGAGTCCTCTCAATGGGGTGATGCATCGAACTCCACGGATAGCTCTCGTGGTTTTATGTCGGTTAATAATAGCTCCCACAATCAGATTTTAGTACATTGACCAGGTTATTAGTTATAGTTCAATATTCATTCTTAGCATGGCATGTACTTGGTCATTACATTCAGTTAGTTTAGTATTTTGTATATTTCAGTATTTACATCAGTTCAGATTATGTCATTGCTCTTTTTGCTTTGTTCAGTTATGTTTATATTGTTCAACCTTATCTTATCCTGCATGGTTAGTACCTTTCAAGTACTAATGCATACTCTGCACTACATCTTCTTGTGACGTAGGTTGAGGTCATCAACATACATATCATGCATAGATCAGTTCTTTATCTCTTGTTCAGCAGTATCATTAGTGAGTCCTTATTCTTCGAGGATGATTGACATGTATTTTATTCAGTCATTCTTGTTTTAGTTTCAGTTTTGCTAGGGTTAGCTGGGGGCATGTCCCAACATCTCTAGCTAGTTAGAGGCTTTCATTCGGACATAGTTAGATTCAGTGTTAGTTTTGAGTTTGATCTTTCAGTTGTTACTGAACTCTCAGTTTTATATATTCAGACTTATAATGGGTATTCCCCATCATTTCACTTTATGTCATGTTTAAGATTCCGCACAATATTTCTATGTTCAGTAAATGTTTAAGTATGATTATGATATGCCAGCATGGTTAACTTAGGGTCGCTCATGATCCTAGGTCCCATGTTCACGTCTCAAGGGTAGCCTAGGGGTGTCACAATGACCATAGCGGGTCCTGAAAGCAATCTTAGGAATATAAGTTTCTCTTGCTCTCAACTTATAATAGCATGATCTGAGGTTTATCTTAGAAAAATAGGTGGCACCTTAAAGTTGATCGAATAGATCATCAATTTTTGGAAAAGGATACTTATTCTTAATAGTAACCTTATTCAATTGATGGTAATATATACACATTCTAAGAGAACCATCTTTCTTCCTCAAAAATGAGATCAGAGTGCCCCAAGGTGAGAAAATTGGTTGAATGAAACCATTATCAAGAAAGTCTTTCAACTGCTCTTATAACTCTTTTAACACAGCTGGAGCCATTATATATGGTGGAATAGAAATAGGACGAGTGTCAAGAAGAATATCTATACCAAAGTCTATTTCTCTCTCAGGAGGAACTCCGAGAAGATCATCTTGAAAGACCTGTATAAACTCACTCACAACTGGATCTGACTGAATAGGTGGTGTCTCAACACTAGAGTCATTAGCTCGGACTAAGAGATAGATGCACCCCTTGGAAACTAACTTCCTCGCCTTGAGGTATGAAATAAAATGACCCTTAGTCATTGCTGAACTACTCCTCCACTTTAAAACTAGCTCATTAGGAAATTGGAACTTAACTACTCGAGTTTTATAATCAATTAAGGCATAACAGGCATGGATGCAGTCCATACCTAGAATAGCATCAAAATCTATCATGTCTAACTCAACTAAGTCAGCCGTGGCGTCCTTGTGATTGACGGAAATGGTACAGTAATGATAAACTCTTTCTGCTAGAATAGACTCACCAACAAGTGTAGAAACAATGAAGGGCTCAAGAAGTTGTTCGGGAATAATATTGAACCTCAAAGCTATCTATGGAGTCACAAAAGAGAGACCCGCACTTAGATCTGGAAAAGCACATACATCAAAAGAAAAGACTTTGGTCATACTAGTGACAACATATGGTGAATTCTCTTATTCTTGATGACTGGTGATAGCATGTAGAAGGTTTGCTCCTCCACATGTACCATAAGTAGCTCCTCTATGTACAACTTTGGATGGCGGATCCACTGAAGAAGATTGGGCTCTATTGCCCCCATTACCATTTCCCTGCATGTTCTTAGGAAACTTGCTCATGAAGTGACCGTTATGACAATAATTGAAACAACCAGTGGAGCTATCTTGACATATTCCTGAGTGGTTCCTACAACACTTAGCACATGCAGGAGTCCCATTACCTACTTGTGCCGCACTACCTTGAGGTTGTGCAGGTCTAGCTCTAATGTTCTGATTATTCTGATTCTTTAACTCACCTCTATTCCTTTGTACAAGTGCACTAGAAAATGATAGAGTAGGTTTATTTAGCTTATGTTGCAAGGATGATCGGTTTGCATTACATTTCTACTACCCGAACTCATTTCCTGTTGTTATAGCCTTCTTGTTCCAGAACTCTTCTCTATCTCTTGCTTATCTTCTTCAATCTATTGCACATAGATCATCAGCCTTTCTATGTCCATGTCCTCTATCAACATCGCAGCCTTACCCTCTTTGCTTGACAAACTAGACAATCTAGAAACAAACAAACTCATCCTGCTCCATGTTTTAGCAACAATCTCCGGAGCATAAGGGGAAAGTTGAGTGAACTTCATGTTGTATTTATGCGCACTCATGGATTCCTGCTTAAGTGTGAGGAATTTCCTTACCTTTTCCTCTCTTATCTTACGGGGAAAGAAACAGCCTATGAAGGCACCTTCAAACACAGCCCAACTCACAATTGGTACTTCCTCAGCTCTACTCTTCTTCCATTGGTCAAACCAGATTCTAGCAACACCCTTAAGTTGGTATACAACTAGTTTGACTCGCTTAATATCAACAACATGCATAACCTCAAAAACTTTTTGCAACTTTTGCAAAAAAAAATCTGGATCCTCAGTGACACGTGAACCGGTGAAGTTTGGAGGATTCATCCATAAGAACTCACAGATCTTGGATGTATCTGTCACATCCTGTCTATCATGACCCAATGGTACCCCGTAGAGGTAACATAGAACATAGGACCCCGAAAGCCACCATGTAAGCCACTTAGCATATCATAACACAAGTAAAGAACAATAACGAGTAAAAACACATTTCGAATCTTAAATATTTTTTCATAAAAGCAAGTGGAAGTCTAGACTTGTCTCAATTAGCCATCTCTTACAATGGAAGTATCAAATAGGGTCACAACCCTTACAACATAGTTCTCAAACAAAAGTACGACAAAGGAAACTAGAAAATCATCATCCGTCTTTGAACCATAAGGACTCACCAATAAATAAGGAGAATAGTCAATCCATGCTTTGACCAAGAAGGAGACCACCTCAAGAACCGAAACCTACACTTATAGAAAATGTAGAAGAAATATGTGTTAGTACAAAAATGCACTATGTATGATAGCCATGCATAAAATCCTTAAAAACATGCTAAAAGGGACATTTTAGTTTAAAACCATGCATTTTACCATCATGAAGATTAGTCTAAAAGCATGTGACATAAGCATATTCAACATGTAGACTATCATATCATAATGGAAACATACCATAAATATCCTCAAAGTACCTTGTGCAATGCATGAATAAGATCCCATAATCCTACCCACACTAAGGAAAGCTTCTTCAGTAACTATAGTTCATAATTCATATTCTTTTTCATACTATCATAGTGGGATTAGCCTTAACCGACATAGACCATGTAAGCTAAACATAGAATCTAGTGTCTACCCCACACCGAAAAGGGGTTGTCCTACTTGCCTAAGGTAGAACTATATCTTAGCTTATGTGGATCCACTATTTAAAGACCTATGTAGGAACATAGTTTAATGGATAAGGATATTGCTTCTAGAAACCCAAAATCAACTCAGGTATAAGGTTTCCATCTCATGAGATACATACTTTGGGAACCCGAACTCAACTAAGGTATAAGGAACCTATTTGGAAAGTCGGAGTCATTAGTGTAGAAGCTTTCATCGGGAAGCCGAACTTAACAATCGTATAAGCTCCCATCTCATATACATATCCACTCGGTGTTAAACATTGATTCCCATAGATTACATATTAAGTCTTGACGTAAGTGCATATTAGTGGAAGGGTGTCTTGACACTCAATCCAACATAATTCATACTATAGTTTATAGATTTGAGAGGTGAGACTAGTCTTCCAACCTTAGAATCACTAGATGTGACAAACCTTTCATATCATATCATATCCAAATAAGAGTGTGTACATGACATTAATGATCGAATCAACAGAACAATTAGGTCATAATCATAATTACTTTACTTTCATAGTGATCTAAATGCATATACCTAAACATCATAAGCATACATACTTCCCATGCTTTGCCCATGAAGGACCATAGATCACATTCAATCCACATATCTAGAATTACTACGTCAGACATTAATGATAACATGATTTAATTACTATTATTACTACATGCATGATTTCATAATACTCTTCTTTCAACAATTTCACCTACACTTTTAGATCCAATTTGGGAAATAGGGGAATGCGTGGATTCTTGGGGGAATTCATCATAAATCAATAATAAATCATCAATTCAATCATAATCTATCATAAATCAACCATTAAAAACCCTAACTTTCGGGAAATCACTAGTTTTGAAATTGAATTTGGAGGGACTCCTTGGATGGAGATTATCCAAGGATGAAGGACTACCATACCTTAGTAATGATTCTTCAATGAAGTTGAGTGAAATAACCTTGATTCTTCAAGCCCACGGCTCCAATTTTTACTCTTTTCCTTCCTTAAGTTCTAGAGAGAGAAATTTTGTATGAAAGATGAACTTTGGGGTTTTGATTTTGTGTGTTTTGAAATATGAAGTAATTGGGTGTATTTTTACTTAAATTGGCATATATGGTTGTATAAAAATAATACAAAATGACCTCACTTTGTTAGGGCTTAAAAAGGAAATACCAAAAATAACCCTCACTTAAAGTTAGTTGCCCAGGTGCCACGAACGGCCCCACGAGCCATGGTGATGACCATGAGCCATGGTCCCTCCCGTGATCTTGGGGCAATAGCTAGGCAGCCTGTGCCTTAAGCTCACACGCCCAAGGCAACTCCACGAAGGGCTCCACGAGCTGTGGTCCCTCTTGTGGACCTAGAGGCAGTGGCTAGGCCACTTGCTTGCCTCCCTCACACCCCTAAATCTCCTCCACAAGCCTTCCCACGAGCCGTGAAGAGGCTCGTGAAGGAGGGCCCATTTTGGGCACTTTTGGGGAGCTCACTGCCTAGGCTGCCATGGACCACACCATCAGCCGTGGTGGTGGTCTTCATCACTAAGGCATTGCCTAAGGGAGAATGAACTGCTTTGGTCTTCTCCCTTTGGCCCTTGCCCACCTCTTTGACTCTTACCCTCTCATTTTAGTTATAGTTTAGTCTACAAATTTTTGAAATGTTACAATATTTCCCCCTTGGGAACAATTATCCTCGAATGATGATCTAAACACCTTCAGGAATTAAAGACTCAATACTAGCACCGCATTATGCATGAAACATCAAAATAATGCACA
Organism: Solanum commersonii; assembly: GCA_029007595.1. NCBI lineage: Eukaryota > Viridiplantae > Streptophyta > Magnoliopsida > Solanales > Solanaceae > Solanum > Solanum commersonii. The sequence continues at coordinate 840,748 of JAJTWQ010000125.1, forward strand.
AATCTAAGGAGGAAACATCAACTCCTTCTCAAAGCATAGTCAATGCAATACAAAGGAGTAGGAACTACATCTACCAAACCAATATGCATGGAACTCAATATTTCTCATATTCATAGGAGGAACTACCTTCTCAAACAAAAATAATGCTCAACACAACATCATGGAGCCAATATGAAATTACTCTCAAAAGTATACTAAAGCATACACATATCATGAAGTCAAATAGGCAACTCATACTAAATGCACAACAATATAAGGAACATAAATCATGAAAACTCACATTCTCATTAAACATGAATTTCATCAAGAGTCTGCATAATTTAAGGAAATCATGGGAAAGCTCATATAACACACATGATTTCTAAAACACTAAAACTCAAGAGGGACTATTTACCTCATGCTTGAATAGGAGTAGAAAGAAAGCGATGAGGATATCGAGAGTTCATATCGGCCTCAACCTCCCAAGTAGAACCCTCAACTAAATGATTTCTCTATTAAACCTTCACGAAAACTACTTTGTTGTTTCTCAATCTCTTGACTTGCAGATCTAGGATTTCTCCTGAAAGATCTTCATTGGAAAGGCTTTCATCAACTCCCAACCCTTCTAGGGGAATAATGGATACTGGATCCCTAATACACTTTTTAAGCATGGAGACATGAAATATCGGATGAATCGAGGCTAACTCATTTGGCAAATCCAACTCATAGGAAACTTTCCCAATACGCTTCAAAATTTGATATGGGCCTACATACCGGGGACTAACTTTCCCTTTCTTGCAAAACCACATCACACCCTTCATGGGTGAGATTTTCAAATAGCCCAATCATTAACTTCAAATTCTAGATCCCTTCTTCTCACATCGACATAAGATTCTTATCTACTTCAAGCCATTCTCAACCTCTCTCTAATGAGCCGAACCTTCTCAATAGCTTCATAAACCGATTTGGGATAAATAAGAGCAATTTCAGGTACCTCAAATCGACCAACCGGAGACCTATATCTCTAACCATACAAGGCTTAAAAGGGAGCCATACCAATACTAGAATGATAACAATTATTATAGGTAAACTCTATCAATGGTAAGCGGTTATCCCAATTACCTTTAAAATCTATCACACATGCCCTCAACATGTCCTCTAAGGTCTGATTGGTGCATTCAACTTGACCATCTGTTTGGGGATAATAAGCCCTGCTAAGCTTGACCTTAGTACTAAGCCCTTTTTGGAATGACTTCCAAAAATGTGAAGTAAATTGAGTACCCTGATCCAAAATGATGGATAAAGGAACTCCATGTAACTTCACTATCTCCCTTATGTACAAGTTGGTATAGTCTTTCGCCGAATGAGAAACCTTGACGGGAATAAAGTGGGCTGATTTTTTCATCCTATCTATAATGACCCAAATGGAATAATGTTGCCTTCGGGTACGAGGCAAGCCTACAACAAAATCCATATTCACCTCTTCCCATTTCCAAGTAGGAATAGGTATATCTTGCAAAAAGCCTCCCAACCTTTGATGGTCAATCTTAACTTGTTGACAATTGGGACATTTGGCTACAAATACCACAATATGCTTTATCATAACATTCATCATGAAGATTAGTGTAAAAGCATGCGACATAAGCATATTCAACATGTAGACTGTCATATCATAATGGAAACATACCATAAATACCCTCAAAGCATCCTTGTGCAATGCATGAATAAGATCCCTTAATCCTACCCACACTAAGGAAAGCTTCTTGAGTAACTATGGTTCATAATTCATATTCTTTTTCATACTATCATAGTGGAATTAGCCTTAACCAACATAGACCATCTAAGCTAAACATGGAATCTAGTGTCTACCCCACACCGAAAAGGGGTTGTCCTATTTCCTAAGGTAGAACTATACTCTTTGATTATGTGGATCCACTAGCTAAAGACCTATGTGGGCACATAGTTTGTGGGATAAGGCGATTGTTTCTAGAAACCCGAATTCAACTAAGGTTTAAGGTGTCCATCTCATGAGATATATACCTTGGGAGCCCGGACTCAACTAAGGTATAAGGAACTCATTTGGAAAGCTAGACTCAACTAGTGTAGAAGCTTTCATCGGGAAGCCGGACTCAACTATCGTATAAACTCCCCTCTCATATACATATCCACTCGGTGCGAATCATTGATTCCCATAAATTACATAGTAAGTCTTGACTTAAGTGCATATTCATGGAAGGGTGTCTTGACACTTAATCCAACATAATTCATACTATAGCTTATAGATTCAAGAGGTGAGACTAGTGTTACAACCTTAGAATCACTACATGTGGCAACCTTTCACATCATATCATATCCAACCAAGAGTGTGCACATTAGAATAATCATCCAATCAACATAACAATTAGGTCATAATCATATTCACTTTACTCTCAAAGTGATCTAAATGCATATACATAAACCTCATAAACATACATACTTCTCATGCTTTACCCTTCAACGACCATATATCACATTCAATCAACATATCTAGAATTACTACATTAGACATGAATGATAACATGATTCAATTACTATTGTTACTACAAGCATGATTTCATAATGCTTTTCTTTCTACAATTCACCCACACTTTTAGATCCTATTTGGGAAATAAGGGAATTCATGGGTTCTTGGGGGAATTAATCATAAATATACAATAAATCACCAATTAATTAATAACCAATCATATCAACCATTAAAAAAGTTTTTTGAAAGAACCCACAAGATTGAGGTCAAACCCAAACTTTGGGGAAATCACTAGTTTTGAAATTGAATTTGGAGGGATTATCCAAGGATTATCCAAGGATGAAGGAATACCATACCTTAGTCATGATTATTCAAAGTAATTGAGTGAAATATCCTTGATTCTTCAAGCCCTAGCCCCAATTTTTACTCTTCTTCTTCCTTGAGTTCTATAGAGAGAAATTTTGTGTAGAAGATGAACTTTGGGGTTTTGATTTTGGATGTTTGTAATATATGAAGTAATTAGGTGTATTTTGACTTAAAATGTTCGTTGTCATGAACACGAACTGTGGTCCCTCTCGTGGTCTTGGGTCAGTATCTAGGCAACTTGTGCCTTAAGCTCACATGCCTAAGACAACTCCAGGAAGGGATCCATGAGCCGTGGAGCTAAGTACAAGTCGTGGTCTCTCTCTTAGATCTTAAGGTAGTGGCTAGGCCACTTGCTTGCCACCATCACACCACTAACTCTCCTCCATGAGCCTTTCCATGAGTCGTGGTCTTCACCATGAGCCATGAAGTGGCTTATAAAGGAGGGTCCATTTTAGGCACTTTTGGGGAGCTCATTGCCTAGGATACCATGGACCACACCACGAGCCGTGGTGGTAATCATGGTCACTAGGGCAGTTTCTATGGAAGAGTGGGCTGCTTTGGCCCTTGCCCACCTCCTTGACTCTTACCCTCTCGTTCTTGTTCTAGTTTAGTCTACAAATATCTGGAATATTACACTGTTGAACCCTTTTATGTTACCGAGCTTGGTTGGTAATCACGTGACTCAACATCCGGATATCATCCCTGAACTATCATTAGTGACTTCTCCTTGGGGTTACACTTCTGCTGCATTGGGGACCCTTTGATCATGAGGATCAACACTTCTCCTAGAAGGACGACCTCGAACAGCTCTGTGTGGAGGCATGATCTGAAGGATATGTGCACGCACGAATTAGAAAAAACTTTATAGAGATGAATTGTATCACAAGAAAAGAGTATTAAAGAAGTGAGATAGTTCCTAAATGTCATTGCCTTCAAATTGTAGATGTGGCGTCCTTCACACCGATTACTAGGACTCTAGAGACACAACTTCCTTGACATTCGATGACTCTTAAACTCTATATTTTGATACCAAGTTTATCACACTCCGAGCCTACACCCTAGGCATGCTTGGCACTAGAGAACCATTATAGGCCCTATGTAAACCCTTAGCCTGGCTAAATATTTAGCGGAAGACTGACTCAATAATAAAACAAAAATAAAGTTTACTCAACTATCTCAAAATGATAAACTCAGAAATGTTTAAAGAAACATTCAAATGGCCCCAAGGGCAACTCAAATCTAGAACGTTACTAACTTAAATAAAAAATACTCATGAATTATTTCCTTCTATCTATCTATGAAGCCTCTACTAACTAATTTTGGCGTCGAGAGAAGACCTACGGCATCCTAGCAACAAAAATGAAATGATAAAACATAAATGAGGGCTCCTCCGGAAGCAAGGAGGCTCACCAAAAAACTCTCAAATCGTAACTAAATCAACGAAGTGTTGGTTGATGATCCTGGTTACCTATATCTGCATTATGAAATGACACATGCCAAATAGCGTCAATACATTAAATGTATGAGCATGTAGGGGAACACTGAACATAACCTGCAAGCTTGAACTGATAAAACGAAGACATACTCACCTCAACTTTACTTAACTCATGGATACTCAATGCAATGCAATATTAAACGACCATAAAAGTGCAGTTTATATAAAGTATTTAAAATAATAGATAACAACTCAATGTACTCAAAAATACTATATATATATATATATAAACTCCATTTGGAAGATTCTCTAACAGACAACAATCACAATGAGGTATGTGATGATACAACGTTTCGCCCACACTACTAAAACTGTCATATACCTTGCCGGGGTATAGAACTCCTTAACTAAGTGGATCCACTAGTCTATGCTTAAAGACTAATAAAGAATCGTCTAAAAGTATGATCCTTTCTACCCACGTTGGCTACATAGTTTATGGGGTTGTGAGTTGTTAAAACTCTCCCCAATATCGGTGCTCAATACTACTCCAAAAATATAACCTAGCTCATATATTTTAGAAAAGAATTTCCTCTTCCTCAACTTTGAGATTATTACGCAAAAGGTTTCTCTTAAAATAGATAGTACTCAATACTCTTCATGAACTCTTTTTGGAAATTGGTGTTTCCTCTTTTCTTAAACGTAAAAACATTTCTTTTGGGAATACTTAGTTTCCATACATTCATTTTAAAAAAAATGAAGCTCAACTTTACTTTTTCTTAACTCAAGTACTCAAGGCTTAAAATAAGTTTAAAAGATTGTAAAAGACATCTAAAAATTACTCGAAAGAACTCTGAAGACTTAACTCTTACCTCTACCTTCAATTTTAATTAATAATTCAAGGTTTGTGATTCATATTATGAATGATCTCTTGATGTTCAGATGTAACTTAGAGTAGGAAAAATCTATAGGCAGTAATGATCCACTTTAAAAGGACTTAGACTAAGAAAACGATGGGAAAAGGGTGGGGGTAGGCAACCCTAGCGCACTACTGGTGCGGGGCACCAACCCCTGAACTTCAGAGACTGGTTTCTGGCGCACCGAACAAGACCTTCTGCTAAATCAAGGGGGTGCCACCTAAGACCTACTGGCGCATCGAAGGAGTGTCGCCTCAAACCTTCTGGCGTATCGGGGTCGCGTCTCCCTAGCCTCTCTCCAGAACTTCCCGACAAATTTTTCTTCTTATTTTTGTACCCTAATTCATCTAGAATCAATTTATTTTCTCACATTTTCCTTAGATACATTTACCCAATTTAAGTACATGAGAATCTACTAAAAAACAAGCCCCAAATTCATACGTTTATCTCAAAAACTCATCAAACCTATCCCAATTCAAGAACGAAAGCAATACTTCAAGAGTACTTCTTAAATTCATCAATCCTTTTGGATGAATTTGAATATGTAAATCATGATTGGCGTGTGGGTGGACGAACCCAACACTATGAAAACATGGCGAAACAAATCCTCGATACACAAGAAACCTTGATCGTTCTTCCTTTTGTTCACTTTCCTTGTTCTTGAACTCTTCTCAAAACCCTAAGCATTTATTAGGATTGTAAAATTGATCAAAATCAGATTTGACCCAAAGATATTTACTAAATTTGTTTTAATCTGATGGGGTAAGGAAAAGACCAAAATACCCCTAACTAATTCGGGTAACTTGCCTTAACTGGACAGGCTAACATTAAACAGGCATATCTCCCTCATATGAGCTTGAAATTTAGCAAACTTGGTGGTATTGGAAAGATGATTCAATGATCTTTCATTTGATATCTTATGGTCCACCTTACTCGCCCTGTACTGAATGTTATGGTCATTTGAATTTGACCCACAATTTACAACTTAAGAATAACTTGTAAAATTTCAGATTTGTCTATTTCCAAATTAGTTCTTTCTAAATTTAACTATTTCAAATAACAAGGTGTTACAGGTAGACACATGACCATCATTCTAGGATTATACTCCATACCTTACAAAATTAGTAGGACTATGCCAAATTCACTAAGTATGAGTTTTTGAATGAGTTTGTAGCATTCATGGGGCACGTTGTGTCAAAGGATTGGATTATGGTCGATTTGTCGATTAATGAGGAAATTCATGGTTGATCTTTGGCCTACTTCCCCTACTAAATTATTTTAGTTTCATCAGATTATCAAGCTACAACAAACGATTTTTGGAGTAATTTTCTTTTATTGTTGCATGTTTGACTAGGTTCACTTATAAGAATATCCATTTCAGTGGTCTGACGAGTGTGAGACAAGCTTTCTAAAACTAAAGGCCCTGTTGACTTTAAAGCCAATTATGATTCTTCCAATTAAAGGTTATGGGTTTATAGTTTACTGTGATGCTTCCTATGTTTCCCTAGATTTTGTGTTTATGGAACAAGGTAGGGTTATTTCATATGGTTCGAGACAGCTGAAATATCACGAGAAGAACTACCCAACTCGTGACTTGGAGTTTGCGGTAGTAGCCTTCATGTTGAAGATTTGAAGGCACTACTAGTATGGAACTTACTATGAGGTATTAAGAGATCACTTTTGGCTTTAGTACATTTTTAGCTAGAGTGACCTTAATCTTGGATAACATAGGGGGTTGGAGTTGCAGAATGACTATGATATTTCTATTATTTATCACCCTAGCAAGTCTATTATGGTAGCATATGTCTTGAGCTGCAAGGTAGCGAGTATAGGGATTTTAGCTTTCTTAGCTATAGAGGAATGACTTTTGTCTTTACACATCAGGTCATTAGCAAACCGAATAATTTGACTTGATATTTCTAAGCTCGAAACAATGCTTGCTTGTGTAGAGGGTAGAACTTCTTTGATGGAGCAGTTACGGGCACAACAAATTGAGGACTTGAGGTTGAGGGTTCTTCGATATAGGATACTTAAGCAACAAGGAAAGGAAAGAGGCCTAAAATCTGAGGGTATTTTCAAGATTGAGGGTTATATATGTGTTCCTAGAGTTGGAAATTTGGTCAGGCTAATCTCTAAGGAGTTTACTTTATCTAAATATTATATTCATCCTGGTACTAAGACGATATACAATGATCTGAGAAAGCACTACTTGTGGCATGGGATGAAGATAGATATTTCAATATTTGTGGCTAGGTGCTTAAACAGTCACTGTCTAGGTGGTTTTACCCAGTAGGTATCCATTCCATAGTGGAAGTGGGAGCACATAACTATGATAGGATTCTTAGCAACAAGTCTAGGAAAGATACCTAAAATCGTTAGGGCATTTTCATGATTGAGGGTCATATTTGTGTTCCTAGAGTTGGAAATTTGACCAAGCTGTTCTTTGAGGAGGTCTATGTATCTAAATATTATATCCATCCTTGTTCTAAGAAGATATACTGTGATCTTAAGAAGCATTACTTTTGATATGGGATGGAGAGGGCCATTTCAACATTTGTGGCTAAGTACTTAAACTTTCAGTTGGTGACGTACATGCACTAAGGGTCAAGTGGTTTGACCCAGCGGCTATCTATTCCAGAGTGGAAGTGGGAGCGCATAGATATAGACATTTTTGTACGCTTTCCATGTACTTTTTGGAGTTTTAATTTTAATTGGTTGATCGTGGATCAATTAACTCATTTTCTACTGGTGCAGACGACCTACAATTTAGAGAGACTGGCTCGAATTTATATTAAGGAGATTGTATGTTTACATAGGGTGTTGGTGTCTATCATTTCACATCACGGTACTCAGTTATGTTAATAATTTTGGAGGTCTATTTAGAGAAGTTGGGTACCCAATTTGAGTTCAGTATGGCTTTTCATTCTCAGAGTGACGGTCTATCTGAAAGGACTATTCGGGTCTTAGAGAACATGCTTCAGACATGTGTTATTACTTTTGGAGGTTAGTAGGACCGACTTTTACTCTAAAGGAAACTGATTCTTATAATAGTGACCATTCGATTATTCTAATGGCTCAATTTGACGCATTGTATGGTAGGAGTTGTCGTTCTCTAACAAGGTAGTTTTAATGCCTTCAAGGATAGGATATGGGGCAAAAAATTTTTGTGTGATTCGATGGATAATGTTTGTATGATCTAGAAATGACTTTATACAACCTAGAGTCGGCACAAGAGCTATTAAGATAAAAAAGTTTAGACCCTGGAGATCACGGTGGGTGATCGGGTATTTTTGTGAATGTCGCCATAAAAGGTGTGATGAGATTCATGAGGAAAGGCAAGCTTAGAGCTAGGATTATTGTCCTTTTTGATATTCTGAGGTAGATTATAGATATTTCTTATGAGTTTCCCTTACCTCCAACACTTTTGATAGTTCACCCTGTCTTTTATGTCCTTATGTTGAAACAGTATGTTCCCGATGAGTCTCACATGCTTTAGTGGGATATGGTTCAAGTTGATGAGTCATTCTCTTTTGAGGAGAAGCCTATGGTTATTCTATACAGAAATGTTATGAGGTTGTTGTCTAAGGAGATTACATAAGTAAAGGTTCAGTAGAGGCATTGTCTAGATGAGGAGGCTACTTGGGAGACTGAGCTTAACTTGTGGACCAGATAACCTTATCTTTTCGTGCCTTCAGGTACCTTTTCTTTCTTTAACTTTCAAGGAGGAAAGTCGTTTTAATAGTGAATGTTGTAATGAACCTCATGGTCATTTGCATGTCTTTGTGTTCTATTAGTGTTTTGCCCCTGCATGTAGTTTTCTTGTGGTGTTTGTGTTTAGTTGGGATTAGTGGCATGTGTCTTGAGTTGGTGAGGAGAACTTTGTGTGAGATTTCCTTTTTTAGAAGTTCTTAAGTGAGGATTTACTTTAGTGAACATCATGTGATTTGGGTGTCGGATGAGAATTCGGGTAGTTCCAATAGCATTAAAAGGACCATTTTTGTCTAGTGGCATGCTTTTTTGGTCCCAAGAATTTCGGTGCAAGTTTGAACTATAAGTCATTTTAGTTTTGAAGCTTGGCTAAATTTTGACTTCAGTTAACATTCTTGGTAAAGGCACTTGAATGATAATTCTATCAACGTGGTTAGCTCTAGAATATCGAGCTTGGTGTACAATGACCTTTGGTTCAGATCCTGAGGTGATTGAGATGACTTTGTGGCATTCATGGACTTGTTTCTGTGTTTTCTTGGTTAATATTGAATTGAGTCAACACTCTAACGAGACGACCTCCGTTGGTTGTTTCATTATTTTCTTGAGTTTGGAATGTCATTTAGAATTAAATAACATTCTTTGTATGCATTAATAGGACCTTGAATGAATCCTGAAGGTCTATTCAAAGCTTGGAGTATTATTGATCAAACTGTTGATGCAATAGTTATAGGTGTGGATTCTTTAGCAGCCCTTGACAACTTTGGCAATAGCCGCTTAAGCGGCTTGGGTGTCGCTCTAGCATAAAGGCTTTAGGGAGCAGGGGCCGCTTTTGCCTCATGAGCGTCTTGGAGCTGGGTCACTTTAGTGGCCAGTTGACCACACTAGCATTTGCTTCTTAAGTTGCCACATGACTGCTTTACTGCATATCATTAAAGTTTTTCCACATGACCGCTTTACCGTTTAAGTTGCCACATGCCACTTTACTGAACATTAACTTTAGAGAAATGCATCCGAAAGATAAAGATCTTCCTTGCCTCTCCCTTTTTGATCCTTCTGCATTCAGAATAGTTGAAAGAAACGCATCACATATTAGTTTTGGAAACATTTTAAAGAATATATCATTTCATTTGCATCCAAGAATATGAATAAAGCCCAACAAAATTATCCAACAATAAAAAAGGTAACTTTAGTAATAGTTTTATGTATTCTAAATTTCAAGTTGATTTACTTAATAATTCTTTTTTATAGCAAATTGATTGTAAAGCTGCAATATCTATTTTTTTTAAGGATGTTCAAAACCTTGCCTCTAAAAATATATTTTCTAGATGGAAAGCTATTTTGTCTATTTTTTATTTTTGATATATTTTTTGTCTTGGTATAAAATATATCAAAGGGAGCTCAAACTCTATTCCAAATTTTCTTACTTTAGAATTATTGCAGAATAGGTAAATTATGGGTAAAAAAAAGAAAATAAAACTCTTGGAGTTTTCAACCGTTACTCCACAAAATAAAATAAAAAAGAGAAATCACCCCATATATCATCAAGTCAATCACGAAGTGCAAGCTGTTGTCAAACAACAAACAATTTAAGTTGCTCCTAAGCAACCCTCAGTAGATGCAGCTGGCCAAGCCAGCCTTGATAACAAACTTTAACAAATTATGGCATGAAGGGATTCCTTAGTTATATATTTTAGGAGAATACAAATCCGATTTTAACCTCAAGTACAAAAAAATGGGCTGACTGATTTCAACCAATTCTGACATTCTGAACAAAGGAAGACCTGATGAGCTGATTCAAGGCCATTCTTCAGCTTCCTCATCTCGTTTTCTGGCTATTGTTAGCACTACCAAAAACACAGTGAAGGTAGAAGGCCCAGTAATTTTGTATTTGATCTTTTACAAAATATTGTCATGGTGTGTCCTATACCAAGCAAATAAAATTATTCACCTATACCTCAACAAAATTCTTCTCATGAAGGATCAACATATGATGACCCAACATACTTCAAGAATGATAGTGTATACCCATTGATACAAATTTAATCTGATTTTTTATATTTCCAACCCCATAAGGCAGCCAAGAAAATACTTAGCCCTCCCTAAAATTTTATCAAAAAAAACATTTTCATGTACACATGAATTTTATAAGTTCATCCTCATAGATACACGATCTTGCTTATTCAACAACATAAAGATAATCAAACACAAATATGTGAATTATAAAATAATCTAACAAAAGGAATGAGTCATTCACTCAACCAAGTACAAAAATACTTTTCCAATATTTTGATACCCAAAAATATGATTATTTTGATTACGAAAAAGCATGGATAAATGCCTTCACTTTCCAAATAACAGTGGCAAACATTCTTGGTTTCTCCTATGGGGGAAACAATTAGTTTCTCAATTTACCCAATAATTTTTACATCAATGGTGGCCTATCTATGATCACAAATCTTATATCCTTCCTTCACTAGTATATGAAGAATATGATGTTTATTGATGATCACAAAATTCATATGCTCTTAAAATTTCCAAAAGGTTTCACATTATGTGGATATATTCCTTGAAGTTTTTGTTCCACAAACAAGACGGACCTAAAGGACTTTCAGGAAATTGGTGTGTTGCCTAGGAAAATGATATAGCCTGAAGTACAAGTGCGATGATTTGGATCACCAGCCTAATTTGAATCTGAATAAACCACCAAACGAGAATATGAAGCTTTGGCAATCTATATGCCATATTTGCAGGTATGACGAAAATAACGAAGTAATCGCTTGACTCTTTCCAGTGAGAGTGGCGTGGATTGTGCATAAATTGAGAGAGTTTGCTAACTGTGAAGGCAATATCAGGACGTGTAAAGGATAAGTAGTGCAACTTTCCAAATACCTGCCTATAAAGAGTACCATCAGCTGGAGGATCATTCACTGAAGCTGTCAAAATGGTAGTTGAGGTCATAAGTGTAGGAGATCCTTTACTGTCTAGCATGCCAACATACTCTAAAATATCCATAATATACTTGTGCTGGGACAAAAAAAGACTAGCAGTAGAAGAGATAACCTCAACAAAAAATAATGGAGCTATCCAAGGTCATTTAAGGAGAAACGAGTGGAAAGACCATCGATTATATGATGAACGCCACGAATCTGATTTCCAGTGATGATTATATCATCTACATAGATAAGAACATAAACAATTAATCCAAAATTATGCAAGATAAGTAAAGAAGAATCAGATTGGGACTTGACAAACCCAACAATTAGCAAATACCTTTTGAGCTCATTATACCAAGCTCGGGGGGCTAGTTTCAAGCCATAGATTGCTTTATTCAACCTACAAACATGTGTGGAGAGACTTTGATCTTCAAATCCCGATGGCTTCCTCATATAAACTTCTTCCTCAAGGCTTCCTTGTAAGAATGCATTATTGACATCAATCTGATGGATTGGACAGTTGTATTGAGTCGCAATGGTAAGCACCAACTGAATAGTAACTGGTTTGACTACCGGGCTGAATATGGAATGGAAGTCTAAGCATGAGTGCTGGGTAAATCCCTTTATAACAAGACGAGCTTTATACTTGTCAATGGAACCATCAGATTTATGTTTTATATGAAACAACCACTTGCACCCAACCACATTCATCGAAGAAGTAACTGGAACCAAATCCCATGTCTGATTCCTAACAAATGCATCAAATTCAGCATGAATCGCTTCTCTCCAGTGAGGGTGAGGTCATGCTTGTTTGTATGTATGAGGAACAAAGGATGAGGAGAGTTGAACACTGACACTAAACTACTTGGGTTTGAGGCTATTTGTTTTGGAGCGTGTGACCATGGGATGACTTGAAGTTGTCACCACGGATGAAGGATCAGATGGAGCCAAAGCAAGTGTAGGTTGGGAAGAGTTATTGGTAGATGACTGAGAAGGTAGGTTGGTGGGAGGTATAGGGGAAGGGAGTGGTAACACTAAGGTACTTAGTTGTTGGTGATTTTTGCGTTAGTAGGTGATTAATGGTATGGGTGACGGCGGGGGCTTAGTATAATCCAATGGAGGTGTGATGGTGTGTGGCAATGAATGAGAGGATAAAGTCTGAGAATTACATGATGCAATGGAGACACCTTTTGATCTGGCAGGCATTGAGTTGGGTAGTGGAGAGTACACAGGCAGAGCATCTGGGAGGGTATGACAAGAATCAAAACTTGATGGTTTATTAGTCACATGTAGAACATCAGAACAAATCTCCCAAGAATCAGTGCTCTGTTGCTTTTTTATATTCGAAAAATATTATGAAAAGGATAGGTGTCTTCCAAAAATTGAACATCCCTAGATAAGTACAATTTATTTTTGACGGGATCAAAACATTGGTGACAGTAATGTTTATTAGAAAATCCTAAATATACACAAGGAGTCGATTTTGGCTCTAACTTATTTTTGGCTTATGGTTTAAGCCATGGGTAACATAAACAACCAAAAACTCTAAGTGATTCATACTTTGGAGCCTCGTGAAATAAAATTTCTTAAGGGCATTTATTTTGTAAATTTGGAGTGGTTAGACGGTTTATAAGGTAGACTGCTTGGTGACAGGAAAAATTCCAAAAAGATGAGGGCAAGGATGCTTGATGCAGTAAGGTTTTGGCAATCTCAACTACATGCATGTGTCTACGTTCAACCGATGCCACTCTTTGAGGCGTGTATGGCGATGTCACTAAGTGTTCAATACCTTGAATTTTGAGATATGAGGATAAACCTTGGAACTCACCACCACCACCAGTATAGAGAGACATAATTTTGGTTTGAAATCGACGCTCTAGTAAGGGATGTAAAGCTTGAAAGACATCAAGGACTTCTTTTTTTGATTTTATAGTTAACAACCACATGTATTTAGAGTACTGGTCAACAAATAAGGCATAATATCTCTTGTTATCAATTCACAAAATAGGAGATGGCCCATAAATCAGTATAAATTATTTGCAATGGTCGTTGACTTTGTAATGAATTTTCAGAAAAAGGTAACCTATGCATTTTATTAGAATAACACGAATTACAAATGAAAGTGGTTCTAGAATGTGAAACTAGAAGAGAAAACTTATGTAAAATCGTGTTTAAAGTGCGATGATTAGGATGGCCTAAACGTCGATGCCACAGGTGTAGAGGAACGACAATATTGCATTGAGGGGTATGATGTGCACTGCCCGACGGCCACTCATATAGCCCATCTCGATTCTGCCCGCGAAACAGAGGTGCCCCCATACTCAGATCCTTCACACAATAAGAAAGAGGAAAGAATTCAATGGACGTTTCGTTATCGCGAAAATTTTTTGAAACAGAAACACAATTTTTTTTATGGAATGAGAACATAAAGTATTGAGAAGCTTAAATTGCTGATTCGATGCACTTAAGTTAGTGTTATCGATATGAGAAATTGGAATGGTGTTACCGTCCCCCATTGCTATCTCCTCTGGACCATGGTGGGTGCGCACATCAGTGAAGTTTTGCGCATTAGAGGCCATATGATGAGTGGCACCTGTATCAACAATCCAAGGAGCCTGTTGAGTTGGAGATCGAGCAGCATAGTTTGCCCGGGATTGTATGTGATTGTGTGATTGTGATCTGCAAACCTTAGCAGAATGATCAGGACTATCACACAACTGGCACTTTAGAGTGTGGTCATAACGCTGTTGTTGGTTATTGTTGCCAACACGCGATGGTTGGGCATCCCTTGACTGGTTGGTGTTGGGGGAATTTGCATTTGAACGCCTATTAGAGGTGTTTCTTTAGCGAGGATGCATGTTTGTTTGTTGTGCAATAGCAACAGTAATGGGTGTTGAGAGTGGCTTCTTTGCTTTTTCATGCTAGATGAAAAGTTCATGGTCAAGTAACTTCTCATAAAGTTCAGGATAAGAGATAGCAGAATCTCTTGCACGGATAGCAGCTGATATTTCACAAAATTTAGGTCCAAGTCCAGTGAGGATTTTGACAATCAGTTCCTCATTGGACATAAGAGCTCCAACAGTGGCAAGTTCATCACAGAGAGATTGAACCTGGTGCAGATAATCGGCGACAGGAAGGGTTTCTTTTGCTAGGCGAGCCAGACGATCACGCAAACTAAACATCTTTGTTTGTGATTTGTTGGCATACGCAGTGTGCAAAGCATCCCAAGCAGCCTGGGAAGTGGATGCAGCGACAACCATAGCAGCAAGATTTGGGTCAACAGAGGCCAAGATGGCATTTTGAATTAGTTGATCTTGGTGATAGCATGAAACAAATGCAGGATTTTTGATGTCCTGATTATTTTGAGCCATTGTATGAGCAGGGGCTGGGCGAAAACCGTCGAGATGGCCAAAAAGGTTGTTACCACGCATAAGCATAGACACTTGTGCTTTCCAAAGGGAAAAATTGTGGCTGCCAGTTAATTTGATTGGTAACTGGGTGACAGGATTAAACTGAACAATTGTTGTATTAGCAACAGAGTTGGTTACAGTGATGTTTGGGGGCGTTTTTATGGGAAGGGTAGGAGAGTTTCTCGACAGAAATTTACTCGTGAGAGTTAATTGGCTCTTGATACCATATAAAGTATAAAGCTGCCAGTAGAATGAAAGGAACGATGTATTTTATTGATTGTAACTAAGTATATATAGATTTTGTACAACTTCTATAGCAAAGAGATAAACTAAGAAAAAGGTAAGACTTATCTATAACCTATATACAAGGAGGAAGTTACAACAAAGTCCTAAAGAGAAGACACTACTAAATTTGATCCATTATTAGGAACCACTCGAATTCTAATGTGCCAGAAGTAGATAAATGGTTCTTGTGCAGACCAGGACAGATGACCACAATAGATGCCACTCAAATTTCATTCTTGCAACAAAAATCCACAACTAGACAGCTCAAGTAGCAAAGGAGATTTCATCAAACAAATGAAAAAAAAGATCTCCAACGAATCAAAGCTGAGCTCCCCAACAATCAATCACATACGTATAAGAAATTCAATTATGAAGATGAAGAAGGCATATATTTTCAGCCAATTAAACATCTTAATGACATCACAAAACATCATAAAAATGATGTCACCTATAACATTAGCATGTATTGGCTGAAATTATTGTGGGTTATACTATAACACCACTATAGCACTTTTTACTATATCATATATGTGCCTGCTGATGTGGGGGAATAATTGGATAGAAAATATTGAGTCACATCCATCCTAACAAATTTACAATCGAAAGTATTCTCAACAGTCTTCAACACATCATCCTTTTATGGCTGAAGATATGCTAAGCCCTAATGGCACGACAAGATGGGCAATTGGAAGCAACTCCCAAGAAATAACATTTTTTACTGCTTGTGTAAGGTCTTTTACATTTCTTGCAAATATTCCACTTTCAAACTCTTAATTTTTCATAATTACTACAGAAATGACATTTCTCCTCAAAAATTTATTATAAAGCTCCATAAAGGGGCTAAAGTTAGATTTTTTACTTAGGACATTTAGAGCAAAATATAAATTATGGTCACTTATTCTATAGAAATCAATATAAGAGATGACATAAAAAGTAGTTGTGATAGAAATGCATATGAGGAAGACAGAAAAGGATAAGTAGAAAGCTAAGTTAGACAATATTGGCGCAAGGAAGACTCTTTAAGAGCTTGAAGTTGAAAGGTAGAGAGACATTCTCAAATTGGAATGAGTAGTAAAAATACAATCTCTTATTTTGAAGAAAACATTCCTTTCACTTTCCATAAGTTCTAGATATCCAAGTCATATAAAAAAATAGTCCCCAGAAAATTAAAAATTAAAGATTGCAACCACTTGAGAAAAAAGTTTCACTGTAGAAAGTCCTTATGATGAGTTCGAGTTGTTGCTTATAGCATTGGCTTATCATGTTGATGATTCACCTTGGAAATTTTTCTATTCCTTGAAACTTGACACTTGGTGTCCCTGCCACCTGCATATGTAGAAAATTACTTTCTATATAAAATAGGTAAAGAGGAGTAAGCAAAGTCTGATAGAAGTACAAACCTGATCAAAAGAGTAAACTTGATCATACTCAGTTCCATGTTCATTAGGTAGGATCGAACTTGAAGTTCCAGTATTCTGATAAAAATCATCCATATTATGGAAATTCAAATACGCGTCACAATTTTCCCACTCATTTAAATCACTTATGTCATCAGTACTTGTATTTGATGTTGCAACAGTATTGCTTGGCACAAACATGTTTTGTTCACCGATGTATTGCTGAAAATTAGTATTTGCTGCTCCTGATCCATTGATTATCGCATTCCCACCATTCATATCAGTCATCATTGCACTAGTTGAATTTGTTGTTACATAGACTTGATTGAGACTTGAGTTGTAATCATTTTGAGCTTCACGATTCAAGTTGTAATCATGATGATCCCCACTATTAGACGCCATGTAAAAATTACTATTAGTGCTCTCAATAATTGGGCCTTGCGAACCAAATAACAGGTCATGTTGTTGTTGCAGCGTACCACCATCGTTATTTTGGCCCGAAAAAAATGGGTTGAGATAGTGTTGTTGAACATGAACTTCTGGATGACAGAGTTGTTGCTCAGTTGACCTAGGATAAATATTGTTGGTATTAACTGGTGAAAATCCAGGGTCTCCATGAATTTGATTGGGTACATTTGTTTGAAGATTAAATATTCTCCCAAATATTTTATGGCTACTTGTTTCAATTCTTTGTTGGGAACCACTTGAAGATCCCTGTTGAATATATGTTTGCTCTTCTAAAGGTCTCCTTTGGTTGATACGACATCTCTGAAAGGAGAATAATTAAAGAAAAATTGGACTATGAAATTATATATCATCATAACTCATTTTTAAGGTATGTTTGAAATGCTTGAAATAAGTCGTTTGTAATAGTAAAAAAATTGTATTGGATAAAACTAAATGAAAAAATTATTTTCAGTTAAATTTGATGAGAATATTTTTCAATGAATAGTCGCTACGAAAAATAGTTTAAATTAGCATCGAATAAGAGTGTTCTAAACATGCAATGAAAGTAATTGCTAGTCCTCATATATTAGCGAGTGGTTTGATAAAATTTTTGAATACTAAAGATGATATAATTTCCAACATTTACACATAGAAATGATGCAAAATTAAATTTTATCCCAATAAATGATTTGTGATACACCAACAACATAATCAATGAAGTCTAATCAAGCGGGGTCTGGGAAAGTACAGTGTAAGCAGACCTTAACACTACCTCGGGAGGTAGCTAAATGATTTTTTTGATATAACATTAGTATCCAGATAATTGTAATAAATGGATCTCACAAGTATTGATGAAAAATCATGCCACACAAAATATTTTCTAGTAACCAATAGTACAATAAAATAATTTGATAAAAAATGTATTTTTACCAAACAAGTACCCCTTAACAAAGACACACACACATATTCATGTGAATTATGTATGATTAAATATAATCTATTTATAAGTAAGATATACCGATTAAAAAAAATGAAACAATAAATTTGTTCAGCTATTCGTGTGAAGATCCTTTAATTTTTTTAAGAATGTACCTGAAGATAATTGGCAACTTGCATCCTGGTAAGACCTGGCACATTCATTATCTCAAGTATCTTTTTTGGTAAGCAACCTACATGATCCATTAGAATGTACCTTTAATTTAATCACTACAACAATATTCCTAAATCAATAAGAGATACATGTAAATAAAATAATCACTATACATTAACTACAAAAAAATGTAATGTACGTTAGCTATAAGTATGAATCTCACTATTCCTTTCACTACATATATAGAAACTAATTGTAGAGAAATTTAATTAATAACAAGGTAAACTTACGTCCATCACCAAGTCATTCTGTAGCTTCCTTGAATTTTTCACGAAGATCCACAGTCCATTCTATGTAGTCATTTCGCTTCAGAGTCTTATCAATACACGTACTTTGTCTTTCTCCTTTGTCAATCACTTTTTTGCCTTTTCTGCATCTCTTACTCCTCAATTTGTATGTTACTCTTTCAGTCTCATGGATACTAATAGTTTGTTCGTCATTATTAATAGACCTAATCTTCTCTCCAATGTATCCTTTATTTCCCACAATATTTTCATTACCAATATTATAAACATATTTCATGTGATCTCCTTTTGGATGAAGTCCTTCTCTCACTTTGTCTTTTTGTATTTTCTTCCTTAATACAAATTGCCACAAGTATTTTATAATATTTTCATCAAGTGACTTTTCCATATACAAGTATGTTCCATTGTCAAAAGCCTTCTTTGCAAAGAGGTCATCGTGTTCATCACATACAACTGTAGAATTATTTTGATAAGTTCATAATAAGAATTAAATTATATTATACATCATGTGAATAGTTAATTTATTGCAAACTTTATATATTGTGACAATTGAACTATATATCATATCACTATATAAAAAAGGAACGATTAGGATTGTATAACTTCTGTTTTTAAACAACAAAAATCTTCACTTATTGCATTTAATGATGGTCTATCAAAAGTTATTTTAGGTATGTTTGGACTATTTAGCGATGAATTTCATGGTTAATATTTTCTCGTAGTGTATTTACTAAAATAAATAACTTTAACCACCAAACAATAAAATTATATAAGATATCCATCTAAAAAGTATGTGATTAGTTATTTTCATTTATATAAACATAATTTATTTATTGTAACAGTAATGTAACAAAATAACTATTTATTTTACAAAAACTATTATTTTGCAATGAATAATTATTGTTGATGAACAACAAAAATTCATTGCTAATCTTATTTAATGACATCTTATATTAAATTCACTTAGCTACAGACTATTTAACAACAAATTAATGATGAACTTCATTGCTAGTTATTTATTTGTAGTGTATTAATTAAAATGACAGATCTTATCCACTATAACAGTAAGATGAAAGATTGAACAAATACTTACAGAGAGTGACAATATCTAAGGCATCTGCTTGTTTCAAGAGTTTAAAACAAAGTGAATCCGGTGAATGGACATTGACTATCACCACATCAACTTTTTCCTTTCCTTGTGAGAGAATTGACATTGCCACTGGAATCCTATCAACTGTTGTAACTGGATATATCCATGCATTTTGGAAGTCAGTGATGAACATGGAAAGGATATATACATATATCTATCATTAAGAGGATCTGCTTATTTATCTTTCAAATTCAATTATGAAGTTTCATGTGATATTGCTCCACTTTACCCTATTCAACTGCATTTATCGATCAACTTATATTGTAATCGTTGTGTAACATATAATAGGTCAGATTCACATAAAACAATTATAAATAATATTATTTTATTTTAAATAATTTAATTATATGGAATATCAAAGATACTATTGGAGGATACTACTATTTATCTAATGACTTGTCAAAAATAAATAATCACTAAATAGATAAAATATTATCGAGGCAAGATATAATAGGATAGAGGTTAAGAGATAATTTTATTTCATGAATATGTAACTAAGAAATTTAAAGATTTAGAAAAGTATTGCAATGGATATATCAATATAATACAATATTCTCAGTTTACTTTCTATTTTCCTAAACATGACCTTTTATTGTTGACATCAATAGGATAATTAATCCGATTTATTTGAAGATATTAATTGAAAGCAATCTATAAAAACCACATGTTATTACTTGTCTCATATATGATCATATTATTTTTCTTATTTATTGATAATCGTATTTATGTATGGTAATTAAACTACAAACAGTTAAAAGAAATAACCTAAAAAAATAGTCTTAAACTATTATAGAATAATGAGCTGCAAATTGACAAAATACTCTGCTAGAAAAAGGTGTTACATATTATAATAGTACTTAATGGATTATAATGAGGGTATACTTCTACACCAAGTATCTAACATGAAACTCTAACCCATAATTTAGGCATTGACTTTGTGTTTTAGATATTTCTAAAAGTGGAAAATGAATTTTCAAAAATCTTCTTTATTCTATCATTTTGATTGTTTAGTTACTTTTGTTTGTACTACAAAGTTACTTGCTTTATGTATGTATACTATCGGTACCTACAAAAGTAGCTTGCAAAGATATTCAAATAAAAATGATTTAATACACCTTGGAGGTGGAAGAATCAATCAATACTAATAAAATAATTGAGAGACAAAACAAAAAAATATAGAAAATATCCATAATAACACACTTGAACTTAACTTTATTTTTTCCAAAAAAAAAAAACCAAAAAATTGTGGGGTTTGGCTACTAAAATTGTCAGTTATATACTTGCTTTTGCAAGGTAAAATAGTTCAATAGTTCCATCGTTCTAAGATAGTTTTTGAGTACAGTAAGATAATTGTAGCTTCTATCTAATTTTAAAAAAAATTATGAAAATTGTCTATTGTCTTACCAAATTTAAGTACTGGTAGTAATCAAAATGTAGTTAGGGTTGAGCCAAAATGAAAAATAATATGTAAACCATAGCCATTAAATTATATTTAAATTTGTTAATTTCAAATTAAGGAAAAAAACTATTTTAAAATATAAGGTGCACGTGTTTAAAAGGATGAAATCAAAGGCATATATTTAAAATAATTAAAAAATTATTTTAAAAAGAAAAAAGAATTTGTTCAAATATGAGGTGGGGGAGGGGGGGGGGGGAGAGAGAGGGAAAAAATAATAGAAACTCTTATCATGCCCTCTCTTCCTTTTTATCTCCCCTCTCATTACCCTAATCTTGTGCCTGCATAACTAAAGTGAATCTATTTTTTTTCTTTACGATTAGAGATAGATCTGTAAAAATTAAAAGATCTACACCTAAAAATAATTTTTGAGGGATTTTATTTATCTTTCCGTACAACTCTATTACACTCTAGGTCAATTGACAAAGAACGATTTTCTTGTTTTTTGTACAAAAAGACCAAGTGAAACACATATCTAAGTTGATTAAATAACTAAAATTAACTTAATACTATTTTTCACCATCCCCCCTTTAAAAATCATAATCCTTGTGGAAGAAATTAGACGAGTGTGTAACATGCTTATAGAAAGAACAAAAAATGCAGAATCTAAATTGTTTCTTTATAACAATACAAAAATCATTCTTAACAAGTAAAACAACATAAACAAACATAGAAATAGTGTCAAGACAACAAGGAAAAGAGAGATCCTAGATTTACAAGATAAACAAAATCTAAAATGGGAACGATGCTAAAATCACAGATGAGATATAAACATCATATCAATTAAATCATCAAAAAAAGTAATATCATATAAAATTTAGTAATATAAATAAACAAAATTTATGAGTTTTGTATAGGTTGTTAAGAGATGTTACCTTTATATTCATTGAACTCCAGTAAATCAGTCATCTTAGTATCAAACTTTGTGCTATGATGTACAAACATCACACAAATTTCTTCAATCAAGCCACAAAAAGGAGTTGTCATAGCATTAATTATATTATTTCTTCAACGATTTGAGAATTAGCCTCTTCTGACAAAACCATGAGGAGATACAAAAACCTAATTTGGTATATAAAAGGTTTAATTTAACAGAGAAATGACTAACTCTTTTGGTAGGTGTGTTTACCATACAAATATTTTAATTAAATACCATATAGCCCCTCAAACTTGTCACAATTTATAAATTAAATACCAAAACTTAGTTAGGCACTAGATTGAATTTTTACTTAGTAGATACTACAACTAAAAATAAAGGGAAAACCAAGAGAATTAAAACTTAAAAGTGAATCGATATAGAAAATCGAGGAAAATCCGACCTAGTCCATCCATTTTTTTAAGATGTAAGTAATCTTTTAATGATGGACGGACTTAAAGAAATCTAACGAGTATTAGCTATTTCTTTTTGAGAAAATAGTCTAAACCCCCCCCCCAACCTATACCCAAAATCCCAACTACACACTCCAACCTCACGGGTGTCCTATTACCCCCATGAACTTCATATTTCTCTATTTTCTACACACTTAAACACTGACCTTAACACATAAACCAAACAAATAGTCCAACGTGATTGCACGCGCCGGGTCCCCCACCTCTTCAACTCCCAATTCCCTTTTTTCCCCCATTTCCCTCTTAAAACGTATAAGACCCAAAAATCATCCTTTCTCGTTTTCATCTCCTTCTCCATTTGCATATGTATTTCTGTTGATGATCGAAGGATTTTGCTGTATATTTTCAACTTGAATTCGTAGTTTATCAACTGATTTAGCTTATTCAAGTTTTCATTTGCCATTTTTGATGAATTTTGAGAAAATTCAAAATTCAAATTAGAGACCTAGATAAGAAATTAGAGCAGATTACCCTAAATTCAAGATATGAAGTAGAAATGAACATAAACAACTAAACCCTACTTATTTTTTAGAGAAAATTGTGTTTTTTTTTAACAAAAGGAACAAGGGTTAATGATGGGGAAGAAGAAACAATGGTTTATTTAAGGGCGGGGAAGATGACTATTGGAGAAAGAGGAAATTTTCGTCAAAATTCACCTTCTAACGCGCCTAGAGGAGGTGAGAACACCTCCTATGACAGGTCAGCATTTAAGCGTGTAGAAAATAGAGAAATATAAAGTTCTGGGGGGTAATAGGACACCCTTGAAGTTGGAGTGTGTAGTTGGAATTTCGGGTATAGATTAGGGGGATTTTAGACCATTTTCTCTTTCTATTTTGCAAAAATTCACAAAAACTATAAGAAAAAAATATTATTTTTCAAAGAGAGATTTAATGCAATCAGTCTTTCATTATTTTGTTTTGCAAAGACATAGGTACTCCATCAGTATTTGAAGTGGAAATTACAGTTGAATAGTACAAATAAAATGACAAAAATATTTTATCCAAGAGTATGAGTGATCGAATATAAAGGGCAATTTTTATTGATAATATTATCTTTCTTTCTTCTGTATATATCTTTCTTTCTTTTGTCTAAATAATTAATATGAGAAAATGCATAAATACCCCTTAGCCTATGCCTCAAATCCTTAATACATACCTAACCTTTACTAAGGTCCTATTAACCCCCCGAACTTATTTTTTAATTAATTTTCTACCCCTTTTCGGCCTATGTGGCACTATCTTTGAAATATTTGTCAACACATGCAGGGCCCACAAAATAGTGCCAGCTAGGCCGAAAAGGGGTAGAAAATTATATATAAAATAAGTCCAGGGGGGTAATAGGACCTTAGTAAAGGTTAGGTGTGCCTCAGGGATTTTGGGCATAGGCTGGGGGGGAGGGTACTTGTGCATTTTCCCTATTTTTTTGAGATAGTTTGGACATGTGAAGAGGAGGTATGATGATGGGTAGATTTGCTCCCATTTGTGATCTGTTTAACTCAATAATTACTATCCTCAATGTGTAATTTTGTCCTATTATGATAAAATATTGATGATTTTCAGCTGCGAAGGTAAATTGATAGGGCAATGGATTAATGTTTGAAGAAATGACGTAAATGCAAAAAGAAGTTCAAAACATACATTGTTGATCACTTAACAAGAAGGAAAGATCGCCAACTAAGCATGATCTTGCACAAAATGATAGTGCATGGCATTTATGTCTATCGAATTAGGTGGGCAGACTCCAATAGAGAAGGCGATGCACCAAATGAGAAGGCGGCCTTGCAATAAACATCGCCCAAATGAAAGTGTTAAAAGAAAATAGTGATTTCTCAGTAGATGAACCAAGGTTGTTCTCATACATTTGTTGAACGTCAAAGGCTAACTTAATTGAGTTTGCCTAATGAAGTTCAAACACCTTAAGCCTAGAGCATGAAAACACGAGTTGAGGAGTAAGAGGTAATTCACCAAACTAGCTCGGCAAGCTGGACTAATGTAGCTGATTGAGTCATGTATTGGGTTTTTGGGCCTAATTTTAGAAAATTATAAATAGCTCAAGAGAAAGAAAAGAAGGGATCATCATAGTTTGTCTGAAGAAATTAGTTCTGAAATAGAGTTTAGAGAGAGAACACTTTACTTTAGTTAAGTACACTTTCTAGCTTTTGGGGGTTTACAACTTTGTTCTTGAAACTGATAACCTGAAGTTGAATTTCTTCAATGGTATATTTTTTAACTTTTTATGATGGTGCCTAAAACTCCAAGATCTATGGGTGCAATTGTGAGGTTTGGTATTTATTTAAAGTAGTGAGTATTGTGCAATGCTCTTTTTGGCTGTTGTTCATACATGAATTTTTTCTAATAAGCATGGGGTTAATTTATGGGTTAAGGTTTCAAACTAAATTCCTACTTCTAATTCCTGATCGATGCTCGAAAGAGATTTGTCGGAGTGGGTAATTAGTCTAATACTAGAAATTTAAGTTTTATATCTGGAACTTGCTTGAAAATAGAGGTTATGGGTCGAATATTTTTTTTTTATTCTTGAAAGAGAGAATAGAGTAAGTTATTGGGCTGTTTAGATTGACATTTAAATGAGACTGAAAGTAGATTCCATGCATAGATGCATTGATATCAAAAGATGATTAGCGTCAATGAAGATGACATAGCTATACTTGAATCTTCATCACTATAGAGCAACAAAATTACCCCTATATGACATCGATTTCCAATACCCGCACCCCTAGATTCCTTGTTTACTCTTGAATTCTTTGGTATTTTAGTTTAATTGTGATCACCGATTACCAAAGCGTTCTATTAAATTGGTGGAATTATCTACCCACTTGTTCTTACTATTACAAATAAGTGATCTTAGAACCAAAATTTCTAGATAGGAATTCTCCATGATATACTATTCTCTGTGGGATTCGACCCGAACTCTTCATTGGGTATTTTAATTAACGACGACCGCAGTCCCTTTTAATTGGTTTTAAAGAGGACGTTTGAGTGTTTTGAAGAGTTTACTGATGCCTTCTTGGAGAGAATCTTTCCACCCTCAAAGATTGCTAAACATCAAATCCAAATCCAAAATTTCAAGCGTATTTGAGGTGAACATCTACATAAGACGTGGATAAGGTTAAAGAAGCTACTTTTTCAATGTCTAATTCATGGTGTTCCGGACAGTTTGCTACTACAATACATCTACTCTAGCCTTGATTCAGTCAATAAAGGTTTGGCCGATCAGTTGGTCCAAGGTGGATTAATGAAAAAATCGTATGATGTGGATGCTTTATTTCTAGATGATATGAGCAAATTTAACTGAGCATGACATACTAGAGAAGACCAAGTACCTACTCTGCACCTGGTATAATCATTGAAAGAATTGAGAAGGACCGTGAATTAGATGAAAAAACATGGCCAATATGATGACCCAACTAGATTTTCTGTGTAAACATGTCATGAGAGATGGACTTACGTTGGTAAATGTTGTTAGAATCAAAAGCGGACAGTGCCCAAATGATTCCATGTTTGAGGAATTATATAGTGAGGGAGTTCAATATTTGGGAAATCTTATGGGGGTTCCCACACCAATTATCAACGACGAGGTGGGAACCAGGGTTAGATCAAAGATAGAGATGGTGGTTGAAAATATTGGAGTTGTGGAAATTGGGGTTTCCTACACCAATGATCGTCCATGCCCAAAAGAACTAGTTACGCCTGTAGGATGCAACACTGAAAAAATGTTTACAAGGATATTTAACGTTGAAGGGTCAGATAATGTGTTGAAAGGATTGAAGAATGTCTTCACAATTTTATCCCAAACTCTGATTTGTCATTCGGTATCTATCAATTATCTAGACACTTAATTGTGCCATATCTCCACTCATCTCAATCAAAGGCTAAAGGGAACGTTTCCTAGTGACATCCTCCCAAACCCCAAGAATGATTGTTGAAATTGATAATTATGGTGTGCCACAACATTAAAAAAGGCATTTCCTTGTAGGCAACCCAAGTATTTACTTTGGTTTTTATTGCTTTCATTAATGTTTAATGTGTGTTATGAGTAAATGTTAAGAAGAAGTTGAAATATTGAAAAGGGAAGCATAGGCGATGCTAAAAACTAATCGGTGATGCGTCGAAGGTATTGAATGGGCTCATTCTTGTCCACCATTTTGAACTTGAACAGGTGTAAAAGTGTATTGAAAAAATCGGCAATCAGAGCTCCAATTGGAGATATACTAAAGTGTGCTATTCGGACTCCTTCCAGTCAACTGAATCAGCCTTCAGACATAGTTTTTGTCCAGACATGTTCGGTCAGCTTGAGCTCCAATTGGTGTTTCACAGAACATGTTCAACAATGTTAGTCGTGATCGATGAACGTGCCTAGTATAAAAAGGCCAATGGTCTTTTCAAATTCAAAATTCAAACCCTTTGATAGCTTGCACTTTTTTCTCTCCTTTGTCTTGCATTGCTTCTTTTGATGGATCATGAGTCTTAAATGTGTCTTTTCAAGTTCAAGAATGCATTTTCTTGGATTTACCATCAACCCTATCCCAGTTCCTTTAATTTCTTGACTTTTTCTCCTACTAATGTTTGTTTTCAACTTATATTGAGACTTTTGAACTTTAAATTGTATAATGAGTGTGGGCTTGAAGCCATTAAGGCTATTGTTTGTTACATTTCATTGGGTTGCATTATATTGTGCAATTTGATTTATACCAATAAGATATTTTAATGTGCGTCCCTATAGAATGTCAATCTTGATTGTGTTAGTTGAAGTTTGAAATTGAATTGATATTTATGATATGTTTGAGTACAATTTAATGTTGATTAAGTTTGATTAGCCTAGTGTTGACCCAATTACATGATTTTGCCTAATGATAAACAGGGTGACTACTTTCTTCAGGGAAAATCGTCAATTTTTGCAATACTTAGCAATATCTCAAGGGAGTCTTAGTACCCATGGGTAGAGAAGCATAATATATGTGGATTGTAATGATGAGAGGAAATTCATAGTTGTTGTTCATTTTGGGTTACATGTAATAATTAGGCAGTGGATTGAACACTTCCTGTTTGGTGGCTTGTCTTAGCTCACTAAGGAGGTTAGGAAAATAGCTGAATAAGTCTCAGTTCGTCCTCCTTAGCATATATATTACCTTGGGTACTATCTTAGTTATATGGCTTGTCTTAGTCCACCAATCCCATTTGGTGAATAACCGAGTGGGAGTGCATATCTCCTTTGATGCATGTGTCTTTTTTTATTTGCTTTGTTATTTTTGATGAACTTGTCTTAGCTTGCTAAAACCGACTTGGCAAATCACCGAATTGGAATTGACTCAACTTTTTGTGCCTGAATCATGAGATATTTGCAACGGTCTAATTCGGCGAGCTTAATGAAGCTCGCTTTTTAATTTTGGTTTTTTGCCTTCCTAATAGGCGAGATTCTGGGATGCTTTTGAAGTTTGATTCAATGTGCGTTTGATTTCCACTAACCTTCACTACTCCTATGTTTGAATGTGTGCTATGCAGGTAATGGCAAGAACTAAATGAAAGGAAGTTGTTACATCAGATACTGAGTCAGACAGAGATCCTCCTTCTCCTCCACCAAAGAAACACCAAGGCCTATCCAATAACGGGCCTTCCCAATCGTCAACAATTCACAACCTCACAAGCATCTATCCAACAAAGGGTACAACCCAAAAATAGGGGTGGTGAGGTAGAGTACTTAGATTATGTCCAAATTGGTGTAGCCCTCATCTGTGTGAGCACCTACTCCTAGAGTCCTCTTAATTATCACTCCAAGAACCCTTAATAGGCTCAAAGCTGCTAAAGAGAAGATTATCCTTAAAGATAGATGACTCTCCACTAACAGAGTCATGAGTGACTACCCAGCTATCGTGGATACTGTCCAATTCCACAAGTTTGAGGGGTTTGCCAAGCCAAGGAACACCTATATTCCTTCTTGAGAGAAAGAGTTCTACTATGCTTATGCTCCGTTCCTTCCAATGAAGAGGAAAGGTACAGTTTGGAAACCGCTTAAAGAAGTGGAGGTGCGTTGCAATAAAGTATGATGCAATGCCAAAGCTATTAACATTGAACTGGGGATACCAACATTCCAAGCAGTTCTATATTCACTCTGGATGTGACATGGCTTGGATTCCTTGAAAAGGTAGTTGGCCTCTCGCAATTTCTGATTCTTCTCCTTTCTTGATGGCTGATGGTGCCTAGATTTTTTAATAAGACTTGAATATTGTAGAAAGATACTCGTTTGTCTTCATCAGTAGTAATATAATTTCATCAAAGAATTAGTCTATCCTTCGTCATGACAAGGCACTCTTGGTAGTCACAATCATAGACAATTAGTACATATGTATGGATGCGATTATACCAAATAAAATTCTGATAGGAGCCAGGAAATAGCACACTTGTCTGTCATTTCTGGTGTAGATTACGCAGCTGCGTGAGAGGGCATGATCCCTTATATAGGAGCTACAAATGTGAATGTTACCCAACTTCTGTTAGCGATATCAGGAGGATTGGGGCTTGTGCTTATGGGATGGTATTGCTAGGAGTAAGCCTCCACCACCAGACACGATCCCCATGGTTTTTCTCACCACACTATCGACTGAGGCTACCACACCTTCTCCATCGGTGGAGTAGGAAAGTATTTCTTCACCTATGCCTCCGCATCCTCTTGTTGCTAGTGATTCTTCTATTGTTCCCACTAGTACTAGTGTTTCTATTTGTGTTGCTCTGAGACTTTCCCCCACTCCTATCTCCCATTACCATTGACACAAGCGATGATTTATCATATAGGAAGCCTTGCCTGGTTGGCAGATGTTACAGCCACCCGGGTTGAGACGAATATGCCCAAGATCATTGATTGGGCCATTAAAAAGGCCTTAGTTCCGCTGATAGAGAGAGTGGTTAAGTGTGAGGGCTTTGTAGAGAGCCATGGTGATAGGTTGGAAAACATCGCCACTAGACTTGAGGCTTAAGAGAAAGCCAAGGGTAGTTTTGGTGCACTAGACACCATAAGGGACGAGCTTTCTACCTTCCAAGAAGAGGTGACCTAGTTGCAATCCACAGATATCTCTATCCTTTGAGGTGATGTTCCCTTACTGGATTCTCCTACCTCCTTGTCAAAGATGCACATAATTGAATCTCTTTCTAGTAAGCAGTTTTAGATAGCTGCGAGTGTTGATACGGTTGGTGATGATGATGTTGAGAGGTCCGAGGATGAGTTGGCCGAGGAGAAGGATGAGCAGGAGTTGCGAAAATAGGAGCATGGTATTGTGAAGATGTTAATTGAGTTGCTGGAGACCGAGGAGGTCATTTGCCAGGTTGCCCTAGAGAGATCCCTTAGGGAGACTATAGAGGTTGGTCCTAGTGGAGTCTTTTAAGACTAAACCATACCTCCGAGCATTGAGATAGGAACTGATGCCCCATATGAGTCTTCCTTGCATCCGCTAGTGATCTTATTGTAGGGCATCAATGCCCCTCTTGAGGTTCCCCACTTTAGACTCCAAATAAGAGCGTTCCATAGGCATAACTTGTCAGGGGGACCCTTTTATCTCTGGCTCCTGTACTTTTTTTTATCATTGCATTAAGGACACTTTATTTTATATTTTGTATGGTAAGGGATTTCATTCCAATGTTCCCCTTTTTGGTTGTATTTTGTTATTTTGAGATGTTGATAATTGTAGTCGTAACACCGAGAAAACTTCAAAGATTAAACCCGAACCAGTCTTCAATTGCCTGTAAAATTGAATCGGGCAATCCTTATGTTACTCATATGTGTAAAGGTCATTTTTTTGGTGTTCTAATGGATTTGGATATGACTTAAGCTTAAAAGAACCCCCAAGCACAAAGTTTAGTTGAAATCTTCATTTTCGATTAAGTTTTAACAGAAGATTCAACTTAGGTCAACTTCCAATGATCCTATCTCCCAGCACATAATGAATTAGGTGGCCTACAACCTACCAAATTAAAGGTCTATGTGTCCTCTTTCCAATAACACAAAGTTTGTCTCATTTTAGGTTTAGAGTAAAAAGTTATGAATTTTTTACCAAAGACTGTCAAACAAAAGTTTTTGAGTTTTTTAATGATGACCCCAACCGACAAGTCGTAGATTGAACGACAACCCAATCTGTTAGGTCATCGTTAAAGTACTGGGGTCAACTTTCGGGACCCAAATCCTATGGAACCAACTGACGGGGCGTAGGTGGACCAACGGGCCGTTGTTAAACCCATAAATGGACTTTTGAGCCTTAAAAACTCAATATAGGATCCACAGATGGGATATATGCCATGGGTAAAACCACAACCCATAGATTGTCCCATGGACAATTTTTGATAGCTTTTAAAGAGGGGTAGCTCAGTGTTTTCCCACCCTCTCTAAGATTAATCCACGACTTATTTTCACTTAATTAAGGTCTAAATAGTGTTAAAACATTATTTGACGTTCTTTAACACTTAAAAGACTTAGACCAAGGATTCAATAGGAGAAAAGCTAGGGTTTTCTATCGTTATTCGAATTTCATCAATTTCGCAAAGAACTTTGTTGTTCCCAGTTATGTAATACTATCATTTTGATGGAATGAGTTATTCCTCATGCCCTACATCTAATTTCTATTAGTAAAGAATAATCTAGGATTACATCCTTAGTTTTGATAATTTTTGAGTTGAGTTTGTTGTTGAATTCTGAGTTGTTATTCCTAATTTTTGAGTTGCTATATATTATGTATTGAGATTCTTGAGTTCATTATTCATGCCTATTTTTCAGCATAAGCCGAATTATTTGAAGTATTCACAGAGTTATTGCTGATAATCTTTTTAACCGAATAATTATATTAAATTGTTTTTCTCATAAAGTAAAAAAGAGTTTTTGAGGAAAGTTTAAAGATGCATTTTGAATAAACGTTAAAGAAATTATTGACTCCCAAATTTATCATTTTTACTGTGAGAAAAGAGAAACTTTGATTTCTAAACCAGTAATGATTTTAGAGTTAATTCAAAGCAGTTGCCTCTTTTAAGAGGATATATAGTTGAGTAATTATCTCAAACCAAAGAAAGAGTAATGTTTTTATACATTGAGAAATGGTAAATATTATTGGGAGTAGTGTTGAACACCGATATGAGGGAGAGTTCATACAACTCAAAGCCCCCATAAACCATATCTTGCCAACATGGGTACATGATCATACTTTTTAGATGAATCCTTAGAGCCTTCAGACATAGCTTAGTGGACCCACTTAGTTGAGGTTTTCTATATCCTGACACGACATAGGATAGTTCTTGCAGCATGATCGGGACGATGTATCATCCCTTAGCTCATAGTGATGGCTGTTGGTTAGAGAATTTCCCAATAGAGTTAAAGTGTATTTTTATACATCAATTATTATGGTAAAGTTCAGAGAATGACAGAGTGTTTTGTAGAGTTTTAATTATTTCACTTCCTTATTTCTTTACATTTATTTGAGTATATATCTACATTTATTGTGGTTCTTTCTTTCAGTTGCTTGCTATTAAGCTATATTGCATAATCATACATTCGATTAGTGATGTCATTCGACCTACATCTTTTATGATGTAGATACAGGTGTTCAAGATCATCAACAGGTGTTTCGTTGAGATCACTTTGCGCTCGAGACAACTTTGGTGAGCCTCTTTTTATTTTCTATAGGATTTCACGTTTACTTCCATGTTATTGTTGAGTTGTCATGGGTCTTTTCCCGCACTCTATGCTAGTACTAGAGGCTTCATAGATTGTTAGACTTAATGAGTCTTTCAGTATTTCCCTTTTGTATGAGATTGTTTTGCAAAGTATTATTATTATTGCACTTAAGTATTTTCAAACTATTGAGTTAACTATTTACTTGAGTTTGAATGCTATAAATTCTATTTTAAAGATTCTTTATGCTTGAGTAAGTCTTCCGGTAAACACTCTGCCTGGCCAAGGGTTCGCTTGGGAATAAAAAATGGTTCTAGAGTGCCGGTCACGTCAAAGGTGTAGTCTCGGGGAGTGATAGTAGTATTTTTTATTTGTTTATGTCATAGTACTCTTTTTGTTGAAGTGTATCTCTTGTATCTATTTCCTTCTCTCTTATTTTATTTTGAGATCCCCCATGAGTTTTTAAAATTGTGAAATACTTGAAGTTTTCATTGATAATGATTTCATAATGGATAGTATTCAATATTGATGTCTTGAATAGTACTCATCATGAGCATGATGTAAATTTTTTGTGTTGTGAGAAAGAAATCGATGTGGTTGCACTATTGAGTGATCTCTTTGAATCATTTATTAACTAGCTACATTTTGATGTGACCCTTGAAATGAACATCACACATGCACTTCTGATCTTTTTGGGATGGGCTAAATGATTGTATTTTAAAGTGCCATGTGTGGTGAGGTCTTACTTAAAAGTATTATGTTGTCACGACCCGAGCCTACACCCGGACGTGACAGGACGTACAAGATTCCGAAAAGTTTCATACAAGCCTCATAGCATATCGTGAACATAACATCATAGGAAAATTGTGCAGAATTTAAAACTTTACTTTACAATCGAAGTCATTTTCATAAAAGCAAGCGGAAGTCTTTCTATACTTTGTCTCAAACCATCTACAACAATTTTAAAAAATAACTTTGGGACATAGCCCATACAAAAGCTCTAAACATAAAATAAAAGACATAAAGGGAAATAATGGGTTCGTCCTCGAAACAATAAGGACTCACCAAATCTTCAAATCCTTGCTCCTTATAAATCTATCTTCCAATAACACAACATCAAGTCTCCAAACCCTACATTTTTGTAAATATGTAAAATTATGGGTTAGCACACAAAAATGTACTAAGTATGATAAACATGCAAAAACCATGCTTAAAAGGGTAGTTTGGTTGAAAACCATGCTATATGCCAATTTTGAGAAAACATCATGAGCTTTAGCAAAAGGAATAAGAAACAATCACATTCAACATATAAGACATTTCATCAAATTAGAACATTCATATTAAGTAACCCTAAGCTATTCTTGTACAATGTAAGAATAGCATCCCATACTACTATTCTCACTAAGTACCACTTTGAGGTCACCTTAGATGAACTTACCATTTTTCATACTCATCTTTAGTCAATACTCATACATAAAGAACACATTCATTTCATAAGTCATGACAAGGAAAGTAACTCATAAGCTTTAACCGAAATACATAAGGTATCATATGGCATCCCATACTACTACCCACACTTCATAGAACTTCTCAAGCAACTATAGCACGTATCTCACATGATGGGAATATGCTTTAACCGAAATAGACCATGTGAGCTTAACATGAAATCCAGTGTCATACCCCCACACCGTAAAGTGGTGGTCTACTTGCCTAAGGTAGAACCGGTAACATTTTAGTTTAGGTGGATCCACTAGTTAATAACTTATGTGGGCACATAGTTATGGAATAAGAAAGATGTTCATTGAAACCCAAGCCTAATGTGGGGTGAGCTTCCATCTTAACATATCTACTCGGTACTTAGGCTCCATTCCCATATAGTAGTTCATTCACATTAACATTATTGTACTTGAGAGGAATGCCATAAGCCTATCGATTCATGGTACATTATTAAGTAGTTCATTGAATCCTCATGAAAGGAATGCCATAAGCCTATCAATTCAAGATTCAACATTACATTAGTTCATTGACTCTTTAGGAAAGGAATGCCATTGGCCTATCGATTGAAGAGTCATTATTACATTAGCTCATTGGCTCATTATGAAAGGAATGACATTGGCCTATCGATTCAATACATAGACTTAGAACACTTTATTAGTCATATATGAAGGGAATATCTTTGACCTATCGATTCATGTTCATTAAGTCAACATACATTAGTTACACAATAAGAGGATGTCTAAGCCTACCAATTCAAGGTACATCAATCAACATTACTTTCATCCATACAAGAAAAGGATGCCCTAAGCCTACCAATTCAAGATGTAACATTACATTGAAGAAACCTTTCACATTCTATCATCATCATTCATAAGTGTATAATTGAGAATATCCTTTCAACAATAACACAATTGCATTGAAGACATGGTCACATTACTTGCATTGAAATCACATGCATATACTTCACATCATGATCATACATAAATCCTTCATACTTTGCCCTTCAAGGCCATGAATCACAATTCACCAACACACCTATAATACTACAATTTAGGCATGAATAATGATATAATTCAATAAACTAAATCAATATAGACTTCATCTCTTCACAAGCTTCCATAATCAATCAATCCCAAATCAGAATTCACAATTTAGTATTTTGGGGGAATCATGGGTTCATAAGGCAATTCCATCTTAAAACAACATTAATTCATGAATCCAATCACAATTCATCATATATAAACCTATGAAAATGTTTTAAAAGTTAACCCATGCATAGATTGAAACCCTAACTTTTTGGGGGAATTTGGAAACTTGGAATCATGTTTTGAGGGGACTCCTTGGGTGGAAAGTAGCCAAGAATGAAAATTACCATACATCAATTGAATAAAATCCAAGAATTTGAAGAGAAAATATGAAATCTTGAGCTCCAAACCTTGACTTCTTCTTCTATAATGGTGGTTTCTAGAGAGAGAATTATTTGGAGGGGAGGTAGTTTCTATTTTTGAGTTTTGGGACTAATGAATTGAAAAAGGGTGTTTAATACTTTAAAAGGCCTTAAATAACTCTAAATAATCAATATATACCGTTCCCTAACTTAACTAACCTTAAAAGTAATTTACCAACCTACGCTTACCTTTGGCCGAATTGAACAGATTGTGCAGGTGCCACTTACGCCCTAGACCCACTGACCTTGAGTGAACTCACACCCTGTCCTGTAGGTTCGTGGGTGGGGTCCTCAACTCACCATCTTGGGACCTTAACCTACGTATTGGTTCCACAGGGCGTGGATGCACCTATGCCCAGTAGGTCCCATCCGTAGGTCCTCAATTTTTGACAGCTTTTGTTCTTTTGGGGCAGCCTTGGGTTAGGCTTTAGGTTTATCCTCAAGGACCCTTGGTTGGTCCTTGGGGAGTTGTACCTTGACGTTTAAACCCTAAACCCCTCACACTAAACTCAGGAACTCATTTTAAAACATAACATTCTACATCAAACTCAACAACACACTTGTTAGGCTATAGTTTCACCTACTAGTTTTCTGAGTCGTTACATTATCTCCCCCTTGGGAACATTCATCTTCGAATGACACTTTAAACACTTGAAGGAATTAATGATTCAAGACTAGCATCCCATCATGCTTGAAACATCATAAACAATGCACAAAACTAGGATGAAATATGAACTCCATCTCAAACATACTCCATGCAACACAAGAAAGTAGGAACTACATATACAAACTCATTATTCATAAACACTTCAACTTTTCTCATTTCATTGGAGGAATTACCTTCTCCAACTCAGAGAATGCTCATCATAACATCATTAAGCACATTATTCAATTACTCTTAAAAGCACATTTAGGCA
The DNA here is from genome assembly GCA_029007595.1 of Solanum commersonii. Lineage (NCBI taxonomy): Eukaryota > Viridiplantae > Streptophyta > Magnoliopsida > Solanales > Solanaceae > Solanum > Solanum commersonii. The sequence goes on from JAJTWQ010000125.1 coordinate 877,039, forward strand.
TGTTCAACAATTCACCTCTTGAAGCATATAGACAACTCATACTAAATGCACATCAACATAAGGAACAAAATCATAAAAACTCATTTTCTCATTTAAACATAAATTTATCAAGAACATGCATAACATACTGAGACCATGGAAACACATAATCACACATGACTCCAAAACATGAAACAAGCCAAAAAGGAACTCTTTGTCTTAGGCTTGAATAGTAATAGAAAGAAAGACATACGGATATCAGAATTCTCAACAACCTTACTTTCTAACCATACCATCTCTCCCTTGGAGTAAACCCATACAAAGGTTAACATGAAATAGAATAAGGACCTTAATACAACATTCACAACCATAAGGAACTATCAACATACCCGTGCCTTCATCCAGAAGAGATCCTTTGTAAACTCTAGTAGCATCCTTCCTTTACTAAAAGCTTTACTAGGATACCACTCCTCAATATTTTTCATTGATGGAACTTCTTTACCATTCTTTTTCTTAACTTGCTGGTTTAAGATCCCAACCGGTACTTCTAAACTAGGAAGGTTCTCATTAAGCAACTCTTGCTCAGAAACAACCTTACCAATGCCACTCAAGGTCTCATATGAGTCTACCAAACCGGGTCTAAACTCCTTGAACTCACTACAACTCTTAAGGTGAGTATTTCAAGAAAACATAACTCATGAACATCAAGGATACTAAACAACCTTGCTATCTAAGCACATTATCTCCCCCTTGGGAGAAAGCCTATACAAACTCTTTTAAGCATCATTTCTTTCAATTCTAAAGTCAGAGCAAATCATCACTAAACCTTCACACTCACACCACAAGATGATTTGAAACCAAGGTGAATTACACTTCTACCCTTCTTATAGGAGTCTACTCACTTCACACATCTAGGTATTTCCAAAAAACCTTATTCACGCAAATCTTTCAACAAAAAACATAACCATAAAGTAACCCATCTATACCAAAGGTCATCATCTAATACTATCATACCAAGACTCATCTAGTCACATAGCCATAATTGGCATCACCACTAACCTTTTTCTCCCTCGATCATTGTAGCATGAGCCCTTCGAGTAGTCATACCCTAGAGACCATCGGATAAGGAATAGGAGAGAGAAACCTTATAGAGTTAAACTCTATGGAACGACTTGAAGAATGAAGAAGTTAGATTTTCCTAACATCCAATAGCCTCCTATTCATAAAAGTGGTGCGATTCACATTCATGAACAAGACTCTACCAGACGTGGTTTGAGACATCCTAAAACCATCCCAAAATCTTGTGCTCTGATACAATGTTTGTCACAACCCGAGCCTACACCCTGGACGTGACACGACGTACAAGAATCCAAAAAGTCTCATATAAGCCTCATAGCATATCATGAACATAAGAGCATATGAAAATAGTGCTGAATTTAAAACTTTTCTTTAGAATCGAAGTCATTTTCATAAAACCAAGCAGAAGTCTTTTTATACTTTGTCTCAAACCATCTACAACACTTTCAAATAAAAACTTTGGGACATAGCCCATACAAAAGCTCTAAACATAAAATAAAAGACATAAAGGGAAATAGTGGGTTCGTCCTCGAAACTATGAGGACTCACCAAATCTTTAACTCTTTGCTCCTTAGAAACCCATCTTCTAAGAATAGAACATCAAGTCTCCAAACCCTACACTTTTGTAAAACTGGTGAAATATGGGTTAGCACACAAAAATGTACTGAGTATGATAGCCATGCAAAAACCATGCTTAAAAAGACAGTTTGGTTGAAAACCATTCTATATGCCAATTTTGAGAAAACATCATGAACTTTAGCCAAAGGCATAAGATACAATCACATTCAACATATAACCCATTTCATCACATTAGAACATTCACCTTAAGTGACCCTAGGCTATACTTGTGCAATGTAAGAATAGCATCCCATACTACTATTCTCACTAAGTACCACTTTGAGGTTACCTTAGATGAACTTACCATTTTTCATACTAATCTTTAGTCAATGCTCATACATAAGGAGCACATTCATTTCAGAATTCATAACAAGGAAAGTAACTGATAATACAATCCAAGTAAAGCATGGATTACTACATTAAGCATTTAAGTCAACATTCTCATTAGCTTCATTAAGAGCACATTCATTCATTAGACATTAAGACATTGGAGAATCCCACCATAGCCTTCTCAAATCCTACTGGTACAATGCATAGATGGCATCCCATACTACCACCTAAACTTCATAGAACTTCTCCTACAACCATAGCAGGTATTTCACATTATTGGAATAAGTTTTAACCGACATAGACCATGTGAGCTTAACATGGAATCCGGTGTCATACCCCCACACCGTAAAGAGGTGGTCTACTTGCCTAAGGTAGAACTGATAATATTTTAGCTTAGGTGGATCCACTAGCTAATAACCTATGCGGGCACATAGTTGTGGTGATGAGAAAGATGTTCATTGAAACCTAAGCCTAATGTGGGGAGAGCTTCCATCTTACCATATCCATTTGATACTTAGCCTCCATTCCCATAAGATTAGTTCATTCATATTAACATTATTGTACTTGAGAGAAATGCCATTGGCCTATCGACCCAAGGTACATTATTACATATGAAAGGAATGCCATGGTACATTATTCAGATGGCTCGTTGAATCCTCATGAAAGGAATTCCATAAGCCTATCGATTCAAGATCCATCAATACATTAGTTCATTAAATCGTTGGGAAAGGAATGCCATTGGCCTATCGATTCAAGAGTCATCATTACATGCGTTCATTGGAACATTATGAAATGAATGCCATTGGCCTATCGATTCAAGACGTAGCCTTAGATCACTTCATTAGTCATTTATGAAAGTAATGCCATGGGCCTATCGATTCAAGTTCTTTAAGTCAACTTACATTATTTAGACAAGAAAAGGATTTCTAAGCCTACTAATTCAAGGTACATCAATCAACACTACTTTCATCTATACAAGAAAAGGATGCCCTAAGAATACAAATTCAAGATGTAACATTACATTGAAGAAAACTTTCACAATCTATCATCATCATTCGTAAGTGTATAATTGAGAATCACCTTTCAATAATAACACAATTGCATTGAATAAATGGTCATATTACTTGCATTGAAATCACATGCATATACTTCACATCATGATCATACATAAATCATTCATACTCTGCCCTTCAAGGCCATGAATCACAATTTACAAACACACCTAGAATACTACAATTTAGGCATGAATAATGATATAATTCAATAAAATAGATCAATATAGACATAATATCTTCACAAGCTTCCATAATCAATCAATCCTAAATCAGAATTCACAATTTAGTATTTTTGGTGAATCGTGGGTTCATAGGGAAATTCCATCTGAAAAACAACATTAATGCGTTAATGTAATCACAATTAATCATTTATAAACATTTGAAAACGTTTTTAAATTGATATCGTGCTTAGTTTCAAACCCTAACTTTCTCGGGGAATTTGGAAACTTGAAATCATGTTTTGAGGGGACTCCTTGGGTGGAAACTAACCAAGGATGAAAACTACCATACCTAAATTGAAGAAACTTCCAAAACTTTAAGAGAAAATATGACATATTGAGCTCCAAACCTTGACTTCTTCTTCTCCAATGGTGGTTTCTAGAGAGAGAATTATTTGGAGGGGAGGTAGTTTCTATTTTTGAGTTTTGGGACTAATAAATTGAAAAAAGGTGTTTAATACTTTAAAAAGAATTAAATAACTCTAAATAATCAAAATAAACCATCCCCTAACTTAACTAACCTTAAAAGGAATTTACCAACCTACCCTTACCTTTGGCGAAATTGGACAGATTGTGCAGGTGCAACTCACGCCCTGGACCCACGAACCGTGAGTAGAATCATGCCCATCCTGTAGGGCCAGGGGTGGGGTCTGAAACTCACCATCTTTGGCCCTTGACCTATGGATTGGTTCCTCGGGGCGTGGATCGACCTACGCCTAGTAGGTCCTATCCGTAGGTCCTCAATTTTTGACAGATTTTCTTATTTTGGGGCAGCCTTGGAGTTAGGCTTTAGGGTCCTCCTCAAGGACCCTTGGTTGGTCCTTGGGGAGTCATACCTTGACGTTGAACCCCTAAACCCCTCAAACTAAACCCGGGAACTGATTTTACAACATAACATCCCAAATGAAACTCAACAACACACTCGTTAGACTCTAGTTTCACCTATTAGTTTTTTGAGTCTTTACATATGTGGAGTCGTAGAATTTTCCTTGTAAGATTAATTTTTTGAATCCCGGTAAATGTGAAACTTGATCTTTGGCTACAATTCAAAAAGGTAACCCAAATGTCCATAATCTTTTGTGACTGCCTTGTGAAGGTGTGCATCCATGTTGTGAACATTTGTGCCAAACCTATTTGTTGGCAAAAAACAAAAGAAAGACTCTTGAACCACATTGTCGCTACTTTCTCACCCAAAATCCTTTTTGAAGCATTGTATGTATGTTTGAATAGCCAAGTTTGTCAAAAAATCTAAGTTGGGGACATGAAAATAGAGAAAGAATGAAAACCAGGTAAAGGGCAATAAAAGATGAATTGAGACTCAACTTTGGAGTTAGTTAGAAAATGAAGGAGCCCAACCTTATAAAAAATAGTCATTATGATGAAAATTGTGTTGAAAAATGAAAATAAACAAGAGAAGTGAATGAATAAAGGGGATTCCAAATAAATTTAGTGAAAAGTCAATTATTCAGTTCTCAAATGAAAAAGAAGGATAAGAACTTGAGAAGAGGTGATGATGATTGCAAAAATGCTTTGAAAAGGTAAAGTCACCAAGCCAAATTGATTGTACCTTAACCCTAAATCCCATTGCAAGTGTAAAAGACCCTTGTAATCTTTCATTATCTAGGTTATGTGATGAGTGGAAAATATCGGCAAACCTATGCACAAAGCTTGCATGTGTTTCTCTTTTGAGAGAGTGAAAGTTGAAGGGATTCCTTACACCTTTGTTGATTTGCTTTGTGTGAGCATGAAATCATTCTTGATGTAAGAGCACTTGAATGCACTTGTTGAAACACTTTCTCGCATTTGATAAGAAGCTAATGAGAGCTAGAGCTTGTGTTGAGACCAGCTAGTCATCATTTGAAGTTTTGTTATCTTCATTGAGTGTAGCATGTTGTTGATAGTAGTCTTTCTATAGAACTTGCATAATAGTTTTCATTGAGCACTGTGGTAGACACCCTTATTGAGCTAATTTTGTTCTTGATTTTCTTGAGGCCAATCAAAAGTTTGGGTTGGGGGTGTTCATGAGTGGTAGATTTCACTCATTTGAGGTCTATTTAGCTCAATAATTAGTGTCATCAATGACTAATATTTTCCTATTATGATAAAATGTTTATGATTTGCAACTACGAAGGCAAGTGGGCAAGGGAAAGATTGGTTTTTGAAAGAATGGCGAAAAATACAAAAAGAAGTGCAAACCATACATTTTCATTTCTTAACAAGAAAGGCAGATCTCCAATGAAGCACGAACTCACCCAAAATGACAGTGCATTGCACTTGTGTCTATCGAATCAGGTTGGAGAACTCCAGTAGAGAAGCCAATGCGCCAAATGAGAAATGCCTCCTTGATATACATTGCTGAAAATGATAGTGTAAAAAGAAAAGAGTGATTGCTCGTGTAATTCCTCCGAATTAATAAAAGGAACAAAATAAAATTTTGGGCTGAAGCCTGTGTCTATAGGTCCCATCTACGGATCGTAGAAGCTTCTACGGGCCATAGATGGCAACCATAGGAAGTGGGAAACAATGTTTTAAAAATCAAGTCTAGTACCTCTTTTTATGATTAACCAGGATTGTCTATCAACCATCGTGCGAATTGTAGGTAGGTCTCGTAAGTGAGTCCTAGACTAAGTGAAATTTTAAGGGGTAAAGTTGTGTTTCTACGGTTGGCATGTACGAACCATAGGAAGACGTACAAGCCGTACATGGATTCCATCAAAAATTGGCTGAAATAATTGTTTCTTAGCATATCTATGGTTGAGCAGTATGGTTTGTAGGTCCAAATCATATGTGAGTTCGACAGTTGTTTTTAAAGGGCTTGTAGGTCTTTTCCTAATTTTTTTAACCCCATACTATGTCGTTTTATCTTCTACCCTAAGCCCTATGTAAAGGTTCTAATCCCTAAATTACACATTTTCAGCCCATTCTCCTAAATTTCCTAAACTTGACCAAATTGACTTTCCAAGTTCTCTCAAGTATAAGGAAGAAGAATAAGAGATAGGGTTTCATTCAAGTCTCCTAATTCCATTTTCTTGGACTTAAAGGATTAAGGTATGTGTGTATTCACCCATGTAGTCCTTTCATCCATAGGGTCCCCAAAGATTTCAATTTCCCAACTCAATTTTCAATTGATCAAATTAGGGTTTAAATTCAATGAATATGAGTTTCTTCCAAATTAGGGTTTCAATTCAATATATTTAACCTTAACTTGTTGGCGATTTGGGCACTTAACGATAAAATATGCAATACACCGCTGCATACTATTCCACCAACAGACTTCTCTCAAGTAAGGATACATCTTTGTGGAACCCGGATTGTTTGAATATCATTAACTATGATCTTCTCCCATGATTCTCTCTTGGATCTCATATACCTTTGGAACAAACCATCTACCTTGATATCTCAACACACCATCTCCCCTTTGTTCAAAAGCCATAACCTTTTTCTTATGAACATTTTCCTTTAGTCCAAGTGAGATGGGGTCTTTTCTTGGTTCTTCTTCACTTCTAACACTAATGACGATCAAGCCTATTTATCACAACAACTCAACCTTCAAAGGAATCTAACAAACAAACTCCCAAACGTGCAAATTTTGGAACTTCCTCACTCTTTGATTCCTTACTTAACATAACTAGTACTCTATATTGACAACCTTCTCAAGGCATCAACAACAACACTAGCCTTACTTGTGTGATAGGGGCGAGTAATGTCGTAAGGCTTGAGCAACTCTAACGACCCCTTTTATTTTAGATTAACCTCCTTCAAACAGAAAACATATTGGATACTCTTGTGGTTGTTGAACACATCCATATGAACTCCGTAGATATAGTGATGACAAATATTAAGAGCAAAAACTACTACTGCAACGTCAAGACCATAAGTCGGGTAGTTTCTCTCGTGAATCTTAAGCTACATGGTGGCATAGCTATCACCTTACAAATATACATCAATAGACAACCAATCTTTACTGTGGATGCATCACAATAGACAACAAAACTCTTTGTACCCTTTGGTAGGGTCAACACTGGAGCAATAGTTAACTGAGTTTTGAATTCCTGAAAACTTTTCTGACAAGATTTAGACCATTGAAGCTTAAATGTCTTATGAGTCAACTTAGTAAACAAAAATGAAATAGATGTAAACCCCTTGACGAACCTTTTATAGTAACCTACCAATTTCATGAAACTCCTTATATCAGTTTGGGATGTGAGATGTGGGATGTGGGTCTAAGCCAATTCAACAATGCCTCAATCTTATGAGTGTCAACTAGATTCCTTTGCTAGACATGATATGAACAAAAAATGCCATGGATTTAATCCAAAACCCACACTTTGAAAATGTGCATAAGAATCTAGATCTTTGAGAGTTTGGAGAACTATCCTTAGATGACTGGCATGATCCTCTTTATTCCTAGAGTACATCAGGATGTCATTGATGAATACGTTAACAAACATATTCATATAATGTTTAATAACTCTATTCATAAGGCCCGTGAATTCTCATAACCCAAAGTATACCCTAGGTGTAACATGTCGTATAGGACCCTAAGAGGCCCTACACAAGTCACTTAGCATACATCATAGAAGATAATAGTACTTAAAAATTCAAAAGAAAGCATTTCATCTTTCAAAGAGTTTTGACAAAGCGGAAGTCTAAACACAAGTCTTAAAATTCATCTAGTTCATCATAAAGAAATTGATTGGAACGTAACCCATACAACACATAACAAAAATCTGAAAATGGAAGTGAAGAAAGCAATAATACTGTCATAGTCCTCGAAACATAAGGATTAACAGCCTCTTCAAACTTCGAATCGTAAAAGAGGTCAAATAGCCAAGGGTATGGAGGGAGGAGCATCAGACCCTACATTCATCAGTTATGTAGAAAAAAGTATACGTTAGTACATGGAATGTTCTAAATATGGGGAAATATGCACAAATAGACATGATAGCATGAGTCCCTTAAAACATGTGAGGCATGGGCAATATTTTAACCTTTAAAGGCTTTAAGGAAGAAATGACATGTAAATAATAAAATATTGACAAATACCTTAACATAAGAGACATACGAAAAAGCTTGTAGCAAATATTGTCATTTTTTGGGATATTAGCTTTAACTGACAATAAGACCATGAGAACTATCATGGAATCCGGTACATCCATCATACCGAAAGAAGGTAGACGCCGTACTTATCATCTTTTACTTTAGTGGATACTAGCTATGTCATTTAAGACAATCCTATGGGGGCACATAGTTTGGGACTAGTGGGTTCTACTAGGGACTACCCCACCTTCTCGGTACTAAGTCTAAATCCCAACGGAATAGATAGAAGTCAAATATCAATTCAACATAGAGAAGGCAATGATCAATAACAATCTATATATTTCAAGATCAAAACATAGATGAGAAAACTTTTCACCAATGTGAATCCATATATGAGAAATACCCTTCACAATCATGAACATACTAACACATGAGAAAACCTTTCACAATAATATTAACACTTTCGTTTCAAAGAATTATCAATTCATTTATAATAGCATCATGAAAACATGCATATATTCATAAATTCATAATTCATAGGTTCATGTGTTCATGGTTGAAAATCATAATTTAGGCATGGATCAACATAATTTCAACTAATTATCATGTATTAATATTGAATCATGTATTAGGAGACGTAACTAAAATAAATCAATAAAAATTGAATGAAACCCGTAAAATTTGATTGAAACCCAAACTTAAACAAATGAAATTGAATTGAGAAATTTGGAAATCTTAGGGACCTATGGAGGAAAGGACTCCATGGGTTAATACCACATACCTAGATTCTCAAATCCCATAAATAATGGTGAATTGGAGACATGAAATTTAATCCTAGCTTCTTCTTCTCCTTCCTTAGGTTGAGAGGAATTTAGAGAGTGAATTTAGTTAGGTTTAGGGAAATTAAGAGAATGAATTGAAAGTAGATAATTTGGTGCTTAAAATATTTATCTAAGGCTTAGCATAGACGGAAAAAATTTCATAATATTGGACTAAAACAATTATGAAAAGACCAAAAATCTCCTTTAGAATAACTGTCGGACTCGATCTACGGTTCAGACATATACGGACCGTACTGGTCAACTGTAGAAAACCTCTGAAACTATTATCTTGGATAAAATTTAACGGGCCTACAACTCGTAGGTCATCTTATGGACCATAGAAACCAATCTAAGAAACAAACTTTGACCTTCATAATTTCACCAACTCTGGGACTCAGCTATGAGACCTATTTATGACTTGTACATGGCATGACATACCGTCCTGGTGTACCGTACAAAAGGTACTAGGACTTGTTTTGAAAACAATTATTTTCCTCTTTCTAGAATTGCAATCTACAGCTCCTACAATATTCTATGATCCACAAATGGGACACGTAGAACCAGAATTCAGCCCAAAAAAGCCCTTTCTTCCTTTTCAAAAATCTAAGGTATAACATGAATGTTGCACAATTTTTAGTCAAACGAAAGGACATAACAAGGAACTAATAATGACTATAGTGGATTTTGAATATTGTCTTCAGAATGACACTTTCTCTTACTTTAAACTAGTGATAGCCTGATCTGAGGTCTATCTTTGAGAAGCAAATGGCACCCTAAAGTTGGTCTAAAAGGTCATTTTCTTGTTTAACTCAACTAGAGCTATTATATATGGTGGAATAAAGATGGATTAATTATATAGAATGATATATTTATTCCCATGTTTATTTCCATTTCGAAAGGGATTCTAGGAAGATTGTCGAGAAAGACCTCTTGGAACTCACTCAGAACTAGGACTGACTGAAGAGGTTGTGTTTCAATACAAGAGTCATTAACTCAGATTAAGTGATAGATGGACCCTTTTGAAACTAACCTTCAAGACTTAAGGTTTGATATAAAACAATCCTCAAGTACTAAGAAATTACTCCTCTATTCTAAAACTAGCTCAATAGGAAATTGAAACTTGAATACTTGAGTTCTACAATTGACCGAGGCAAAAAAATCATGAAGCCATTCCATGCATAGAAAAACATTAAAATCCACCATATCTAGATCAACTAAGTCAGCCATGCTATCATTGTGATAGACAAAAAAGGTACACGCATAATAGACTTTTTCTACTATAATATACTAACCAACTGATATGGAAACACTTAAGGGCTCAAGGGCTTTTTCGAGGGAAATGTCAAACCTCATGGCGAAAAAAAAGTCATAAAAGACAAACTCGCACTTCCATCAAGTAAGGCATAAACATCAATAGAAAAGACTTTATGCATACTAGTGATAACATCTAATGAGTTCTCCTGATCTTGGTAATGAGCCATAACATACAAATAGTTTACTCCTCTGCCCATCCCTGAAGTATCTGCTCTCGTAGAAGCTCTTTCTGTTGAAGTCACTAAAGAAGATTGGGTTCTGTTGCTCCCATTACACTGCTTGTTCTTAGAGAAATCTCCCATAAAATCACCCATCTAACCACACTTGATGCAACCATTAGAGCCATCACAACACACTCCTTGGTGGTTCTATCCATGTAGCCCTTTGTGCCATACTACCGTGAGATTGAGTAGCTTGAGGTTCGAAATTATAATTATTCTAGGCATTCTTATTCCTTGGTGTAGGAGAACTAGTTGATGATGGTACAGGTACATATGATCTCTACTGAAATGACAACTGTTTCCCGTTTTCAGTCTTCTACTGACCAGACTCTTGATTAGTTGTCTTAGCTTTCTTGTTTTCATAATCCTCTCTGTCTTTCAACTTATCTTACTCAAACTCTTTCACATGGATCATGATTCCTTCTATGTACATGTTCCCTATAAACATAACTACCTTACCTTCCTTGTTAGATAGGCGGGATAGCCTAGATATGAACAAACTCTTCCTGCTTCTCATATCTACCACAATCTCCAGAGCATATCATGATAATTGGGTGAGCTTAAGGCTATACTTTTTCACACTCATATTTTTATATTTTTATTTAAGAAATCTCTCACCTTAGCTTCCCTTATTTCTCTGGGAAGGAAAAGCCCCAAGAAAGTAATTTTTAACACAACCCAGCTTAAGAGTGGTGCTCCCTCTGCCCTGTTCTTTTTCCATAGTTCATACCAAATGTTAGTAACCCCTTTGAGTTAGTAACAAGCCAGCTCCACACGCTCTGCATCAACAACATGCATAACTCTGAACACTTTCTTTAACTCTTCCACAAAGTTCTCTGGATCATCAGTGACTTCAACCCTATGAAATCTAGAGGATTCATCCTCAAAAACTCACAAACTTAGGATGTATGAGCCACATCCTACAGTCCTTGTAGACCTGTATGATTTGCCAAAACATGAGTTAACATCTAAATAACATTCCTGAACTTAGAATTGGTGATATCTCCCTTAGGGGATCGTATTTCTAATGTGTTGGAGCTTCTTGACCTTAAGTATTACTATTCCTCCTAGCAGGACATCCTCGAATAGCTCTTTGTAGAGCCATGATCTGAAAAGTCACGCATAAACACGAGTAAGAGGAAACCTTTATAGATTTAATCTCTACCGCACGAACATGAGTATTAAGAAAGTGAAAAAACACTAAATGTCTTAGCTTCCTTGCTATGGATGTGGTGTGATTAACACTTATAAGAAGGACTATACCAAACATGGCTTTATACATATTCTAGGTCTCTTGAACCCTATGCCCTGATACCGAGTTTATCATGTCCCAAGAATACACCATAGACCTGAACGGCACTAAAAACCATTGTTGCCTCATAAGCAAACCCTCGGTTTAGCATACTACAAAGCGGAAGATTTTACTCAAGAAAATTATAAGTTTTGGTAGAACTGTGGACTTGGAAAATAAGGAAAATGCAAATTTTAGGTTTCATACATGACCTATGACTCCCACCTATGGTTTGTAGAAACATCTACGGACTGTAGATGGTATCTGAAAGTGAGTGGGGAAATGAGAATAAATTTTAAGGAAAAATATGGGACCTACGGTAGCAATGTATGGACCATAGGTAGACCTACCAACCGTATATAGACACTATCATTTAGTTGGTGCAGAAAAAAGCTTCTAAACTAGAGTAGGACCTACATACCATAGGTGAGGCTTGACATTTTTTTTTAATGAGGCTTTTGGCCTTTTCCTAATGGTTTTATATCAATACTATGTTGTTTTGCATTTGACCCTAAGCCCTATATAAAGGAATTTAACCCCCAATTTACGCACTTCAACTCATTCCCCTAAAAGTTCTCTAAACTTGACAAAATTCATCCTCCCAATTCTCTCAGGTCTAAATAAGAAAAACAAGAGATGGGTTACATTCAAGTCTCAAAATTCTCCATTTTCTTGGGCTTAAAGGATCAAAGTATGTGTATTCACACATGGAGTCTTTTCCTCAATGGGATCCCTACAGATTTCAATTTCCCAATTCAATTTCAAATTAATCAAATTAGGGTTTTAATCCAATGAATGTGGGTTTGTTCAAATTATGATTGATTATGATTAATTAAGAACTCTAGTTCATGAATTGATGTTAATCCATCGTATTTAGTTGAAATTTCACTGACCCATGGTTAAATTATGTTTTTCGACCAAGATCCTATGATGAGCCCATGAGCTATAAATTTTGAAGATATATATGTTTTTATGAAAGAATTACAAATGATTTGGGGATGCTTTGACTAGAAAATATCAATGCAAATGTGAAAGGATTTCTCACTTACTATGATGATCATGATTGTGATAAGTATTTCTCATAGAGGAACTCATATTAATGAAAGGATTTTTCATCTATGTTGAGTTTTGTTTAAGGAGCTATTATATGTTTTGACCTTTAGAGATGTGTATTGTTATTGATCATTGCCTTTCCTATTTTTTTCTATTCCATTAAGATTTAGACTTAGCACAGGGAGGGCATTAATGTGGAAGCTCAAATAGGGTAGTCTCTAGCAGCAACCTCTTGTCCCAAATTGCATGCCCCCGTAGGATTGTCTTAAATGACATAGCTAGTGGATTCACTTTAGAAAAATATGATATGTACCAATTCTGCCTTGGCAAGTAGATTCCTCCACTTTCGGTATGAGAGATATACTGGTTTTCATGAGATAGCTCTCATGATCTAATCGTCGGTTAAAGATAATATTCCACAAAAATGATTATGTATTCTTCAAAGATTTTCTTATATTCTTTATGTTAATATAATTGACTATGTTTTATGATCTTTGTGTCGTTTCGTCTTTAAGAAATTTAAAATGTTTCATTATGATAATACCTCTTCAATTTATGCCAGTTTTACTTTCATGTTTATGTTTATGCATATTGCATCATACTTAGTACATTCCATTTACTAATGCATACGTGTGCCTACATTATTTAACTAACGCAGGGTCTGACACTCCTACCTCCCACCCTCATGGCTAGACATCTCTTGGGTTCTTCACGCTATTGGTGAGTCATAATGTTTTGAGGACCGACAAATTTTATAACTTTATGTCATCTCATTTCAAACTTTGTATGTGATATATGGGTTACGTCTCAATCACTTTTTTATGATTTATTAAATGGCTATGAGAATTATGTTAGACTTCGTCTTCTATTACACTATGTATGATATAAAACTATCTTTTTACTTCTTTAAATTCTATTATCTTGTATATGTATGCTAAGTGACTTGTGTAGGGCATCTTGGGATCCTATAGGCCTTGTTACACCTAAGGTATACTTTGGGTCGTGAAAGCTTTACAGAGCAAAATATAAGTCTATTGTCTCAAATACTCATTTAAAAAAATTTAATATTCACAAAACACTATAAAGAAAGAATTTATGAAAACATCCCAACTTTATTTATCTATTAAGACTCTAAGTTCAACATTGGCATCAGGACACGACCCTCGATATCCCAAGTAATTATTGAAATGAAAAAATGCAGCCCTCTGTAATGCCAGAAGGACTAACCAAAACTCTTAAATGGGAAATGCAAAGTGATCTCAACGAAGTGTCTGTGCATGTACTACACACATGTATCTACATCATAAAAGATGCAGGTCGAATAATATTAGTACATCGTACGAGTATCTATTATAGCCGAAGAAAAATTATTGAATGACCGGACTACAATCGATATAAATATATACTGAACTTAATGTAAAGAAATAAAAGAGTGAAATCATTTAAATATAAAAATATATTTACTCATCTCCAAACTCAACCAAGTAATATGATAAAAATACACTTTTAACTCTTGTTGGGAGATTCTTTAACCGACACCACAGTATGAGCAATGCGTCGATACAACGTATCGCCCATGCTGCCAAAACTTTCCTATACCTTGTAGAGATATAGAACATCTCAACTAAGTGAATCCACTAAAGTTCTGCTTGAAAGCAATAATGAGTCGTTTAAAAGTATGATCATTTATCTATGTTGGCTACATGGTTTATGAGGATTTTGATTTGTCTGAACTCATACCCATATCACTACTCTATGATATTCTCAATAAATATATAATCATGCTCAAATGTATAAGACACTCTTTCTCAATTTGAGGTAACTGCTTAAAATATCCTCTTAAAAGAGGTAATTTCTCTGAAATATCTTTGGACTCATTAACTCATTTAGAAATTAAAATTTCTCTTTTCTCAATATCTAAAATGATACATTTGGGAATATTTAATTCCTTTATACCCTTACTCAAATAATCTTTAAAATTCTTTCTCAAAACTCATCTTTTCTTTTTTAGAAAATCAATTTTAGGACAAAAATGTTTGCTTTAAAAGATTCTCAAAAATTATAACTCAAAATAGGGTTTATGTTACAATATAGCCATCAATCAATCAACTCAGGGATCTAAAAACAATAAAGAAAACTCAATACTAGAAATAAAGAACTCAAAATTCAAAACTCATCTCAAGAATACTCAAAATCAAGGATAAAATCCTAGGTTACTCTTTTATTGCATTTAGACAGATGTAGGATGTGAGGAAGAACTGAGTCCATCACTATGATAGCCTTACATACATAGAAGAACAAAGTTCTTGGTGAAATTTGGAAAAACTTGAAGAACGCTTGAAACTCTAGCTTTTCTCCTCTAAGAACCTTGATGTAATTACTTAGAGTGTTAATGAACGTACAAATTAACTAATAATGTTTTAACCCCTAACTTAGAGTAAAAAGTTGGCTTTTAGGATTAGAAAGGATGGAAAAAGACTGAACTACCCCTCTTAAAAAGTTGATAAAATCCTTTCACGAAGCAATTTACGGTTCGTAATTTGTTCTATGGACCGTTGATCCCATCTATGGAATTCATATTAAATCTTAAGGCTCAAAAGTTCATTCTGGGGATTAAAACTATGACCCATAAAAGTTTTGACAGATCGAAGGTCTAATCCGTAGAATTCATATTGCATTTTGAGGCTCAAAAGTTCATTCTACTTGTCCAAACTACAACTCATAGAAATTTCTACAACCCGTAGATAGATCAATAGGAATGGGACCCTAATGTTTGACTTCTCTGAAGCTTTGTACGAGTTGATAGTTCATTAAACTTTGTAGAAAGGATTCGTAGGAACTGACTCAGGAATCTTTGGCAAAATGGTCATAACATTTTACTTAAAACACGCAATGAGGCAAACTTTGTGGTGTTGGAAAGAGGACTCATAGACCATCAACCTGATAGGTTGTGGGGCACCAAATTCATTATGTGCCGAGAGATATGATTTTTTGAAATTGACCAAAGTGGAATCTTATGTCAAAACATAATCAGTAGGGAAGCTTTCAATTCAACTATGTTCTAGGGGATTCTTTTGACCTTTATTCATATATAAATCCATTTCCACACCAAAGAATTGACCTTAACACCTAAGAATAATTTAAATCAACATCCGATATGACCTTACACGTAAATTAAGAATGGTTCAGTGCTTAGCTTAGAAATTTAAATTGTGTTACACAAACACATCATCTACTTATTGTCAATTTCATCATCTATATTCAATCTTATAGCACTTTATTTGTTAAAGGAAATAGGACATGATAGACCTCTCATCTTTATGATTTAGACATAATATACTCCTCGTTATAAAAGTGGCTCACATATATATTTTTTAAAAAGATTAGATTTATTATTTTAATGGTCAAATCTATTTTTCACTCATTTAACTGTAAAATTTATCATAGACGGAGTAAATTCTAATTATGTTTATGTTAGTGATTTTAATTAATTTTCAACATTTAATTTGAAGTTAACTAAAGTAGAATTCTGTATCACAAGAATTGAGACTTAACTTTACACTTATTAAGAAAAAGGCACATTAATGACAACGTACCTTGATTAAAAACACTTGTGATAGTTTGAACTTTAATTGTCACTGTAACACTACATTGCGTATTTATCTTAGGATTTTATGTGATTTGTTATATACTCCTTTGATTTTATTTTACTTGGAAATTATACCCAAAAAAGGTGTCATTTTATTTCTCCATTTTAACAAATTAAGAAAATTATATTATTTTCTTTATAATATCCTTAGTATTATATAACTACATAAAATAGTAATAGTCAAATTTAGAGTTTTGAAGTATCTTTAATAATGTTAGTTAAATAAAATGCATCTCTAATTAAAACATTTTTAGGGAGTGTGTTTGGTCAACAAGGTGATTCAATTAATAGGGATGTGGTTATTTTAAATAAATGGGTTATAAGAATCAATGTGGGATAATGTCATTTGGTTTTCTAGAAAGGCTTTACACAAGGGTTAAATAAAGTCTATTCAATGTCTCCTCAATTACATAGTCAGACATACCAGTCAAGTTGTAGATTGCACAGATTGTATGAATCAATTGTTATCTAATGTAACGACCTGAGCAATCGTTATTTAGGAAAAAAATGGGGAAATTTTGAGCCACTGTCCCTCCAGGGTGGACCAGATGCCGCTTGGACAGTGGCGCCAGGGCGGGGTAAGTTGGTGCTAGAGCGGGATAGGCGAGGCAGAACATAAATAATGTGAAATCCTACTTTCTCCTTCTTCCTAAAATACCTAATTTAGTCGTAAAACACCTTAGAACCAAAAAGTTGTTGCAAGCTTGGGAAGAAGGGAGAGAAAGATTTCTAGCGTAAAGATGTCGGTGAATTGCGGATTTCTGGTCCAGATCACCGTCATGAATCCCGAAAACAAGAATCAAAGACCAAACTCCGTGCAACTTCTTGGCACCCAGGTAGGCTTGGTTTTTCTAAATGAGTAGTTATAAATCTCTGTTCACCACATAATATATGTAAATCAATGGTACAATTATGTGTAGGCCCTCGTGCACTGAAAAAATATGGTTAAATCATAGGAAGAAGCCGTAGATGATTATCTAGGGTTAGGTGATGGATGTGATTCTATGATTCTATGATGTATGTTTATTCTTGCTTCATTATGATACATGTATGTATGTGAATATTGCATTATTGATCACACTTGTTGTAAATGAGATAGAGGGATGATGAATGCCATGAATCATGACCAAATTGTATGAACTCGAGAATATACTTATGATTGTCAGTGTGGTGTGTTGAATGGATCGGCTGCCACATTCCGACATAACTAACTTGGATCGGTTGCCACGTTCCAGTATAATTATGGGATCAGTTGCCATGTTCCGGCATAACTAACTTTGATCGGGTACTACGTTCCGGTATTCTAACAGTTTGGGTTTGGGTTCCATGAGAGGACCAATGATTTGACAATTCTGCGATGATTGAGAATTGTTAAAATGTAACCTGTTCGAAATAATAATGATATTGTGATTCCCTGGAGTGGTTATATATTGATGAGGACTTATATCCGACCATTGTTTGTTGTCGAGTGAAACTTATTGCATATCGTGCTGTCGAATGAATTGGAAGGGCCAAGGGTTCAATGGTTGAACAATTGATAGCAAGGGTTGTTCATGTGTTGCAAGGGTTAAAAGTGGGGGTAGTGTACATTAAGTAAGTGCTTAGGTGGATTGCACTTTAGAGAAAGGGGTTTGTGTTTTGTGGTTAGAAGCTTCACTTAATGTACTATGTGGCCATCGCTGGGTAATATGAAGAGAAAGTAAGGGTATGACATGAGAAATAGTCGTAATGTTGTAATTGTAGTTGGGAACTTTTCTATGTGCTATGTGCTAGAATGGTTAGGCTACGATCAGGAACCTATAAGTTGGTTGACCAAGAGGGTGGTTAGTAGTAAGGTTACTAGAGTAACCCCGAGGTATTTCAAAAGAGAGTAAAGGTAGAGAAGCGAGTGGTTGATTTTATTATCTTACTAGTTGGTTCCTTATGTTATGTAGTTGGCGTCCGGTTTACCGATGATGCCTACCAGTACGTGTATTTTGTACTGATACTACTCTTGCTATGTCTTTTAACATAGTCTGGATGCAGGTTGGTGACGTTTTATAAGGTGAAGACGAAGAAATTCTCTAACAACTTCTATCTCTCCTTCCATATGGTGGGAGTTGTGTATTTATTTATTATGTCCAGTTGTACTCTTAGTAGCTCTTGTACCTATTTAGACTAGAAGTATGGGAGGTGTTAACTATATTACAAGTTTTAACCAAAATTGTGTCTAAGTTGCTATTTATAAAAATCCTGACATTTCATTTATTTCTGTTCTCTTTAATTTTCCACATGTTTTAACTATTGGGATATGAGGGTTCACCTACTTAGGTGTTAGAGTGGGTGTCCGCATGGTCTGGTGGGTTGGGTCACGATAAATTGGTATCAAAGCCTAAGTTACTTGTCTCCCAGTACAAGAGCAAAATGTGGACTACACTCATGTGGATTGGTTTGTTGACGTCCACATCTAATCTTCAGGAAGGTAGGAAGGATCTAGGAAATTGTTCCACTTATTCTCTCCTTTCGCAAAAAGTGTCACTTGTTTGTATGAGTTGAGTCCAATTGGTATCTCCCGATTTCAATTGGTATCTCACCAAAGTGGTTTGGACGTCGTAGTCACGACTAATAGAACACAAACAAGTAAAAATGGTAACCGAAAAGGTTCCAATTGGTATCTGACCCTAGGGGCGGTGTAAATACATGGATGATCGGTAATGATCATCCATGGAGCGAACTAACAAATAATTTGGACTTCACTGTGTGTGTCTTGGAAATTGTAAATGCGTGATTCTTGCTGTTTGAACTAACTGCAAATATGAAGTTGTAATATCTTGAATGTGATGAGGTGATTATGTGTACTATAAATGTGTGTCTGAACCTTGATATGTGCAATTTGTTGGCCAAATTGATCGAAATTATGCGATTTATACATGCTTGAGTATCGTGAAAACTTGCGTTGGAAAGAAGATTCGGACTAGGTTCGATACGAGAGATAAATAAAACAACGAGGCAAATTGCGAGAAGAGTTGAACGTGTCTTGTGCTTGTGTATTAACCATGCGAGTGTCTGGGTTTATCCTGGGGATGTGTGGGTTGTAGTGCTAGAATAACGAGAATAAATATTGGTTCGTGTACATGGGATTGATTTGGGGTAGACAATGATTTTCCTAGCTCGGAGAATTATCATCATTTCGTTTGGTGAGTCTAGGAAGAATTTTACAAAAACTAAAAGAACCCAAAAATTATTGGCCTGGGTTTTTGTTCCATTTGAGCCACTGGGGAGGGATTATTCCCACCATAGCGAGATCGCTAAGGCGGGATTTTCCCGCCAGAGCGCGACAAGGCGAGGCAGAACCTCAACCCTGCCTCCCCTATTTTCCCTAGATGCAAATTATCAACCCCAAACAGGATTCAGGCAAATCCCTACAATCCTTCTAGTGTTAAGCAATCGAGTATAGATTATAAAACATAGCAATTAATTACGAGTTGCGTAAAACAACTAGAAAACTAACATCTATGTGCTACAAAAACATACAATCCTTCTAGTGTTAAGCAATCCAGTATAGATTATAAAACATAGAAATTAATTACGAGCTGCGTAAAACAACTAGAAAACTAACATCTATGTGCTACAAAAACATAGGGAAGCGAAAATAAAAACAGACTTGTCTTAAAATTTACAAGACAAAAAGGGGCAAAGAAAAACCAAATTAAGAACCCTTGGACTGGGTGGTGTCAACATCTAAGTCTAGATCCTCCGGAGGTACCAGATCGGTAGTTGCCTAGTCCATGAAAGTAAAGAGCTAGAAATCTCCTTTCCCTATCCACGGAAGCTCCTGACCAGGGGCAACGCAAGTGAATATGATCCGCACGGTCTTTCATATCCGGATCAATAGACGATTCCTCTCCAGACCCTTCCTTCTCTCCTAACGCAACTAGCGGCGAAGCATTACAACCTCTAGGTCGGTGCTGGGTGGGACCAGAGTGAAGTCAGTATAGGCACTCCCCAATCTCTCGCAAACGGCCGTCAAATCCTTCTCGATCCATACACCTGAGAGTGGGCCCTCGTCATATGAACCCGCGGCTGCCTTACTGCTACTAGCCCTGCCTATTATCCTACTCTTTCCCCATGAAGAAGAACCTGACCTGACCAAAAGCGAATGAAGGGGGGTATCCATAGGAAGTACCTCGTCGGCATAAAAAGGTGGCACTCCCGCCCACTTGCACAGAGCAGTGATAAAACCAGGAGAAAGAATGCCTTCTTATTACCTCGGTAGAACATCTTTCACTCAAAAATAATATGTGCCCCGACATTCAACTCTATACCATATATGGCACACGCCACTACCAAAGCCCGAGGAAAGGTCACGTCGGTGCGGTTGCTCGATGGGTGGATCCTCCTAGTAACCAACTCCAGCCACCTATTAGCATCCGGTGACTAATCAGTGCTAGTAATGCCCTCTGCACTAGCCCAGTAGACCTGATCCCGATGCGCAGGCTACACCAAGGTATCTCTCAACCACTCCAGATCGATCTCCCTCAACTTGGCCTTGTCTTCTGCGTTTGAGACCTCTGTAACCTCTAGAGCCTCATTAATAGCAGTGGCATTTAGGGGAATGTCAACTCCCCGGATACGGATGAAGGGTGAGAGTTAACCCATCTCACAGTAGGAATGATGGCATAAAACTCCCTCACCCAAGTGGAATGTACATCTGGGGGAGCCTCAGTAAGTGGAGCCCATCCGAACTCCATCAGGCGAGCATAAAATGCAATCGCCTTTTCCTCTAGCTTGAGTAACATGAACGCTCTCTCGTAACAAAACCCTGTGTTGCGGTTTTCATGATGTCTTTCCAGACTCGCGACATCGGGTAACCGGATAAAGGGTAAGTTTTCTTCATTTTGTCCTGCCATTTAGAGAGCCTGCAATAAGTTAAATATAAGTTAGAACACAATAGGATAGTCAGTTTAAGGCTAAATTAAGAAGAGAGAAATTCTGTGTTAAGAGGCAGGCCACTGCCTGGCGTATCCCGCCACAACGACCATAATCCCTCTTTGGTGGGATTATGAAGGCCACTTTCATTTGGGACAAACACCAGACGCGATAATGGCGCCTCTTCATCCCAAAACCTTTGATTTCGATAGAATTTTAGAAGATTAGAGTATATATACTACCCTAGACCCTAAATAAGTAATTATTT
The DNA here is from genome assembly GCA_029007595.1 of Solanum commersonii. Taxonomy (NCBI): domain Eukaryota; kingdom Viridiplantae; phylum Streptophyta; class Magnoliopsida; order Solanales; family Solanaceae; genus Solanum; species Solanum commersonii. The sequence goes on from JAJTWQ010000125.1 coordinate 898,881, forward strand.
CAGCAAAATAACTCCTAAATGAGGCCTAAATTCGAGATGTATGCCAAGAGACCCTTTAACATTGGGGACGTAACTACCCAAAAAAAAATTAATTATATCAGTTAGTGTCATGCAATCGTCATTAATCAAGTATAGAAGTAAAGAGTATAAGAAACAAGAATATTACTTGAGTATTGATATCCGGAGGAGAGTGATAAGAGGATTTGGGAGAGTTTTGGAAGTTTAAGGGAGAAATGGGAAAAAATGTTTCTCGTTTCCCCCTTTATTGTTTCCCAATCTCCTATTTCAGCGGGAGATCCTCGCCATAGCGGCCCCGCCTAAGGTGGGGGCTGCCACCCTGGCGGGCCAGACTATGTAGTTTAAACAATTTTGTTTCTTCGTGTGTTGCCTCAATTTTCTCCTAGTCCTTAGTTATAGTACCTTTATTGTATTGACTACATAAACAGTCACCAATCTTCGTGGTTTGACAATGCCCATATTAATTAGTTTGGGAGTGCTCCAAAATTAGAGCTAGTGATTATTTAGGTATTAATCGTTCTGGGACAAACGGGGGGTAAATTGGTATCTATAGTAACACCTCGAGCCGTCGTTATTTAGGAGAAACAAAAATTAAAGGAAATTATAGGCCACTGTCCCGCCAGGGCGGATCAGATGCCAATAAGACGGCGTCTCCAAGGCGGGGTAAGTTGGTGCCAAAGCTTGATAGGTATGGCAAAATGTAAATAATGCAAAATCCAATTTTCTCTTTGTTCCTTAAATACCTAATTTAGTCGTAAAACACCTTAGAAACCCCCCAAGAAGCTGTTGCAAGCTTGGGAACAAGGGAGATATATATTTCTAGCTTGAAAATGTCGATGGATTGTGAATTTTTGGTCAAGATATCCATCACGAATCCCAGAAACAAGAATCATAGACCAAATTCCATGCAACTGCTTGCCGCCCAGGTAGGCTAGGTTTTATGAATTGAGTAGTTATAAATTTGTATTCACCGCGTAATATATGTAAATCAACGATAGAATTATGCGTAGGCCCTCGTGCACCAAACTAAATAAGGTTAATTTCTATGAATAAGCCTTAGATGATAATCTAGGGTTAGGTGGTGGTTGTGATTCTATGATTTTGTGATGTATGTTTGTTCTTGCCTCATTATGATACCTGTATGTATGTGATTTTTGCATTATTGATCACACTTGTTGTAAATGAGATAGAGGGATGATGACTGTCATTAATCATGACTAAATTGTATGAACTCGAGAATATAGTTGTGATTCTCATTGTGGGGTGTTGAATGGATCGTTCTCCACGTTTCGGCATAACTAACTTGAATCAATTGCCATGTTCTGGCATAATTATGGGATCGGTTGCCATATTCCGGCATAACTAACTTGGATCAGGTACCACATTTTGGTATGCTAATAGTTTGGGTTTGGGTTCTATGAGAGGACCAATGATTTGACAAATCTGTGATGATTGAGAATTGTGAAATGGAACGTTGTTCGAAATAATAATGATATTGTGATTCCCTAGAGTGGTTATATGTTTATGAGGACTTATATCCGAATATTCTTTGGTGTCGAGTGAAACTTGTTGCGTATTGTGTTGTCAAATGAATTGGAAGGGCCAAGGGTTCCAAGGATCGAATAAGTGATAGCAAGGGTTGTTCGTGTTTTGTAAGGGTGAAAAGTGGGAGTAGTGTACGTAAAGTAAGCGCTTAGCTGGATTGTAGTTTGGAGAAAGGGGTTTGTGTTTTGTGGTTAGAAGCTTGAGTTAATGTACTATATGGCCGTGGCTGGGTAATATAAAGAGAAAGTAAGGGTATGACTTGAGCAGTTAGTTGTAATGTTGTAATTGTAGTTGGGAACTTTTCTATGTGCTAGAATTGTTAGGCTACGATCAAGAACCTAGTAAGTAGGTTGACCTAGAGGGTGGTTAGTAGTAAGGTTCCTAGTGTAACCTCAAGGTACTTCAAAAGAGAGTAAAGGTGGAGAAGCGAGTAGTTGATTTCTTGATCTTACTAGTTGGTTCCTTATGTTATGTGGTGGGCGTCGAGTTGACCGATGATGCCTACCAGTACATGTGTTTTGTATTGATACTACTCTTGCTTTGTCTTTTGTCATAGTCTGGATGCAGGTTGGTGATGTTTCATTAGGTGAAGACGAAGAAATTCTCCAACAGCTTCTATCTTTCCTTCTGCATGGTGGGAGTTGTGTCTTTATTTATTATGTTCAATTGTACTCTTAGTAGCTCTTGTACCTATTTAGACTAGATCTATGAGAGGTGTTAATTACTTTACAAGTTTTAACCAAAATTGTGTCTAAGTTGCTATTTATAAAAATCCTGACATTTCATTTATCTCTGTTCTCTTTAATTTTCCGCATGTTTTAACTATTGGGATATGAGGGTTCTCCTACTAAGGTGTTAGAGTGAGTGCCCGCAAGGCCCGATGGGTTTGGTCGTGACATCTAACCTCAAATGACATAAAAATAATCAAAACATATTTTCTTGCTATTTAACATACAAGAAGTTTCAATTGTTGTTATGATTAACCATCTAGGCTTAACCCTCATCAAACACACGCACACACACACAAACCCAAACTTATTACTACCTAAAAATCAGAAGAAGAAAAAATAGTAAATGTGAACTTCAGACATCAACCATCAAAATATCACTATCTTCATCATGAATTTCCTCTAGATCAATATTATTATCTTGAAATTCTCTATGAGCAATTTCACCATCCAAAATACTTTACAGATGGTTTTCAATTTCTTCTTCATCTTCTTGCGGCAATTTATGCCAACAAAGGGGACAAGTAATATTATTAACAAGCCATGTGACAATACAATCATTGTGAAAAAAATGCTTACAAGGCAATTGACCCGCTTTTGAATCAATCCCAAATTCCTCCATGCAAATTGGACAATTTTTTGATGATTCAAAACTTTTCACACTTGGAAGTGAGTCAATAAATGATGTAAGAGTTGGAGAATGTTATTGAGTTGAGCTAAAATACCCAAAGAAAAAATCACCAGAATTAGCCTCATTGAAATGAGCATCATCATAATCAGTCTCATCGGAATTAGTCTCATCAGAATCAGTCTCATCAGAATCAATCTCATCAGAATTGGTCTTATCAAAATCGGTCTCATCAAAATCAGTCTTATCAAAATCAGTCTCATCATAATCAGTCTCATCAGAATCAGTCTCATCAGACTCAGTCTCATCGGAATAAGTTCCACAATTGTAAGAATCAAGATAAACAAAATTGGTGGAAGAAGGGTTAAAATTGAAAGTAAACGATTGAGAAGGAGGCATGACATTGACAATGGCGTAATTGTTGAGGACTTGGTGATAAAAACAACTAGGGCAGCGGAAGAAGAAGCTCACGTTAATGGTCAAAGTGATGTGGAAGGCATCGTTGCAGTTGTAGCATCGCTAAAAATGGTTGTTAGGGGCAGTGAAGAGGTTTTTATCTGTCGATATGACAGAAGTTTGGTATCCTGTAATTTGTTTTCTCCAGACACTAGTCTAACTTTTCTTATTTCATTTTCAAAAATGGGTCAAATTATATGTGGGAGTCATTTTGTTTATAAATAGGGTGAGATATATCATCATTAATATTTGGCATTTAATTTATCTTCAAATAATTATATATTTGATATCTCACCTTATATATCATTAAATTTAAAAATTTATTTCACCTCTAAGTGGTATAAATTGGTCAAAAAAATAATAATTTCATCATTATAATTTTGGGATAACTTAATTGACAAATTTAATGATCTCTTTAGAAGGATGTATTAGAAAATTTAGTATATGTAGTCATGATTTTATTTCATCCCAGGTTATTAATACATAATTAAAGAAAAGCTTTCCGTTAACACATCAATCCAAAATTTGTATAAAAATAATCTCAATATAACTAATTCTAGCATTACTAAAACACCATATTTAGTACAATTAGTATATGCTCTACAAAACAACCCTATTGGAAATGGATCTAAAGTGTCATGCTACACATTAGATTAGATTCTTATGTCATTCTACCTATTTTATTTTAAAAATATACTTCTTACACTAGTTGGATCAAATTACCTCTAACGCTATTTTCATGTTTAAAATTGTTTTCTTATGAATGACACAATTACATAAAATTTAATTATATTTTTATAAAACATGTGGTCTTTATTTTTTATCCACCAAATTTTTAATCTAGCTCATCCATAACCGAACCTAACACAAAATGTATTTTAAATTATAGACCTGAAAAGGCTCTTAGATACCCCTCAACCAAGGGAAAAAGGTTCATAAATACTTTTGTTTCACTTTTTGGTCTAACAATACCTCCAACCTATTTTGTTTTGTCTCAAGAATACCCATAACCTATTAGAAATGACTCAAAAGTACCCTACTTTTACATTTTGGTCTACAAAATCCCACAACCTTTGTTCTTGGCTCAAGAATACCCCCTTTCACATTTTAGTCTAAAAATACCATTAGCCTTTACTATCAGTTTATATTTATGTATCTAATTTTGATGATTTTAGTGTCGATTAAACTTCTACCACATAAAATTTCCTAATTTTTTTATTCGAATTCAATGATTTTTTTTTCTTTATTTCCTTCAAACTGTTTGTGCTTGAAATCTTTAGTTGAGTTGAAGATAATTTTGTAAAGAACATTACTAGATTGGTTGTCACATTTTCTCTTGGGCCTCAAGGTGAGGGTTCAAATATTTGTAAGACAAATATATCTTTAAAAATTATATATATTAATTAATCAAATTTTATCCTTTTCCCATTAATCTATGCTACAAAAACGGTTTGTAACACAAAGAATTTATTTTTCATTTCAAATATAGTTAGACGTAAATATTTTTAATCACATTTTTTTAATTAGTTAAACAACATAAACAAGCATAGAAATAGTGTTAAGACAACAATAAAAAGAGAGATCCTAGATCTACAAGTTAAACAAAATCTAAAATGGGATCGATGATAAAATCACAGATGGGATAATAAACATCATTTCAATTAAATCTTCAAAAAGAGGAAAACATATAAAATTTAGTTATATAAAAAAAAAGTTATGAGTTTTGTATATGTTTTAATAGACGTTACCTTTACATTCGTTGGACTCCAACAAATCAGTCATCTCTATAACAAACTTTGTGCCATGATGTACCAACAACACACAAATTTCTTCAATCAAGCCACAAAAAGGAATTGTCATAGCATTAATTATTTCTTCAACGATTTGAGAGTTATCCAGTTCTGATAAAACAATCAGGAGATACAGAAACCTAATTTGTTATATAAAAGGTTTAATTTAACGGAAAAATGACTAACTCTTTTGGTAGGTGTGTTGACCATACAAATAATTTTAATTAAATACTAGATAGCCCCTCAAATTTGGCACAATTTATAACTTAAACACCTAAACTTAACTAGTCACTAGATAGAACTTTTACTTGGTAAATACTAAAACTAAAAATAAAGGGAACACCGAGAAAAGTAAAACATAAAATTGAGTCGATCAAAAGAATAGAGGAAAAACGACCCCAGTCAGTATTTTTTATAAATCTATGTAAATTTTTAATGATCGACATAGCTAAAGAAAACTGACGAGTATTATTTATTTTTTTGGGGCAAAAATGCACAAAAACTATAAGAAAAGTTTAATTATTTTGAAAGAGAAAACTAATGCAATCCCTATGTTATTTTTTTTTTTTTGCAAAGACATAGGGACTCCATCAGTATTAGAAGTGGAGATTACTGTTAAATACTATAAATAAAAAAAATTCATTGAAGAGTATGAGTAATCGAATATGAAGGGTAATTTTTCCTAATAATATTTTCTTTACTTTTTATATATCTTTACTTCTTCTGTATAAATTATTAGTTTCAATATATAATATTTTGAGATGGTTTAGGCATGTGAAGATGAGGTATGATGAGTGGTAGATTTGCACTTATTTGATGTATGTTTAGCTCAATAATTAGTATTCTCGATGCCTAAGTTTTTCCTATTCTGATAAAATGTTGATGATATGTAGCTATGAAGGCAAATGGAAAACACAAGGATTGATGTTTGAAAGAATGACCAAAAATATAAAATGAAGTGCAAACTATACATTGTTGATAGCTTAACATGAAGGAGCGATCACCAACTAAGCATGACCTCAGCCAACACGATAGTGCATAGCACTTGTGTCTATCGAATTAGGTCAGCAGACTACAATTGTCATGCTCAGAGAGTAACACCCCGTATGCTAGAACATACCAATTGCAGATTTTAGGTGTTGCAGGTGGCACCCACGGGCATCATCCACAGATCGTAGGAGGACCACCAGTCCGTCCTGCAGGTCTGTGGTGCACCACCTGCAACCCTCCCCAAGAAACGTCCAAAAAGTTCTAAATGTCGACCCACGGTTTGACCCACAGACCTGAGGTGTGGTCACAGACTGTGGTCCATGTTCGAGAATCAAACCCCAGTTTCAGCTCCCCATTCACGATCGACGGTTGACCAGTACAGACCGTCAGTCGATCGACGGTCTGTTAGTCCCGTCTGTTGGTGACCCCGACAGCAGTTAAGTCAGGGGTCTTTTTGGTCTTTTCCTTATGCGTTGGCTCACAAAACTACGTAGTTTTTGCCAGGTTTAGCCTATTAACTTAACTAGAATCTACCCTAAGAAAATTATTCACCAAAAAACTTAGAAAAGTCAGAATATAGAAGGAGAAAGAGTCGAGCAAGCCCTAGTCCAAGAACGCAGCAGGTGTTCATCAGTTTCAACCCCGAAATCAAATGATTTTCTCCATGAAATTCGTCACCAGGTATGTGGAATTCCACTAATGGGTTCTTTTTGCCCATTAGGTCCCTAGAATTCAATCAAATTCTGGATTCCCTTAATATTATCTAGACTTAAGGTTTCTAGGTTCTTAGCAGATCATTATGAATTAGTTGGTTTAATGTTCCTAATCAGATTATCATGATTTTAGTATTGTTTGCAAAGATTCCATCAAAAATTCAGAACCCTAGCTATGTAGTTCTTTTAGTTCATGAATCACACATCCTAGGTCACATAGTTTAGTTACACATGCCTCACAATTAAATGTTTCATTATCAGTTTATTAATATTGCATTTTCAGTTAGCATGTCAGTATTTTGAGCTATCTAGTATACAGAACTTCAGTTATAACTTGTTAATTACTTAATCAATTAAGAGAAGCTTAATACCGAGCAGACTAGGGTCTGTCACTCTCAAGTCCCAGAACTACGTGCCCCGTAGGTTGTAAGTCCCCTCCATGGGCATCATTTTAGTGATCACACCAGTATGCCTCTATACCTCTGACAAGTATATTGGGTCCTCACGATGGGGAGTATACATCAGACTTCACATTTAGCTCATGTAGTTTTATATCGGTTATTAGTAGCTACCATAGTTTAGTCAGATCCTATTGCTTTGACCATGTTATTAGTACAGTTCACTATTTAGTCTCAGCTTGTTATAAACTTGGTCATTTCATTCGATTTAGTCATGTTATGTATTTTCAATATCCTTATCATTTTTAGATTATATCATTGATTTATTTATTGTTTAGTTATGTTATGGTTCATCTTTATTCTATCCTTCATGCTTAGTACCTTTCAAGTACTGACGTACTCTGCGCTACATCTTCTCGTTATGTAGCTTCAGGTCCCCAGCAATCATATCATACATAAATCGCTTCCCGATATTCAGTTCAGCAGCATCAGTGGTGAGTCCTCATTCTTTGAGGATAGTTGACATGTTATATTTTCATATTAGTCTTAATTTTAGTTTTTGCTAGATTTAGCTGGGGCATGTCACATCACATCTAGCCAGTTTAGAGTCTTATTTCAGATATTGTTAGATTCATCTATATGTTAGATTTTGTCTTTTCATTTGTATTCAAACTCTCAGATTTCATATATGAGGATTTAGTATATGGGTATTCCCCATCTTTCACATTATTTATTAGATTTAGCTTTCGCACAGTATTTATAGATTCAATTTACTTTAGTATGCTTATGATATGCCAGTAGGGTTAGCTTGGGGTCACTCATGATCCTAGGTCCCCTATCCACGTACTAGGAGTAGCCTTAGGGTGTGACACCGAGGCTACCCCATCGATGTAATCATGGGACCTTGGATCATGAGTGACCATAAGCTAACCCAGAGTTGGCATATCATAATCATACTTAAATAATTGAATAAAATATACTATGCAGAAGCTTCAAACATGAGATAAATTGAATGATGGGGCATAGCTGATACTGGTATTAATATATAAATATTGAATAAGAGTTAAAGATTAGTGGACTATAACTCAAAAACTAAAGTTGAATCTAACTATGTATGTGTCACGTCCCAAGCTACCCCCGAGACGCGGACACGGGACCTAGGACCACAAGTGATCCCAAGCTAACCCTGCTGGCATGATCATGAGCATACTAAAGATAATAAACTGATGCGGAAGCTAAATCATAAATAAAATAAAATGAAGAGATGGGGAATACCCATATACGATAACTGAGATATATGAAAACTGAGAGTTTAATACAAAAGAATTATCAAACTCAAGTACTAAGCTGAATCTAACTATGTCTGAAATAAGCTTCTAAACTGACTAGAAATGTTGGGACATGCCCCAACTAGAAAAAAAAAACTGAAACAAAAGACTAAAAATACTGAAAAGAAACTTATGACTATTGTCCTCAGAGAATGAGGACCCACCACTAATTCTGCTGAACTGGAGATCGAGAATCGATCTAAACGTGATCTGGATGCTGAGAACCTGAACCTACATCACGAGAAGATGTACCGCACGTATGCGTCAGTACTTGAAAGGTACTGAGCATGCAGGATAGAGTAAAGCTGAAATAACATATAACTGAACAAAGCAATAAAGCAATGATATAAGAACTGTGGGAGCTACTAATAACCGACATAAAACCACATGAGCTAAATGTGGAGTCCGATGTATACGCCCCATCGAGAGGACCCAATATACCCTGCCAGAGGTATAAAGGCATGCTGGCGTGATCACTAAACTGATGTTGCCCACAGAGGGGACTTACACCTACGTGGCTCGTAGTTCTGGGACTATATGGGTACGCTGAACCCTAGTCCAACTCGGTATTATGCTACTCCCAATAGATTAAGTGATTAACACATTATGACTGAATTTCTGTAAATACTAGATAGCTCGAAACTGAACATGCAAAACCGAGAATGCAACAATTAATCGATAATGATGCATTCATAAAGGCGAGGCATGTAAAGGCGAATCTTTGAAATATATCGACCTAGCATGTGTAATTCAAGAACTAAAGAAATACATAGCTAGGGTTCTGAAATTCATGCGATAAACTGAGCAATAACATGATAATCTGATTTGGAGCACTTAAATAACTAATTCATGATGATCTGCTATAATTCTAGAAACCCTAAGTCTGTTCATAATCATGGAATCAAGAATCTGACTGAATTCTAAGGACCTAATGGGCGAATGGAACCCACTAGTGAAATCCCACATACCTGGTGATGAATTCCACGGAGAAATCTTTCGATTTCGGGGCTGGAACTGAAGGAACCTTGCTGCGTTCTTGAACTAGGGTTCTTGACCTTTTTCTCCTTTCTTGCTTCTAATTTTCTATGTTTGATTAATGGTTTTAACTAAGGTAAGTTCCTAGTTATGTTTCTAGGATTAAGGCGATTAAAACCTCATGATTTAGGGTCTAAACGACGTACCTTAGGGGTTAAACGAAATAGGAAAAGACCAAAGGACCCCTGAATTAGCTGCTGTCGGACTGATCAACGGAATGGACTAACGGGCCGTCATTCAATTGACGGTCCGTCGATTGGGTCCGTCGATCGAGTCTGCCCGACAGGGCTTTACTAAAACGGGCATAACTTTTTACTCGGAGGTCGGATTTTAGCACAATTGGTGGCGTTGGAAAGATATTTCAATTATCTATCATATCATAGGTAATGGGACACACAATTATTTTTGTGCTAAAAGTTATGACCATCGGAAGTTGAACCATCAGAATTTTCAGCTAACTGGCTGTTGATCCCTCATCTACGGTCAGACCTACGGACCGTGGATCGAATGACGGTCCGTGCTGGTCGACCGTAGTTCATGTCAGAGGTTGGGTAAAGAAGGTCTTCATCCACGGACACAGACCACGGACCGTGGTCTGATCTACGAACCGTGGGTCTATCCGTGAGTCGAGACTTGGCAATTTTTCTGAGCTTGGCTGGGGAGGGTTGCAGTGGTGAACCACGGACCACCAGCACGGGCCGTGGTCTGACCTACGGTCCGTGGATGGCAACCATAGGTTGCACCTGCAACTTTTCAAAATCTGCATTTTGGTCTGTTTTCGAATACGGGGTGTTACAGTATGAATAAAGCCTCTAACTGAGTAGAGATGCTGGGACATTCCCCAAGCTAACTCTAGCAAAACTGAAACTTAAATAAAAAACTAACGTACAAAAACATGTCTACTGTCCTTGAAGTATGACGACTCACCACTGATGCTGCTGAGTGTGGATCGGGAATCGATCTACGTGTGATCTGAATGCTGAGAACCTGAACCTACGTCATGAAATTATGTAGCTCCAAGTAGGCACAAGTACTTGAAAGGTATTGAGCATGTAGGATAGGATAATGCTGAACAAACATATAAATTGAACAAAACATACTAAGCAATGATATAATATTAACATGATGAAGATACTGAAATATATAGAAATGAACAAAACTTAATGCAATGACCAAGTACATAACATGTTGAAACTGAATAATGAAATATAATTGGAAACATGGCGAAATGCAATAGAGGCTGACTGTTGGAGCTACTACTAACCAACATAAAACCACATTAGCTAAATCTAGGGTCTGATATATACGCCCCATCGAGAGGCCCAACATACCTTGCTAGGGTTATAAAGGCATGACTAGCGTGATCACTAAATCTAATGCCCATATAGGGCACTTATAAACCTATGGGGGCACGTAGTTCTGGGACTACGAGGGTAACTGAACCCTAGTCCAACTTGATGTTAGGCCTACTCCTAACTGGATATGTGGACAATACAACATAACTGAAATATAATAGATAGCTCAATATCCTGACATGCTAACTGAGAATGCAACATGTAAGTACTCATAATGAAACAATCAAAATATGAGGCATGTATATCTATTTATTCGACTTAGCTAGTGTAATTCTTGAACTAAACAAATCTACACAACTACAGTTCTGAGTTTCATGCATAGTACCAAGCAACAATATTACGAACACATGATAACCTGAGTAAGAGTACTACAATAACTAAATCACAGCAGTTCTCTAAAGTTCAAGAAACCCTAGGCCTAAAAGGTATGTAGGGAATCAAGAATCTGACTTAATTCTAGGACCTAATGGGGAAAGGAACCCACTAGTGAAATCCCACATACGAGGAGAGGTTGAGTGAAATCAGCAGCTAGCCTTTTCGGAATAGGAATGCCCGATGTTCTTGCTCTTCTTCAGTCTTCTTAGGATGAAGCTTTCACTGGAATTTCCTACTCTAAGTTCAGTGACCTGAATCAATCTAATTATTAATTAATAGAACCCAGAACAGGCTCAAGGCCATCTCTTCCAACATTTTCTTACTTCTATCCCTTTGAATAGCAAAGTTGCCCGCGTCTCGTAAGGCTAAGAGTTCTGTCATTCCTCTCTGTCAACTCGAAGTCGTGAAAAAATTCACGGAGAAATATTTCAATTTCAGGGTTGGAATTGAAGAAAACTTTTTGCGTTCTTGGAGAGTGCTTGGTTGACTGTTTATTTTCCTTTTTGGCTACTTTTGATGAATTTTGGTTAATGAATCGATTAGGGTAGGTTCTGATTAGAATACTAGGCTTAAACTGAATAAAACGACGTAGTTTAAATGTCCAAAGCATAGGGGATAAGTCTGAAATGACCCTAACTTAAAAGCTATGGACATAGGTCATCGACAGACCTAACCGACGAACTATAGGTTAACTGAGGGTTCGTCATATCAGTTTGTTTTTTGGCATCTGAAGCTGGGATTGAGGGTCACGATCCACGGACTCTAGACCACGGACCGTGGTCTGACCTATGTAAGTTGGTCTGGCCGTGCTTCGTGCCTTTACTAAATTTTCTTAGTGGATTTGAGGTGACCAACCACAGACCCCACTTATGGTCCGTGACTCAACCTACAATCCGTAGGTGGCCTCTGTTGGTGGCACCTACAAGTTTTGAAAATCTACAATTTTTTCCTTTCTCGAATCTAGGTGTTACATTATCTCCACCTTGGTAACATTTATCCTCGAATGAAGTCTAAACTAGTTTAATATGGAGGGAAGGAGCTGCAATCTCTACCACTAAGAATTAAAACTAATATCTAACTCAACTGAGTTCCAAGAACATGCAAATATATTGAAAATGCAAGTATAACTGAGGGGACATGATACTAAGGCTGGATTTACGCAAGAGTAAGCTAAGAGACAGGGGAGGAACTTATTACCTCAAGTTGAAATGGAATTGGAAGGAAAGATATAAGGATACTTGGCCCTCATGGCTGCATCTGATTCCCAAAAAGCTCCCTCTACTGAATGACTCCTCCACAAAACCGTCACTGAAGTGACTTATTCATTTCTTAACCGACGAACATAAAGATCTAGAATTTCAACTGGCACCTCTTTATATGTGAGACTATCCTTCACAACCACACTTTCTAATGGCACTATTGATGCTGGATCACCCACACAGTTCTTTAACAATTAAATGTGAATGACGAAATGAATCGATGTTTGTTCTAAAGGCGACTCTTACTCATAAGATACTTTACCAACCCTTTTCAAGATTTTGTAAGGACCTACATATATGGGATTGAGCTTTTCTTTCTTGCGAAATCTCATCACCCCCATCATAGGTGACACCTTAAGGAAAAACCAATCATCGATTTCAAATTCTAAGTCCCTTCTCTGCACATCCGCATAGGAGTTCTGATGACTCTAAGTTGCCTTTCGTCTATCTCTGATGAGTTGAACTTTTTTTATAGTCTCATGGACCGAATCTGGCAAAATCAAGGTTGCTTCACGTACTTCAAACCAACAAACTAGAGATCTGCATCTACACCCATATAATGCCTCATAAGGGGCCATCTGAATACTAGAATGATAATTGTTATTGTAGGTGAATTCTATAAGAGGTAAGGGATCATCCCAACTGCCCTTAAACTAAATCACAAAAGCTCTCAGCATGTCTTCTAAGGTCTGAATGGTACGCTCTGCTTGACCATTCATTTTTGGATGAAATGTTGTATTGAGATTAACTTGAGTACCAAGACCTTTCTAAAATTATTTCTAGAAATTATAGGTAAACTAAGGACCCATATCTGAGATGATAGACAAAGGAACCCCATGTAACCTGACTATCTCATGTATATTGATTTTAGCGTAATGCTCTGCTTAATTTGTAGTTTTGACAGCCAAGAATTGAGCGGACTTAGAAACTCTGTCAACTATCACCCAAATGGATTTATGTTGTCTGCGAGTACGAGGTAAACCCGTAATGAAATCTATGTTTACCACTTTCTACTTCCATTTAGGAATGTTAATCTCTTGAGTCATACCTCCTTACTTCTGATGTTCTACCTTAACTTGTTCACAATTTGGGCACTTGGCCACAAAATCTGCTATATCCCTCTTCTTACCGTTCCATCAAAAGACTTCCCGTAGATCACAATACATCTTAGTGGCACCTGGATAAATAGAATAGCAGGAGTTATGGGCTCATGTAAGGATCTTCTACCTCAACTCAACCACCTTAGGAACATATAAGAGACCCTTGTAACGAAGCATACCATATCCTCCTTGGGAGAAAGCTCTACTTTCTTCTGATGAACTGCACCCTTCAATCGAAGCAATATAGGATCACTATTTTGTTTTTCCTTATCCTTCACTACAAATGAAGATGACATGTCTGTAAGACCAACTCCTAAGTGAGCAAGACGGGAACATCTTTTGCTAATTCCTTCCTTTCTTTATCAACATGTGCTACATTCCCCATATATAGTCTGCTAAAAGCATAAGCTACTACATTATCCTTACTAGGATGGTAAAGCACATTCATGTCATAGTCCTTGAGGAATTAAAGCCATCTTCTCTAGCAAAGATTCAACTCTTTCTGGGTGAATACATACTGGAGGCTCTTATGATCTCTGAACACATTCACGTGAACACCATACAAGTAATGTCTCCAAATTTTTAGGGCAAATACTATTGCTCCAAGATCGAGGTCATAAGTCAGATAGTTCTTCTTATGTACCTTCTGTTGTATAGAATGATAAGTTATAACCTTACCTCGATGCATCAACATAAAACCTAGGCCAACTCTGGATACATCACAATAGATACTTCTGATATCTATTGGAGAGATGGGTCTTCACCATTGTTTCACTGCCTCTATTTTATGAGAATCCACTCGGATCCCTTCTCTAGATACTATATGATCAAGAAAAGCAACTAATTGTAACGAAAACTCACATTTCCTAAACTTAGTGAATAATTGGCGATCTTTGTGAGTCTGCTGAACAACTCTCCGATGAGTTGCATGTTCCTCCTCATCCTTAGAGTAAAAGAGGATATCATCAATATAGACGATAACAAACAAGTTTAAATACTACTTGAACACACTGTTCATTAAATCCATGAAAACTACAAGACCATTGGTTAGTCCAAATGACATAACTACAAATTCATAAGGACCCTACCGAGTTTGGAAGGAAATTTTCAGGATATCACTATCTCTGGCTCGGAGCTGATGATAACCGGATATGAGGTCTATCTGTGAAAAATTATTAGCACCTTGAAGTTGGTCGAACAAGTCATCAATCCTTGGGATAGGGTACTTATTCTTAATTGTGACTTTGTTCAACTGCCGGTAGTCAATGCGCATCCTGAGAGAACAATCTTTCTTTTTCACGAATAACACTGGAGCTCCTCATGGAGAAATACTAGGTCTGATGACCTATATCTAAAAGGTCTTTCAACTCTTCTTTAAATTCCCTAAGATCAGCTGAAGCCAATCTATAAGGAGGAATTGAAATAGGCTAGGTATCTAGAACGAGATCAATTTCAAAGTCAGTTTCCCTGTTTTGGGGGTAACTTTGGGAAGATCTTCTGGAAAGTTATTTACTAATGGACCTGACTCAAGAGTTAGAATTTAAGAGTTTGAATCCTTAACCCAAACTAGATGATAGATTTACCATTTAGAGATCATTTTTCTGGCCTTAAGGTAAGAGATAAATCGACCCATGGGCACTAAGCTACTACCCTTCAATTCTATGACTGGCTCACTTGGAAACTAAAAATAAACGATCTTAATTCTACAATCAATTTAGGCATTAGAGGAATGTAACCAATCCATGCCTAGAATGATATCAAAGTCTACCATTTCTAACTCTATAAGATCTGTTGAGCTGACATTTAGAGAGACTGAAACATGGCATATTTTTGTATACCCATCTAGCTATAACAGGGTCACTAATTGGAGTAGAGCATGAGAATAGTTCTGAGAGAGTTTTTGGACTGACACCGAAGTTCCCTGCTATATGTGGAGTTACAAAGGAAATAGTAGCCTCTGGATCTAACAAATCATAAACATCTAAATGAAAGACTCGTAACGTACGAGTGACCACATCAGGAGAATCTTCCTTGTCTTAGAGAGCCTGGAGAGCATACAACATGTTCTAGCGCTGACTGCGACCTATACCAGATGAAGTACCCTACTGTGTAAGGCTACCTGTTTGTGCTACTGGAGCTATAGACTAAGCCCTATTATTGTTACCTCATTTTCCCTATTTAGAAGAAGGGAAATCTCTCGACTTGTACCAGACTGACCAAACCCAAAACATCATTCCTTTCGTGCAAGACACTTGCTCGGATGGTTCTTACCACACTTTGGACAAGTTGGGTAGGTCCTGTTATCAAAAGTACTCCCTTGAGACTTAGACCCTGATACCCTACCTTTTTAATCCTAGTGAAAATTGGGGGATGGAGCACTAGATGATGAAGGTGTTGGGGCTGAAGATTTCTGATGAAATTGTGAGTGACTTCCACCACTAGATTTCTACTGAGAGTACTCATAGTTTCCTGTTCTAGCCTTGTTGTTATACTTATCTAGTTCTCTAAGCTTATCTCCATCAACCTACTAAGCATGAGTCATGAGCCTAGAGATATTCATATTGTGACGACCCAAACCATCGTTATTTAGGAGAAACAAAAACTTGGGAAACATTCTGGGCCGTTGTCCCGTTAGGGCGGCGGCGCCACATTGGGGTAAGCTTGCGCCATGGCGGGATAGGTGAGGCAGAATGTAAATAACGTGAAATGCTATTTTCTCCTTCTACCTAAAATGCCTAATCTAGTCGTAAAACACCTTAGAAACCCCCAAAAAGGTGCTTTATGCTTGGAAAACAATACTGTCATGAGTTTCGAAAACAAGATCTGTATCCAAAAACTCATTGCAACTACTTGGCGCCCAGGTAGGCTAGGTTTTTTAAATTGAGTAGTTATAGATATGTGCCCTATGCGTAGCATAATAATAATAAACGGTAGCATTTATGCGTAGGCCTTCGTGCACAGAATAATAGATGATTAAATCATAGGAAGAGGCCTTAGATGATGATCTAGGGTTAACTATGGTCAAATTAACGTTTACATGATAAACGTAAATGATTAGTTCATTGGGATGGTTGTGGTTCTATGATTTATGATGTATGCTTGTTCTTGATTTGTTATGATATATGTATGTATGCGAAAGTTGCATTATTGATCACGTAAATTGTAAATGGGAATATAGGAATGATGAATGTCATGAATCATAACTTGATTGCATGATATTGAGTATGTACTTTGTAATTGTGATTGTGGCTTGTTTAATGGATTGGGTGTTGCATTTCGACACACTAACTTGGATCGGTTGCCACATTCTGGCATAACTAACTTGGATTGGTTGCCACATTACGGCATAATTATGGGATCGGTTACCACATTCTGATATAATTATTGGATCGAGTACCACGTTCTGGTATGCTAACAGTTTGGGTTGGGCTCATTTTAGAGGACCAATGACTTGACATACTTGTGGATTTTGTAATGACGAAGTGCGTGATGTTCATATGTTATATTTGATAATTGTACTACCTAGTTGTATGTGATTATGATGACTTAATTATATTGTGAGGGTGAGAAGTGGAGGCAGTGTACGAAATTCATGCATATCCTGTAAACCCATGTTGGGGGTAACGAGAGGGGGGTGATTGGTTAACTTGTCCACATAGATTAATTCTAAAGATGAAAAGGGGAACTCATGGTAAATAGTTAGCAAGCTTGATACAATGTACCATGTTATGAAGGAAGGGTAATATAAAAGAGGAAATATTGGTATGCCATGGGTAGTTAGTCGAAATACGTATAGTCATATTCATGGTCTCTTATATGTATTAGATTGACTAGGTATGATTAAGAAACTAGTGAGTGGGTTGAATGAGAAGATGGTTTGTAGTAAGAGGTGCTAGTGTAATTTTTGATGTATCCAAGTTGGGGTAAAGGTGAAGAAGCGAGTGGTATAGGCTATATTCTTATTAATTGATTTCTTATGTTATGTGGTGGGCGTTGGGTTGACCGATGATGCCTACCAGTGCGTGTGGTCTGTACTGATACTACTCTTGCTATGTCCTTGACATAGTCCGGATGCAGGTTGGTGATGTTTCATTAGGTGAAGACGAAGAACTTCTCTAGTATCTTCTACTTTTCCTTCCACAAGGTGGGTGTTGTGTCTTTATTTATTAGGACCATTTTGCACTCTTAGTAGCTCTGGTACTTATTTAGACTAGATCTTTAGGGGTGTTAATCACTTTACATGTTTTGAAACCAGATTTGTTTTAAGAGTTCTTATTTATAAAATCATATTATTTCTTTTATTTTCCATCTTATTTAATTTCCACATGTTGTAACTTTTGGGATAAGAGGGTTCTCCTACTTAGATGGTTGTATGTAGGTGCCCGTACAGCCTGTGGGTTGGGTCGTGACAAATTGGTATCAGAGCCTATGTTACCGGTCTCCCATTACCAGTGCAAAATGTGGACTAAACTCTTCCAGATTGGTGTGTTGACGTCCACATCTAATCTACAAGAGGCTAGGAAACATTCTAGGAAGTGTTCCACTTGTTCTCCCTTTTCGTGCATGTGTCATTTGTGGTATGAGTTGAGTCTAATTGGTATCTCAACAAAGTGATCTGAACGTCGTGGTCACGACGGAAGGAACACAAGCAAGGTAATTTTTGAACTGGGAAGGTTCCAATTGATATCTGGCCCTAGGGGCACTGTAAATGCATGAATGATCAGTAATAGTCATTCATGGAGAAAGTAGCTAATTATGAACTGTTTTTGTTTATGGGTGCAACTTGAAACTGTGACTACGTGCTTCGTGTTTCTGAATTATCTACTAATGTAAAGTTGAACTCGTGTGAATGTGATGATATGATTACATATACTATAAATGTATGTCTGAACCTTTTTTTTTGTGCAGTATGTTGGCCTAGTGGTTGAGTTAAACAAGGTGTAAATGTATCGTGAAACTCGTTTTGAAAGGAAGGTCCTCACTAGATTCGATAATGGCGGTAGATAAACTACGAGCCAATTTGCGAGGAAATTTGAGCGTGTCTTGCAGTTGTGTAATAACCGTGTGAATGTCTGGGTATATCCTAGGGATGTGGGGGTTATGGTGTTGAATTAAGTAGAACGAGTTGCATGTGAATTGTTGAGATTGACCCGGGTATCCATCGACTATCTAACCCAGGGAATTATCCATAATTCGTTTGGTAAATCTGTGAACCTTGGTGCAATTTAGAAAATAGAGAAACCCTAGAAAAATTTGGGTAAAAGTTCTGTTTCCATTTTTACCGCTGGGGCAGGAATATTCCCGCCAGGGTGGGACCACCAGAGCAGAATTCCTCCCGCCAGAGCGGGATGAGGCGAGACAGTACCTCAGCCTACTTCCCCTGTTTTTCTAAACTACCCAATAAGGCCCCAAGGTGATATCCAAACTAACCTCTGCAAGTCAATCAGTGTTCAGGAATAGAACGGGAAGCCATAACCTTAAAATGTAAATATCGGTTGCATCAGACAGCAAAAAACTAGCATCCATGTGCTTACAAAACATAATAGAGACGAAAAGAAAAATACATGGTTTTTCTAAATTTACAGGCCCAAGAGGGGCGAAGAAACAAATCAAGAACCCTGAGATCGAGAGGTGTCGGTGTCAGAGTCTATCTCCTCTGGGGGCACCAGGACTGTCATTGCAACACCTCTAAAACCAAACCCATATTTTTTTTCTAGAAAACTACCTGAAGCTATGAACCACGCCAGGGTTCACAGACCGTGATAGGGTCCATTGTCCATTGAACTTCCCGTGGTCATGACGTGGAAGTCATCAGGCCCAGACATTAGACCACGGGCACACATAAGGTTCATGCTCTTGATGACAGGCCATGGTGGCTGAACTAGTAGTCCCGGAACATAGACTTCATAGACCCCAGCCTAAGTGAGGACCAAAAGGACCTTCATGTTCTGTGGTCCTTACAACTGGTCGTGAGGGCGTCCGTAGACCCTTAGCCCTAAGCCTCCATACCTCAGCCCAAGTGAGGACCACGAGGACCTTCACGGTCTGTGGTCCTCCACACAACCCTTGGTAGTGGCTCGTGGACCATGCCTTAATAACCACAAGACCAAGTGAAGATCACGAGGCCTTCATGGTATGTGGTCTTTTTCACGGTCTGTGAAAGGGGCCATGGTCAGCCCCGTCTGCAACCTACGTCAGGGGTGTTTCGATCTTTTCCTAGTTCGTTGGACCCCTAAACTACGTTGTTTTGATTAGTTTTATTTTATAAATATAACTAGAACTTGCATAAGTCAGATCTTGCATCAATAACTTAGAAATTTAGAAGCATAGGAAGTTAAAGAGGCGACCAACCCTAGTTCAAGAACGCATCAAGGTTCCATTAGTTCTCACCCCAAAATCAAAAGATTTCTCTGTGGAATTCGTCACCAGGTATGTGGGATTTCACTAGTGGGTTCCTTTCGCCTATTAGGTCCCTATATTTCAATCAGATTCTCGATTCCCTATTATTAACTAGACCTAGGGTTTCTAGAACTTCGGTAGATTATCACGAATTAATTGTTTAAACGTTCCAAATCAGATTATCATGTTATTACTTCACTTATTGCATGAATTTAAAAACCCTAGCTACGTATTTCTTTAGTTCTTGAATTACACATGCTAGCTCAGATATTTCAGTATTTCAGATATACATGCCTAGTATTTAATGTGTCATTATTAGTATATTGATGTGCATTCTCAGTTTGCATGCCAGTTTTGAGCTATCTAGTCTGTTAGAGAAATTTAGTCATAATATGTCAGTCATTTATTCTATTAGGAGTAGCATAATACCGAGTTGGGCTAGGGTCAGTCACTTATATAGTCCATAACTACTAGCCAAGTAGGTTGTAAGTCCCATCTGTGGGCAACATTTTAGTGATCACACTAGCATGCCTCTATACCTTTGGCCGGGTGTATTGGATCCTCTTGATGGGGCATATATATCGGACTCTACCTTTAGCTCATGTGGTTGTATTATTGATTATTAGCAGCTCGCACAGTTCAGTCAGACTACATTGCATTGACCAAATTTTAGTATAGTCAGTATTCAGTCTCATCATGTTATAAATTGGTCATTGTGTTTAGTTAGTTCATTATTCAGTACCAATATCATGTTCAAATTATATTCTTACTTTATTGCTTGTTCAGTTATATGTTTATTTCAGCTTTACTATATCCTGCAAGCTAAGCACCTTTCAAGTACTGATGTATACTCTAGGCTACATCTTTTCGTGATGTAGATTAAGGTCCTCAATAGTCAAATCACGCATAGATCTAGTCCTGATCTCCAATTCAGTAGCTACAGTGGTGAGTCCTTATTCTTCGAGGATAACAGTCATGTTATCTTTCATTTTTCAATCTTTTAGTTTCAGTTTTGCTAGAGTTAGTTGGGGCCTGTCCCAACATTTCTAGTCAGTGAGGGACTATTTTCAGACATAGTTAGATTCAACTTAGTTTTTGAGTTTGGTATTTCTTTTGTTTTAAACTCTCATATTTGATATATCCAGTTTTAGTATATAGGTATTCCCCATCACTTTCAATTTCATGATTTAGCTTCCGCATCAGTTATTATTATTCTTAGTATGCTTATGTCATGTGAGCAGGGTTAGCTTGGGGTCACTTGTGATCCTAGGTCCCGTGTTTGCGTCCCAGAGGTAGCTCGGGGTGTGACAAACTTGGTATCAGAGCACTAGGTTTAAGTGTTCTATGATGTCTGAAATGTTGCACTAAGTAGAGTCTTTTTCATGGGTGTGAAGTGCACCACATCTAATGAGAGAGAGGCTATGAAGTGTATTTGGAAAATCCACATTTTTATTACTCTTATTATGCATAAGGAATGATCTAATACCGTTCTACCTCGACGTTCTATGTTTCACTGATCATGCCTCCTCGTAGAGCTAACACCAGGAATGCGAATGCCAGGAACACAAAAGTTTAAGAACTTCATTCAGATGTTGGCTCAGAGCGTGGCCAACCAGAATAATCAGCGTGCTCCAATTTTGGTAAATTATAATGTTGGGTTAGCTGCAGCCAGAGTGCGAGACTTTGTTAGGATTAATCTGCCAGATTTCTTAGAATCACAGGTTGGAGAAAATCCTTAAAACTTCATTGATGAGGTGAAGAAGATCTTTAAAGTGATGCAGGTAATTGGGAATGATCATGTTGAGTTAGCATCTTACCAACTTAAGAATATAGCTCATATCTGGTATACTCAGTGAAAGGAGAACAGGGGTACAAATGCAACTCCTATCTCTTGGGATTGCTTTAGTGAGACCTTTCTGGACAGGTTTTTCACAAGAGAGTTGAGAGAAGCAAAAGCTCAGTAGTTCATGTATTTGAGGCAGGGATCTATGATGGTCCAAGAGTATGGGCACAATTTTACCTAAATCTCCAAATATGCTCCTCACATGGTGGCTGATTCGAGGGCCCAAATGAACAAGTTTCTTTATGGAATGTTAGACTTGGTGAAAACAGAATGTAAGAATGCTATGTTGCTGGGAGATATGAGCCTCTCTAGGCTTATGACTCACGCTCAACAGGTTGAGGGTGATAAGCTTAGGGAACAGGCCAAGGAGAACAAAAAGGCTAGGACTGGGAATTATGAGTATTCTCAATAGAAAACATGTGGTGGAAATCGCTCACAAAGTCAGCAGAAATTTTCAACTCTAGCACGTTCATTAACTAGTGTCCGATCCTCCATGTTCCGTAATGATCAGAAAAGTTGGGCATCAAGATCTAAGTCTCAAGGGATTGTTACGGGTACCAAAACCTCCCAAACTTTCCTTAAGTGTGGTAGGAACCATCCAGGCGAGTGTCTTGTAGGAAAGGAATGATGTTTTGGGTGTGGTCAGTCTGTTCACAGGTTGAGGAATTGTCCTTCTAAATAGGGTCAAGGAGGCAATGCTAATCGAGCCCAGTCTACGACTTTAGCAGCACCAGCAGGTAGCGTGACTCAGCAAGGTAACTCTTTTCGTAAAGGTAGCGGCCAACGCCAAAATAAGCTCTATGGTCTTCAGGCTCGCCAAGATCAGGACGATTTTCCTGATGTAGTCACTAGTACGTTAAGAGTCTTTGATCTCGATATTTATGCTTTGTTAGATCCAGGGGCTACTCTTTTCTTTGTAACACTTTTTTATCCGTTCAGATTGATATTAGTCCAGAAACACTCTCAGAACCTTTCTCAGTCTCTACTCCAGTCGGTGACCTAGTTATAGCTAGATGGGTATACATAAATTGCCTTGTCACAGTCTCTCATAAAGTCACCTTAGTAGATCCTGTAGAGTTAGAAATGGTAGACTTCGATGTCATTCTAGACATGTATTGGTTACATTTTTGTTATGCCTCAGTCGATTGTAGAAATAGGATTGTTCGTTTTCAGTTGCCAGACGAACCAATCATGGAATGGAAGGGTAGTAGCTTAGTGCCTATGGGTCGATTAATTTCATACCTTAAGGCTAGAAAGATGATCTCTAAGGGTTATCTCTATCATCTAGTTTGGGTTAAGGATTCAAGCTCCGAAACCCCAACTCTTGAGTTAGTCCCAGTGATTAATGTGTTTCTAGAAGATTTTCCCAGAGTCCCCCCGAAAGGGAAATCGACTTTGGAATTGATCACCTTTTAGATACCCAACCTATTTTTATTCCTCCTTACAGAATGGCTCCACCTGAGATTAAGGAATTGAAAGAGCAGTTGAAAGATTTTCTAGATAAGGGATTCATCAGACCTATTATTTCTCTATGGGGTACACCAGTGTTGTTCGTAAACAAGAAAGATGGTTCTCTCAGAATGTGCATTGACTATAGGCAGTTGAACATGGTCACAATCAAGAATAAGTATCCCATCCCTAGGATTGATGACTTGTTTGACCATCTTCAGAGTGATAGTCATTTCTCAAAGATAGACGTCAGATCGGGTTATCATCAGCTTAGAGTCAAAGATTGTGACATTTCGAAGACAACCTTCAAGACTTGGTATGGTCATTATTAATTTGTAGTTATGTCATTTGGACTAACCAATGCTTCTGCAGCTTTCCTAGACTTGATGGACAGGGTTGTCAAGCAGTACTTGGACTTGTTCGTTATCATCTTTATTGATGATATCCTCATTTACTCTAGGGATGGGGAAGAACATGAGAATCATTTGATGGTTGTTCGGCAGACTCTCAAAGATCACAAATTATTTGCTAAGTTCAGTAAGTTCAAATTTTTGTTGCAGTCGGTTTCTTTCCTTAGGCATATTGTGTCTAGTGGACGGATTAGAGTAGATTCCCAGAAAATAGAAGCAATGAAACAGTGGCCCAGACCTACCTCTCCTACAGATATCAAAAGTTTCTTAGGTCTAGCTGGATATTACAGAAGGTACGTGGAAGGATTTTCATCCATAGCCTATCCATTGACTAAGTTGACTCAGAAAAAGGTCAAGTATCAGTGGTCAGATGATTGTGAGAAAAGCTTTGCAGAACTAAAAACTAGGTTGACTATAGCTCATGTTTTAACTCTACCAGAGTGTTCGAAAGGTTATGTCATATATTGTGATGCTTCAAAAATCGGTCTAGGTTGTATATTGATGCAGCCATGTAAGGTTATAACTTATGTTTTTAGACAACTTAAGGTACATGAGAACAACTATCCATATCATGACCTCGAGTTAGCAGCAGTGGTGTTTGCACTTAAGATTTGGAGACACTACTTGTATGGTGTTCATGTAGATGTGTTCACAGACCATAAAAGCCTCCAGCATGTGTTCACAAGAAAGAGTTGAATCTTCGCCAGAGGAGAAGGCTAGAGTTCCTCAAAGATTGTGACATTAGTGTGCATTACCATCCAGGTAAGGCAAATGTAGTGGCAGATGCCCTTAGCAGACTATCTATGGGTAGTGTAGCACATGTTGAGGAAGAAAGAAAAGAGCTAGCAAAGGATGTTCACAGACTTGCCCGCCTAGAAGTTCGTCTTATAATCATATCAGATGATGGTTTAACAGTTCAGAGTGGGGCATAATCTTCTTTGGTAGTGGAAGTTAAGGAAAAGCAAGACAGTGATCCGATATTATTTGAGCTAAAGGGTGCAATCCACTAGCAGAGGGTGGAGATTTTTTCCCAAAGCGGGGATGGTGTGCTTCGCTATCAGGGTCAATTATGTGTTCCTAAGGTGGGTGTGTTGCGACAGCAGATTCTTGCAGAAGTCCATAAATCTAGATATTCTATTCATTCAGGCGCCACTAAGATGTACCTCGATCTACGAGAAGTCTATTTATGGAATTGTATGAAAAGAGATATAGCGTATTTTGTGGCTAAGTGTCCTAATTGCTAGCAAGTCAAGGTAAAACATTAGAAACCATGAGGTATGACTGAAGAGATTGATATTCCAACTTGGAAGTGGGAAGTGACCAACATGGACTTCATCACAAGTTTACCTCGTACTCGCAGACATCATGACTCTATTTGGGTGATAGTTGATAGAGTTACTAAGTCTTCACACTTTTTGGTGGTCAAGACTACAGATTCGGCAGAGGACTATGCCAAGCTATTCATTAATGAGGTAGTTAGGTTGCATGGGGTTCCTTTGTCTATTATTTCAGATAGAGGTCCTTAGTTTACCTCTTAATTCTAGAAGTCATTTCAAAAAGGTCTTGGTACTTAGGTTAACCTTAGCACCACATTTCATCTACAGACGGATGGTCAGGAAGAGCGTACCATTCAGACCTTAGAGGACATGTTGAGAGCTTGTGTGATCGATTTAAAGGGTAGTTAGGATGATGACCTTTCTCTTATTGAGTTCACCTACAACAATAGTTAACATTCCTGCATTCAGATGGCTCCTTATGAAGCATTGTATAGGCGTAGATGTGGATCTCTAGTAGGTTGCTTTGAAGTAGGTGAAGCATCCTTGATAGGGCCAGATTCAGTCCTTGATGCTATGGAGAAATTGCAACTCATCAGAGATAGACTTAAGACAGGCTAGAGTCGCCAGAAATCTTATCCAGATGTAAGGAGAAAGGAACTAGAGTTCCAAATTGATGATTAGATTTTTCTGAAAGTGTCACTTATGAATGAGGTGATGAGATTTGGCAAGAAATGAAAGCTCAGTCCCCGATATGTTGGACCTTATCGGATCTTGAAAAGGATTGGTAAAGTGGCTTATGAGTTAGAGTTGCCAGTAGATTTAGCAACAGTGCATCCAGTCTTTAACATTTCACTATTGAAGAAGTGTGTGGGTGATCCAGCATCCGTAGTGCCATTAGAGAGTGTGGCTGTGAAATATAGTCTTTCTTATGAGGATGTACCAGTTGAGATTCTTGATCGTCAAGTTAGGAGGTTGAGAAACAAAGAAGTCAATTCAATTAAGGTTTCGTGGAGGAGTCAGTCTGTAAAAGGAGCTACTTGGGAAGTAGTAGCAGACAGGAATGCAGCGACCCTTTTTAAAGAGACTAAACTTATAGTTGCGACACTCAAAAGCGATTAACAAAGGCATACAAATTATAATCTAGTAGAGGGATTTGATGCATAATGACCTCTGAAAAGTAATTTAAGAAAATAGCCGACAAGATTTTCATGTATATATATTATCCTCACACTCAAGGATGAAATAACAAGAACATTACAAGCTTCTGAGCACCGAAATCAGTCTGCTTATGCTTCACACAAACATTCGAAAGTAATAGTAGATTTAGGATATTACAAGACTTGGGTTTACACACCCCAGAAAGAACAAAACATATAGCGATATTTATATTACAACTCATGGTGACATGATCAAATCAGCCCTCAAAATCCTATGTAAATATACAACACATAGAATATGTACAAGTCCTAAGGTTTATACAAAATATAGATGCCTATATGCAAATGTGATCTTCCTTAAGACTCTCAAAATATCCATCTCCAATGGCCAGCTTCAAGCATCATCTCGAGCAGCCCCTACGATAGAAACAACTATCGCTAAGCATATAGCTTAGTGGTGTAAAAACTAAAGGTTTGGAGCTCTCAAATTCAGCAAGTTATCATTCTCAAGTCAAGGCCGGCATAATTGAACATAATAAATAAATCAAGTAAACAATATATAAAGAGTATCAAGTTTTATATTTAAAGATCCAAATGTCAAGAACACTCATAGCACATATTTCCAAGAGATTCAACAGCAAGGCTCGCCCAATATATACATCATGTCGTCACACCAAGCATAGGCAAGTATCAAGAAGGGTCAAAACCCAATAATCAAGAGAACCAAGAACCATATTAAGCTAGCATTTGGCCAAAGATTTCCAAATATTTTTGGCAAATATTATTTGGGTGAAGATTTGGGTGAAATTTCACCATGTGTTTGGCCATAATGTTTGGGAAACATATTTCATTTTTTTAAGAAATATGATTTATACCCATAAGTTTCTAAAACTATAAAAACTAACCATAAATTTGTATTACATAGCAAAATAGAAATGTCACGTAACAAGATTCAAATGACTTCCACAACAAATCAAAAAACATCATTACATTAAATATTCACATCATTAAAAGAGACTAGTACAAATCATGATAATGATAATACAACTAATATGAATTTGAAAAAGAAGAAGAAAACAGAAGGAAATAAATATTGCAATCCCTGAAGCACCTCTGCCTTCTCTTCCGGAAGAGTTCAAACTATTCTTTAATACAATCTTCCCACATTCTATGAACAATCTCTTCTCGATGAGCTTGTATTTGCAAATCAGATGATCGAGAAGATGAAGCGATGTTGTTACCCTGAGTCAATTGTTCGTCATTTTCATCAACAACCATATCATCTCTTTCATATTCACTGAATATTCCATCACTGCTTTGGTGTTCACGTAAAAAATTATGTAATACAGTGCAAGCAACAACTATTTTCACTTGCATGTCACATTCATAGATTTTCATGCCTTGTCGTAGTATTCTGAATCTACTTTTCCACGCACCAAAAGTTCTTTCAATTACATTGCACAGAGAGGCATGTCTATAGTTAAATAACTCTTTTCCATTCTTAGGCTCTCTTTCACTTCCTCGGTAGTCTTGTAAATGATAGTGCATTCCTTTGTATGGAGCTAGAAATCCTCTTGTGTTTCGAACACCAGCATCAACAACGTAATATTTTTCTTCAAAAATAAAGTAAATGCAATTCATGTTTTATATAGTAATGTTGATTTAACATAATCATATTAATAGCTAGTGCATTAAGACTAACTGTAACAAAGGAATGTATGAAATCAGAAGAATGCATGTAGAAAGAAACATTGTGCATCATCACCTGGAGAATCCCTACAACAACTTAACACTAGAAGCGTTCTTCATTTTCCATTACAACTGAAAGACATATAAGATAAGGCTCCTCATATTAACATCCTAACCTAGAACAATCAGTCGGCCAATAGCTTCTAAGGAAGAATATGATGTGATAAAGGTAGACTATACCAAGGCTTCAGCAGTACCAAACGAACAATCGAACATAGAATACATCCAGTAGAGAGAAGAAACATGTATAGTTAAATGGCACTTTGAGAAAGCATTCTGATGAGGACTATTCTATTGAGTAATTTTATTATATTAAGCAAAAATAGAACCACTAATATATATATACCATGTGGTGGAAATGGAAAATTGGCCGATGAGTCAAGAATTGCATTCTCATGTACTTTACTATCATGGGCAATACCCTCCCAGCCTGCTGCAATAAAGGTGAACCTCATGTCAAAATCACATGCCCATAAAACATTTTGTGAAGTATTTCCTTTACGAATACGATATGCTTGTTGCCTATTTCTTGAGACTTCCCCTTGAATATATGTTCCATCAATTGCACCAATACAATCCTATCAAAAGGCAAATATAAATATTACCAACTGTAGCAATAACACCATTAAAGAATACACTCCTAATTTTATTTTTTTTAGTTGAAAGGAATGTTCGGAAAGTTAGTTTACCTTAAACCAAGGCCAAAACTGGTTGTTGTTATGAATTTTCGCATGTACACCGGTCATATTTTTTGGATATACATATGTTGGCGCCAACTGACAAAGTGCCTCAGCAACTATTCTATCATGGTGGTTAATTGTCTCAAGTGAATGTTGAGCTGATCGTTGACTATCATTACGTGCAACGATAGTTAGGAAAATAGCTACAGACTCCATTAATGGAACATGTGTGGTTCTACCATTAGATGATAACAAATTTTTTGTCTTATCACTTCGATAAGACACTCAAATGTTTCAGGATAAAAATGCATAGATTCATACATACGCATACGATGTCCCCAAAGAAGATCAACAACCAATGCCATACCAGGTCTAGATGTATGCTGCGGTTGGTGAGATAATAAACTACTTTCTCGTACGACTTGTTTAGTGTGATCAACTATAGCACAAAACATAGTGTAATTGTCATTGTCACTGTCTGAACAGTGGTATCACTACTGGAAATGCTCATGATTTTTCAACTTATTTTTACATTTGAAAGGATGGTTCGCTAACAATTGAACTCAGTATGAATTTTGAGTATCCCTCAATATGTCGTAACTCTTCAAAGGTTGATCAACTGATCAACACTTCAACCTGAGAAACCCACAAAAACATATGTGAAAAGATGTACAAAAGACAAAGATACACTGGAAAAAAAAATGTTCAAGAATTAAGAATCTTTTAATATATGAAACTCCACATTCATAGTAGATAACACATGCACATCTCATAATTTTTTTTGAAAGCTCATTTATTAAAGAGAAAGTTAATAACACATAGGAAGTCATTGCACAATTATAGTCATGTCTACATTACAACGAAGTGCAACAAAAATAATTAACTTCGATATTTTACGCATTAGACTATAACATAACACCATGAAAATAACGATTGGCTTAATCTTTTTGCAAGTCTTTCAACCATTGAACTTGATTTTTTCCAATCATATGAACGAATATCTTGCGAAAACTGAGTTTAAGCAAGTAAGGCACTGCTGGTGAAAAACTTTTGTTAACTAAATCATGTTTTTCCAAGATAAATTGTAAGTGGGCAGAGACAGTTGCCTCAAAGTAGACATGAATTTCACTTTCTTTTGCTGCTCGTGCTTGTTCCTCTTCCTGCTTTCTTCTTTCTTTTTCTTCTGCTTTGTTTCTTTTCTACTCCAAGTGTTCTCTAAAGTAATCGTGGGAGTGGTCCAAAGAACCTACCTAAACTATATTTTTCGGATGGAAACAAAAAATTTATTTATATAGTAGAATCAGACGCCTGTGAAAAAAGTTATGGAGGAGTCTTAAAATACAGGTATGATGAAGAAAAAATAGAACACCATTGCAGATTCAGGAACATTTACTAATATGGAAATAAAATCATAAATAAATAGGAAAGAATTATATGCAGTGTATAAATGTTTACTATCATTTGAACCATATATTGTATATAACAAATTTATTATAAGGGCAAATAACACACTAGTAAAATGGTGGCTAACAAGAAAAATACAAGATTCAGTAACGACAAAAAAAATAAGGAGATTGGTATTAAATATATTAAATTTTATATTTACTATTGAAGTAATAAAAACTGATAAGAATGTTATTACAGATTACTTATCATGACAAAGCTACTCAGACTGAGAAAGAAAATACACTTGAAGATATACTCAAAGTCATTACTACACTTTGTAGCAAAGCGGATAGTATGGACAATGAGATACAAAAACTAAAGTCTAAAGCTATAAGTCAGTCGCATGACTATAAACATGCAGAGATATGTCAATCAGAAGACACTAAACATCCAAAGCTAGAAGGAGACATTGGGATACTCTAAAAAACCTATAATGATTGTTTCAATGCAGCTGCAGGTACAAGCAAAACAGTTAGGAAGCAATATACAAGCACTAATCTAAACAAAATATTTGAAAAACCAGTTATACCAAAAGACTCATTGATTATATCACCGCAAACCTCAACGTATGCAGAGAGCCTAAACAAAGACAAAAAAAAATTATAACCATATCACACAAACCTATATTAGGAATATACGTAAAATCCAAACATATTTGAATCTTAATCCCAGATCTACCACCACTAAAGAACCAACCCAAGATTATTTAACCCAACAATTACAAGGGTACAATAAGTTGATAGCTCAACCAAAAACTAAAGCAAATTTAGTCAAAACCTATTACAACTATGGATTATTAAGTACAGCTTATACATACGATGGGAAAGAACTAAGTGGTAAACCAGAGATACACAGAGCATTCATAACCTATAAAAGAGTAACAAAAGGCAATCTATTTTATGTAAAGTTCTATCCAGCCCCGACAGAGATACTATATGATGAGATAAAACCAATAATACAAGTTGTAAAAATAGGATTAACCAGAGATATGATAATTCCAGAAGATATCGAACAACAACCAGAAATACAAGAAATTGAGATACCAAGTTTCTATGCTAATAAGAGAATAATTGGTATGTCAACAATTATCCAAGAACTAGCAAATAATTATCTAAATGGGAATGTAATATGGAGTTATTATTCACGAGACCAACTTATGATATATTCGAACTCAAGGGCGCTAAGGCAAGCAGATATGGATGAAGTACAAAAATGGATATTATCTCTACTCAAACCAGAAGAACAACCTATTACCAGAGCATTAAAGAAGGGATTCATCTCAAATGAACTATTAACTAGATATTGTAAGCTAATTGGACACAAATATCCAGATCATATATGTTCAAAATGCAACAGAGAAGATAATGTGATACCAGATGTCCAGCTAGAATAATCAAATAAAGAGAAGAAGAAAAAGACAAAGAGATAAAAACAAGATAATACATGGCCAAAAAGACATAATAAAATATGTATTATTTTGTAGTACATTATTAAAGTTAATGGACAAGTGTAAAGTAGTAGGTGCACATTATTAAAGTAAGTAGTGCAAAAAGTCATGAAGTAAGATAGACAAAGAGATAAGAGGTAAAGACAAGAAGATAAGAATGGACAAGTG
Source organism: Solanum commersonii (assembly GCA_029007595.1). Taxonomy (NCBI): domain Eukaryota; kingdom Viridiplantae; phylum Streptophyta; class Magnoliopsida; order Solanales; family Solanaceae; genus Solanum; species Solanum commersonii. Next base: position 930,624 of record JAJTWQ010000125.1, read on the forward strand.
GCAAGATGAGAAGACAAAGGACAAAGGGATAAAAAGACATAAAAACGTGTTTGGCCAACAAAGCCAAAAGTAGATGTAAATTATTATGTAAAAGTCTTAAAGTGTAGAGTAGTAGTCACATTATTGAAAATTATTAGGACAAGTTAGTAGAATAAATTAGTCAACATATGCATGTGCATTATTAAAGTAGTATGGACAAGTGTAAAGTGTGGTAGGTAGTGTGCATTGTTAATAGGACAAGTGTAAAGTTAGTGTGTAGATAAGTGTGAGTGCAGTAGAATTTCCTCTATAGTTAATATCTTATCCCATATTTGTATTTTTATATTTTTTGCCTTATATGTGATCATGCTTCCTTCATTATTAAATCATGTTACTACTATCGGTGTTTTTAATTTTTCCCACTTATCTTCTGGTAAATAATTGTATTTACATATATTAGCTTTTGCTCCCGTATTTATCATTGGTGTATAATATCTGTTGTAATATCCTTCTATTATTATTTTTGCAATTATATATATTTTCATATTTTTATCGTACTAATGTTCTTTTTATTATTATTCTTTTATTTTTATAATTTATTGTCAACTGTTTGTCTTCTAGATTATATGGTTTTACTTGTTCTAGACATTTTATTCCTAGAGTGATATTTTCATTTCCTTGATATATTTTAAATTTTATTACTATTGGTACTCCTCCAACGATTATTTCCTTTTCTGTAGTTTCTTCGGTATACATTAATGTTTTTGGTAGTTCGGAGCATAATTGTTCAGTAGTTATTATTTCATCTTCCGTCACTAATTCTCTTGTAATATAGTTTTCTTCTTGTCCTGTATTTATTAATATTAAATATTTCCGTAGTTCCATTACTCCCGTTATGTAGTAATGGTGTGTTTTATTTCTTCCTTCATTGATTTTTGTGGAGTTTTATCTATTCTTTTTGAGGTACTCATTTTTTATGAAATTTGTGGTATTTCACAATTTATTCTTTTTGATGTGCTTAATCTTTCTTTTAATATTTCTAAATCTTCTTCTATATCAATCTCATTATAACTATAATCATTATTATCTATGACTACAACTATCCTTTCAAAAGGATTTTCTATTTTTATTTTTTTTATTTTATTTTTTGTTGTTATTTTATGTTTTGTTGTTAAAACATATAAGTTTTTACATCTAGCTGTAAATATTTTACTTCCTATATTTACATCCTGGGGCTAGTTCTATCCCTGACATTTTCCAATATAATACTAGTGATTTATCTATGTTTTTGTCATTTATTGCTATTGAGTAGTTAGCACTTATTATAAATTTAAATGTTTGGTATATGAGGTTACCTTTTACTGCACTTATTATACTTTTTTCTATATGTTGTATAATTCTATCATCCGCTAAGTATATTTCTATGGGTGTATCTATTCCTTCTCTAAAACATTCTTTTATTAGTATTTTTGTTCCTCCTAAATGTACATATTTAATTGGATTTTTAGCCTTAATATCTTGTATCTCTTTATTTATTATTCGTTTGTTTATTATTGGTCTTTTAGCCTTTCCTTTGGTGTATTTGCAATCTATGATATGTTCTCTTTGACTCACTACATAATTTTTTTCTTTTTGTCGTTTAAACAAGTTTCTTGTTGTTGGTATTTCGAATATTTTTTCTACGCTTAGGTCTAATTCTTTTCCTTTTATTTGTTCAAATATATTATTATCAAATATTATTTTTTGTTCTGCCGATTCTTCATCATGATATTTTTCTTTAGTTATTATTTTTATATCTGTTTCAGTCATTTGTATAGTGTTCATTATCTGATTCTATTACTGAATTATTTTCTATTTCGTCTGTTTCGTTTTCTGATAATTCATTAATGCTATCTTCACTTTCTAATTCATAATCTACGTATTCTATTTGTGTATATTTTTCATTGTCTATTATTTTTTTTTATATTTGTTTTTTCTTTGGATTTTTAGGTAATTTACAATCTCTAGCTATATGTCCTAATTTTCCACAATTATAACAAGTACATTCTGTTAGTTTTCTTCTTGGTCTATATGGTCTTTTGGTTTTGTAATTTTTTACATAGTATCTTCTTCTCGGTTTTTTATATTTATAATTTGATCTATATTTTTTTTATATCTCTTTTTATACTATTTGTTCGTACAATCAAATTGAGGTGCTGCTTTATTTTTGCAACATACTAAGATTTTTACTAGTATTTTTTCCATTTTTATTTCTTCTTTATGTCTTTCACATAGTTCTATAAGTCATCGTTGTAAGAATTTTATTCTAGCTCCTAAGGTATCTGTTAATCCTGCTTCATTCCAACTTTTTATTATTTTTGAATTAAAAGGTTCTGGTAATTTTGTAAAATTTAATTTTCTTATTTCTTTACTTTCTTCTATGCTATATGTCTTTATAATAATGTTCGCTAAATGCACATGTATATGCATCCTTATAACACATATTACATATTGCTAATTTTGTCATTAGATTTTGGTTTATGATTTTTTCTTTATTTTGTTCTTCTACTTCTATTGTCATACTACTAAATTCATTTCTTATAGTTACTTCGTATTTATATAATATTTCCATAGTTGTAGTAGCTAATTCGCCGTCAAATTTTTTATCACTTCTTAAAGTTTTTAAACTTTCATTTGATAAATTTTGTAGCCATAATTTTACTGTTTCTATAAGTGTTCTTTCTATCTATCTTGGTATTTCTGTCATTCCTATTTTGTTATCTATGAATTATTTTGATATACATTCCATCCATAATTGGATTGTTTTATTTTTATCTGCTACATAGTCTAAATATAAAAAATCATGTTGTTCAGTTATTGATTTAGGTGTCCATTTTTTATTTAATCTTTCATCTCATATAGGTTTTTTTCTATCATATTGTTCATAGTTTTTATTATAATTTTTTAAATTTTTTGAGTTTTTTATTCCTGATGTACTAGGTTTTCATCAATATCTATGTCTCCTGTATTTTTCACAAAAAATGCTCTGATACCATTTTTCAAGGGTGCGGAATTGGTAGTTGAGGAATTCATATTATTGGTAGTGTGGTAGGTGGTAGTGTGGTAGGAGAGGAATTTATCTTAACGATTTTATTATAATATTCTTTTTTCAAGGGTCGTAATCTTGATATCTCTTTAATATTATTTATGATATATACTAGATATAACATATCTTGGGTTCTTAGGTACATATATAAATTTTCCTCCATTAATTGTTCTAATAATTTTATATCTTTCATAGATTCTGTTCAATATTGTAAATATTCGTAGTTCATTTTAGTCTGATTTTATTTCTAAATCATACCATTCTATTCTTTCGAGGTCTAAATCATACCATTCTATTCTTTCGAGGTCTAAATCATGTAGGTCTATTCCATACCATTGTTGGTTTAATATATCTTCTGATCCGTTATTATTAAATATTTTTTCCCATATTATTCTTTTTAATTCAATTATTTCTATATCTTTAAGTATTTATAAGATTAGAGTTTCATAGTTTTTTATCATTTCATCATGCATGTATGTAGTCATGTTCGTTGTTATGCAGGTTTTTTATTCTTAATTATTCCTGCCTATCATATTCATAATTGATTAAATTCATATTAGATCATTATGAATTAGATTATCTATTTATCATGTTCTCCTGTCACTACTAGCATCGTACTTTAGCAAATACTTCCTTCTTATCAACGGCTCAACTTTGTTTACTCCCCTAAACAGCTTTCCTTGCCTACCGATTTCAACTTTAGGATGACATAGTATAGAAGTTTTCTCCCTGTTTCCAGTGTGCTAATAAACTAGAAATTATGATTCAAATAATTATAATACATAATAACTAATCATAAATTTATTAAATGATATATATGATATTCTGGAATATATGAAATTAGTTCTGCATATTTGTTGAACAATATACCTTTGCCTCTTGCTTATCCATGATATCTAAGGGTTGTTCCAAGATCTTCACCGCCTTCCAAATTGGAACTAACAGATGGTCCCTCTCCAAATTCTTCCTCCTCTCCTGGCGCAGCTCGCGACGGAGCATCTCAAGCTCTAGGGCAGTGTTGGGGGGAACCGGGGTGATAGGTCACCCCATCCTCCTCCACATAGCTGCCAAGTCTTCCTTTACCTGTGCCGCCGAGAGTAGAGGCTGAGATCCAGTAGGACGAGTGTCATCGCGTCCCTCCTTATTCGAACCGCAGCCGCCTGATTGCTACTAGCCCTGTTTGTCCTTCTTCTCTTGCTCTGAGAAGTAGAAACATGTCTTACCAAAAAAGGGTGAAGGGGGAGATCTATAGGAAGTTCCTCATCTGTGTCGAGCAGCAGCACTCCCGCCCGCTTGCACAACGCGGTGATAAGACCAGGGAAGAAGAACACCTTCTTGTTACCCCAGTAGAACATCTTCCAGTCTAAAATAATTTGCGCCCCGACATTCAACTCAATGCCCTACACCGCGCATGCCACTACTAAGGCTCGAGGGAATATTACTTGCGTGCTGTTTCCCAATAGGCAGATCCTTTTAGTCACAAAATGTATCCACCTCTTAGCGTCAGGTGACCAGTCAGCACTAGTAATACCCTCAAAATTAAGTCCAATAGACTCTGTCCCAACGTACATGCTCCACCAATATGTCCCATAGGCATTCAAAATCCATCTCCCTTAGCTTGGCCTCGTACTTAGCGTTCAAGACCTCTAGCAAATCTAGTACCTCATTTAGGGTCGTGGCGTTCAGTGAAATGTCAACTCCCCGAATGTGAATGATAGGGATAGGGTCGTTCCAGCAGACTGAGGGCAGGATAGCATAGAACTCCCGCACCTAGTTAGCTCGTGCGGCAGGGGAAGCCTCGGTCAGTAAAGCCCAGCCAAACTCCATCAAACAAGTATAGAAGGCTGGATCTTTCTCCTCTAGTTGGAGTAAGACAAAGACCCTATCACAGAAAAACATGATGTTCCGGAAGTCATGGAACCTTTCTCGACTAGCGACGTCGAGAAATAAGATGAAAGGTAAGTTTTCCTCGTTCAAACTTGCCATTTAGAAAAAGCCTGCAATAGATGGAAAAATATACGTTTGAACACGATAGAAATGGATAGTTTAAAGGGAGGAAAGGGGAATAGGGAAAAATCCTAAGTTTTGGACTTAGGCTACTGGTTCCTTGAATCCCGCCACAGTGGCCCAAATCCCTCCATAGTGGGATAAGGAAGGCCGCCATAGAGGGATGAAGGCCACCAAAGCGTCCTTCATCAGGGATGAACACAAGGCACGGTCATGGTACCTCTTCGTCCCAAAACCCCTATTTTGGACAGAATTTCAGCTGATCAGAGTATAGTAACTACTCTAGAACAAAAATAAGCAATTATTTTGGTGAAATAACTTCTAAATGAGCCTAAAATGGAGTTTATGCCAAGAAGACCTTCCAACATCCCCAACCCATTTTGGTATTGATTCGACCGCATATTTGTGAAATCATTACGCCTAGGATGTTGTTGAAATATTGGGGATGTAAAGGAAGTACCCATGCTACGTTTTCCTAACAAATCAAGCAACCTAGTTGATTTTCAAATAACTACCCGGAAACTGTTTCTACACAATTAGATAAGTAGCATGCAATCTTTGTTAATTAAATACGGAAATAAAGAGTGTAATAAACGAGAAGTTTACCTTGATTTAACATTTCGAGAAAGCGAGTTGAGAGGATTTTTTAGGGAGAGTATTGAGAGAAGAGGAAGAAATGGGGAAAATTTTATTTTAGCCCCTATGTACTGGTTCCCTATCTCCTACTCTAGCGGGAGATCTCTCGCCACAGCTGCCTCGCCTTACCGGGAGGGCTGCCGCCTTGGCGGGGTCAGGCTGTGTAAATTGGGATGCAAATTTTCTTTATATGTTGCGTCATATTCCTAAGTGGTCTCTTAAAGTATAGAACTTGTCGTGAAGCACACTTGATAAATAAAAACCACCTTCATCCGTGATTTGGTAATGATCCATGCACTAGTCATTCGAGGACGAATAAGGGGTAAATTGAAATCTATTGGAACAACCCGAACCGTCATTATTTAGGGGAAACAAAAATTTAGGAAAAATTCTAGGCCAGATATCACTAGGGAGGCGGCGCCACAGTGGGGTAAGATGGCGCCAGGGCAGGATAAATGAGGCAGAACGTAAATAATGTGAAATCCTATTTTCTCCTTCTTCGTAAAATAACTAATTTAGTCGTAAAACACCTTTGAAACCCCCAAAAAGCTTCTCTAAGCTTGGAAAAGAAGGAGAAGGAGATTTCTAACGTGAGAATGGCGATATCTTGTGGATTCTTAGTCAAGATCACCGTCTTCAGTTCCTAAACAAGATTCGATGCCAAAAACTCTGTGCAACTATTTGGCGCCAAAGTAGGCTAAGTTTTATAAATTGAGTAGTTATAGATCTATGCCCTTTGCGTAGCATAATGATAATCAATAGTATGATTTATGCATAAGCCTTCATGTACTGATGCTAAGGGAATATACTACTACATTGGCCTTACCAGGATGGTAATGCATATTAATATCTTAATCCTTAAGGAACTCAAGTCATTTCCTCTAGCAAGATTTAACTCTTTCTGGGAGAACATATACTGAAGACTCTTATGGTCTATGAACATATCTACATGAACACCATACAAATAATGTCTCCAAATCTTAAGTGCAAACACCATTTGCAAGCTTGAGGTTATGAGCTGGATAATTCTTCTCATGCACCTTAAGCTGTCTAGAAGCATCATTTATAACCTTATCTCGCTGCATCAACACACAACCTAAGCCAACCATAGATGCATCACCATAGATTACATAACCGTCTGAACCCTCTAGTAGAGTCAAAACAAGAGATGTAGTCAACCTAGTTTTCAGTTCTGCAAAACTTTTCTCAAAATCACCTGACCACTGAAATTTGACCTTTTTCTGAGTCAACTTAGTCAATGGAGAAGCTATGGATGAAAATCCTTCAACAAACCTTTTGTAATAACCAGCCAAACTCAAGAAATTGTTCATGTCTGTAGGAGAGGTAGGTCTAGGCCATTGTTTCACTGCTTCTATTTTCTGAGAATCCACTCGGATCTCTTCACTAGATACTATATGCCCAAGGAAAGCAATAAATTGCAACCAAAACTCACATTTGCTAAACCTAGCAAATAACTGGCGATCTTTGATAGTTTGTAAGACAACCCTCAAATGAATCGCACGGTCTCTCTCATTTCTAAAGTAAATGAGGATATCATCAATAAAAATAATAACGAACAAGTCCAACTACTGCTTGAACACCTTGTTCATCAAATCCATGAAAGTTGCAGGAGCATTGGTTAGTCCAAATGACATAACTACAAATTCATAATGACCATATCGAGTTCTGAAGGCTATTTTCAGAATGTCATTGTCTCTAACTCTGAGCTGATGATAGCTGAATTTGAGGTTTATATTTGAGAAATGACTAGCACCCTGAAGTTGGTCAAACAAGTCATCAATCCTGGGGATAGGATACTTATTATTGATTGTGACTTTGTTCAACTGCTGATAGTCAATGCACATCCTGAGAGAACCATCTTTCTTTTTCACGAATAACATTGGTGCACCCTATGGAGAAATACTAGGTCTGATGAAGCCTTTATATAGAAGGTCTTTCAACTGGTCTTTCAATACCTTAAGCTCAGTTAGAGCCATTCTGTAAGGAGGCATAGAAATAGGCTGGGTATCCAGAAGGAGATCAATTCCAAAGTTGATTTCTTTTTCGAGAGGAACTCCGGGAAAATCTTCTGGGAACTCATTTACTATAGGAACTCACTCAAGAGTTAGGGTTTCGGAGCTTGAATCCGTAACGTGAACTAAATGATAGATATACCCCTTGGAAAGCATCTTTCTAGCCTTATGGTAAGAAATGAATCTACCCATATGCACAAAATTACTACCCTTCCATTCTAAGATTGGTTCGTCTCGAAAATAAAAATGAACGATCCTATTTCTAAAATCGACTTAGGCATAATAGGAATGTAACCAATACATGCCTAAAATGATATAAAAGTCTACCATTTCTAACTCTACAAGATCTGCTGAGGTGACTTTCTAAGAGACTCTGACAAGACAATTTTTGTATACCCGTCTAGCTATAACTGGGTCACCAACTGGAGTAGATACTGAGAAGGGTTATAATAGAGTTTCTAGACTAACATCGAATTTAACTGCTATATAAGGAGTTACAAAGGAAAGAGTAGCCCCTGGATCTAACAAATCATAAACATCTAAGTTAAAGACTCATAACGTACCAGTGACCACTTTAGGAGAATCTTCCTGATCCTGGCGATCCTGAAGAGCATACAACCTATTTTGACGTTTTCCTACAATTGTACCAGATGAGTTGCCCTGCTAAGTTGGGTGACCTGCTAGTACTGCTGAAGTTGTAGACTAAGCTCTACCATTATTACCTCCTTCACCCTGTTTAGAAGAAGGACGATCTGTGAAAATGTGACCTGGCTAACCACAACCAAAGCATCCTTCCTTTCCTGCAAGACACTCGCCCGGATGGTTCCTACCACACTTAGGACAAGTTGGGTAGGTTCTTGTGCCTGAAATACTCCCCTGAGACTTAGAGCCAGATGCCCTAACTTTCTGATCCTGTTGGAACCTGGAGGATGGAGCACTAGCTGATGAAGGTGATGGGGCTAAAGACTTTTGCTAAACCTACAAGCGATTCCCACCAACCGATTTCTGTTGAGAATACTCATAGTTGCATGTCCTAGACTTTTTGTTCTTATTTGCCTATTCTCTAAGCTTATCTCCCTCAACCTGTTAAGCATGAGTCATGAGCCTAGAGATACTCATATTTTCCACCAACATAGCATTTATGCACTCTGTTTTCACTAGGTCTGACACTCGATACAAAAACTTGTTCATTTGAGCCCTAGAATCGGCAACCATGTGAGGAGCATACCTGGAGAGTTGGGTGAACTTGAGTCTATACTCTTGGATTGTCATGTTACCTTGCCTCAAATTCATGAACTCCTGAGTTTTTGCCTCCCTCGACTCCCTTGGGAAGAACCTGTTCAGGAAAGTCTCACTAAAGCATTCCCAAGTGATAGGAGTTGCATTTGTGCCCTTATTCTCTTTTAATTCAGTATACGAGCTATGAGTCACGTCTTTAAGCTGATAGGATGCCAACTCTACCCTATCATTAGTTGTCACTTGTATCACTACAAAGATCTTATTGACCTTATTTATAAATTTTTGGGGATCGTCTCCAACTTGCGACCCTAAAAACTCAGGCGAGTTCATCCTGATGAAATCACGAACTCTAGCTGCAGCTGACCCAATATTAGTGTTAGCAGGAACTGAAACCTGCTGGTTATTCTTGTTAGTCACACTCTCAGACAAAAGTTGGATGGCGTTCTAAAACTGTGCATTCCAAACTTCCTGATCTGGGACTGGAGGAGTTGTGTTAGTGTTGCGGGCATTCGCATTCCTTTGGTACGCTCTACGAGGAAGCATGATCTGAAATGCATAACAACAAGTTAGAAGGTACATCATACCCATGCACGATAAGAATATCAAGAAATTGAAGTTTTCCTAAAACACTTTGTTGCCTCACTTTCATTAAATATGGAGCACTTCACACCCATGAAAAAGACTCTACTTAGTGCGGTTATTCAGACATCCTAGGAAACTTAAACCTAATGCTCTGATACCAAGTTTGTCATTCCCCGAAGCTACCCCCTGGATGCAGACATGAGACCTAGGATCACGAGTGACCCCATGTGATACCCTGAGCCGGCATATCATAAGCATACTAAATAAACTGAAGCAAAGAAATATGGTGCGAAAGCTAAATCATGAGATAAACTGAAATGATGGGAAATACCCATAAACTATCTGAATATATATAATTGAGAGTTTAACAACAACCAAAAGGTCAAACTCAAATGCTAAAGTTGATTCTAACTATGTTTGAAAATAGCCTCTAACTAACTAGAAGTGTTGAGACATTCTCTAGCTAAATCTAGCAAAAACTGAAACTAAGACTAAAAGCAAAGGAAACATGTATGTCATCCTCAAAGAATGAGGACTCACCAATGATACTGCTGAACTGAAGATCGGGAACTGACTGTGCGTGATCTGGAAGCTGAGAACCTGGACTTACATCACGAGAAGATGTAGCGCAAAGTATGTGTCAGTACTTAAAAGGTACTGAACATGTAGGATAGAGTAAAAGAGAACAATAAACACAACTGAACCAAAGCATATAACTGAGCAATTATATGAGATAACCATGATACTATATGGAGAAAACTGAACATGAACTAATTGAATGCAATGACCAAGTTTATAACATGCTGAGACTAAAGTCTCACTATCACTGATAACATGGTCAACAAAATAAAATCTTACTGTAAAGGAGCTATTAATAATCGGCATAAAACCACATGAGATAAATGTGGAGTTCGGTGTATACACCCCATTGAGACGACCCAATATACCTTGCCAGAAGTATAGAGGCATGACTGGCGTGATCACTAAAATGATTCCCATAGAGGGGACTTACAACCTATGGGGCACGTAGTTCTGGGACTTGAGGGTAACTGACCCTAGTCCACTCAGTATTAAGCTACTACCAATTGATTATGTATATAAGTAATATTATGATTGAAATGCTGAAGTACTGGATAGCTCAACTACTAACATGAAAACTCTGAGAATACAATAATGGTAATTGCTAATGTGACATTCGTAAACTGAAGCATGTATATTTGAAATAACTGACTTTGTATATGTAATTCATGAACTAAAAGAACTACATAGTTAGGGTTCTGAGTTTATGAAAGAATCTACGCAAAACAATACTAAAATCATGATGATATGATTAGGAACATTAAAGTATTTAATTCATAATGATCTGTTGAAATTCTAGAAACCCTAGGTCTAGATAATAGGAAGGGAATCAAGAATCTGATTGAATTCTAGGGACCTAATGGGTGAAAGGAACCCACTATTGAATCCCACATACATAGTGACGAATTCTACGGAGAAACCTATCAATTTCAGGGATAAAATTGATGGAAACCTGCTACGTTCTTGGACTAGCGCTTGTTCGACTTCTTTCTCCTCTTGTGTTCTAAGTTTTCTAAATTTTGGTTTAAGATTTACTTAGGGTAGATTCTAACTAAGTTACTAGACTTAAACTGACCAAAACTACATAATTTAGGGGTTAAACGATGTAGTTTAGGGGTCCAACACATAGGGAAAAGACCAAAACGATCCCTAACTTAACTGTTGTCAGAGGTCACCGATAGACCAGAACAACGGTCCATGGATGTACCGACGGTCCGTCCTGGTGACCCGTTGACGGGCTTCTAGGACTAGAAATCTGGGGTCTGACCTATGGCCCTAGACCATAGACCATGGTCTGACCTACAGTCCGTAGGTCCTGGCATAGGTCTGGACTTAGAATAATTTTTCTAGGCTTTTCTGGGAGAGGTTCCAGGTGGTGAACCACGGACCACCAAGACGGTCCGTGGGTAACCCTACGCTCCATCGGTGGTGCCCGTCAGTGGCACTTGAAGCTTCCCCAATCTGCAATATGGTCTGTCAAGGATACAGGGTGTTACACTTCGTGTTTCGCATCAAATTATTTCAATATTTTAGTACACATTCAACTAGTGGGTTTTCAATTTAAAGAGAAATATAGACCATGAGGTAATAAAAATATTTAATAATTTAAATATGAAACTATAAAATAATAATAATAATTGAGATTTTTTAAAATCTATTCGGTCTATTTACAATGTTATTGTAACACTTGAAAAGTCTAAAATCCATGTCAGATCTAGAAAGTTCATAAATTAAGTCTGCATAAAATTATGGGATCTAGCAGCATCTACGGGTCGTAGATGGAACTTCCGACCGTAGTTAGTGCTCGTAGAATTAACTTCAAAAGTAGGATGATTAGCTTGAGTTAAAATGAGGCAAGTTTACTGATTGTAAATGTCACCCCCCGATTCTACACCCTGGACACCACTGGCACTCGAGAACCTTTACTGGCCCCAAGCGAACCCTTGGCCTGGCTTAAATCTTAGCGGAAGACTTACTCAACATAGAATAAACTCAAACGAAAGATTTAACTCAGATAAGTACTCATAATATTTAAAGAAAAAATTAACTAGCCAAAGTGGCAACTGAAGTCTCAAACATCAATAACTGAAATGAACAAGACTAATAAACTATAACTATCTATCTATGAAGCCACTAATACTATGAGGGATGTCAAGCCAAGACCCTCGATTATCCTAACCAACTTAAATGACAAAACATGATAAAACGCATCCTCCGAAAAGCAATAAGGCCCACCATATGACTCTGGAACTCGACTGGATCAATGAAGCGCTGGATGTTGATCCTGGTTACATGTTTTTGCATCATCAAAGATGCAGACCAAATAGCATTAGTACATGGAATGTATGAGCATGTGAGGGGAAATCTTAAACAAGACATAAGCTTGAATTGGAACTGAAAAAAATAATTACCTCGTCTCAACTTTACTCAACTCATTTCAATATAAAGCAATAAATAAAGATACAGTATAAAGAAAAGCTTTAAACAGTAGATAACAACTCAATGTATTATAAAATACAATATAAACTTTGTTTGTATAGATAATAATACAAAATAAGTTTGTGGGAGTTTCTCTAATCGTAAACCATCAGTATGAGCTATGTGATGATACATCGTCTAGCCCATGCTGTTAGAACTTTCATATAATTTTCTTGGGTATAGTACTACTACTAAGTGGATCCACTAGTCTATGCTAAAAAGTATTAAGGAATCATCTAAAAAGTATGACCCTTTCTACCCATGTTGGTTACATGGTTTATGGAGACATTGAGTGATCTAAAATCGTCCCCATATAAGTGCTCAGTACTACTCCTAAAATGTAACTAGCTCATATGTTTAAAAATATAACTATTTATGTGGTTTGGGAATATTACTCAAAAATCTTTCTATTAAAAGAGATGGTACTAAAACTGCTCAAGAAAACTCTTTAGGAAATCGGTGTTTCCTCTCATCTTAAATGTAAAAACAGTTACTCTTGGGAATAATTAGTTCCCATATATCATTTGAAATAAAATGAGTACGGCTCTACTCTTCCTCAAACTCAACATTTAAGTCTTAAAACAAGTTTAAAACATATGTTAAAGACTTTTGAAAAGGCTCGAAGAACTCTCAGGACTTGACTCTTAGCTCTACCTTGAATTGAAATTATGGATTCAAGGGTTATGATCTCATATTATGGATGATCTCTTGATGTTTAGACAAACCTTAGAGTGTATAAATAAACAAGAAAACATAGGTACGATTCGAGGGAACTCAAATGGAAATAAGTGAGAAATGGTGAAGGACTTGGCAACCGTGGTGTACTAAGTGGCGCAGGGCGCCAGATATTTAACTACAGAAGGAAGGTTGGGGTGCACAGAGTGGCGCGGTGCCCCAGGACCAGAACCATACTTGGGGCACACTGAGTGGCGCGGCACCCCACTCTTTTTCCCAGAAATTTTAACGAATTTTCTTACTCGTTTTCTAACCCAATTCACCTAGAATTGAATGGTTTCTTCCCCAATCACTTAGATTCAAATACCCAACATAAGTATACAAGAATCTACACAAAAACAACCTTAAAACTCATACAATTATTTAAAGAACTCATCAAAATCTCAACATTCAAGATTATGAAAGAAACTTCAATAAAACTCATCAAGAACTCAAATCTTTTGCTTTCAAGAACGAAATTATGGTGAACTGATCATGATTGGAGTGCGGGTGAACAAACCAAACACTATGTGAACTCACATACCTCTTAGGGATCAAACCGTTAGCAAAATCCGCAACAAAATCCTCAAGAACTTGACGAACACTTGACTTTTCTCCTTTTCTCCTCTTCTTGAACTTCTCTGAAAACCCTAGCATATTTTTGGACTTGTAAAACTGAACCAAATTAGTTTAAACCCCTAAATATTACCAAATTTCGTTTTAATCTGATTGGGTAAGGAAAATACTAAACTACCCCTCTTAAATCTAGGTAACTTTCGTAACTGGGCAACCCGACTTCAAACAAACATATATCCCTCATACAAGCTCGAAAATTAACAAACTCGATGGTGTTGGAAAGAGGATTCCGAGACCTTTCATTTGATATCTTATGGGCCATATAAATCATCATGTACTGAAACTTATAGTCGTTTAAAGTTGACCCAAAATAGTTCTTTCTAATTCTAGTTCTTTCAAACACCTAGGTTTTAAAATATACTCACCCTTGGGAACATTAGTCCTCGTATGAGATTACTCTAAGTAGACTAAAGGTGTAACATCTAACATTGAGCTTAAACACCCAACAAGTAATATATAACACAACATGTCAACTTAAAAAATTTGCTAAGAAAAATATTAGTACCTTAATTTGGAATTTCTCCGGACTAGAAAAGATGGGGGTATCTCTTCTTCATATCTTCCTCAACTTCCCAAGTAGCCTCCTCAAAAAACTGATTCCGCCATAAGACCTTGATTGATGCTACTTTTTTGGTTCTCAACTTGAAGATTTTCAAAATAATGCAATTGATATATTTCAAACAGCTAAATCTCTTCCTGATTATGAATGCATGTTTATTATAATTAATTTTATTACAACTTCCTCTAATCTCATTGTAAAGATGTAGCTAATTGATTACCATTTATATCATTTTATTGGAAACTGAAAGACAAGGTAAATGGCTTGAACATACAAAGGTAAGAGATCATCTTCAATAATAAAACATCAATGGATTTCTTTTAAAAATAACAAGTACTACATAATCTATCAATATTACTTTAGTTTGTATAATAAAAAATAGTAAGAGCCTCGTTTTCTTTGAATTCATAGGCTTGCGAACATTATCAAATATTTAGTTGGTCACTTTATTGATTTGACACTTAAAAGGATTACAAATTGTATAATTTGAGAATTTTACGAGAGTGGTTAGTTGAAGGAATATGAAAGTCAAGTAATTTAGAGAATCTACATCTCTTAAGTCCTCAAAGAAGAGGGAGTCGACCGTTACTAAAATCCTCTCTGAAAACAAAGAAATATTAAATATAATTCTATATTAGATAGAATTTACCAGCCAATTTTAACTTTGATATTGATAGAAAGAAAACTAAGTAATCAATTTGCATAAGCTGCCGTTCAAGTAATAGAAATGCACTAAACAAGGTGAATCTGAGAAAATGACATACCTCACACAGTGTAATAGGTCGAAGTAAATGCTCTTTTTGACTGTCACTCTCCATATCACGTGGTCTATAGTTCAGAGGTTGACAACAACTGTCCACAATACCCCATAATTTAACTATTAAATTGGAAAATGTGAATAGTTTAGGGAGTTTATAGGTATTAGCTCAAAAGAAAATCTCACTTAGATTAATTTTTCATTATTTATAAAAAACAAATAGGTAGGATACCCAAAACGGAAAAAAATGCTAAGGATTGTTAACTAGAATCAATTTACAGGTGGATGACATTTTCATTTCCATTTGACCAAGATTTCGTATACGACTCACACTCCTCATCAAAGCACTAACATCCCACAATTTTCACCCAACACTTTTTGCGCACACTGAAGTGAATAAACAATCTAAAGGTATGTCCTAAACCTCTCTCTGTCATATCTTCTTCTTACATTCTCTAAGGTTTTTTTTCTGATTAATTCTTTACTCATGTCGTATCTTGATTCCAAAAGTTGTTGTGGATGTTACAGGAACTCGGTGTACACCTTGTGGAATTCTTTTCTCCTTTTTGTGGCTATTTGACTTTTGCCCATACAGATCTGAATTCAAGGTTCTATAAATTTGTATATTATTGTTTACTGCATTTCAACTATTAGTAAATTAGTGTGGTATGATAAAATGTGATTTTCTTGTTATTAACATTTAACTCTTTATCAAGGTTGGTTTTAATTTACTGAATTTTTATTTTGTTTAAATAACGATTAAATTTTGAGTCCTGGAATCAAGAATGTAGCTTTTTTTTATATTTTTACAAACTTCTCATCGTTATCCATAAAACTTTTAACATCATTTTTTATGTGCATAGGTTTAATACATATGGTGCTTTGGTTACTCCGTCTTTTGTTTTCTCAAAAAGATTTGGATTTTGAGGCATCTAATATATAATCTCCGTAGATAGAGAATTAGTAGTTTAT
The DNA here is from genome assembly GCA_029007595.1 of Solanum commersonii. Lineage (NCBI taxonomy): Eukaryota > Viridiplantae > Streptophyta > Magnoliopsida > Solanales > Solanaceae > Solanum > Solanum commersonii. Next base: position 946,880 of record JAJTWQ010000125.1, read on the forward strand.
ATGAGAGAAAATATTAATGTAGGCTTCTTATCTGCTTCTAAAACTCTAAAGTTAGTTCCCTCTCTATGGAAAACAGTCGGCAACTAGCACTTTAAAGGCAAACATCACTCATGCCACATTTGTTTGTACTTAATGGAGGTCTTAATCTATATTATTCAGATTCAGACAATTAAGTGCATTTGTTTGTAATATCTAAATCTTAATCATTGAAATTCAATCCATTTAGTGCATTTGTTTTTGTTTTGTTTTGTTTAAAACCGCTTAATGGATCTTATTAGGTCTGAATGAATCAGATATATCACAGAGTCTTAATATTATTCAGACTCTTTAAAAATAGCACTCTTTATTTCACAAGACCTTCCATGCCTCTTGCTTCTCTTCTCCGCCATATTTTCATGCTTCTCCCCCTCCTTGCTCAAGCAGATACCAATCATTTTATTCTTGAATTGGTAAGTTTTCATAATCTTTACCAGTATTTTTTTCTGGTATTTCTGATATTCACAATATTTTTGGGTGTACTGAAGTTTATCAAGAACTCTTATTACCACAAATATTTTTGTCTAGCGTTATCAATTGTGCGTAGACTGCAAGACATCTTGGCATATCATAATCTTTGTGGCATCCCCAAATTACATTTAAAAAAACATAGGAACATGTTCCATTGATCATATGCTCATGGGCAGTAAAGAAATAGGTTGTTGACTGTCTCCTGAGTTTTCTAGCAATCCTTCCTATTTAGATTGTCTAGAGTAACGCAAGCATTGTCTAGTTTGATCCAGCTGAAGCACTTAATCTTCATAGGTAGATTGGTCTTCCATACTAACATTCTTTCACTGTGAAATATACTTTTGCTTCCCCATCGTAGCCTATCTGGTTCACTTTCATCAATACTGCAAGCTTCCACCTTTGCTGACATTTCCATTTAACTCACATTACATAAAAATAAAAATCCTAGGTATTCCCTACAGTCCAACTCTTAATAGTTTATGAAATAATTATCCTCAAGCATCCCAATAACTTTTCTCCTCTCAAGTAACCTCATGTTGAATCAAGTCCGAATGAATTATAAAAAATCATGGGGCTTTGCACTTGGTCTATGAGTTCCCATTGACTAATTTAAAAATGTAGTTTACTCCACAGAATCATATATTTATAGATTTATATACAATTCTTATGGTAAACATACATTTGCTTTAAGGCCCTCTTTTGTTTTTTTATGTTTTAATAAAATCATAAAGGGCTTCTGGTACACTGGCTAGAACTATGATTGAAATTGTGTTATAAAATGTAAGTGAAAGAAAAAGAGGAAGCTAAGATTATATTTTTTTCTATTGAGGTAAAAGACTTCATGAAATGTATCAAGAAGATGCAGAAGAGAACTACATTTGAGCTTAGAAGTTAATGAAAAGAAACTTAAAAGAAAAGTGTAACGAAATCTTAAAATTAAATTTCCTTACTTTAATTGGAAGGCAATTGAAAAATATATTGAAATTGGGTTGGAGGGATATACCGTATAAGGAAGGATATTACTGATTTACCTTTGACGAGAAATCGTTGAGATTGCTGGACAAGTTAAGTTAGAGACGGTTTTAGTAGAAGTGATCGTCCCCCATGTTCGCAAAGAATAACGACACTAGGTTTATGAGGAATGTAATGCGAGTTCCAATATTTTCTTTGATTTTGAATGAATTTTCTCTTAGTACTGATTATTTTTATCTAAAATGTGATACTTCCATAAGCTATGCCAGCAAGAACTTAGTTCTCTATCATTATCTACAATCCACTTAAGTTCCAAGTATTTTCTTAGTTTCTTCACTTTTGGGCATCACAGTACTCCTCGAACGTATTTGTACTCTCTTTTTCCATATTTCTTTATATTATCGAGCATAACTTTTTATTCTTCAAGGTCTGAGTATATTCATAAGGACACAAATGACAATAAGCAACATCAATTTAATGTTAGTAATTCAATTATTCTTCTTGGATCTAGCGAAGTAATTATCTTTCTTTGCTCCACAGGAACTTAGGAGATTGAAGCTTTTATGATGTCATTCAAAAAACAAGAAAAGATTAAAGTTGTTGTGATGGAAGAAGGAAATTCTCCTGTAAGGAGATGGAAGGACCTTAATATTGATATGCTGGTGAAAATAATCTAGTCCTTTGACCTTTTCCTATTTATCTCTTTCGTTCCTCAAGTTTGTCTTGCATGGCAATCGGCTTGTTCTGACCAACGTCTCTGGAAAAGGTTGGACTTGTCAGTAATACAGTCAAATTTCATCAGAGTTTCAATACCGCCATATATATATGTCGACACTCCATCTCGTGAAAAATTGATCCGCATCCTAAAGATTTTCTTAAACCTTAGTCGTGGAAACATACTGACATTAATCTTCCATTACAATTTGTATGTTGACAACAATCAGTTGACTTATACTACCAAGAGGTATTCCCCGAATAAACTTTAATCTTTCACAGTATAGCAATCATTGTTTCAAAGTTCAGGCATCTGAGATAATTTGGACAGTTAATTAATTCTCCTCTTTTCCAGGTGTCCACGACTTAAACTCCTTGTTATTCCTACTTGGGAAAACTAGAAAAGCAAACGATATGCAGTGCTTTTCATGAATGGTAAGATCTTGAATCACTGACGATGCCTAGTTTAGAAGAACCTGCATATGTCATCGAGAAAATTTGAATGAGTTGCAAAAGAATTTCTGAGCTCAAGATTATGACTCTGTGTGATATATTGTTTGCTTCTACACTGGTCCCATTTCTTCTGAGTTTGAAAGTGTTGAGTGTGAGGTGTACGGAGTTATCTAAACCTGCTTTGGTTATTCTCTTGGATGGGTTAAATAAGTTGAAAGTGCTCAACATATCGCATTGCATAATTACTGAATACCATCCTCCACCCGCACCGATGGAAATTTTGATCGAGCTTGATCAATCCATTCTCAAAAAAGCATCTAGGTTAGACAAATTCCTAACCTGCATGAGTGACTCGTGCATCATGTGTCAGTGCACTCGAAATGATGAAGGGTTCAGGAGGTTGTATAAGTATGCAGACCTTTGGAAAGTGGATGAGGTGAAGTCTCTTGCAATTTGAGAACTTCTAAGAATATTTTTCTTCATTAGTTGAAGGTGCAGTGTATAATGTGTAAACTTGTGTGTATGAAACATAATAAAACATTGTAATGCTTCTTCTATGTTTTAAGTCTAATTTCTTTGACTGAGTGATTTTCATGTTCTTTCATGTTTCTATGCTCTTTTATGCTTTTTGTTTTTTCGTTTCCGTCGTACACCATGTATTCGTTATCTATTTACGTATGTATGTATTGTCAAAATAAGTTGATTTTAGAAATTTGACCAAACATATTATTATTGTTTTATATCATTTTGCGAGTTTTGTAGATAAACCCCTTGGAGGAAGATGACATGTTACGTAAGCATCGCACTTAAAAAGCTCTTTAAAGAGTTTCAAGTGACATTATATGTGAAACTATTATTTTTTACTTTTGAGTAAATTAGGTTAAAATAATCCCCAAATTATTGTCGTTTCGCTAATTTCAAACCCAAATGATAAAATGTTCACCAAACCCTATGAACAATCATGAATTCATTGGGTAAGGTGGACTCATTTTAAGATTTTTTATTTTCTTTCCCTACGTGTTTCGCATCAAATTATTTCAATATTTTAGTACACATTTAACTAGGGGGTTTTCAATTTAAAAAGAATTATAGCCCATGAGGCAATAAAAATATTTAAAAATTTAAATATGAAACTATAATATAATAATAATAACTGAGAGTTTTTAAAATCTATTCAGTTTATTTACTATGATATTGTAACACCCGAGAAGTGTAAAGTCCATGTCAGATCTAGAAAGCTCATAAAGTAAGTCTGCATAAATTTCTGGGATCTACGAGTCATAGATTGAACTACAGACCGTAGATAGGTATCATAGAATCAACTTCAAAAGCAGAATGATTAGCTTGAGTTTAATGAGGCGAGTTTACGGCATGTAAATGTCACACCCCGAGCCTACACCCTAGATTCGACTGGCCCTCGAGAACTAATGCTGGCCCCAAGTGAACCATTGGCCTGGCTTAATTCTTAGCTGAAGACTTATTGAATATAGAATAAACTGAAACGAAAGCTTTAACTTAGATAACTACTCAAAATATTTAAAGAAAACATTCACTAGCCAAATTGGCAACTCAAGTCACAGACATCAATAACTAAAATGAACAAGGCTAATGAACTATAACTATCTATCTATGAAGCCTCTAATACTATGAGGAATGTCGAGACAAGACCCTCTATCATCCTAACCAACTAAAATGACAAAATATGATAAAATGGATCCTCCGAAAAGCAATGAGACTCACAAAATAACTGTGGAACTCGACTAGATCAACGAGACGCTGGATGCTGATTCTGGTTACCTTCATCTGTATCATAAAAGATGCAGACCAAATATCATCAGTACATGGAATGTACGAGCATGTGGGGGAAAATCTAAAACAAGACATAAGCTTGAATTGGAACTCTAAGAAACACTTACCTCGTCTCAACATTACTCAACTCATTTCAATATAAAGCAGTAAATAAAGATGCAGTGTAAAGAAAAGTTTCAAATAGTAGATAACAACTCTATGTATTAGAAAATACAATATAAACTCTATTTGTATAGATAATGATACAAAATAAGTCTGTGGGAGTTTCTCTAACCGACAGCAATCACTATGAGCTATGTGATGATACAATGTCTAGCCCACGCTGCCATAACTATTCTACACTTTGGTGGGGTATAGAACCTATTACTAAGTGGATCCACTAGTCTATGCTAAAAAAGCATTAAGGAATCATCTAAAAAGTATGACCCTTTCTACCCACATTGGTTGCATGGTTTATGGAGACTTTTGAGCTATCTGAACTCGTCCCCATATCTGTGCTCACTACTACTTCAAAAATGTAACTAGCTCATATGTTTAAGAAGATAACTCTTTCTGTGCTTTAAGAATATTACTCAAAAATCTTTCTCTTAGAAGAGATGGTACTAAAACTACTCATGAAAACTATTTTGGAAATCGGTGTTTCCTTTCATCTTAAATGTAAAAACATTAACTCTTGGGAATACTTAGTTCCTATATATCATTTTAAATAAAATGAAATCGGCTCTACTCTTCCTCAAACTCAATGCTTAAGTCTTAAAATAAGTTTAAAACAATTGTAAAAAACTTTTGAAAATATTCGAAGAACTCTCAAGACTAGAATCTTAGCTCTACCTTGAATTTGGATTATGGATTCAAGTGTTAGGATCTTATGTTATGGATGATTCTCGATGTTTAGACTTACCTTAGAGGTTAGAAATAAACTATAAAACATAGGTACGATTTAAGGGAACTCAAACAGAAAGAAGTGAGAAAGGGTAGAGGACTTGGCGACCCTGGCGTACTGAGTAGCACAGAGAGCTAGACCCTGAACTACTGAAGGAAGATTGGGGAGCGCTGAGTAGTGCAGTGCCCCTGGACCCATCCTACAAAACCAGACTTGGGGCGCACTGAGTGGCGCGGCGCCCCACCCCTTTTCCTATAAATTTTGACGAATTTTCTTACTCATTTTCTAACCCCAATTCACCTAGAATAGAATGGTTTCTTCCCCAATCATTTAAATTCGAATATCCAACATAAGTATACAATAATCTACTAAAAACAACCTTAAAACTCATACGATTATCTCATGAACTCATCAAAACCTTAACATTCAAGATTTTGAAAGAAACTTCAATAAAACTCATCAACAACTCAAATCCTTTGCTTTCAAGAACGAAATTATGATGAACTAATCATGATTGGCACATGGGTGAACGAACTCAATGCTATGTGAACTCACATACCTTTTAGGTATCAAACCCTTGGTGAAATCCACAACAAAATCCTCAAGAACATGACAAACACTTCACTTTTCTCCTTTTCTGGAACTTCTCTCAAAACCCTAGCATATTTTTGGATTTGTAAAACTGAACTAAATCTATTTAGTCGCATAAATATTACCAAATTTCATAATAATCTGATTGGATAAGGAAAAGACTAAAATACCCCTCTTAAATCTAGGTAACTTTCCTTAATTGGACATCCCGACTTCAAACGAGCATATCTCCCTCATAAAAGATCTAAAATTAGCAAACTCGGTAGCATTGGAAAGAGGATTCCCCGACCTTCCATTTGATATCTTATGGGCCACCTAAATGATCATGTACTGAAAGTTATGGTCGTTTTCCAATTTTACTCTTTCCAAAATAGTTATTTTTAATTCTAGTTCTTTCAAATACCTATGTGTTAAAATATCTCCCCCTTGGGAACATTCGTCCTCGTATGATATTACTCTAAGTAGACTAAGGGTGTAACATCTAGCATTCTGCTAAAACACCTAACAAGTAATATATAACACAACATGTCAACTTAAAATAAATGCTAAGAAAAGGATTAGTACCTTAATTTGGAATTTCTCCGGACTCGAAGAGATGTGAGTATCTCTTTTTCATATCCTCCCCAACCGCCCAAGTAGCCTCCTCAACAACTGATTCCTCCATAAGACCTTGACTGATGCTACTTCCTTGGTTCTCAACTTGCAAACCTAGCGATGTAAAATCTGAACAGGAATCTCCTCGTAATATAAGTTATCTTTTATACTAATATCTTTCGTAGGTATGATAAGTGAAGGATCGCCCATACACTTGTTCAACATGGAAATGTTAAATACTTGATGAACCACTTCTAACTCTTGCGGTTTCTCCAACTCATAAGCCACGTTACCGATCCTCTTGGATATCTTGTAAGGACCATTATATTGTGGACTAAGCCTCCCCTTCTCACCAAATCTCATAACACCCTTCATGGGTGAAATCTTCAAGTAAACCCAATCATCTACTTTAAACTCTAAGTCTCTTCTCCTAACAGCTGTATAGGATTCTGACGACTCTGCATTGTTTTTGACCTCTCTTGGATAGTCTTAACTTTTTCCATGGCATGGCATGGTGAATCAAGTTTGGTCCTATAAACCCAGATTCACTAACCTCAAACCATCATATAGGAGATCTTCATCTTCTCCCACAAAGAGACTCATAAGGAGCCATCTGGATGCTAGAGTAATAACTATTGTTGTAAGCAAAGTCTATGAGAGGTAAGTGATCATCCCAATTATCTTTAAGATCGATCACACACACCCTAAACACATCCTCTAAAGTTTGAATTGTGTGCTTTGCTTGACCATCTATCTTAGGATGAAAAGTAAAACCAAGGTTCACCTTCGAACCCAAACCTTTCTGGAAAGACTTCCAAAATTATGTGGTGAATTGCGCACCTCTATCTGAAATGATAGACACCAGAACTCCATGAAGTCTAACTACCTATTGAATATATAACTTAGCATAGTCTTCTACTGAATGGGTAGTCTTTACCGGTACGAAATGTGATGATTTAGTCATTCGATCTACAATCACCCAAATCGAATCATATTGCCTACGAGACCATGGTAAACCTGTAATTAAATCCATATTGATCATCTCCCAATTCCATTCCAGAAGATCTATATTTTTTTCCATACCACCGGGCCTCTGTTGCTATACTTTGACTTGTTGGCAATTTGGGCACTTAGCAACTAACTCTGCAATACTTTTTTTCATACTATTCCACCAATAGACTTCTCTCAAGTCGCGATACATCTTTGTCGAACCCATATGGATAGAATATCTGGAGCTATGAGCTTCCTCCATGATCCTCTATTGGAGTTCATCCACCTTTGGCACACACAATCTACCTTGGTACCTTAATACACCATCTCCCCGTTGTTCAAAACCCATCACTTTTTGCTTATGAACTTTGCCTTCAATTCAAGCAAAATAGAATCTTGCTCTTATTTCTCTTTCACCTCCGACACTAATGATGATTCATCCCCATTCATAACAATTAATCCTCCTTCGCTAGAATCCATTAGTCGAACTCCTAATTGTGCCAGTCTATGCACATATTAAGCTAACTCTTTCTTTTCTTCCTCAACATGGGAAGTACTACCCATAGACAATCTGCTCAAAGCATCAGCAAGGACATTAGCTTTACCTGGGTGATAGAGAATACTCATGTCATAATCCTTGATTAACTCTAAACACCTCATCTATTTGAGATTAAGCTCTTTCTGACTGAACACATATTGAAGACTCTTGTGATCGGTGAAAACATCTACATCAACACCATAAAGATAGTGACACCATATTTTGAAAGTGAATACTAGAGCAGCCAACTCTAGATCATGGGCTAGGTAATTCTTTTCATGAATCTTAATTTGACTGGGGTATATGCTATAACTTTTCCATTCTGCATCAACACACAACCCATTCCAGCTCTAGACATATCGCAATATACCACAAAATCTTGCATACCCTCTGGTAAAGTCAACACTGGGGACGTAGTCAATTTAGTTTTCAATTCCTGAAAGCTTTTCTCACAAGCTTCTGACCATTGAAACTTAATTATTTTCTGAGTCAACTTGGTCAATAGGGATGAAATAGATAAAAACCCCTCGACAAACCTTCTATAATAACCAACCAATCCCAAGAAACACCTAATATCAGTTAGAGACGTGGGTCTAGGCCAGTTCTATATTGCCTCTATCTTTTGAGTGTCAACTCAAATTCCATCATCGGAAACAATATGGCCTAAAAATGCCATAGACTTGAGGCAAAATTCACACTTAAAGAATTTAGCACTCATTATCCTTTAGAGTTTGGAGAACTATTCTGAGATGACTAGTATGATCTTCATTATTCCTCGAATAGATTAGAATGTCATTAATGAAAATGATAACAAACATATCAAAATAAGGCTTAAATACTCTGTTCTTAAGATCCATGAATGTTGCAGGAGCATTAGTCAAACCAAATACCATAGCGAGATCCTGAATGCTATCATAGGGATGTCACTTTCTCATACTCTGAACTGATGATAGCCAGATCTGAGGTCTATCTTAGAAAAGCAAGTGGCACCCTGAAGTTCATCGAAGAGATCATCAATTCTCAGAAAAGGGTACGTATTCTTAATAGTAACCTTGTTCAACTGATGGTAGTCTATACATATTCTAAGAGAACCATATTTCTTTCTCACAAATAAGACTGGAGTGCCCCCAAGGTAAGACAATTGGTCAAATGAAACCTTTCTCAAGAAGATCTTTCAACTGCTTTTTCAACTCTATCGGAGCCATTCTATATGGCGTAATAGAGATAGAACGAGTATTGGAAAGAATATCTAAACTAAAGTTTATTTCTCTCTCAGGAGAGACTCTGGGAAGATCACCTAGAATGACTTCTAAAAACTCACTATGATTTGGAACTGACTGAATAGGTGGTGTCTCAACACTAGAGTCATTAAATCAGACTAAGTGATAGATGCACCACTTGGAAACTAACTTTCTGTCCTTAAGGTACAAAATAAAATGACCCTTAGGCACTGTTGAACTACTCATCCACTCAATAACTGACTCATTAGGAAACTGGAACTTAACTCCTCGAGTTCTACCATCAACTAAGGCATAACATGCATGAAGCGAGTCCATACCTAGAATGACATCAAAATCTACCATATCTAACACAACTAAGTCATTCATGGTGTCCTTGTGATTGAAATAAATAGTACAACCATGATAAACTCTCTCAGCTAGAATAGACTCACCAACAGGTGTAGAAACATGGAAGGTCTCAAGAAGTTTCTTAATAAGGATATTAAAATGCATAGAAACATAAGGAGTCACAAAATATAAAATTTCTCCTGGATCTAACAAGGCATATACATTAAAAGTAAAAACTTTGATCATACCAGTGACAACATCTAGCGAATTTTCTTGCTTTTGGCGACTGGTGATAGTATATAGATAGTTTGCCCCTCCGCCTGTCCCTGAAGTAGCTCCTCTAGTTGCAACTCTGTCTGGTGGAGCAACTGAAGAAGAATGGGCTTTATTGCTCCTATTTCCACCACCCTGCCTGTTCTTAGGGCACTCTTTCATGAAGTGACCCTCTTGACCACAGTTGAAGCAACCAGTGAAGCCATAATGACACATTTTTTAGTGGGTTCTACCACACTTAGCACATGCATAAATCCCATTTCCTCCTTCTGCCACACTACCTTGAGACTGTGCAGGTTTAGCTCTGAAGTTTTGTGAATTCTTATTATTAAACTCACCTCTATTTCTTAATGCAGGTGGACTAGCAGAATATGGAGCAGGTCCCTTTTGTATGTTGGAAAGATGATCGATTTGCATTACTCTTTTGTTGTCCAAACTCATTTCCTATAGTCTTAGCATTCTTATTTCAGAACTCTTCGCTATCTCTCAGCTTATCTTCCTCAACCTATTACTGGATCATCAGCCTTGCTATGTCCATATCCCCTATAAGCATAGCCACCTTGCCCTCCTTACTTGACAGACAAGACAACCCATCAATAAATAGACTCATCCTACTCCTCATGTCAGCAACCATCTCTGAGGCATAATGGGATAGTTGGGTGAACTTCAGGCTATACTCATGTACACTAATAGATTCTTGCTTAAGAATGAGGAATTATCTTACCTTTTCCTCACTTAGCTCACGGGGAAAGAAATGCCCCATGAAGGCACTCTCAGACACATCCCAGCTCACGATTGGTGCACCTTCAGTTCTACCCTTCTTCTATTAGTCAAACCAGATTCTAGCAACACCCTTCAGTTGGTATGCAGCGAGTTCCAATCACTCAGCATTAACAACATGCATAACGTCAAACACTTTCTGCAATTCCTCTACAAGGTTTTCTGGATCCTCAGTGACACTTGAACAAGTGAAGCTTAGAGGATTCATCCTTAAGAACTCACTGATCCTAGAAGTACCCGCCCCTTCCTGTAGATTCTCTTTTTGTTGCCCATTTTGGTTGGTCACAACTTGGTTCAACATCTGGATAGCTTTACGGAACTTAATTTTAGTGACCTCTCCTTGTGGTTGCATTTTTGGTGCATTAGGTACCCCTTGATCCTCAACATTCCTCGTAGCAAGACGACCTCAGAAAGCTCTTTATGGATGCATGATCTGAAAGATACGTGTAAGCACGAATTAGAAGGAAACTTTTATAGAGATGAACTCTATCGCACAAAATGAGTATGAAATAAGTGAGATAGTTCCTAAATTTTATAGCCTCCTAATAATAGATGTGGCATGCTTCACACTGATAACTAGGACTCTACAGACATGGCTTCATAGACACCCTAGGACTCTTGAACTTTGAAATCTTATAAGGAGTTTGTCACACCCCGAGCCTATACCCTGGATGCGACTAGCAGTCGAGAACCATTAATTTCCCCAAGAGAACCCTTGGTCTGGCTTAACTCTTAGCGGAAGACTTACTCAAAATAGAATAAACTCAAATGAAAGCTTTAACTCAATTCACTAGCCAAAGTGGCAACTCAAGTCTAAGACATCAATAACTGAAATGAATAAGACAAATGAACTATAACTATATATGTATGAATGTAATGACCTGTTCCCATCATTATGGAAAAGTTAATGGGGAAGGAATTTAGGCCAGAAAACTTATGGGTACTAACTTGGAAATTTCTAGCCTATGCCAGACTACGATGAAATCTAAGTCACGTAAGGTCTAGGGAAATCATTAAATGGATGGGGGGATGTATTTATGAATTAGATCACATGCATGGATAGTCAAGATGGTAAGGAGTATGTATGGCTTTACAAAATCAAATTCAGGAGAGTAGAACTCCCGAAATTGATTTTAGCATGAAAGGGATGTTTTAGATCATCAAGTGTTGAAGGTGTGTTGCGAAATGGAATCTTGGAACTCAAATTTTTAGTTTTTGTCTCAATGCAAGCCATCGGGGCGAGATTAATCCCTCCAAAGGGGGGTCGCTGTGGCGGGACAATCACAAATTAAATTGGGGGAAAACCCCAAAAATGTTATTTTCTGCAAAACTTCATTCTTGAGAGATAAGGGACGACCCAGGGTAGTTTATTGTCAGATTTCCTTGAATTCTAGCACTAAAGGTAAGACAATTACTCCCCTAATCCGTATTTCGATTCTTAGAACTTAGAATCTTGGGTAATTATCGTTGGGGAAGGGTTTTGGCCTGAAGTTAATGGTGGGAAAAGAAAGCCCTAATAGAACATTAGGATCTTGGTTTTGTCCTTTGGTTGATATTGTTGTTATAATCCGAGTAAATTAGGCCTTGTTTATTGATCCTTGCATTACTTAACTATATTAGACCAAGAACAAGTTGAAAGACTTCAGAAAGGGACGGCTCAAGTGTCTTAGGAGTTTTTAGGCTTGGTTTCAAAGTAGGTGATGGTTCAATTTCCTATTGTGTGATATATGTCGGTTAATTGCTTCATTGAATGAATTCTTGTATGACAATAGGGAAATGTGAATCGAAATGAATAAGTGCGAACAATTGCGTACTATGAACCTATTACTTGCTTGTGTGCTTGTGTGTACTGTTTATTATGGGTGTGATTATGACTGTGGTTGTACTGACTATACCGGGTGTCATGTTCCGACACATACATTGGATCGAGTATCACTTTCCGACACATGTATTAGATCGAGTGTCACATTCCAACACATGTATATTGTATCGGGTGTCACGTTCCGACATGATACGCTCAAATTACACCTCCTTAAAGAAGCATAAGTGATCGTTATCAAGTAAAGAACCCAACTTGTAGGTTGGGGTCGATCCCACAAGGAATATGGTTTAGACTTAACTTTAACCAACGATTATATTCGTTTAGTCAATGTATTTCCGAAAACAAATAACTAAGGGAGGGGGGGGGATTTGTGAAACAAATTCAGGAAATTATGTAAGTAATCAATGATCAAGATTCAAACTTTAGTTGTTCAAGATGAAAAAATAACTAGGGTGTACGTGTTCCCCATAAGCTCATAATACGGTAATCCTAGTATTAGCAATCATTTCCTAGTGTATTACATGCAAAGTGATAAGTTAGGTATTTCTAAATCCTTGGTCCGGTATCTAGAGAATTTCACCCCGCACCTTGGTCCGACTACGTATATATAATTTACTAACCCTTACCTTTACATCATATTAGACATCACATCAATGTATGGCTTAGGTTTCACCCTCGCACCAATCGACATTAGACTATTAGATAGTATCACACTAAATCTATGTTGATAATTCTTTTCTTATTAACTACCTCCTTGGTCCGGCAAGTAGCAACAAGGCGAGTTCTAATGCGTGTACTCATTATTAAGACTTCTAAACGAAAGAATTATCAATGCATTCAACAACACTATTCAAGAATTGCTTAGTTACTATTCATACTTTGTTAATTGATCTTGGTTCCCATAACCCTAGTTGTGGATTTAGTTACCCATATTAGTAAGAACACAATTCATATTTTTAGAAGAAGAAATCATGAACTTACATACTGAGAATGATAAACCCATAATTTCACCTTGAATTTCCAAACCAAAATCATCAAAACAAACTTAGGAAATTAAGAATTGCTAAAGTTGCAAGTTAATCTCCAAAGCCAAAAACTAGAACTAAAATAATAAAGTCTAACCCCCAAAAACGAGGTTTACATGCCCTATTTATAGAAAAACAAGTCATAAATAAAAAGGAAACAAAATAAGGAAATAATGTTCCAACACGCGTCTTCGATCTACGACACTGACCTATGAACCGTGGATTGATCTACAGTCCGTAGGTCCCTTCCGTGACTCAGGACTTAGCCATTTTTTCAACTTCAACAATTGACACCTCCCAGCTTCAATTGACAGATCCACAGTACGGTCCATAGATCATCCTCCATAGCTCCATACTTAGAATCTTCCAAAATCAAGTACTAGAACCCTCTCAGTCGCATTTGACAGATCAACAGTACGATTTGTAGATCAATCTAGTCCGTCGTTTGAAATCGTGGTTCCACACTTGGTCAAGAATTCCTTGATTTTCCTCCATGCCTTGCTAGTCCATCTACGATCATCATCTACAGAACGTGGATGGACCTATGGTCCATCAATCACATCCGTAAATGGGCTTTTCTGCACATTTTTTAGCTTTGTCTCTCAGTTTTTACATATGAACATATTTCCTGCAAACATAATAAAAGTACATAAAAAACCAATACAAAATGGCCCTAGACACACACAACTCTTAAGTGAAATGTATTAAAAATACCGTAAACTCACGATTTATCACGACACACTAACAGTTTGGGTGTGGGCTCCATGAGAGGTCCACTTATGATTATTACATTCATATATGTCTGTAATTGATATTGTAAAATTTTATGTTGCTCTTAAATTAATAACTGAATTTTGCATTATGTATATGTGTGTTTACTGTGTTGTAGTTACTTGCTTATGTTCCACTTATTGGAATAGTCGTATGATCCTACCAATACACTGTGGTTTGTGTATTAATACTGTACTTGCTCGTTCTTTGTTGAGTATAGGGCATCTTCAGGCAACTACTGATAGACCTCATCTAGGGGATCATTGACCGAGACCGGATTCGAGAGTGAGCCAATTCTTTTAGGCTACCATGGATCCTCCATTTGTTTAGTCCATTCTTTTCGGATTCAAACTACATAGTTAAGCTTATTCTTATGTTTAGTTTTGGGTTGTACCCCATTTTTCTTAGACTTGTTGATTAGTAGAGCTTTGGTACAATGACTTTCAGGTTTGAGGGGTTGAATTTTCGTAATAGTTATGTTTAGTTGTTTATTTAAACTATCGGAGTTTATGGGAACTCCACATGAATTCATCATTTAAACCTGCTTTGGTATCTTTAAATGTTTTAGTTTCGTTAAGTTTCTTACTCTGGTTGTAGTAGTAGTTCTCCCAACGGATGGAGAGTGTGGGTGTCAATCACAACGGTCTGGGTCATGACAAAGTTGGTATCAGATCCCTAGGTTAATTGATTTTGTTGTACCAAAATGAGTCTAGTAGAGTCTTGTGGAACGGTATGGAGATATCTGTACTTTTCTTAGAGAGGCTACAAGACTTTAGGAAATCGTTTTGTTTAGTATCCTTTCGTGTTATCACTTGATTCCAATTGGTATCTAGTGATCCAAATTGGTATCTAATATCCTTCCCTCTTTTGTTCGTAGATGGTTAATATGTGATACAATGCAACAGGCCCGTAGCTCCCATCAACAAGCCAGCAGAGGAGTCCGCAGCAAAAGGTCGTAGATGAGGCAGGGGTAGAGGAAAAAAAAGGGTAGCACCTACCAGGTTAGAATGTTCCCATATAAAAGGCCCCTCCTACACCCCCAATAAGAGGTGGGAGAAAATGTAAAACTCAAAGACAATAAGGATGTTGGACCAGAGGGGGATGCACAGGCGGAGGCTACAGGTATTCCTCCCTTAGACCAGTGTTAGCTCAACAGATCATGACTTTTCTGAAGGAGTCAGTGACTTTTCACTTTAAGAGTTGTGTGTGTTTAGGACCATTTTGTATTGGTTTTAATGCATTTGTATCATGTTTGCAGGAAATATGTTAAGATGTGGAAACTGAGAGACACAGCTGAAGGATGTGCAGAAAAGGGCATCTACGGAGATGATCTAGGGACCGTAGGTCCATTCACGCTCCATAGATGGTTGACGTAGATGGGAATGCAAGGCTAGAATCAGATATGGAATTCTTGACTAAGTGTGGAACCACGATTGCAAATGATGGACCGTAGATTGATCTAAGGGTCGTACTGCAGTTTCATCAAGTCCATCAGAAAGAATGTTCCAATACCTTATTTTGAAGATTTTAAGTATGGAGCTATGAAGGAGTATCCACGGACCGTAGATCAATACAAGGTCCGTACTGGTGATCCGTCGATTGAGTCAATGAAGTGGAGATTTTGAAGATTGGAAAATTTCCTAAGTTCTGAGCCACGGAGGGGACCTACGGACCGTAGATCAATCCACGATCCATAGGTCAGTGTCGTAGATTGAAACTGCGTCCTGAAACATTATTTCCTTAGTTCGTTTCCTTTTTAGTTAGGACTTGTTTTTCTATATATATGGCATGTAAACCTAGTTTTGGGGGGTTAGACTTTACTACTTTAGTTCTAGTCTTTGGCTTGGGAGATTAACCTACAATTTTAGTAATTCTTGATTTCCTAAGTTCGTTTTAAAGTTTTTGACTTTGAAATTCAAGTTAAGATTCTGGGTTTGTTCTTGTCATTATGTAAGCTCATGATTTATTCATCTAAAAATATCAATTGTGTTCTTGCTACTATGGGTAACTAAATCCACAACTAGGATTGTGGGAACCATGAGCGATTAACAAAGTATGAATAGTAATTAAATAATTCTTGAATAGTGTTATTGCATGCATTGAAAATTCTTTCGTTTAGAAGTCTTTTTAATGAGTGCACGCGTTAGAACTCGCCTTGTTGCTACTTGCCGAACCAAGGAGGTAGTTAATAAGAAAAGAATTACCAACAAATGTGATACTATCTAATAGTCTAATGTCAATTGGTGAAAGGGTGAAAACTAAGCCATACATCGATGTGATGTCTAATATGAGGTAAATGTAAGGGTTAGTAAATTATATACACACATAGCCGGATCAAGGTGCGGGGTGAAATTCTCTAGTTGCCGAACCAATGAATTAGAGATACCTAACTTATCACTTTGCATGTAATACACTAAGAAAGGTTTACTATTACCAGGATTACTGCGTTATGAGCATATGGGGAACATGTAAACCCTAGTTTCTCTTTCATCTTGAAAACAACAAAAGTTTGAATCTTCCTTACTAATTGTTCACATAACTTTCAGAATTTGTTTCAAAAATCCCCCCTTTTAATTATTTGTTTCGGAAGTATGTTGACTAGAAAAATATAATCGTAAGCTGAACTTAAGTCTAGACCATATTCCTCGTGGGATCGACCCCAACCTCCAAGTTGGGTTCTTTACTTGATAACGATCGTTTACGCTTCTTTAGGGAGGTGTAATTTGAGTGTATCAAATTTTGGCGCCGTTGCCAGGGAATAAGACTTTTAGATTAAGTTTAACTACATTATTGAACTTTAGTCAATTATTTCCTAATTTTACTTTTTTCTTTTGTTTTTGTCTCTCTCAGGTTCCTACTCTAGTGTATGACAAATACACAGAGTCAATGAGAACCACTTACTCCCTACGATCTAGAACTAAACAGAACTTATGGAGAATGAATAATCAAGGAGTTCCAGTTAATCCTATCGGAAGAGAGTTACGTAATGGTGTTGGGTTGCAGCCTCCAAGGGTTGGTGATGAGAATAATCAAATTCAAGCTGAGAATCTACTGAGAGATGCAATGAGGGTATAGGATCCACCAGGGCTAAGACTGCGTGATAACTATAGGGTCAACTTTAATCCTGCTGAATCTGATGGATCTCTTGTCCTACCTCCTTTACCTCAAGCGCATATATTTATGGTAACTAGCAATTTGATGCAGATGCTTACAGCAAGGGGTTTGTCTGCGGGTTTGGCATCAGAGGATCCACATGCTCACGTAGCCAAGCTAAGGAGTGTTTGCAAATGTTGTGTGGGTCGACCGGACTTGGACGTGCATGTCATTGGATTGCGAGTATTCCCTCTATCATTGACCGGCGATGTTGCTGTGTGGTTTACTGAGCTTCCTTATAACTCAATCTATACATGGGACCAATTGACTGAGGTGTTCTTAGCAAGATTCTTTCCAATGTCAAAGAAGTTGAACCACAAAGATAAACTCAACAATTTCGTAGCACTACCTGGAGAGTCTTTGAGTAGTTCCTGGGATAGGTTCACTGCTTTCATAAGAGGTATTCTGAATCACCGTATTGATGATGAATCACTAAAGGAGTATTTCTACCGAGGTCAAGATGACAACAGTAAGGCAGTGCTTGATACTATCGATGGAGGTTCATATGGTGAGTGCACTTTTGAGTAGATTGCGGAGAAACTAGAGAAGATCTCTCGGAAAAATAAAGCTTGGAGCACTAAAAGTTGGATACTGGGAGGAACATATTTGTCGTTCAAGCTACAAAAATAACCAGTCGATAGATTTAATTCATGAGGAGATGGCTCAGATGAGGACCGAACTAGGGTTGGTGTTGAAGCATGTGAGCAGAGGTGCAGAGAAGGTAAATGCTGTGAATTATTTGACTAGAGATCCACCACCAGTTGAGGAGTGTTACTATGAAGAAGATACTTATGTGGTGAATGATCAGATGGGGGGTTTTGACCAAACACTCAAGGTTCCAATACAAATAATTGGAGCCAAGGTCAAGGAAACCAAGGTCAGAACTATGGCAACTACAACCGAGAGGGTCAATATGTCTAGGATGGGAACTACAATCATGACAACAACTACAACTAGAACAACTATGGAAACAGAATTATCAGGTTGGAACTTATGTTCCTCCTCGAAATCGAGAATCTAGTACTAGGGAAGCTGGAGGTAATATGTCACGTATTGAGGATATGATGCAGAAGATGATGAGGAGGTTGGATGCAACAAATGAGAATGTGAAGGAGATGCGAAATGACTTGTCTGGTATTAGTCAAAAAGTTGATGCACATGCAGTGTCAATCAAGCATCTTGAGCAACAGATGACTCAGTTATCTACTACGGTAAACCCACGTCAACCTGGCACTCTTCCTAGCAACACCATCCAGAATCCAAAAAATGATAGGAATTGTATGGAAGTCACTACTCGAGGGGGTAAGCAAACCATTTATCCACCTATGTCGTCTAGGGTGAAAATTAAGACTAGTAAAGATGATGATATGGTCAAGGTAAGTGGAGCATCCGAGAATGCGACAGAGAAAGAAGCAGAGGTAACATAGAAAGTTGTCCCCATACCTAGACCTCCACCTCCCTTCCCATAGAGGTTAGTGAAGAAGACTGAAGAAGGCAAATACGACAGGTTTATTAGCATGTTGAAACAACTTTCAATCAATTTCCTGTTGATAGAAGCTTTAGAGCAAATGACTGGGTATGCAAAATTTATGAAGGATATGGTGACAAAGAAGAGGGCAGTGAGCTTCGAAGATGATGATAGATTGCAACATTATAGCACTATTGCTACAAGGTCCCTTGTGTAGAAAAAGGACGATCCTGGTGCCTTCACTATTCCATGTACCATTGGATTGTTGCATTTTGTTAAGGCATTATGTGATTTAGGTGCTAGCATTAATCTGATGCCATTGTCTATTTACAAGAAGTTGGGTCTAGGCGATCCAAAACTGACTGCGATGCAGTTGCTCATGGCCGATAGAATTGTGAAGAGGCCCATTGGTGTGCTCCATGATATACTAGTAAAAGTGGAGTCATTCATCTTTCCGATGGATCTTGTGATTCTTGACTGTGAGGTTGATTTTGAGGTTCCCATCATTCTTGGGAGACCATTCTTTGCCTTTGGGCGTGCTTTGGTTGATATGCAAAAGGGGCAGATGAAGTTTAGACTAAATAATGAAGAGGCAACTTTTAGCATCTATAGGTCCATGAAGCAGAGTAGTGAGCTTCAATCGGTATCTGCAATAACATATAGAGTTAAGAGTGGGTCTGAGGTGCAGATTGAAGAAAGATTGGATGTTGAGGCACTAGCAGCAGCTATGATAAACTTTGAGAGTGATGGTATTGAAGACTATGATGAGTTGGTCGCCACATTTGATAGGTGCGAATATCATTCGAAACCAAAAAAGTTGGAGTTAGACATGAAAAATCGTGAGTCCTCACCCGCAAGACCGTCTGTTGAGGAGGCAACGAAATTGGAGCTTAAAGCTCTACCATCACATTTGTGGTATGTATTCTTGGGAAGAGAGGATACTTTATCGGTCATAATTGCAGCAGATTTGAATGGACGATAAGTTGAGGCTTTGGTTTCTATGTTAAAGAGGTTCAAGCGAGCTATTGGTGGACTATTACGGACGTTATTGAGATCCCTCCTGGTACCTGTTCTCATAAAATCCAACACATTCCAGATCATAAGCCTAGTATTGAGCACTAGAGAAAATTAAAACTGCCTATGCAAGAGGTAGTTAAAAAAGAGATCATCAAGTGGTTGGATGTCGGAGTTATTTATCCCATCTCGGATAGTAGTTGGATATGTCCTATTTAGTAGGTGGGATTATTGTGGTTCCTAATGAGAGAAAGGAGCGTGTTCCAATACGGCCCGTGACTGGATGGAAAGTCTACATGGATTACTGGAAGTTAAATGTTTGGACAAAAAAGGACCATTTTTCTATGTCATTCATGGATCAGATGTTGGATAGACTTGCGTGTAAGGGTTGGTATTGTTTTCTTGATGGTTATTCAGGCTACAATCATATTTCTATAGCTCCAAAAGACCAAGAGAAGACCACCTTCACTTATTTGTATGGGACTTTCACCTTCAAACGGATGCCATTTGGGTTGTGCAATTCCCCAGCGACCTTCCAGTGTTGTATGATGTCAATATTCTCTAACATGGTGAGGGACACTATTGAGGTATTTATGGATGATTTCTCTGTGGTAGGTGATTCTTTTGATCGATGTCTGGATCATTTGACCAAGGTGCTTAAAAGGTGTGAAGACTGTAATTTGGTGCTAAATTAGAAGAAGTGCCACTTTATGGTGAAGAAAGGGATAGTTCTGGGTCATCGGATTTCTGAGAAGGGCATTGAGGTTGATAGAGCAAAAGTCGAGGTAATAAAAAAGCTTCCACCACATATCTCTGTAAAAGGTGCTAGAATTTTTCTTGGGCATGCAGGTATCTATAGGAGGTTCATCAAGGACTTCTCTAAAATTGCACATCTATTGGGAAAACTGCTCGAAAAGGAGTATAAGTTTGATTTGGATGATACTTGTCTGAGAGCATTTGGAGAGTTGAAGGAGAAGTTAGTTACTACACCTATCATTATTTCACCGGATTGGGGACAACCATTTGAGGTAATGTGTGATGCGAGTGGAGTGGCACTTGGTGTGGTATTAAGACAAAGGAGAGAGAAGATTCTCCATCCTATTTACTATGCTAGCAAAGCTCTAAATGTGGCCCAAAAGAACTATAATGTGACTGAACAAGAGTTTCTTGCGGTGGTTTTCACATTCAAGAAATTTTGATCCTACTTGCTTGGTACTAAGGTCATAGTGCATACTGACCATTTTAGATTGAGGTATTTGATGGCGAAGAAGGATGACAGACCGAGGTTGATAAGATGGGTATTATTGCTGCAAGAGTTTGACTTTGTGATGAAAGATAGAAAGGGAACTGAAAACCAAGTTGCCGATCACTTGTCCAGATTAGAGGAAGAGGCTATGCCCAAGCTTGGTGATAGGGCTAAAATAAATGATGTGTTTCTAGATGAACAAGTATTGGCTTCTTCTCATGATTTGATTCTTTGGTTCGCAGACTTTGCTAATTATTTGGCAAGTGGTTTGGTGCCCCCGGATTTTTCTTTCCACCAAAGGAAAAATTTTATGCATGATGTGAATAAATTCTTTTGGGATGAGCCTTACGTGTATCGTAGTTGTGCTGATTTGATTATTCGTCGTTGTGTGCCCAAGGTTGAGATGTTGAGAGTACTTGAAGCGTGCCATTCATCGCCTGTTGGTAGGCATCATAGTGGTATTCGAACTGCGCATAAGATTTTGCAGTGTGGGTACTACTGGCCTACCATTCACCAAGATGCTCATGATTTCGCCAAGTCTTGTGACCGTTGCCAAAGAGAATGAGGGATTTCAAAGAGGCAAGAGCTTCCTATTAATCCTATATTGGTGATAGAGTTGTTTGATGCATGGGGCATTGATTTTATAGGTCCATTTGTGAGTTCACATGGGATGAAGTATATTCTTGTTGCGTTTGATTATGTATAGAAGTGGGTGGAAGCAGTTGCTCTCCCCAACAATAAAGGTAAAAGTTTCACCGCATTCTTAAAAAAGAACATCTTCTCCAGATTTGGTACACCTAGGGCGATTATCAGTAATGGAGGTTCCCACTTTTTTAATAAGCTTTTCAAGGCGCTACTTGAGAAATATGGTGTCCGCCACAATGTAGCCACTCATTACCATCTGAAGACTAGTGGGCAAGTTGAAGTGTCCAACAGAGAGATCAAAGAGATTTTGGCGAAGACTGTGAATGCTAATAGAACGGACTGGTCAAGGAAGCTTGATGATGCTCTATGGGCCTATCGCACTGTATACAAGACTCCCATAGGTATGTCTCCTTACCAACTTGTATATGGGAAGTCTTGCCATTTACCGGTAGAGCTAGAGCATAAGGCTATGTGGGCGATGACGAAGCTAAATTTGGATTGGGGCACCGCATCTAATCAGAGAATGAACGACTTGAATATGCTTGATGAGTTTCGCCTAAAAGCTTATGAAAGTTCAGCCTTGTACAAAGAGAAGATAAAGAGGTATCATGATCAAAGAATTGAAAAGCGAGAATTTTTTATGGGTGATCTTGTGCTTCTATTCAACTCTAGGTTGCTCTTGTTTCCGGGCAAACTCAAGTCCAAATGAACCGGGATAGTTTTGCTCACAAAAGTGCTCTCCCATGGAGCGGTTGAGCTTGAGAACAGTGAAGGAACAAGGTTCATGGTAAATGGGCAAAGGATCAAGATCTATCTGGGAAACTCGAAAAGTGTGCAAGAAGTTGTTGAGGCCTACTATCTTGATAAAGTCTGAGTAATCAAGAGGTCTGCGTCGTACCGCAATGTTCAATTAAGGGTTGCTTGGGAGTTAACCCAAGATGTAAAATCTAGCCAACAATAGGTTCTTGTTTTCCGTTTAGTAGTTTTCTTTGTTTATTTGCTTCTCTATACTCATTTAATAGGTGTTTCATTTTTGTTTTAGTGTTGGCAAGTTATAGCATAGGGTTTGTGTCTAAAAAGTGTCCAAAAATGTAAAAAGAGAGGCCTAATGGTTGCTACATGTGCAGGAGCGCAAAGAAAAATCTGCAGAAAAAGGTCTGGTGCAGAGGTCTATGGACCCCATCGACGGTCCATGGCTCATTCCACGAACCTTGAACGGCGTCTGTAGATCCCAGTTAAGTACTCTAAAGTTTCTAAGTCTAAATGTGGTCTATGATCCCAACCTACGGACCGTAGACCAACCCACAGACCGTAGACGGGGTCTTATGGGTCCTAACCCTAGTCTGCCTGACCCGACCCAGACATCTTTTAAATAAAACCCCCCATCTTTTTCAAATCATTCCCATTTCCCTCATTTTACTCCCAAACTGTTTCTAAACCCTTCTAACTATTCCAATCACTCCATTTACCATAGATCCACCATCAATCACCCCAAACTCATCCCCCATAATCCCAATTCACTTTCCCTTCCCCCGAATCTATCTTATTCCCCATTTTCTAAGTTTCGGTGTTCGAGGTCGGCGAAACGAGGCAAGTGAGTCGTATTGGAAGCTTAAAGTTGTCACACAAACACCCCATTTCCTTTGCTTGTAAGGTAATCTACTTTCCCTTCACCTTGAATTTCGATTCAATGTTGATTATAGAAAGTCAGGAATTGGGTACCTTGGGTAATTGATGTATGAAATTGTATGCTAAATTAAACGTTAATAAACCCTTGGGACGATAGATTGTGATTGTGTTTCATTGATAGTGTGTAAAACCAATGAAATGTGAGTCTAAATGCAAGTTTTGACTTAGGGTTCCTAGTCTTATATGCATTACCTGTTAATATTTGAGCAATTGGAACCCTCAGAATGACAAACTAGCATAAATTATGTCGAAATGTATGATTAGACTAGAATATTGTTGAAATTGGTAAAAAAAATTGGGCTTTAAATTTGAAACATGTCTGATACCTGGCACAGATCCAAACCACGAGACCCCGTTTATGGACCGTAGGTCAATCTATGAACCGTAGATCAGGTTTGTGTATGGTGGCACATGGAAATTCCACCAAGTGTGGAACCACGGAGGTAGACTACGGTCCGTATATCAATCTACGAAATGTTCTGCACATCTGTGGTTCCTATCAGAGCCCAACTTTTTGGGATTTCTGATCAACGAAAGGGATCCATGGACCGTAGGTCAGCCTACGGACCGTAGATACCCACCATAGGTGGCCACTGCAGCCACTGTCTGAATTTTTTTGGCTTTTCATTTTGGTTCATTCTTAGTTCTAAAATATTTTTGAGTGTGTTATGGGTTTATTTTGGTACTAACAACTCATCCACAGGTACAATGGCCCCCAAAAAAGTAATATCCACTAAGGGTAGGTCCAAATCAATGGAACCTTCCCACAAACTGATTTACGATGATCCACATGTGGAGAAAGACCCTGAGTATGTCCCCACCACTAAGAGGACACCACCCTCAGCATCCCGGGCTACTCAGAATGTAGTCACTGCCTTCCAGTCTGATGAGGAGGATACACTAATCGGGTCACTGATGAGGCTACCAGTTCGGGAGAGGTGTCAGTGCCACCAAATATCGATCCTACTCTGATGACTGAGGAGCCAAACCGGTGGTTAGTGGTGGGCCAATGGAAAATATACAGGGATGCCAAGATGTTAAATGAAAAGGAGAAGATGGCTAGGATGATCACAGAAGAACGCAGAGTCCTCACAGGGAGTTCACACATTATTCCCAACATCCACTGGCTTTTTCAGCTTCACAAATATGATTGGATGGCTAAATCCCCAGGACTTATAGCGAGGAGATTGTGCGGGAATTCTATGCCACTTATGTTGCCACTCTCCGCGGGTCTACGATAAGAGGTCCAATCCCACAGCCCAGGACCCTCTCACTTCTATTCTAGTCTGAGGCTTTTTGGTAGACATATCACACACCACCATCAGCTGATTCCTCTATGGCCCTAGCCCTGATCACACTTGGGCACTCAACACAGCCGAATTTGACTACATATGGGATATTCGGAAGGCCACCTTGAATTTAGTGGCAATGTTTTTATGGTTACTGGTACGGAACAGGGTGTCACCCACTAAGGATGACAATGTGCTTACATGGGATAGAGTGGTTATGGTTGCGGCATTAGTAGTGGGGATCGAGATTGACTTTGCTTGCATGCTATTGGCAGAGATTCATGAGAGGGCTTTCAAGACCTCTACTACTCGACCCTTCCCGTGTATGATTTTTTAGTTGTGCATGGATGTTGGAGTGCTTATCTGGCATTGTGATAACTTGGTACAAGTGAATGGGACACTTGATATCAACCTTATTTAAGATGCGGCTAATATAGCTGCACCACGACGTGGCCCACAAATTGAGGTGGCACCATTAGGGGCAGATTTAGCAGTTGATATGGAGCAGATACAGGGTGATGACCCTTCCCCTCTAGGCCACACTAATGATGCCCCGGGTTCCCCATCTCAAGCTGTCAGTCGGGCCCCTAGCTCATCCAGAGCCGCTATTGTGCCCTTAGCCTGAGTTCTGAAATTGGAGGCAAAGATGGCCACACTGCTTCATCATATGAAGCAATGGATGCAAAAGTCTATTGCCGAGTCCAAGGCGAGGATGGCAACCATGGTGGATCAGAAGGTTCAAGCCATTCATAAGCGCATGGATGCCATTAAGTTGAGAGTACTCGCAGGGCCAGCCCCCATCACAGATCTTTTTTCCATCCGGACCGAGTTGGACAGTCTCCAATCTAACATTGATATTATTTTTGTCACACCCACAGATGAGCCAAAGTCTGCACCTACTACATTGGTTGATGATACAGTGCTTGATGCGCTATTTAGCGAGGTCACTACACAGCCCGAGTGCACCTATGCTCATGGAAAGAGATCCCTCTACAGTTGCATTTCTGACACTACTGAGGAGGCCCGAGCAAAGAAGTGGGAGTGCTAGCAAAATGAGCAGGCTAGAAAGGCTTATATAGTAGATGAGGAGTTGCACCAGCAGAGGATGCGTGAGAGTGTTTCTGGGGCATCGATTTTTGTGCCTATTATAGAGGTTTCGACTACTGTGAGGGATGATATGAGCACCATTAATGGTGTGGTTAGAGTCACTGATGGCACTACTGAGGGTGCTATGCTTGATGATGTGGGCACCACTGAGGGTGGCCCAAGTGTTGTTCCAGTGGACTCCAAGAAACTGGACCGACCCGCTTGTTACAGGTTTGCTTCACCCAATCCATTACTTTTTACTATTTTTTTTTGTTTGCATTAGGGACAATTGCACTAATTTTTTGTTGGGGGTGGGTAAATGGATTGTGAGTGATAGGGTAAAGTTTGAGCAATCCAACTCATAATCCTCTCTTGGGGTTTTCTTGCCTGTGTTCTTTTCCCCCAAGAAACTGTTTACTTTCTGTTGAATCGGCATGTGTTAGGATTGTATGTGTAGAAGAATGAGAAATAATGAAAGCATGATGGCATAATAAAAGGAAGAAAAATGATACCCATCCAAAATATGTGATATGTGCTAAGCTATGTAGGCTAGAATGAGTTAAATGTGTTGGCTCTGAGTAAGACATGATAAAGAACCAAATTGATTTCATAACTTAAGCTAAAACTTGAACTGGGTAATTTGATAATGAAACTATGTGCCAAGGGTGTGTGAGAATGGTTGTTTGTTCAGACAGTTTTGTGCCAATCTAGAACTTGCCCTGTTGGTCCTACTACAACAATCTAGGCTAGAAGTTAAGAAGTGATCATAAGCCATTGTTCAAATTAGTCCACCTAAGCCTAAAATGGTCTAACCAAATGATAGCATTATTCCCTTTTGTTCCAAATAATTGAGCCTAAAATTGACCAATTCTTTTGATTTACCTAACTCACCTTCCCTTAAAAACATTGTCTTTGTCCCGGTCCCTCCTTGGACATGTGCACCTTGACTTAGGTCAAAATCCTAAGTTAAGGGTGGCTAAACCCAAAAGTTACCTTGATCTTGGCCTTGGTCCGACATCAGACATTGTGCACCTCAACTAATGCAAAATGCATAAGTTGAGGGTGTCTATGAAAAAGGAAACCAAATGAAAAAAAAGGGTACGAAAAGAATTTCATGTTGAAGAGAGGAAAAAGTATGAAGGAGGATGTGACTTCGTGCAAAAGAAACGTGTGAAGACAAATGAAAGAAAAAGAAAGTGAAATAAAGAAGAAGAAAGTGAAAAATAAGAGTCAAAAAGCCGAAAGTCACATCCATGTTGCACAGAAATAAAGGAAAGATCTTAAAATGGAAGGATGCCAAAAATAGGTCAAGGAAGAGGTAAAAAGCCAATGTAATGTCAAGGAGGGCAGAAAGTCACTAAAAAGTGCCCAAATGTACCACACCTGACCCTGAGCCTACATTACAAGCTAAGAAAGTCCTATAGTGATCCTAGCAACTAGTTTGGAGAGTCTAAGCAGTGAAAATAAGGGCAAGCCTATGGTATTGAGCACTAAATGTACTTGAAACCACTTATGAGCGTGAGTGCTTAATGAATCCTTGTACTCAAAATTATATCCATTGTGTGAAAAAGGGATTTCGTTTGAAGTAAGGGCACTAGTTACATTATCGAAAAGTTGGTACCTTGGTGATAGCAAAACAGTGTATGTTGCGTGTTGATTGGTCGATCTTTTTCATATTTTGATCCACATGAGTTAGCTTGTTGAGTCTAAGAGAAAATATTTGTACTCAAAGAGAGAGTCGGAATATAGAGACATGTGATTGCTTGTTCTTGAATGCTTGCTTCTATACATGTGTCATTTAGAGTCTTAGTGCATCGCTTGAGGACAAACAATGAATTTAAGTTGAGGGTGTTGATATATTGTGAGTTTACGGTATTTTTAATACATTTCACTTTAAGAGTTGTGTGTGTCTATGGCCATTTTGCATTGGTTTTAATGTATTTTTATCATGTTTGCGGGAAATATGTTTAGACGTGGAAACTGAGAGACACAGCTGAAGGATGTGCAAAAAAGGGCATCTACGGAGGTAATCTACGGACCATAGGTCCATTCACGCTCCGAAGATGGTTGACGTAGATGAGAAGGAAAGGCTTGAAGGATATCAGGGAATTCCTAACTAAGTGTGGAACCACGGTTGCAATCGACGGACTTTAGATTGATCTACGGGCTGTACCGCAGTTTTGTCAAATCCTTCAGATAGGAGGTTCCAATACCTGATGTTGAAGATTCTAAGTATGGAGCTACGGAGGAGGATCCATGGACCGTAGATCAATCCACATCCGCGTATGTCTGACTCAGTGCAGTAACAGACCAAAGCAGTGGTACCACTAGCAACGGTAGTAATGGTTGAGGACATCCATAAGGTGGGGGAGGAGGGAATCAGCGAGCCCTTAGAGGCCGGGGAAATGGTAATATAGGTAGAGGAACAGTGCAGCCAGGCAAGGAGATTGCCCATCAAGATGACAGGGCTCAATTTCATGCCTTTCCGGGCAAGACTGAGGCTAAGACATCTAATGCAGTGATCAAATGTACTATTCTTGTCTGTCACCAGATGGCTACTGTTTTGTTTGATCGGGGTTCTACTTATTCATGTGTCACTTCACTTTGCCATGGGATTTGATGTTGTTTGTGATATACTTGATGCCCCCATCCATGTTTCTACCCCAGTTGGAGAATCTGTCATAGTCACCCATGTATATCATGCTTGTCCTTTATGTTTATGGGTTTTCAGACTTGGGCTGATTTGGTTATTCTGGATATGACTAAGTTTGATATAATATTTGGCATGACTTGGTTGTCCCCTTATTATGTTGTGCTTAATTTTAATGCTAAGTCGGTAACTCTAGAGATCCCGAATAGGAAAAGGTTAGAGCAGGAAGTGATGTACAAGCCTAATCCAACTAAGGTCATATCTTTTGTGCGGGCTAGGAAACTAGTGGGATAGGGGTGTTTGGCGTATTTGGCTCATATTCGGGATATTATTATTGAGTCTCCCTCTATTGAGTCTATTCTTGTAGTGTCTGAATTCAAGGAAGTGTTCCTATTGATTCTCCTGGTATGCCTTCGAATAGGGATATAGATTTCTGCATTGACTTGGAACCTAGTACTTGCCCCATCTCCATTCCTTCTTATCGCATGGTTTTGGCAGAATTGAGAGAGCTTAAAGCTCAAATCGAGGAACTTCTTGAAAAAGGTTTCATCCATCCTAGTGCTTCCCATGGGGTGCTCCTACCTTGTTTGTTAAGACGAAGGATGGTAGTATAAGGATGTGCATAGACTATCGACAATTGAATAGGGTTACCATTCGAAATAAGTTTATGTTGCCTCAGATAGATGATCTCTTTGACCAGTTGCAGGGTGCATCAGTTTTCTCAAAAATTGACCTAAGGTCTGGTTACCATCAGTTAAAGATTAGGCTTGAGGATGTACCAAAAACAGCATTCAGGACCTGCTATGGGCACTATGAGTTTTAGTGATGTCATTTGGATTGACCAATGCGCCTGCAGCTTTCATGAGTTTGATGAATGGTGTGTTCAAACCATTCCTGGGTTATTTTGTTATCGTCTTTATAGACAACATTATTGTTTGATCGAAGAGTAAGAAAGACCATGCCGACCATCTTCGTATTGTTTTGGGTGTCCTTGGAAAATAGAAGTTGTATGCCAAATTTTCTAAGTATGAGTTATGGTTGACTTCAGTTGCCTTTTTGGGGCATGTGGTTTCAAGGGAAGGGGTAATGGTAGATCCTCAAAAAATTAAAGCAGTCAAGAATTGGGTTTGGCTACTCAAGGATTATGATGTTACCATCCAAGATCTTGAGTGCAAACACTACCACTGCAAACTCCAAATCATGTGTCGTGTGGATGGAGCTACTCAAGGATTATGATGTTACCATCCAGGATCATCTAGGTAAGGCTAACATGGTGGCAAATGCATTAAGTCATAAGACGGTGAGTATGGGTAGTCTAGCTTGTGTGGGTGTGTCCAAGCAACCTTTGGCCGCGAAGATTCAAACCTTGGAGTCTAAGTTCATGCAGTTCGGCATCTCAGAAAAAGGTGGGGTGTTAGCCAGCATTAAGGTTAGCCCATATTCATTGAGGAGATCAAGGCCAAGCAGGTTGAGGATGATAATTTGAATGAGCTCAGAAAGAAGACAGTGTCTGGCAAGGCACAAGATGTGGCTCTTGATGTGGGTGGTGTGCTCATTTTAAGGGAATAATTTGTGTTCCCCGAGTGATGACTTGATTCAGAAGATGTTGACAGAATCCCATGGTTCGTGGTATTCCATTCATCTGAGTGTGACTAAGATGTATCAAGATTTGAAACGACTTTATTGTTGGCCTGGCATGAAAAAAGACATAGCTGATTTTGTGGCTAAGTGCCAAAACTGCCAACAGGTAATGTATAAGCACCAAAGGCTTGCAGGTTTGCTTCAGCGAATGCCAATCCCTAAATGGAAGTGGGAAAGATAGCTATGGATTTTGTGGTTGGTCATCCCAAGGCCTTGTGAAACTTTGATTCCATTTGGGTGGTGTTTAATAAAATGACTAAGCCCGCCCACTTCATTCCATTCAGAGTAGATTATAATGCTCAGTAGTTGGCTAAGGTGTAAGTGAATGAGATAATGAGGCTACATAGGGTTCCCCTTTCCACCATCTCGGACCGTGGTACGCAATTCACATCCAAGTTTTAGGGAAAATTACATGAGGAGTTGGGTACTCAACTCACTTTTAGCACAACCTTTCATTTACAGATGGACGGACAATCAAAGAGAACCATTCAAGTGTTAGAGGACATGTTGAGGGCATGTGTGATTGACTTTAGAGGGCATTGGGATAAGTTCCTACCTTTGTGTAAGTTCCTTTATAGCAACAATTACCACTCTAGCATTGACATGGCACCATTCGAGGCACTTTATGGGAGGGGATGTAGATCATCCATAGAGTGGTTTGAGTCTCGAGATATGAAACCTTTGGGGGTTGATTTGGTGAAAGATGTTCAGGATAAGGTAGAAAGCATCTAAGCTAAGCTTCTAGCAGCCCAGAGTCAACAGAAAAAGTACGCAGACCGTAAGGCAAGGGACATAACATTTCAAGCTAGTGAGCAAGTTCTTCTAAAAGTGTCACCCATAAAGGGGGTGATCAGATTCGGCAAGAAGGGCAACCTTAGTCCTCGATAAATCGGACCATTTGAGATTCTTGATTATGTAGGGCAGTGGCTTATAGGTTGGCTTTACCATCTAGCCTATCTGGAGTCCATCCAGTTTTCCATGTATCCATGTTGAAGAAGTATCATGGGTACGGAAATTACATTATAAAGTGGGACACAGTTTTGTTAGATAAGGACCTTCAGTATGAGGAGGAGCCGGTTGGAATTCTTGATCGCGATGTCCGAAAGTTGAGGACCAAAGAGATAAAGTCTGTGAAAGTTCAATGGAAGCATCGTCCGGTTGAAGAAGCTACTTGGGAAATCGAGAAGGACATGCGGGACAAGTATCCCCAGTCATTCGATGATTTAGGTATTACTTTACTCTTGCCTTAGACAGTTTTTCCTAGTTTATCACTCGCGGATGAGTGATGGGTAAATTTGTATCTATTGTAACGACCTGTTTTCGTCATTATGTAAAAGTCAATGGGGAAGGAATTTGGGCCAGAAACTTCTAGGTAGTAACTTCGAATTTTCTAGCCTAGGCCAAACTTGGACGAAATCTGAGTCAATTAAGCTCTAGGGAAATCTAGAAATCGATGAGGGATTTAATTATGAATTTGATCACATGAGTGGATATTCAAGACGTTAAGGAGTCTATACGGCTTTACGAAATCACATTCAGGCGGGTAGAACTCCTGAAACTGATCTTGGCGTGAAAGGGAAGTTTTAGAATATCAAGGGTTGAATGTGTGTTGCGAAATGGGAGCTTGGAACTCAAATTCTGAGTTTCTGTCTCCGTGCAAGCCACTAGGGCTGGATTAATCCTGGTAGAGTAGGGCCACTGTGGCGGGTTAGGGTCTTTTATGGAGCGACAGTCACGACTTAAATCGGGAATACCCCCCCAAAAATGTTATTTTCTACAAAACATCATTCTTGAGAGCTACGGGACGACCTAGGGCAGTTCTGAAGTTAATGGTGGAAAAAGCCCTAATTGAACATTAGTATCTTGGGTTTGGCCTTGGGTTGATATTGTTGTTATAATCTAGGTAATTAGGCCTTGTTTATTGATCCTTGCACTACTTAACTATTTTAGACCAAGAACAAACTGAAAGAATCCGGAAAGGGAAGGCTCAAGTGTCTTAGGAGTATTCAGGCTTGGTTTCCAGGTAGGTGATGGTTCAATTTCTTGTTGTGTGATATATGCCGGTTAATTTCTTAATTGTATGCATGCATGTATGTGAATAAGGAAATGTGAATCGAATATAATGAAATGAATATGTGCAAACGATTGCATGTCATGAACATGTTACTTAGTTGTGTGCCTATGTGTACTATTCATTATGGGTCTGATTGTGACTGTGGTTGTACTAACTGGACTAGGTGTCATGTTTCGACACATACATTGGATCGGGTGTCACGTTCTGATACATGTACATTGGATTGGGTGTCACGTTTCGACACACTAGCAGTTTGGGTGTGGGTACCATGAGAGGAGCAGTTGTGATTATTATATTCATATATGTCTGTCATTGATATTGGAAAATTGTATATTGCTCCTAAATTGATAACTGAATTATGCATTTTGTATATGTGTGTTTACTATGTTGTAATTACTTGCTTATGTTCCGCTTACTAGAGTAGCCGTGTGATCCTACTAGTACACTATGGTTTGTGTAATAATACTGCACTTGCTCGTTCTTCGTTGAGTACAGGGCATCTTCAAGTGGCTACAGATAGACCTCATCTTAGGGATCATTGACCGATACCGAATTCGAGAGTGACTTTCACGACCCAAGGGTACCCCGTAGACATAACATGGCACATAACACCCCTAAAGGCACTATGTAAGCCACTTATCATATCATAACATAAGTAAAGAACAATAAAGAGTAAAAACAATTCAAATCTTAAGAAATTTTCATAAAAGCAAAGCGGAAGTCTAGACATAGTCTCATTTAGCCATCTATTACAATCGAAGTCTCAAATAGAATCACAGCCCTTGCAATAGAAATCTGAAAGTCTAACACAATGAAAGGAAAGAAACAACAAGATATCACTCATCCTCGAATCCATGAGGACTCACCACAAGCTTAGAGAATAGTCGGTCCAAGCTTGTATCAAACGAAGAACACTTCAAACACCGGAACCTACACTTTGTAGAAAATTGTAGAAGAAATATGGGTTAGTACAAAAATGCACTAAGTATGATAGCCATGCATAAAAATAGTGAAATCATGCTAAAGAGGGACATTTTAGTTCAATGCATGCCATTTGCTAAGTAAAAACATGATTTAGAAGATAATGTAGAAACATAAGTCGTAAGCATAAACAATTCATAAGTCATCATGTCATAACAAAAACTTACCATAAATACCCTTAAAGCATACTTGTGCAATGCATAGATAAGATCCCATAATCCCACCCATACCAAGTATAGCTTCTTGAGTAACTATAGTTCATAACTCAACTATCTTGTTCATACTACCATATTAGGGAATAGCCTCAACCGACATAGACCATGTGGGCTAACATGGAATCTGGTATGTACCCCACACCGAAAAGGGGTTGTCCTACTTTCCGAAGGTAGAACTATACTATTAGCCTAGGTGGATCCAATAGCTAAATACCTATGTGGGCACATAGTTTATGGGATAAGGGGATTGCTACTAGAAAACCCGGCCTCTACTAACGTGAGGGCTTCCATCCCAAGAGATTGTTCCTAGAAACCTGGCCTCTACTATTGTGAGGGGTTTCATCTCATATCACTATCCACTCGGTTCTAAGTATTATTCCCATTGGGTTTATATTAAATCTTCACTTAAATTGACAATTATGAAAGAATATCTTGACATTTAATCCAACAAACTCATGCTAAAGCTCTTAGATTCAATAGGTGAGACTAGTCTTCAAACCTTAGAATCACTAAATGTGACAACCCTTTCACATTGTATGCTATTCATACCTAAGTGTGTACATGAGGATAATCATCCAATCAACACAAGAATTAGATTATAATAGATGCACTTTACTCTCAAAGCAATCTAATTGTATACACACAAGTCTCATACACATAGCTAATTCTCATATTTTTCCCTTCAAGGGCTATAAGTCACATTCAACCAAATCTATCTAGAATTGATACATTAGATATAGATGGTAACATGACTAGCAGCCCATAATGCATGAATCATCACAAAGGAGGAAACATCAATTCTATCTCAAAACATAACCAATGCAATACAAAGGAGTAGAAACTACATCTAACAACCCAATATGCATGAAACTCAATATTTCTCATATTCATAGGATGAACTACTTTCTCCAACTAAAATAATGCTCAACACAACATCATGGAGCCAATATGCCAATACTCTCAAAAGCATACTAAATCATGTTCATTAACAAATCTCTTAATGTCAAATAGGTAACTCATACTAAATACACAATAACATGAGGAACATAAATCATGGAAATTCATTTTCTTACTGAACATGAATTTCATCAAGAACATGCATAACATAAGGAAATCATGGAAAAACTCATATAACATACATGACTTCCCAAAACACTAAACTCAAGAGGAACTACTTACCTCAAGCTTGAATAGGAGTAGAAGGAAAAAGATGAGGGTATCGGGACTTCATATCGGCCTCAGCCTCCCAAGTAGCAACCTTAATGAAATGATTTCTCCACAAAACCTTCATGGAAGCTACTTCCTTGTTTCTCAATCTCTTGACTTGCAGATCAAGGATTTCTACCGGAACCTCCTCATAGGAAAAGCTTTAACCAACTCCTAACCCTTCTAGAGGAATAATGGATACCGAGTCCCTAATATTGTCACGCCCCAAGCCTACACCCTGGATGTGGCTGGCACTCAACAACTATTGCTTGCCCCAAGTAAACCCTTAGCCTGACTTACTTACTCAGTGGAAGACTTTTACTCAACAAAGATAAATCTATGTAATAAACTAGAATGTTATAAAGGAACATTCATCTGGCCAATAAGGTAAACTCAATTCTCAACATAATAGAATGAAAATGAAAAAACTAAAGAACTACCATTTAACTGTCTATGAAGCCTCTAAACAACTTAGATGGATGTCGGGACAATACCAACGACATCCTAATGAACTAAAATACTGAAAGCAATAAAAAGGGGATCCTCCAGAAAGTAAGGAGGCTCACCACAAGACTCTGAATGCTCAACTGGATCAACGAAGCATTGGAAGTTGATCATGGTTACTTGTATCTGCATCATAATAAGATGCAGGCCTACTGGCATTAGTACATTGAATGTACGAGTATGCGAGAGGAATTTTAAAACAAGACATAAGATTGAAAGGAATTGAAGAACAAACCTAGTCTCAACTCAACTGACTAAACTGTATTCATTTCACTATAAAGTAGAATAAACAAGTGCAATATAAAGAAAAGCTTTTAAACATGTATATCAACACTAAAATATAATAGTAACTCTATATGTATGCAAAGATGCAATATAAACTCTGAAATGTATATAAAAATACAAAATACTGCTATGGGAGTTTCTCTAACCGACAACCATCACGTAAAAGCTATTGTGATGATACAACATTTTGCCTCACATTGCCAAGCCGTCTTATACCTTGTCAAGGGTATAGAACCTGACTACTAAGTGGATCCACTAGTTTATGCTAAAAATCACTAAGGAATCATCTAAAAAGTATGACCCTTTTCTACCCATGATGGCTACATGGTTTATGGGGGCTGGGAGTTGTCTGAACTCTCCCCCATATCGGTGCTCAATACTACTCCCAAAATATAATACTAGCTCTTATGTTTAAAAACATACTTCTTTCTGTGGTTTGAGATAATTGCTCAAAACTTAGCTCAAAGACTATCTTTGAAATCAAAGTTTCCTTTCTTGCTTTATTTGAAAGCATTTACTCTTTTAACTGAAAACTAGCTCAAAGGCTCTTATGGAAATCTGTGTTTCCTTTCTTGTTTAAATGTGAAAGCATTTTACTCTTTGGGATTACATAGTCCCAATACACTCTTTTGAATAAATTAACTTCAAGCTTTACTCTTTCCTCTTTACTCAACTCAAAACTTAAGTATTAAAATAAAATTAAAACGTTTGTAAAAGACTTCTTGGAAAAACTGTATGAACTTTCTAGACTTGGCTCTTAACTTTCTTTGAATTTGAATTTATGGATTCAAAGTTATGATTCAAGTTTATGAACGATTTCTAAGTGTTTAGAAGTCATTTAGAGTAGTTAGAATCACTAGGAAGTGTTCGTGCACTTTAGAAGGACTTGAACTGGCTAAACGATGAAAAACGGATGGGGATAGAGGACCCTAGGCATTCTTGGCACGCCGCGCCAGCCCCCAAATTATTGGAGCTCGAAAATGGTGCACTGATGGTGTGCCGCCCCAGGCTTCCTGGCGCTATGGGGGGGCACCGCGCCAGTCCCTCCCCAGGTAAACCCGATGAACTTTTCAACTCGTTTTCTAATCTTAAATCGATTATTTTCGATTCTTTTTCTCAAAATCTCCTTAGATTCAGGTACCCAAAACATAAACACAAGGATCTAACTCAAAGAAACTCTAAATAATCGACATTAACTCTGAAGAATTCTCCAATCTCAACCCAAATTCAAGAACAAAAGCAATTCAATAACACCCATCAAGAATATTCACACTTCCAATCTTATTAAGACAAAAATACACTAAATTAAACATTCTTGGCACATGGGTGAATGAAACCAACGTTATGAAAATCTCACATACCTCGTAGGATCAAATCCTTGACAAAATCTATAATCAATTCCTTACGAAGACGACGAATCTTGATTTTTCTTCTTTTGTTCTCTCTTGAGTTCTTCACTCTAAAACCCTAGAGTAAATTTCCAATTGACTAAATTGATATAAATATGATTAGACCCCAAATAAACCCCTAAAAAAGAAATAAAATAATTTGTTAAGGAAAAGACCAAACTACCCTTCCAAAATCCGGATTAGACTTTCCTTATCCAAATAGCCCAACTTCAAATGGGCATATCTCACTTATACAAACTCAGAATTATGCAAACTTTGCGGCATTGGAAAGATAATTCCAAGATATTTCCTACGGTATCTGGAAGCACACTTAACTCATCTTGAGCTAGGAATTATGGTCATTTTAAGTTAACCAGAAACCCAAACTTAACATAACAAATTTCTAGATTTTTCATTCTTTCCTAAAATGACTATTTCCAATTCTAACTCTTTATAGTTCTTTCAATTAGTGACATGTTACAATATCTCCCCCTTTGGAACATTCGTCCTCGAATGAGATTACTCTTACTAGGCTAGGGTGTAATATCTAACATTCAGCTCAAACACCAACAAAAAATGCAAATACAACATGCCAACTTATAAATTAAAGAGTACTAAGAAGAAAACTTGTACCTTGATCTGGAATTTCTCTTGGCTCAAAGAGATGTGGATATCTCTTCTTCTTATCCTCCTCAGCTTCCCAAGTAGCTTCCTCAACAAACTGATTTCTCCAAAAAACTGACTGATGCAACTTCCTTGGTCCTCAACTTTCACACCTGACGGTCCAGAATCTGAACAGGGATCTTCTCATAAGACAAGCTATCCTTGATACCAATATCTTCCGTTGGTATGATAAGTGAAGGATCTCTCATTCACTTTTTCAATATGGAGATGTGAAATACCGGATGAACCGCTGCTAACTCTTGGGGTATCTCTAAATCATAAGCTACATTACCAACCCTTTTGGATATTCTATAAGGGCCAATATACGGGGGACTAAGCTTCCAATTCTTACCAAATATCATAACACCCTTCATGGGTGAAACTTCCAAGTATACCTAATCATCTACTTCAAACTCTAACTCCCTTCTCCTAACATCGGTGTAGGATTTCTAATGACTCTGCGCTGTTTTCTACCTCTCTTGAATAACTTTCACCTTTTCCAAAGCTTGATGAACCAAGTCTGGTCCTATCAACCCATCTTCGGCAACTTCAAATCATCCAATAGAAGATCTACATCTTCTCCCATAAAGAGCTTCACAAGGAGCCATCTAGATGATAGAGTGGTAACTATTTTTATACGCAAACTTAATTAGAGGTAAGTGATCATCCCAATTCCTTTCGAAATCAATCACACAGGACATCAACATATCTTCTAAAGTCTAAATAGTGCACTCCGCTTGACCATTTATCTTAGGATGAAAAGCAGTGCTTAAGTTCACCTGTAAACCCAAGCCTTTTTGGAATGACTTCCAAAACTGTGCAGTAAATTGGGCACCTCTATTTGAAATAATGGAGACCGGAACCCCATGAAGTCTTACCACCTCTTAAATATACAACTTAGCATAATCTTTTGTTGTGTGGGTAGTCTTTACCGGTAAAAACTGGACTGATTTGGTCATTCGATCCCCAATCACCCAAATGTAATCGTGTTGCCTGCAAGACCTTGGTAAACCTATGATGAAATCCATATTAATCATCTCCCATTTTCATTCCGAAAGTTCTATATTTTGAGCCATACCACCAGGCCTTTGGTGCTCTACTTTAATTTGTTAGCAATTTGGGCACTTAGCAACAAACTCTACAATGCCCTTCTTCATACTATTATACCAATAGACTTCTCTCAAGTCACGGTACATCTTTGTGGAACCCGAATGGAAAGAATATTTGGAGCTATGAGCTTCCTCCATTATCCTCTCTTGGAGTTCATACACCCTTCATACACACTATTTGCCTTGATACCTCAACACACCATCTCCCCCTTGTTCAAAGGCCATTACTCTTTGCTTATAAACATTTGCCTTCAAGCAAAATAGGATCTTGGTCTTGCTTCTCTTTTACTTCTGACACTAATAATGATTCAGCCCCATTTATCACCACTACTCCTCCTTCTGTGGAATCCATTAGTCAAACTCCTAATCATACAATTCTATGCACATCTTTTGCTAACTCTCTCTTTTCTTCCTCAACATGGGCGGTACTACCCATAGACAACCTGCTTAAAGCATCAGCAACAACATTATCCTTACCTGGGTAATAAAGAATACTCATGTCATAATCCTTGAGTAATTCTAACCATCTCCTTTATCTGAGATTAAGCTCTTTTGGACTAAACACATACTGAAGACTCTTGTGATAGGTGAACACATCCATATGAACACCATACAGATAATGGCACCATATTTTTCAAGCAAAAACCACGGCAGCCAATTCTAAATCATGGGTTGGGTAATTCTTCTCATGAACTTTCAACTGTCTGGAGGCATAAGCTATAACTTTGTCATTTTGCATTAACACACAACCCAAACACACTTTAGACATATCACAATATACAACAAAGCCTTGTGTTCCATCTGGTAAGGTTAATACTGGGGCAGTAGTCAACCTCTTTTTCAATTCCTGGAAGCTTTTCTCACAAGCTTCAGACCATTGAAACTTCACTGTTTTCTGAGTCAACTTGGTCAAAGGGGATGAAATAGATGAGAACCCCTCTACGAACCTTCTATAGTAGCCAGTTAATCCTAAGAAACTCTTAATATCAGTTGGAGATGTGGGTCTAGGCCAATTCTGTATTACCTCTATTTTTTGGGTATCAACTTTAATTCCATCAACGAAAACTATGTGACCCAAGAATGCCATGGACTCAAGACAAAACTCACATTTAGAGAACTTAGCATATAACTCCATATATTTTAGAGTTTTGAGAACTATTCTTAGATGACTAGCATGATCATCCTCATTTCTCGAATAGATGTCATCAAGGAATACGATAACAAACATATCTAAATAAATCTTGAATACTCTATTCATGAGGTCCATGAACATTGTAGGTTCATTAGTTAAACCGAACGACATGACTAGAAATTCATAATGACCATAACGGGTCCTGAATGTTGTCTTTGGAATATCACATTCTCTTACCCTTAACTGATGGTAGCGAGATTTGAGGTCTCTCTTAGAGAAACAGGTAGCACCCTGAAGCTGATCGAAAAGATCATCAATTCTTGGAAGAGGGTACTTGTTCTTGATGGTAACCTTGTTTAACTAACGGTAATCTATACACATCCTAAGGGAACCATCCTTCTTCCTCACAAATAAGACCGAAGCGCCCCAAGGTAAGATACTTTGTTGAATAAAGCCCTTATCAACGAGATCTTTCAACTATTCTTTTAGCTCTTTTAACTCTGCCGGTGCCATTCTATATTGCGGAATAGATATAAGATGAGTATTTGGAAGAAGGTCTTTATCGAAGTCTATCTCTCTCTTAGAAGGGACTCCGGGAAGATCATCTGGAAAAGCTTTTGGAAACTTTTTTACGGCTAGAACTTACTGAATAGGAGATATCTCAACACTAGAGTCATTAAATCGGACTAAGTGATAGACACAGCCCTTAGAAACTAACTTCCTTTCCTTAAGGTACGAAATGAAATGA
Organism: Solanum commersonii; assembly: GCA_029007595.1. Taxonomy (NCBI): domain Eukaryota; kingdom Viridiplantae; phylum Streptophyta; class Magnoliopsida; order Solanales; family Solanaceae; genus Solanum; species Solanum commersonii. Next base: position 987,356 of record JAJTWQ010000125.1, read on the forward strand.
CCCTCAGGCACTAATGAACTGCTACTCCACTCTATAACTGGCTCATTAGGAATTTGTAACCTAACAACTCGAGTTCTACAATCAATGGAAGCATAACAGGCATGAAGCCAGTGCATACCAAGAATGACATCAAAATCTACCATGTCTAACTCAACTAAATCAGCCATGGTACTCTTGTGATTGATGGAAATGGGACAATCATGATAGACTCTTTCTGCTAGAATAGACTCACCAAAAGGTGTAGAAACATTGAAGGGTTCACTAAGTTGCTCGGGAATAACATTAAAATTCATCGCAACATATGGAGTTACAAAGGATAAAATCGCTCCTGGGTCTAGCAAAGCATAAACATTAAAGTTAAAAACTTGGATCATACCAGTGACAACATATGGCGAGTCATTTTGCTCTTGACGACTATTGATAGCATATAGGTGGTTTGCTCCTCCGTCAGTACCGGAAGTAGCCCCTCTAGGTGCAGCTCTTTCTGGTGGAGCAACTAAAGAAGATTGGGCTCTATTGCCCCTATTATTAATACCCTGCTTGTTCTTTGGACATTCTCGCATGAAATGACCTTTCTGGCCACACTTAAAACAACTAGTGAAGCCATCACGACACATCTCTGAGTGGTTCCTACTACACTTGGCACATGCAGGAGGCTTACTACCCCTCTGTGCCATACTACCCTGAGAATAGGTAGGTTTGGCTCTAAAATTCTAACTATTGTACTCACTTTTGTTCTTTGGTGCAGGAGCACTAGCAGATGATGGAGTAGGTCCCTTCTATTTTTGTTGGAAAGATGACCGGTTGGCATTACTCTTTTGCTGCTAGGACCCATTCCCTTTCTTAGCTCTCTTATTCTTAAGCTCTTCTCTATCCCTTAGCTTGTCCTCCTCAACTTGCTGCACATGGATCATTAGTATCAGCATAGCTACCTTGCCTTCCTTACTTGACAGACGAGACAACCCAGCAACAAATAAACTCATCCTGATTCTCATCTCAGGAACCATCTCCGGAGCATAGCGGGAAAGTTGTGTGAACCTCAGACTATACTCGTGAACACTCAGAGAATCTTACTTAAGTTTGAGGAACTCTCGTACCTTAGCCTCTTTAAGTTCTTAGGGGAAGAAATGTCCCAAGAAGGCCTCCTCAAAACAAGCCCAACTCGCAGGTGGTGCTCCCTCAACTCGGTTCTTCTTCCATTGGTCAAACCATATCCCAGCAACACCCTTCATTTGGTATGCAACTAGTTCCACCCTCTCAGTATCAGCAACATGCATGATTTTGACAACCTTTAGAAGATCTTCAACAAAATTATCTCAATCCTCGATAACACTAGAACCTGTGAAGCTTGGTGGATTCATCCTTAAGAACTCGTGGATCCTCGGAGTATCATCCACTTCCTGACAATTCCGTATCTATCCAACTTGCTTGGTCACAGCATGACCTAACATTCGAATAGCTTCACAGAATTCAACATTGACGACCTCTCCTTGGGGTTGCACTCATGGTGCATTAGGTACCCCTTGTTCCTATGGTTCCATATATCTCCTAGCGGGACGACCTCGAACAGCTCTTCGTGGAGGCATGATCTGAAAGGAACGCGTAAGAACGAGTTACAAGGAAACCTTTTAGAGATAAACTCCAATGCACAAAATAAATATGAAAGAAGTAAAGGAATTACTAAATGTTACAGCCTCCTTATTATAGATGTGGCACGCTTCACACTGATAACTAGGACTCTACATACACGACTTCATAGAATCCTTAGGACTCTTGAACTATGTGCTCTGATACCAAGTTTGTCATGCCCCGAGCATACACCCTGGATGTGACTGGCACTCGAGAATCATTGTTGGCCCCAAACGAACCCTTGGCCTGGGTTACTTACTCAGCAGAAGACTGCTACTCAACTAAGATAAATTTATGTAATAAACTAGAATGTTATAAAGGAAAATTCATCTAGCCAATAAGGCAAACTCAAGTCTCAACATAATAGAATGAAAATGAAAAGAATAAAGAACTAACATTTGACAGTCTATGAAGCCTCTAAAAAACTGAGATGGATATCGGGATAATACCCAAGACATACTAATGAACTAAAATACTGACAGCAACAAAAAGGGGATCCGCCGAAAAGCAAGAAGGCTCACCACAAGACTCTAAATGCTCAATTGGATCAATGAAGTGCTAGATGCTAATCCTGGTTACCTGTATCAGTGTCATAATAAGATGTAGGCCAACCGGCATCAGTACATTGAATGTACGAGTACATTGAATGTACGAGTATGCGAGGGGAATTCTAAAATAAGACATAAGCTTGAAAGGAACTGAAGAACAAACCTGGTCTCAACTTAACTGACTAAATTGTACTCATTTCAATATAAAGTTGAATAAACAAGTGCAATATAAAGAAAAGCTTTTAAAACATGGATATCAACACTGTCTATTTAGAAATACAATAGTAACTTTGTATGTATGTATGTATGCAATGATACAATATAAACTCTAAAATGTACATAAAAATACAAAATAATGCTATGGGAGTTTTTCTAACTAACAACCATCACGGAAGAGCTATTGTGATGATACAGTGTTTTGCTTCACGTTGTCAGGGCCGTCCTATACCTTGCCAAGGCTATAGAACCTGACTACTAAGTGGATCCACTAGTCTATGCTAAAAAGCACTAAGGAATCATCTAAAAAGTATGACCCTTTCCTACCCATGATGGCTACATGGTTTGTGGGGGCTGGGAGTTGTCTAAACTCTCCCCTATATCAGTGCTCAATACTACTCCCAAAATATAATACTAGCTCTTATGTTTTAAAACGTACTTCTTTCTGTGGTTTGAGATAATTGCTCAAAACTTAACTCAAAGGCTATCCTGGAAATCAAAGTTCCTCTCTTTCTTAATTTGAAAGCATTTACTCTTTTAACTGAAAACTAACTCAAAAGCTCTTTTAGAAATCAGTGTTTCCTTTATTGTTTAAATGTGAAAACAGTGTACTCTTTGGGATTACATAGTCCCAATATACTCTTTTGAAGAAATGAACTTCAAGATTTACTCTTCACTCAACACAAAACTTAAGTGTTAAAACAAAGTTAAAACGCTTGTAAAAGACTTCTTGGAAAGACTCTATGAACTTTCTAGACGTGGATCTTAACTTTCCTTGACTTTGTATTTATGGATGCAAGGTTATGATTCAATATTATGAATGATTTCTAAGTGTTTAGAAGTCATTTAGAGTAGTTAGAATCAATACAAAGTGTTAGTGCACTTCAGAAGGACTTAAACCAGCTAAACGATGAAAAATGGATGGGGACAGACGACTCGAGCGCATTCCTGGCGCGCCGCGCCACCCCCCAAATTATTGTGGCTCCAAATTGGCACACTGCTGGCGCGCCGCCCCAGGCTTCCTGGCACTATGGGGGGGGCGCAGCGCTAGCCCCTCCCCAGGTAAACCCGACAAACTTTTCAACTCGTTTTCTGATCTTAAATCGATTAATTCCGATTCTTTTTCTCAAAATGTCCTTAGATTCAAGTACCCAAAACATATACACAAGAATCTAACTCAAAGCAACTCAAAATAATCGATATTAACTCTCAAGAATTCCCCAATCTCAACCCAAATTCAAGAACGAAAGCAATTCAAGAACACCCATCAAGGACATTCAAACTTCCAATCTTTTACTCAAAGCAACTCAAAATAATCGATATTAACTCTCAAGAATTCCCCAATCTCAACACAAATTTAAGAACGAAAGCAATTCAAGAACACCCATCAAGGACATTCAAACTTCCAATCTTTTTAGGACGAAAATACAATGAATTAAACATGCTTGGCACGTGGGTGAACAAACCCAACATTATGAAAATCTCACATACCTCATAAATCCTTGATGAAATCCGCAATCAATTCCTCACGAGTACGACGAATCTTGATTTTTCCTCTTCTCTTCTCTATTGAGTTGTTCTCTCTAAAACCCTAGCGTGAATTTCCAATTGACTAAACTGATATAAATCTGATTAGACCCCAAATAAACCCCTAAAAATGAAATAAAATAATTTTGTAAGGAAAAGACCAAACTACCCTTCCAAAATTCGGATTAGACTTTCCTTATCCAAACAGCCCAACTTCAAATGGTCATATCTCACTCATACGAACTTGGAATCTCGCAAACTTAGCGGCGTTGGAAATATAATTCCAAGATATTTCCTACAATATCTATAAGTACACCTAAAACATACTGAACTCGGAGTTATGGTCATTTTAGGTGCACCAAAAATCCAAACTTAACATAACTTAACAAATTTCTAGATTTTGCATTCTTTCCTAAAATGACTATTTCCAAATCTAACTCTTTCTAGTTCTTTCAATTAGCGAGATATTACAAATACACTTTTTAAGCATAGAAATGTGAAATACCAAGTAAATTGGGGCTAACTCATTTGGCAAGTCTAACTCATAGGCAACTTTCCCAATACGCTTTAAAATTTTATATGGGCCAACATACCAGGGACTAAATTTCCCTTTCTTGCCAAATCTCACCACACCTTTCATAGGTGAGATTTTTAGATAAACCCAATCATTAACTTCGAATTCTAGATCCTTCTTTCTAACATCGGCATAAGACTTTTGTCTACTTTCTGCCGTCCTCAACCTCTCTCTAATGAGTCAGACTTTCTCAATAGCGTCATAAACCAAATTGATACCAACAAGAGCAATATTACCTACCTCAAACCAACCAACTGGAGACCTACATCTCCTACCATACAAGGCTTCAAAAGGAGACATAGCAATACTTGAGTGGTAGCTATTATTGTAGGCAAACTCTATTAATGGCAAGTGGTTATCCCAATTACCCTTGAAATCTATGACACATGCCCTCAACATATACTCTAATGTTTGAATGGTACATTCCACTTGGCCATCGGTTTGGGGATGATAAGTCATGCTAAGCCCAACCTTAGTACCAAGCTTTTTTTGGAATGACTTCCAAAAGTGTGAAGTAAATTAAGGACCCTGATCCAAAATAATAGATAAAGAAACCCTATGCAACGTCACTGTCTCTTTTATATACAACTTGGCATAGTCTTCCACTGAAAAAGAAACCTTAACAGGAATGAAGTGGGCTGATTTTGTTATTCTATCTGTAATGACCCAAATAGAATCATGTTGCCTTCGGGTGCAAGGCAAATCCACAATAAAATCCATATTAATCTCTTCCCACTTCCAAGTGGGAATTGGTATATCTTGCAATGAGCCTCCCGGCCTTTGATTCTCAACCTTAACTTGTTGACAATTCGTACATTTGTCTACAAATCCCGCAATATCCTTTTGCATTACATTTCACCAATAAACTTCATGTAAATCACGGTACATCTTGGTGGCTCCCAGATGAATAGAATACCGAGAACTATGAGCTTCTTCTAAAATTTGCTCCCTCAAACCATCAACATTTGGACTCACAATCTACCTTGGTACCTAAGCACCCAATCTCCCCCTTGGGAGAAAGCCTCTACAGACTTTTTGAGTACCGACTCTTTCAACTCAACTAATATTGGATCAAGGTCTTTCTTAGACTTTACATCCATCACAAAGGACGATTCGGAGCCATTATGAACCGTGAAACAACCCTTGGTGGAATCCACTAGTTGAATACCTAGCTGAGTCAACCTATGCACATCACGAACCAATTCTTTCTTTTCATCTTCTACATAAGCCATACTACCCATGGACAATCTACTAAGAGCATCCACTACCACATTAGCTTTGTCGAGGTGATAAAGGACACTCATGTCAGAGTCCTTCAACAACTTTAACCACCTTCTTTGTCGGAGATTCAAGTCCTTTTAAATAAATATGTATTGAAGACTCTTGTGGTCGGTGAACACATATACATGCACCCCATAAAGATAATGTCTCCAAATTTTCAAGGCAAAGACAACTGCCGATAATTCACGTCGGATAGTTCTTCTCATGGACCTTCAATTTCCTCGAATCATAGGCAATCACCTTACCATGTTGCATAAGTACACATGCCAACCCCACTCTAGATGTGTCACAATATACAACAAATTCATCCGTACCCTCCGGTAAGGTCTACACCGAAGTCGAAGTTAGTCTATCATTCAATTCTTGGAAGCTTTTCTCACAAACTTCCGACCACTCAAACTTAACCTTCTTTTGAGTCAAAGCCGTCAATGGAGAAGCAATTGCATAAAACCCCTTAACAAACCTCCTATAGTAATCAGATAAACCCAAGAAAATTCTAATGTCCAAAGGAGTTAAAGGTCTTGGCCAACTTTTGACCGCATCTGTCTTCTAGGGATCTACCTCAATACCCCTACTAGACACAATGTGACCAAGAAATGTCATGAACCTTAACCAAAACTCACACTTACTAAACTTTGCGAAAAGTTGATGGTCCTTTAGGACTTGCAATGCTATTCTCAAATGGTCCACATGTTCATTTTATCTCCTTGAATAGATCAAAATGTCATCAATGAACATTATCACAAACGTATCGAGATATTACCAGAATACTCTATTCATTAGGTCCATAAATGTCGTTGGGGAATTTTCAACCCAAATGACATAACCAAGAACTCATAGTGGTCACATTTTGTTCAGAAGGCCATCTTGGTAAAATCAACCCCTCTTACCCTCAGTTGGTGATAACCCGAACGAAGATCTATCTTGGAGAAATAACTAGCCCCTTGAAGTTGGTCAAACAAGTCATCTATCCTTAGGATATTTATTCTTGATGGTCACTTTATTCAATTAATGATAATCAATGCACATTCTAAGAGACCCATCCTTCTTTCTAACAAACAATACAGGAGCACCCCATGGAGAGATGCTTGGTTGAATAAAACCCTTGTCTAGCAAATCCTTTAGTTGATCTTTCAACTCCTTTAACTCCACCGAAACCATTCTATAAGGAGGAATAGATATAGGTTGCGTATCCGGAAGTAGGTCAATACCAAAATCTATTTCCTTCTTGGAGGAATACCGGGCAAATCATCGAGAAAAAATTCTGGGAACTCGTTCACTACCGGAACCAACTCTAAAGAAGGGGTTTCGGACTGAACATCCCTTACCCTACCAAGATGGTAAATGCATCCTTTGGAGATCATTTCACTAGCTTTAAGGCAAGAAACAGATTGACCTACACGGAAAGAATCTCCCCCCTTCCACTCTAAGATAGGTTCATTTGGGAATTGGAACCTAACCACCCTAGTCCTACAATCAATAGAGGCATAACATACATGCAACCAATCCATACCCAAAATCACATCAAAGTCTAATATGTCTAACTCCACCAAATCTACCAAGGTAACTCTATGGGACAATGAAATGGGACAACTTCTATAAACCCTTTTTTCCACTACCGAGTCACCAACTAGGGTAGAAACCGAAAAAGGCTCTACTAACACTTCGGGAAGTAATTCAAACTTCAAAGTCACAAACGGTGTCACAAAGGACAAAGTGGCACCGGGTTCTAGCAAAGCATAAACATCAATAGGAAAGACTTGCAACATACCGGTCACCACATCCTGGGAGCTCTCTTGGTCACCTCGGGATTGAAGAGCATAAAAGTGGTTTTGCTTTTGGGCATTGGAATTGGAACCGCTTGGAGGAGATTGCTTTCCTTATCTCCCCTTTGTCCATGAGTACCGAGCAATCTCTTATCTTGTGGCCACTCTTTCCACACCCATAGCACCCATACAAGCCAACTAAATATTTGCCTTCATGTTTTCTACCACATTTTGCACAATTAGGCCTAGCAATATCAGAACCACCACTAGTGCCTCCTTGAGGTTTAGGGTTAGGCACCCTATCATTGTTGACCCTTGGGGAAGCATTAGAGGAGCCTTGGTCGGAGAACCTTTGCTTGAACCCTTGTCGACCTTGCCCATCGAACTTAGCATTGGAGAAATTCCCTTCGCCGGTTCTAGGTCTCTTCACCTCTCTATTCTTGTCTTGGATTTTCTCATCCTCCATTTGTTGAGCATACACCATAAGATGGGATATATCCATGTTATCAAGAAGCATTGCCGAATGGCATTCTTTTCTTAACAATCTAGACACACCCGTCATAAACCTATTCATCTCATCCCTATAATCTGCCACCATAGCCGAAGCATACTTGGATAATTCGGGTAAACTTTAGAAAATATTATTGAACACTCATACCTCCTTGATGAAGTTTGATAAATTCTTCCACATTGGCTTCCCTCTTTTCTCGGGGAAAGAACCTATCAAGGAATGCTTTCATGAATACCTTCCAATCAATGGGACCCACTCCTACCAGCCTATTCCTCTTCCAATGAGTATACCATACTTGACCCTTCAATTGGTAAACGTCTAGATCCCCTTTCTCTACCAAAGTAACCCACATGGCATCAATTATCTTGTAAACCTCTTCCACAAATTCTCGAGGATCTTCTCCTACTTTGGAACCAAGAAACATGGGAGGTTCATTCTTGTAAAATATCTCAACCTAGAAGTCATGGAATTTATATTATGGTTCACATGGGCCCAACATCTGTATTGGCTTGAGTCGTCATAGTGTGGGCTTGAGATGTCACGGCTTGAGCTTGGGCCGTCATGGTTTGAGTTATCATTTGCATAGTAGCTCTAAATTCCGCTTAGGTCACTTTTTTTGTCACGGGATCAACCGGAGCTTGATTCCCTTGAGGAGGAACTTGATTACCTTGAGGAACTCCTTGATTCACATTCTCCTCTTCCACCCTCCTAGCATTCGCCCTTCGTATACTCATTTTCTAAAGATACAAGAGAAGGATTAGGAAAGGGACTTTTATAGAGTTAAACTGTAAGGCACTACTCAAGAATAATAAAAGAAGTGTAATTTCCTAAACAACTTATAGCCTCTCACTCATAAATGTGGCGTGCTTTACACTCACGAACAAGACTCTACTAGACGTGGCTTATAAGACATCATCCTAAAATCATTCTAATAATTTTTCTCTGATATCAAGTTTATCATGACCCAAGGGTACCCCCTAGACGTAATATGGCACATAACACCCCAAAAGGCATTATGTAAGCCACTTAGCATATCATCACATAAGTAAAGAACAATAAAGAGTAAGAACAATTCAAGTCTTAAGAAGTTTTCATAAAAGCAAAGCGAAAGTCTAGACATAGTCTCATTTAGACATCAATTACAATCGAAGTCTCAAATAGGGTCAAAGCCCTTACAATAGAAATCCAAAAGTCTAATACAATGAGAGGAGAGAAACAACAAGATATCACTCGTCCTCGAATCCATGAGGACGCACCACAAGCTTAGGGAATAGTCGATCCAAGTTTGTATCAAAGGAAGACCACTTCAAACACCGGAACCTACACTTTGTAGAAAAATGTAGAATAAATATGAGTTAGTACAAAAATGCACGAAGTATGATAGCCATGCATAAAAATAATGAAATCATGCTAAAAAGGGACATTTTAGTTCAATGCATGCCATTTGCTAAGTTAAAACATGATTTAGAAGATAATGTAGAAACATAAGTCATAAGCATAAACAATTCATAAGTCATCACTTCATAAGAGAAACTTACCATAAATACCCTTAAAGCATATGTGTGCAATGCATAGATAAGATCCCATAATCCCACCCATACTAAGTATAGCTTCTTGAGTAACTATAGTTCATAACTCAACTATCTTGTTCATACTACCATAATAGGGAATAGCCTCAACCGACATAGATCATGTTAGCTAACATGGAATCTGGTGCCTACCGCATACCGAAAAAGGGTTGTCCTACTTTTCGAAGGTAGAACTACACTATTAGCCTAGGTGGATCCACTAGCTAAAGACCTATGTGGGCACATAATATATGGGATAAGGGGATTGCTACTATAAAACCCGACCTCTATTAACGTGAGGGCTTCCATCCCAAGAGATTGTTCCTAGAAACTCGGCCTCTACTATCGTGAGGGGTTTCATCTCATATAACTATTCACTCAGTTCTAAGCATCATTCCCATTGAGTTAATATTAAGTCTTGACTTAAATTGACAATTATGGAAGAATGTCTTAACATTCAATCCAACAAACTCATGCTAAAGCTCTTAGGTTCAATAGTTGTGACTGGTCTTCAAACCTCAGAATCACTATATGTGACAACCCTTTCACATTGTATGTTATTCATACTTAAGTGTGTACATGAGGATAATCATCCAATCAACACAAGAATTAGATTATAATATATGCACTTTACTCTCAAAGCAATCTAATTGTATACACACAAGTCTCATAAACATAGCTAATTCTCATGTTTTTCCCTTCAAGGGATATAAGTCACACTCAACCAAATTTATCTAGAATTACTACATTATACATAGATGGTGACATGATTCAACTAACTAAACTACCACAAGTACTATTTCATAGTTACTACAATTCACCCAAATCACAAGTCATAAATTAGGGTTATGGGGAATTCATGGATTCATGGGAGATTTTATCATAAAACGGCAATTTTATCATAATATAAGACAATTAAATTGAGAGTTTGAGGACATCATGGATGAAAACTAACCATGAATCAAGGAATACCATACCTTAGATGAAGAACTCCAACAAAATCGTGTGAGAAAGATCCTTTCTTCATGCCCTAGATTGATCTTCTTCTTTGGGGATCTAGAGAGAAGATTTTTTAGAGGATTTGATTTTTGATTTGGGGATTTATGATTTATGATCTTAGATGAGTTATTTAAGGTGGGAAAATACTTATATAGGTGTTTAAAATAAGCTTAAAATGACACCACATAACCATTAATTAAAAAGGAAATTCCAAAAAGACCCCTAGCCTTAACTTCCAAATGGCAGTTTCAGGCATGACCCACGACTGGGACCCACCGACCGTGGGTGGGACCATGGCCCGTCCTGGTGAACCGTGGTTCCATGGCTGGGGCTTGATCCACAACCCCCACCTATAGGTCATGGGTATACCTACGAGGAGTAGGTTTCCCTCGTGGGTCACTGCCCAGGTAGCCTTCTAGGTCTTTTCCTCAAAGACCCATGGTTGGTCCTTGGGGTTTAGGCCTTAACATTTTCACTCTAAAACATGAATTTTTAAGTTACGGGGAGGTATTTTCTAGGCTCTAATCCTAACATCAAGCTTTATCTTAGCCTACTAGTTTTAGGTTAGGCTCTAGTTTAGTCTACCATTTTTTGGAATGTTATAGTGAGCCATTTCTTTCAGGCTGCCATGCATCCTCCATTTGTTTAGTCCATTCTTTTTAAACTTAGACTACATAGTTAGGCTTATTCTTATGTTTAGCTTCGGGGATGTACCCCATTTTTCTTAGACTTGTCGATTAGTAGAGTTTTGGTACAATGATATTTAGGTTTGAGGGGTTGAATTTCCACAACAGTTATGTTTAGTTGTTTATTTAAACTTTCAGAGTCTATGGGAACTCCATATTAATTCAGCTTTTTAAACCTGCTTCTCCATCATTAAATGATTTAGTTTCGTTAAGTTGCTTAGTCTGGTTGTAGTAGTGGTTCTCCCACTAAGGGATAGTGTGGGTGCTAATACTATGAGGGATGTCGAGACAAGACCTCCGATCATTCTAACCAACTGAAATGACAAAACATGATAAAAGGGATCCTCCAGAAAGTAAGGAGGCTCACCAAATGACTCTGAAACTCGACTGGATCAACGAAGCACTGGATGATAATCCTAGTTACCTGTATCTACATCATAAAAAATACAGACTAAATGGCGTCAGTACATGAAATGTACGAGCCTGTGAGGGAAAATTTAAAATAAGAAATAAGCTTGAATTAGAACTAAAAGAAACACTTACCTCGTCTCAACTCTACTCAACTCATTTCAATATAAAGCCGTAAATAAAGATGCAGTATAAAGAAAAATAAAAGCTTTAAATAATAAATAACAAATCAATGTATTAGAAAATGCAATATAAACTATACTTGTATTGATAATGATACTAAATAAGTCTGTGGGAGTTTCTCTAACCGACAACCATCACTATGAGCTATGTGATGATACAGTGCCTAGCCCACGCTGCCAAAATTGTCCTATATTTTGTTGGTGTATAGAACCTACTACTAAGTGGATCCACTAGTCTATGCTAAAAATCATTAAGGAATCATCTAAAAAGTATGACCCTTTTTACCCACGTTGGCTACATGGTTTATGGAAACTTTGAAACTCGTCCCATATCAGTGCTCAATACTACTCCCAAAATGTAAATAGCTCATATGTTTAAAACCATAACTCTTTCTGTGGTTTGAAATTATTACTCAAAATCTTTCTATTAAAAGAGATAGTACTAAAACTGCTCATGAAAACTCTTTTGGATATTGGTGTTTCCTCTCATCTTAAATGTGAAAACATTTACACTTGGGAATTCTTAGATCCCATATATCATTTTAAGGAAAATGAACTTGGCTCTACTCTTCCTTAAACTCAATGCTTAAGTCTTTAAAAAAGCTTAAAACATTTGTAAAAGACTTTTGAAAAGAATCAAAGAACTCTCAAGACTTGACTCTTAGCTCTACCTTGAATTTGAATTATGGATTCAAGGGTTATGATCTCGATGTTTAGACATGCCTTAGAATGTATAAAGCAACTAGAAAACATAGGTACGATTCGAGGGAACTCAAACGGAAAGAAGTGAGAAAGGGTATAGGACTTGGTGACCCTAGCGTACTGAGTGGCATAGGGTGCCAGACCCAAAACTATAGAAGGAAGGTTGGGGAGCACTGAGTGGCGCGGCGTCCTTAGACCCATCCTGCAGAACCAGACTTGTGGCGCGACGCCCTACCCCTTTTCCCAAAAAATTTGACCAATTTTCTTACTCGTTTTCTAACCAAAAACAACCTTAAAACTCATACGATTATCTCAAGAACTCATCAAAACCTCAACATTCAAGATTATGAAAGAAACTTCAATAAAACTCATCAAGAACTCAAATCATTTACTTTCAAGAATGAAATTACGCTGAATTAATCATGCTTGACGCGTGGCTGAATGAACCCAATGCAATGTGAACTCACATATATCTTAGGGATCAAACCCTTGGTGAAATTCGCAACAAAATCCTCAAGAACTTGACGAACGCTTGACTTTTCTCCTTTTCTCTTCTTGAACTTCTCTCAAAACCGTAGCGTATTTTAGGATTTGTAAAACTAAACCAAATCAGTTTAGACCCCTAAATATTACCAATTTTTGTTTTAATCTGATTGGGTAAGGAAAAGACCAAAATACCCCTCTTAAATTTGGGAAACTTTCCTTAATTGGACAGCCCAACTTCAAACAGGCATATCTCCCTCATATGAGCTCAAAAATTATCAAACTCTGTGGCGTTGGAAAGAGGATTTCCATACCTTTCATTTGATATCTTATGGGCCACCTAAATCATCATGTACTGAAAGTTATAGTCATTTGAAGTTGATCCAAAACTCATACTTAGCATAACTTGTCAAAATTTCCAATTTTACTCTTTCCAAAATAGTTCTTTCTAATTCTAGTTCTTTCAAATACCGAGGTGTTACAGTAAAACCCTTTCATATATGATCTCGTAGATCAAGTCCTAAAACTTGATATTTGATCTGACTTTTATGGACACTATCTAAAGTATGTAAATGGAACCACAGGCCATAGATAGGTCTCGTAGATCAAATTTTAGAGAATCAGTAATTGACCTAATTTTCACGGGAGATATCTACGGATCGTAAATCAATCCATGGACCACAATTGATTTCTTGAAAGCTTTCGATAGCAATTTTCTCCCATGAACATTTTGGTCTTTTTTTCACTCTTTTAATTCCTATACTATGTCGTTTTGGCCTATTCTAAGGGGGATTAAAGAAAATTTAATCGACTAAACCTCTTTATTCACACCTAACACCAAGTAAATCAAGTTTCTTACATTCAAAGTTCCTTCTAAGCAAGAACTAGGGTTCCACAGTTTCAAGTCTCAGTTTAAGGATTCAAGCTAGTGTTTTCATTCCACGTACTTGGAATTTTATTTATGGGTATCCTTGTAATGCTACTTTTATGTTTTAAGTCTATTCTCTTTGACGGGGTGGTTTTCATGTTCTTCGTGTTTCTATGATCTTATGATTTATGTTTCTGCGTTCCCGTAGCACACTATGGATTCTCTGTCCATTTACATATGTAATGTCAATCATTGCAATTTTATAACAGGTTGGACCAAGCTTGTGAGACCATAAGTGCATGTTTCTCAAAAAACAGTGAGGTGTTCTGCAAAAAATTGGGAGAAAACAAGTGTCACGACCCACACTAACCCTCCGGTAGGAGAACCATTAATACTAATTAGCTAACAAACTTTAATAAAAATACTAAGGCATTTAAGTTATGGAAGCAAGTTAAATGCTAGGAAAAACTAAAATTCCCATAAACTTCCAAAAGATCTAACAACGAACTAACAATGCGGAATTTAATACCTAGAACCTAAAAGTCAACGTACCAAAACTCCAAAAAAATCCATAAGTCTAAACAATAAAGTGGGTACAACCCAAACTAATGTACTAATAACTAACTAGAAATTCTAAGTTGAAAATGTAGACTTAAACGAAAGAGAACTCATGGAAGCCCGAAAGAATTGGCTCACCCTTGAATTCGAACGATCACTGTTCTTCTAAGCGAGGTTTGTCAATAGCCGCCTGAAGATGCCCTTTACTCAACAAAGAAAGAGCAAGTGCAGTATCAGTACACAACCACAGTGTACTGGTAGGATCATGTGGCTACCCCACTAAGTGCAACATACATAAGTAAATACAATACTATAAACATGTAAATACCGAACATGTACAATATCGATTATCACATTCTCAACAATATACATTTACTACAAGTCATTGGTCCACTCATGGAACCCAAACTCAAACAGTTAGTGTACCGGTACGTGGTATCCGATTCAATGTTTATGTCAGAACGTGGAAATTGATCCCATATTTATGTCGTAATGTGGCAACCAATCTAAGTTAGTGTGTCGAAATGCAACATTCGATCCATTCAACATGCCACAATCACAATCACAAGTTTATTCTCAATAATCATACAATCAAGAAGTGATTCAAGGCATTCATCATTCATATATCCTCATTTATAATTTATGTGATCAACATTCCCATACATACATGTATCATAATGAAGCAAGAACAAACATATATCACACAATCATAGAATCACAACCATCACCTACCTCGAAACAAGCTTAAATCCCCTAAGAAACTTGATTCTTCCCTTTTTGGATTCGTATCGGTTGTTTTTGGTCTACAAACAATAATTATAGCACAAGAATCAATAAACAATAACTAATCACCCGAATTACTAACAATCCTATCAACCCTAGATCAAACCCTTAATCCCAATATCCCAATTAGGGTTGTCTCCACCATAAATTTCAGATCAAAATGCTCCCCCATTGATAATTACCCATTAGATTACGTTATACGGATCAAAAAATGAATTCGGAGAATTAAAACCTTATCTTTAGCCTCAAGGTCAAGAACTCATATGGGGTCGTCTTCTAGATCTCCAAAATAAAAATTGTAGAATAAAACATTTTTGGGGTTTATTTTTTACTTTAAGTCGCGCCTTCCCTGCCCTGGCGGCACTTTCCCGCTACAGCGGCCCCGCCCTAGCGGCAGAAATCTTGCCTCAGTGGCTTGCACGAAATAGTGAGCTATTTTAATAATTCCAAGACCCCATTTCACAACAAACCTTTAACCAACGACACTTATAAACTACATGTTCACGTCAAGATCAATTTGAGGAGTTCTACTCACACGAATTCAATTTCGTAAAGTCGTATGGATTCTTTAACATCTTGGCTACATACTCATGTAATCAAAATCATAAGTAAATCACTCAATTGCTACCAGATTTCTCTAGACCTTACTGACTCCAATTTCGTCCAAATATGGACTAGGTTGGGAAATCCCAAGTTACTACGAAAAAGTTTTCCGGCCCAAAAAATTTCCCCGTTGGCTTTTCTATAACGACGGAAACCGGTCGTTACAATAGATAACAATATACCCATCACTTGTCCCCAAATGACAAACTTAGGAAAAGAATAGGCTAAGGAAAGAATAGAGTAGTACCTAAATAGATGAACAATTGAGGATACTTGTCTCGCATGTCCCTCTCGGTTTACCAAGTAGCTTCCTCAACTGGACGATGCTTCTATTGAACATTTATGGACTTAATATCTTTGGTCCTCAGCTTACGCACATCACGATCAAGAATTGCAATTGGTTCCTCTTCGAATTATAAGTCCTTGTCTAACACAATTGAGTCCCACTTAATGATGTAATCTCTGTCACCATGATATCTCTTCAACATGGACACATGAAATACCGAATGAACTCCTGATAAGTTAGGAGGTAAAGCCAATCTATAGGCCACGGGCCCTACACATTCAAGAACCTCAAAGGGACCAATGTATCACGGACTTAACTTGCCATTCTTGCCAAACCTCATCACCCCTTTCATGGGTGATACCTTAAAAATAACATTCTCGCTAGTCTGAAATGCCATATATCTTACGTTATGGTCTGCATATTTTTTCTGTCTACTTTGGGCCTCAAAAAGCTTAGCTAGAATACTCCTCACCTTATCCTGAGCATCCTTCACTAAATCGACCCCTAAAGGTTTCACATCTCCAGTCTTGAACCATCCTGTGGGTGATCTACATCCCCTCCCATAAAGTGCCTCAAATGGTGTCATATCAATGCTGGAGTGATAACTATTGTAATAGGAGAACTCACACAAAGGCAAGAACCTATCCCAATGCCCTCCAAAATCAATCACACATGCCCTTAACATGTCTTATAACACTTGAATAGTCCTCTCTGACTGCCCATCCGTCTGTGGTACTAAAAGTGAGTTGTGTGCCAAATTCATCATCTAACTTCCTCTAAAACTTGTATGTGAATTGGGTACAATAGTCTGACATGATAGAAAGGGGATGCAACGTCACTATCTATTTCACAAAAATCTTAGCCAATTGTTCAGCATTATAATCTATTCTTACAGGAATAAAATTGGCTGAGTTAGTCAATCTGTCAACAACTACCCAAATAGAATCAAACTTCCCTAAGGTCTTGGAAAGACCAACCAAAAAATCCATGGCTATCATTACCCACTTCCATTTCGGAATCGGCATTCTTTGAAGCAAACCTGTAGGCCTTATATGTTCATACTTTACTTGTTGGCAATTTTGGCACTTAGCCATAAATTCCACTATATCCTTCTTCATGCCCGGCCACCAATAAATTTGCTTTAAATCTTAGTACATCTTGGTCACACCCAGATGAATGGAATATTGCGAACCATGGGATTCTGTCAACAATTTCTGAATCAAATCATCAACTTGAGGAACACAAATCCTTCCTTTACCTCAAATTGTTTGGCCTTGATTTCCTCAATGAACGTGGCCTTTACCTCAATGCTAGCTAACACCCCACCTTTTTTTGAGATGCCTAACCACACGAATTTAGACTCTAAGGTCTGAATTTCCTTAGCCAAAGGTCGCTTGAATGCACTCAAGCAAGCTAAACTACCCATACTAACCACTTTTTAACTTAAAGCGTCTGCCACAACTTTAGCCTTACATGAATGGCATTGAATGGTCACATCATAATCTTTGAGTAACTTAATCCACCTTTGCTGTCTCAAATTTAGATCTTTTTGAGTGACCACTATTGCAAACTATGATGATCAGTAAACACCTCACACTTAACATGATAGAGATAATGCGGCCAGATCTTAAGAGCAACTACTACCGCTGCCAACTCTAAATCATGGGTTGGATAATCCCTCTCATGCACCTTCAATTGGCATAACGCATAAGCTATAACATTTTTATCCTGGATCAACACAGCACTCAACCTAGAATGAGAAGCATCACAATAAAGTACAAAATATTTACCTTCAACCGATAGTGCTAGAATAGGTACGGTGGTAAAGAGAGTCTTAAGCTTTTGAAAGATCTCCTCACATTTTTCCGTCCATTCAAATGGTATCTCCTTTTTGGTCAAATTTGTCAAATGTGCGGCAATGGAACCAAAATTCTTCACAAATCGACGATAAGAGCTGGCAAGCCCAACAAAACTCCTAATTTCAATCACAGAACTTGGTCGAACCCAATTTCTAACTACTTCAATCTTTTGGGGATCTACCATTACCACTTCTTTCAAAACTACGTGCCCCAAAAATACAACCGAGGTCAACCAAAATTTACACTTAGAAAATTTTACATACAACCTTTGTTTCCCAAGAACACCCAGAACAATACGAAGATGGTCAGCATGCTCTTCCTCACTTTTTGAATAGACCAAAATATCATCAATAAAGACTATAACAAATGAGTCAAGAAATGGCTTGAACACCTCATTCATCAAACTCATAAAAGTTGCAGGCACATTAGTCAAACCTAAAGACATAACTAGGAACTCATAGTGCCCATAGCGGGGTCTAAACACCGTCTTGGGCACATCTTCAGGTCTAATTTTTAATTGATGGTAACCAGACCTTAGATCAATTTTAGAGAAGGCTGATGAACCTTGAAATTGGTCAAAAAGATCATTTATTTGAGGTAGTGGATACTTGTTCCGAATGATGACCCTATTCAATTGACGATAGTCTATACACATTCTCATACTACCATCATTTTTCTTAACAAACAAAACTGGGACACCCCACGGGGAAGCACTAGGACGAATAAATCCTTTATCAAGAAACTCTTGGATTTCAACCTTAAGCTCTCTTAATTCTTCCGGAGTAATACGATATAGAGAAATAGAAATAGGGCGGGTACCAAGCTCCAAATCAATGCAGAAATATATATCCCAATCCGGAGGCATACCAGGAAAATCGGTAGGAAACACTTCTCTAAATTCTGACATCATAGACTCAATAGATGGAGACTCAACCTCAACATCCTGGATATAAGCCAAATAAGCTAAACAACCCTGCTCTACCAGTTTCCTAGCCAGAATGGAGGCTATGATCTTAGCTTGCTTAAGCTTGTACACCCCTTCCCACTCTAATTTTTCCCTTTTAGAAATTTCTAGAGTTACAGACTTAGTATTACAATTAAGCACAGCATAATAAGGGGACAACCAAGTCATGCCTAAGATTATATCAAAGTCAGTCATATCCAAAATCACCAAATCAGCCCAAGTCTGAAAACCCATAAACAAAATAGGACAAGCACGATAGACATAGGTTACTATGACTGACTCTCCAACTGGGATAGAAACATGGATAGGGGAATCAAGTATATCACAAATCATATTAAATTCTAAGGAAAATCGCATGGACACATTAGAAAAGGTAGAACCCGGATTAAATAACACTAGTCATCCGGTCACAGACAAAAATAGTACATGTGATCACTGTCAGACGCCTGTACCTCGGTCTTCCCGGAAACCCGGAAAGGCATAACACTGAGCCCTAACATTGTGATGGGTGACTTCTCTGCCTAGCTGTACTGCACCTCTGCATGTGTTACCATTTCATCTACCCCTACGGCCTCGTTGATTACCTTATCACCTACCTTATGGACGTCCTCGACCATTATTACCATTTCTCGCGGGTATCACTGCTCTAGACTGCTGGTGCACGGAATACATCATGCACGAGTGGGGATAATCTCTCCTTATATGCCCAAGTTCTCCATAGTTATAACACGTGCGATCAAAAAATGGCTTACTGCCTGCCGAAGGTGCGGCTCCTTGGCTATCCTGAATCAAAATCTGAGGTGGAGTTCCAGAGTAATTACTTGTAGAAGCGGGCATAGCGGACTGAATTGGCATGGCTACAAGTGTTGGCCTCCCTGACCCTTTGGAATAAGAACCTTGAAAGTTACTCGAGTTCTTGGCCCTTTTTGCCAATGTCTTAGCCTAACCATCTCGCCTCACCCCCTCCACTTTCTTAACAAAGTTTGTTACCTCATTAAAGCTTCTCCCTGCAGAGGTCATATGAACAGACAAAATCTACAACTCAGAATTTAGTCCCCTAATAAATAAACGAATCCTCTCCTCCTCAGTAGTCACCAATTAAGTAGCATATCTAGACAAATCATAGAACTTGGCCTCATAAGCAGCCACAGTCATACCGCCTTGCTCCAAAGTCATGAACTCATCCTTCTTACGATCCCTTAAAGTCTGAGACACATACTTTTCTAAGAATAGAGCATGAAACTGAGTCTAAGAGAGTGGGGGTAAAGTTGAAGATCTGCATTCCACATAAGCTCTCCACCACTGTTTAGCCTCACCTTGAAGCTGAAAGGTCACAAACTCAACCCCATTCTGAAGGACAATTCCCAACTTATGAAGCCTCTCATAGCAATCTAAAATAAACTCATAAGCATCCTCACTCTCAGAACCAAGAAATACAGGAGGCTTTAGCTTCAAAACTTAGTCAACATTTCATGTTCATTACCAGTCATAAAAGGACCCAACAAAGGACAGAAGAAAGCATTATTACCTCCAGTTCCACCTACCTTGGGAGCAGTGTTAGCAGTAGGGGGATGGGAAGGAGTCTGATTTGCTTGAACAGAGGGAAGCACTCCAGGGCCAACCAATCCATTCAAGAATGACATAATCTGCTAAGCTAACACTGTGTCTAAGGGAGAGATACTTGTAGTCCTAGTCTACACCTCTTCCTCTTTTCCCACATCTTCAATATCCTCAACATTCTCAACATCAACATTCTCCTCTATCTCTTCATGATACCCAGGAGGATTCTCATTCCTAGGAGCATTCTCAACAAGAGCTCCATCCCTAACAGGTGCTACTTTTCAATGACCTCTACCCCTAGCTCTTCCTCTACCCCTGCCTCAACCGCGACCTCTCACTGCAAATTTCTCAGCTGGAACATTGACGGGAGTTATGGGCCTAACATTATCGAATCTAGTTTCAACCATATGCGGACAGAAGAGTGAAAAAGGTTAGATACCAATTCGAATCGCCAAACACCAATTGGAATCATGTTATAGCATGAAAGGAGATAAGAGAAAATAGAGAGATTTCTTAAAGTACTATCACCTCTCGAAGAAAAATACAGACATCTTTGTACCATTTTGTGAAACTTTACTAGACTCATTTTGGAACATTGAGATCAACAAACCAAGGCTCTGATACCAACTTTGTCACGACCCACACCGTCGTGAGTGGCACTAATGAGTCCACAAATTGAACTCATTTAGGGCTATATTTTAATAGAAATTATGTCCTCAAATGCTTATTTAGTCTAAATAGCTGATGAAAACATTTAAGTTTCAAGTATTTAAAGTTTTAGTGGAAGCATGGACACTTAGGTGCAAAAAGGAACAAAAAGACTGAAAAGAACGAAGAAGATGAAGCTTGAGCATTGCCAAGCATGCTTGGCAATTCGCCGAAGGGACGCACTCCATACTTTGTTCCAGTACGCAAAGCCCTGAAGGAGAAGGATCAAAAGGCGATGAAATGAGCAGTCAACACTTCACCAATCAGTTTTGCGAAGCAGAAGTATACCGCCCAATGATCCAGAACGCACAGATGTTGAAGGAAAACCACAAACAACGATGAACTAGACGAAGGGCGAATCGCCGAGTCATTCGGCGTTCGCGACTAACCTCGTCGAGCGATCCGCCAGCACTATTTTCTGAAGTCTATAAATACTAAACTCTTTACTAGTTTTGAGAGATATAGAGGAGTGTCTGAAAATTATTGTAATTTTTGCTTTAGCTTTCATATTTTCTCTCAAGCTTTGGAGAGGGTTTCGGAGGACTTGAAGACGAAAGGAGTTCATCTTCCCTAAATTGGAAGTGGGTCTTCTCTATTCTTGTTTCTTTGCTTAAATCAAGGTTTAATTTCTTATATCCACTTGATTTCAACACCATTTTAGGTATAATTTATTATTTCTTGATGAGTGACTAAAAACTCCAATTGTTGGGGTGTGATTTAGCGAATATGGTTTAAGATTGTTGTTGGGTCTTGCTTGCTGATAGGTTAGATGTATTTTAATGGTGATTTCACCTAGTGGTTATGGTTTAATTTAATGGGTTTGTAGTTGCAAATACAAAATCACCCATGTGTTTTCGATTTGCGAGAGAGAGAGGTCGCAAAACCAAGACCACTAGACTGATGGCCTAAGGAATGGGTCAACATGAGGTTCAATCCGAGAGGGTGAGCCCTAGTCCCATATCCTAACACTCAGCTTGAGAGAGTGAGTAGGGTAAGGCGTAGGCTAGCCCTCATGCGGCAAATGGGTGTCCGAGAGGAACCCATTTGAAATGGGGTAAGTTGTCAGAGAGGGAACTTATTTCCATCTAAAGCTTAGCCTAGTTACTATTCTCTTGCAAATTTCTTATCGAAAGCACGTACTCAACAATTTATATCAATATCTATTGTGGTCACATCCCAAGAATCTCTCCCGATACTTGATTTCCTTTATACTTTACTAATTTTTTTCTCTCGTGACAAAACTCCCATCGATATTTGACACTTTTGTGTCACCCATTGAATTTACTTTGTCTTATTCGCAAATTTCTCAAACTAGAGCTAATTAGAATAAGATTCTCGTTTAACTACTATTTTCACTACCACTCCCTTGAGAGTCGACCCCAACCCTTAGTTGGGTTATTATACTATTGCACGATTGTAGACACTTGCATCGAAAGTTGTGTCATTGATTATGCAAACATCAGGCACTCACACTAACCCTCTAGTGGGAGAACCATTAATACTAATTAGCTAACCAACTTTAATCAAAATACTAAGGTATTTAAGTTACGGAAGCAAGTTAAATGCCAAGAAAAACTGAAGTTCCCATAAACTTCCAAAAGATCTAACAACTAACTAACAATGCGGAATTTAATACCTAGAACCCGAAAGTCAACGTACCAAAACTCTAACAAGATCCATAAGTCTAAACAAGAAGGTGGATACAACCCAAACTAATGTACTAATAACTAACTAGAAAGTCTAAGTCTGAAATGTGGACTTAAACAAAAGAGAACTCATGGCAGCCTGGAAGAACTGGCTCACCTTTGAATTTGAATGACCACTGATCTTCTAAGCAACGTATATCAATTGCCGCCTGAAGATGCCCTCTACTCAACAAAGAAAGAGCAAGTGCAGTATCAGTACACAACCATAGTGTACTAGTAGGATCACGCGGCTATCCCACTACGTGCAACATACATAAGCAAATACAATATTATAAACATGCAAATACCGAACATGTACAATATTGATTATCACATTCTCAACAATATACAATTACCACAAATCATTGGTCCTCTCATGGAACATAAACTCAAATAGTTAGTGTACCAGTACGTGGTACACGATCTAATATTTATGCCGAAACGTGGCAATCGATCCCATATTTATGTCGAAACGTGGCAACCGATC
Source organism: Solanum commersonii (assembly GCA_029007595.1). NCBI lineage: Eukaryota > Viridiplantae > Streptophyta > Magnoliopsida > Solanales > Solanaceae > Solanum > Solanum commersonii. Next base: position 1,010,797 of record JAJTWQ010000125.1, read on the forward strand.
CAAGTTAGTGTGTCGGAACGCAACACACGATCCATTCAACAAGCCACAATCACAATCACAATCACAAGTATATTCTCAATATTCATACAATCAAGAAGTGATTCAAGGCATTCATCATTCATATATACTCATTTACAATTTATGTGATCAATAATGCAGCATTCGCATACATACATGTATCATAATGAAGCAAGAAAAAACATGTATCACACAATCATCACCTACCTCGAAACAAGCTTGAATCCCCTAAGAAACTTGATTCTTCTCTTTCCGAATTTGTTCCGCTTTTTCTTGGTCTACAAACAATAATTATAACACGGGAATCAATAAACAATAACTAATTACCCAAATTACTAACAATCCCATCAACCCTAGATCAAACCCTTGATCCCAATATCCCAATTAGGGTTGTTTCCATCATAAATTTCGGATCAAAACCCTCCCCTATCGATAATTACCCATTAGATTACGTTTTACAGATCGGAAAATGGATTCGGGGAGTTAAAACTTTACCTTTAGCCTCAAGAATAGGGAAAAATGATCAAGAACTTGTATGGGGTCGTCTCCTAGTTGTCCAAGTCAAAAATTGCAGAATAACCTATTTCTGGGTTTATTTCTGACTTTAAGTCGCAAATTCCCCACGCTGGCGGCACTTGCCCGCTACAGCGTCCCCGCCCTGGCGGCAGAAATCCCGTCTCAGCGATTTGCACAAAACAGTGAGCTATTTTAATAATTTCAAGACCCCATTTCACAACACACCTTTAACCAACGACACTCAGAAACTACCCGTTCACGCCAAGATCAGTTTCGGAATTTCTACTCACCCGAATTCAATTTCATAAAGTTGTACGGATTCTTTAACGTCTTGGCTACCTACTCACGTAATTGAAATCACAATTAAATTACCCAATTGCTACCAGATTTCCCTAGACCTTACTGACTCTGATTTCTTCCAAATCTGGACTAGGTTGGGAAATCCCAAGTTACTACGAAAAAGTTTTCTGGCCCAAAAAAAATTTCCGTTGGCTTTTCTATAGCGATGGAAACCGATTGTTACAACAAGTATTTTTTGGTGAGTAGCAAATTAAAGTTGTTCTTTAAAAAGCTGAAAAAAGTAATTTCTCCCTGAAAATACTATTTTGGAACACTTTTTTTTTTGTTAAGAAAATACACTTAAAAGCATGTTTTAAATGTTTGGTCAAACACTTATTGTTGCTCAAATGCGCTTTTTAAAATTGATTAGTCAAATCCAAATTAATACTCACTAAAAGTTATTATTCCTCTACATCGTCTTGCAAGTTTCTTACTTAATCTCCTTGGAGGAAATATGACATGTTCTATGAACATTACACTTCAAAAGCTCGTTCAAAGAGTTTTAAGTGGCAGTGTACGTGAATTTTTTTTACTTTTGAGTAAATTAGGTTAAAATCTTCCTCAAACTATTACCATTTCATCAGTTTCATACCTAAACGATAAAATATTACAAAACCCTTTGAACTACCATGGATTCATTGTGCGAGGTGGATTCATTCTAGGATTTTTTTTTCATTCCTCTCATGTTTCTCATCAAGTTACACCAATATTTTATCACATTCAACTACTAGAGTTTTCAATCTAAAGAGACTTATTGTTTAGAAGGTAACAAAAACACTTAATAATTTAAGCATGAAACTCGCAATATTTAATAGTAATAGTTTAAATCAAAATGGCAAATTCAACTTGTTTTACTTCAGATATCGGAAAGTGTAAATTCATAAACCTCTAATAGAAAATCTTAATTAATTAACTTATTAAAGCTGTAAATTTCATAAAAACTAATTGCTAGGCAATTATTTTGGTATAAACATGTTTTCAATTTTCATGCCACAATTAATAATAATAGTCAATATTTTTGCTATCAACAAAGCTTGGTATGAATTAAATGACGTTCTTTACCTAAATGGTAATGCATGACAAATTTTCAGTCACATTACATATTGTTATTGTCATCTACATGTGATTAATCAAAACTATAAAAAAAATTGGCACTCTATAAATTTAAAATGTCTTCATATTTTGTGAAAATAATATTTGGTATTATACTTTATGAATTTTCTAATACTTTTTTTAAAAAAAAAAGATGTATTATACATATTCACAAATTTAATATTAAGTTTAAATATCTTAATAATTAAGATGTTGCAAATTAAAATAATCAAATTTTCTAAAAAAAAAAAATGACTGCCACAAAATCAGGGTCGTCTTAACCCCTAGGCCACTAAAGACATCGCTTGGAGCCCCATATTTTTGGGGTCCCCCATTTTCTAAATTTTTTATTATAAATGTTTTTTTTTTTTTAAAATATTATATGTAGTATGAGTGCTATGATTTTTACCAAGGAAACTACATATAAGATGAATATAGAACCTGAATTTCGTAAGAAACAATTTGATGAAAATATTGATAACGAAATCATAGAGTCTCTTGAAATTGGAGTTGATTACTTTATTTATTTATATATATATATATATATATATATATATATATATGATCAAGTTATTTTTTCACTTCAAAATATATTTGAACTAATTGAAGCATATGAAAATATTTCTGGTTTCTTATTTAGTTGTAATTTGAGATCACTAGATGATGAGAATTTAAAAAAGACATTGTCTTAACCTTGAACATTCTTTAACACATTATAGTTATTCTGATATTGATAGTTTAGATTTAGTTTATGAATTAAAAGTGTTAAGAGAAATAATACAAGTAGAAGATAATGATCTAATAAAAATATTCAATCAAATAAAAAGATTTGATTCTTTTCCAAATACACATATTGCTTATAGAATAATGTTAAAAGTTCATGTAACCACTAACCATTGTCTAAGCCGAAATAAGTTTTTCGAAACTAAAATTGAAATCTTATTTAAGATTAACAATGTCTCAAGAGAGCTAATTGAATGGATTAGCTATATTACTAATTGAAAAGGAATTATTAAAACAAATCGATTATAAAACTGTAACTAATGACTTCACATCTAAAAAAAACTAGAAAAGTAGGTTTTAAATAAAAATATATATGATGAAAAAAATAAAATATTAGGGGCCCTCTGTTAGGTTTCACTTTAGGCTCTCAGTCTTGTTGAGTCGGCCCTGCACAAAACCTTCGGTGAGTATATTATATGAACGTTCTTAATTAAATTATTGTTCAAGCAAAAAATCCTTTAAATACTTTTCAAATCTTTCTTCTCCTAAATTTTCTCTATCAATAAATTTTAACTTTAATTCCTTAATCTGTTTTGGGTATGCATATCTAATAAAAATTGTTGTTATTTCATTGTTATTTACTTAAATATCTTTTTCATGAATAATCTTGCAATCTTTTTTTGTTCGATAAAATTATGAATTTCATCTTGTGAAACTAGGGGGTTTCGAGTTCTTTTGGGTGAAATTTAGATTTTGGTGTTTGATTTTTGTTAAGTTTCATGGATAAGAAAACTTCTCATAAGATTCTTGTTAAAATCCGGGATGAGAATTTCAATCTTGATTTTGCACCTAGTACTTCAAATTCTTTAAATGCAAATATATTTATTTATGGAAAAATTACAGAAGTCCCACATTTTAGATTACTTATTACCATTATTTCCTATAAGTTTTACAAATGTACAAAATCCCTCATTTTTGCACATCCGATTAGTGTATCTCCCGCATCAGATTAATGTATCAACGCTTATATTATTGTATCTCGCGCATCATATTAGTGTATTATGAATAAAATGTACATCAGATTAATGTATCATGTATAAAATATAATGTATCTTACTTAACGATTAATGTATCTCGTGCGTCAGATTAATGTATCAGCGCTTATATTATTGTATCCGTTTGAGGGATTTCTGTAATTATAAACCTTTAAGGGATAGATTGTAATTTTGCCTTAAAAGTATGTGATTTCTGTAATTTGCCCTTTAATTATTTTTGGTTTCCCACCCAATGTCCGGAGCCCACATTGGAGCTCCGACTAAATCTGGATCGCGCTCTGCAAGGCCCATTCGGGGGGGTGCTCCCAACAGAATTTTCTCCATACCCAGGGCTCAAATCCGAAGTGAAAAGTGCTTAGGAGGTAAAAAAATCAAGCGAAGGGAAAAAAAATTGCTACGGTTAATGTTGCTCAAAATTGAAAGGTTGATGAAAGTGACGATGATGACAATGAGGAAGGATCTTCATATTGTTTGTCAAATGCAATTACTTTTAAATTAATTTTTAATCGAATTGGCATACGTATAATGTATACATCTACTAATAAATTCACCTAGTAATTTTGAATAGATATATTAGCATTGATATTTATTGATTTGTATTCATCTACTAAATTGATATGCATTTATATTGTTATACATTGGTCTGTATTCACCTAATAAACTGATATACATTTGATTAGTTTTTAAATTGATTTTAAGTTGGGTTTGCATACATATAATGTATACATTTGCTAATAAATTCACCCAACAAATTTATATATATTTTGTGGAAGACCAGGACATATTAAACAAAACTGTCCAGAATCAAAAAGAAAAAACAATCGGAGAAATGAAGATCCAAAAAGTCTTGGAGCCTAGAGTCAAGGAGAAACATCTGAAGACGATCATGATGAAACCGCCAACATATATTTCATGGCACTCAGGGAATCAAGTGAGGAGAAAATCAAAAAACCTACAAAAAAGGAGTGTGGGTAATTGATAGTGGAAGCTCCAGACACATGTGCGGGAAGAAAGAAAATTTCAAAGCTCTCAAAAGAATTGATGGAGGACATGTACGGTTCGGAGACAATGCAAAAGGAGAAGTAGTAGGAGTCGGATCTATCACTCTCAGCTCATCATGTGATATATCAGAAGTATATCTTGTAAACGGATTCAAACACAACTTGCTTAGCATCAGTCAACTATGTGATGTTGGATTCAAAGTCTCATTCGACACTACAAATTACACCATGCGGCTAAGGATATCACAATTGTTGGAGATCGTGTTGATAACATCTACGTTCTATATAACGTTGATTTACCAACACTCACATGTCTTACTGTTGTTTCAAGTGAATCATGGCTATGGCATAGAAAACTTTGGTCACACAAGCATGCATGCTCTTGAAAATTGTCCAGACTTAAACTAGTCATTGGACTTCCAAAGTTAAAATTTGAAAAAGATGATATATGTGATGCATGTCAACTTAGTATGCAAACTCACTCTTCATTGAAGGTCAAGGATATTGTAAGTACTACTAAACACCTTCAACTACTACATATGGACTTGTTTGGTCCCACTCGGACCGCAAGTAGCAGTGGTAAGAAGTATGCTTTCGTAATTATTGACAACTTCTCAAGATTCACTTGGGTTATATTCTGTCTCATAAAAATGAAGCTTTTGCTAACTTTAAAGTATTTTGTATAAAAGTTCAAAGAGAAGCAGGATATTTTATCTCTACAATTCATAGCGATCATGGCGGAGAATTTTAAAATAAAGATTTTGAGGAATTCTGTGATAAAAATGGAGTTACTCAGAACTTCTCATCATAGAAATCTCCCCCAACAAAATGGCGTGGTAGAATGGAAAAATCATTTTCTACAGGACACAACTAGAACTATGTTACTGGATTGTAGTCTCCCTGATCACTTCTAGGCTAAAGCGGTAAGTATTACATGTCATATTCTGAATAGGTGTCTTATTAGGCCCACACTAAAGAAGACTCCTTACGAACTCTGGAGAGGTAAGAAACTGAATATCAACTATTTTCATCCTTTTGGATGCAAATGCTTCATTCATAATAACGGCAAAATAAAGCTCAATAAGTTTGATCCAAGAAGCGATGAAGGGATATTCTTAGGCTATGCACGTGCTAGTCACGCTTTTCGAATTTTCAATAAAAGAACTAGAAGCGTTGAAGAATCTGTTCATGTCGTTTTTTATGACACTAACCCAAAATTGCAGGAAGTTGAAACTACTGATGATGAGATTATTTCCAAAACAAATGCAGAAAGTCCACCTAATGATTCTATTCAAACCACAACAGAAGAGTCAACTATCCCAGAACTAGATCCGACTATCCCGGCAAACAAGACCGAAATGCCTAGGGAATGGAGACACAATTCTAGTATCCTAATGACTTCATCATGTAAACTAGATGATGTGTTACAGATCAGAGCATCATTGAAGAAATAAGCTTTTGTAGCACTCATTTCTTAGATTACCAAAATGTATAAATGAAGCAATGGAAGATGAATCCTGGATATAAGCAATGAAGGAAGAACTAAATTAATTCTAAAAAAAACAAGTGTGGACTCTCACTCAAAGTCCCAAAAACTATTCAGTCATTGGAACTAAATGGGTCTTTTGAAACAAGCTCAATGAAGAAGAAAAGGCCATCCGTAACAAGGCAATATTAGTCGCTCAACGATATTCCCAACAAGAAGGTATTGATTACGATGAAACTTTTGCTTCGGTAGCAAGGTTAGAATCTATTCAAATTCTGTTAGCATATGCATCTTTTAAGCATTTCAAATAGATGTAAAAAGTATTTTCAAATGGTTTTATCAAAGAAGAAGTTTTTGTTAAACAACCTCCTTGTTTTGAAAATTCTTCCTGTCCGGATCATGTTTACAAACTCTCGAAAGTGCTTTATGGTTTCAAACAAGCTCCAAAGGCTTGGTATGAGAGATTAAGCAATTTCTTACTCAATAACAATTTTCAAAGAGGGAAAATTGATACAACTCTTTTTATCCAAAAATCCGGATCCTTCATTTTAATAGCTCAAATTTATGTTGATGATATTATTTTTGGGAGCTCTAAGCCCTCTTTATGTGAGAGTTTTGCTAATCTTATGAAGGGAGAATTTGAGATGAGTTTAATGGGAGAACTCACGTTCTTTATCGGATTAACGATTAAGCATTCGACCAATGAAACTTTCTTAGTCAAACCAAATACACAAAGGAACTCATAAAGAAGTTCAGATTGGAAAAAAGAAAAGCTTACGAAATTCCAATTAGTCCATCAACATGCCTTGAAACAGATGCACCAGGAAAAGATGTTGATGAAAATATGTATCGAGGAATGGTCAAATATCTACTCTATTTAACTTCTAGCCGACCATAAATTATGTTTAGCTTATGCAAGTGTGCACATTTTCAGTGTGCTCCAAAAGAATCTCACCTTACGGCAGTGAAGCGAATCATTCTCTATTTCATCAGAACTACGGACTTGGGATTATGGTACCTCACTCCTCTAACTTTGATTTAACTGGCTATTCAAATGCTGATTTTGCAGGTGACAAACATGATCAAAAAAGCACCAGTGGTACTTGCCAAATTATAGGGAAATCTCTGATTTCTTGGCGTAGTAAGAACCAAACTTCAGTTTCCTTATCTACCACATAATCGAATATCTAGCCGTGGGAAGCTATGGTACTTAAATATTATGAATAATGCATCAATTACTTGATTATGATCTTTCGTATGAGTTTGTCCCTATTTTTTGTGATAATACTAGTATTATTAGTTTATCTAAATATATTGTGCAACATTCTAGAGCTAAGAATACTGATATTAAGCATCATTTTATTTGTGATCATGTTGAAAATGGTAATTTTTCTTGAGAATTTGTCGATTCTGAAAATCCATTGGCTGATATTTTTACAAAACCTCTACTTGAGTAAAGATTTTGTTTTCTTCGTAAATGTCTAGGTATCTCTTCTTATCATTAATATGATTTATTTATCTTTTTTGTGGGTTGTTTTCTTTTCCTTTTTTATTGTTATTTATTCTCATCCCCTTGTTCTATGCCCCCGTAATTATTATTCTGCTTCGTCCATCCCTCTTCTCCATAAAACCCATTATTTTCCATCTTGTCACTCCTTTTCCCAGACTTTTTTTCTTTTAAACCCTTCTTCACCCCTCTTCTCTTCTCTTCTCTTCTTTCTTCATCAAAATAATGATGAGAACTTTCTCTATGGCTTCTCTGAAAAGCTCTGATCATAACTCTTCGAGCTCCTTTAAAATGAATTTCTTGTCTTCCTCCGATTCCTGAGACGATTCCTTAGTCTCTTCTTCATCGACGTTCGAAAGGAAGACCTCATCTGTGAAAAAGAAAAAGGATCAGAAAAAACCTCGTCCTTGTGTCTTTAGATCTATCTCACCCGAAGACATGCAAAGGTTTTGGGGAGTGAAACAGCAAAACAAGTATGATAGCTTCAACTCCCGACCCATTGTCTTTGGCAGGGTAATCAATCTAAGCTAGTTGAGGGATCCCCACTGCACGGTAAGTTCTTTTCTCAAAGCCAAAAGTTGTCTCTGTTGTTTAGTATTTGTGATCTTGATTTCTTTGAAGAGGTTGTTCGTTTGTTTTATACAAATTTTCGTATCTCTAATTATAGTGGTGAGTTGGAAACCCTTGTTATGGGTAATCGTATTATTGTGAATGATCTCATGTTTGAGGATGTTTTTGGTACTAAGCTCTTTGGTGCAATTTCATACATGAACGGCGTCTGGCCAGATGACTTTGAAGTGTCCCTAGAAGGTGCTAAAATAGTCATGGCTAAACTCATTGCTGACTTGTCTGATTTTGGGGCCTTGTCTCTATGCTTCAAACATCACATTCTAGCACACATCTTTGCCACCACTCTTCTTCTCAGAAAAGGCTCATTGATTAGCATCTCCACTAGGGATGTGCTTGTGCTATACTGTCTGCTCAAAAAATAGCGCATCAACTGGGTGACCTGGTTCAAAGAGTACATTCTAGAAAGTGTTGAGGACTTTAATGCTTCTATGAGTCTCCCATATGGACCGCTCATCTCTAGAATTTTAGTGGATCGACTAGTTGACCTTTCCATGTTCACACCTGTTGAGATCAATGCCACTTATGATTCTCATACTTTCTCAAGTATGGGGTATGTGCAAGTAGGTATGAAATGTGTTAAAAAGGACTATGTAAAGGCCAGGGTTGAGACTGCCAAGCCGACTAAAGTATCTGCAGATTCAGCTGCTCTTTTGGTACAGGACACTGATGAACTCAAAACTCGCATTCTTGTTATGGAACGAGGACTGGAGACTCTCCAAGATGTGGTTGAAAAGGTCTTTCACATTCAGAAGTACACAAGTACAGATGTTGGTAAGTTGTGTATTGCAATGACTAGTATTAAGCATCAAGGCATCTCCACGGTCAACAGGTTGATCAAGCAAATTGACTCCCTCAAAGGCGGAGTTAGCTCCTCCAATACTGACCTCGCCATCTCTGTCCAGACATCCTACTCCAACCTTTCTAAGAATTTTGAACTATCCTACAACTTCTATGGGAAGATTATCAACACATGAAATACTTTCTGGGTGATCACTAGTTCTCCTCACTTTTGCTTATCCTTTTGCTACTTCTGGACAATAATTATGTGGGGATTTGTCCCCCTCTTTTGTTTGTTTTGGGTTGTATATTGAAGGCTCTATGCCTTCCTACTCTGATTTTTATCTGCATTTGCTTGTTCTGTTTATTTCTCGTATTATGTCTACTCCCTCTTTTTTATTCCATGCCAAAGGGGGATAAAATCTATACAACTCTTAGACAGGATACAACAAAGACAAGGGGAGCCTACAGTCAGGGAGAGCTACACATTTCAGGGAAGTCTTATTATCTCATTATGATTTATGCTAAGTTGTGAATTATTTGCAGTGGCGGATCCAGAAATTTTATTTCATGGGTGCTCAATTATTTTTAGTTTGAGAATTGCTATATAAAGTGGGTGCTTAGTTAATACATTTGAATAAACTATTAGATATTACAAACAAATATTAGTGTTTATTGCAAAAAGCAATGGGTGCTTAAGCATCCATAATTCATAACATACATCCGCCACTGATTATTTGTCATTATCAAAAAGGGGGAGATTGATAAACCTCATATAATTAATTAATTTTGATAATGAAACACTCATCCCATATGTTGATAAATTCGCAGGCAAGAAATTCAAAAAGAAAGAACATGACATCAAAAGTACTACCAGAAATGAAGAAATCAATATGTACTTACTAAAGCAACACAAGAAAGGAAAGTCACCATTCAAGGGATACATAATCAAGGTCACCACAATCCTAGCATCTGACTAGGATCTGGAAGATAGGAAATCAAATCAACAGGGTGTCAAGATCACACGAATATCTTCAAGAGAAGAAAGAGAATCAAGATTACAAGAGGATCTCCAAGGAAGGAATCAGTTTGCTCATGCACATATCTAATATGGACATGAACCAACCAAAACGAAATCAAGGACTCATCTAAAGATTCTTAACTTAAAATACCCTTGGGTTATTCCTTAATAAGAGCAGTCCTCAAACACTATATAATCGTCTCCAAGCCTTAGTTGTGAAGTACGCATTTCACTTGAACTTGTACTATTATTTTCTATTGTCTTTAATAAAAGCATTGTATTCTCGTGACTATACAACTAGAAAAAAAAAAAGATTTGAGTGTAGGTTATACAAGTAGAGGTTGTGTCAAAATAGAAGATTTGATTGTCATATCAGACAAGACTCTCAGTCGTACTCGTTATAACACCCAAGTTCTCAAAGCTCTTAAGCAAACCCTTGTAACCCAAGGGGACTAGAAGTAGGCACCACATCGGTGTTCCGAACCAGTATGAAAACTCTCTGAGTTTTTTACTTACTGCATTTATTCTTATTGTATATTGTTATACTAATCTTTGTATCTGGAAGTAAAAAATAATGAAATATGTAATAGTTATGTACCAAGTACGTAACAATGAACATGATACATACTAATTTGTGTTTCAATAAATTAGGGTTATGTATCAAAATTAATACTTAAACACGATATATTGTGCATGATAAAATTATAAAGTATCATGATGTGAAAATGAATGCATTATACATTAATTTAAGAAACAAAAACAACTATATACATCAAAAATCTGAACCCATATGTATCAGAAAAAGATGAACAAGGAAAAAAAATCAACAATCTGAATGATAAAGAAATCCTTCTACACCTTCTCATTTGCTCTGTATTAACTCCTATAGCTTTTTCCACTTTTAACAATGGCGTCACCAATGGATCTCAACCTAAAATCCTTACCTGAGCCACCAACAACTCGATCTTTTCCCTTTTTTTTGGGCATTCTTCTACGGTTGATTTTAAAGTAAAAGATGCATCCTTTTTCGACTAATTGGGTAATCAATATTAGCTAAGGTTAACTGGGTAATCCCAAAACTAAAAGAAGGAACATCATCCATATGTATTAGGACGTTGAATATGAAAGATCAAAAGAAAAATTAAAACAAAAAGTGATGAACTGTAAGTTGGAGAAGAAGAAAATCTACCTATTGAGGAAGATGAAATCGATTGACCGGAGAGAGAAAAAAAATGAAATTTAAAATTGTACTGAAGGAAATAACTACTTAGATTGAGGGAGTGAAAATGGGAAGAGATTGAAGGAGAAAATATAGGAAGAAAGAAATGTGAATTTAGGAGTTGAGAAGTTATGTATCCAGAGGAGTGGGGTTTAGGAGGAAAAAGAAGAATTTTTGTAATATTTTAAAATGATAGGGAATAATAGAAAATATGGTAAATAAAGATGTGTAGATAAATAATTTTTCCTTTATTTTTGGACTCCATTTAGGAATTCCATAAGGAACAAATTTAGGCTTTTGATACAGAGCCTTAATTAATACTCACTCCGTCCCATTTTATGTGAGGTAATTTGACCCAACACGAAGTTTAAGAGAAAAAGGAAAACTTTTAAAACTTGTGGTCCAAAATTATTGATAGAAATTTGTGTGGCTGTAAATCATTTCATTAAGGGTAAAACAGACATTTTGTAGTTAAATTGTTGCTTAATATGAAAATGTGTCATTCTTTTTGGATTTGACTAAAAAGAAAAGTAAACCACATAATTGGGACACAGGGAGTAAGTCCTAGAAGTTGTTTGTTGCAAGCTTAATTATTTCAGGTTGTCTTATTCTTATGATCATAAGGACCTTGTCCATCTTAATTTGGGAATTGAAGTCTCAAAAAATTTCAAAATATAGATGTTAATTACTCAGCTAAAGCAAGTACATTATACTCTAAATATATTGATGGCTTCTCATATAACTAGTCACAATACACATGGTTATTGGCCTTCAATTATCTCAACTTGGTTGATTATCCTTTGTTGTATAGAAGTATTGCAGTCATCAAACAAGGTCTAATATTTCCTTGGATGATAGGCTAAGTTGCGCAAACTCTTCACTTTCAACGTTGCATCCGTTTCGAATTCTCCACCAATAGTCACCTACCCTTGACATTTTTGAAGAGTGCGAGCAATATAGTTGGTGGGTGACTTAATTTGCTTAGGGATAATCTCATTGTGTTTCAATAAAAATATATATATTGACATGTGGATAAGTTGTTAAGTATTTTATTCTAGTATAGATGATAAAATCAAGGAGCAATACTTTCTCAGTTAACAATTTGACATTACTTTTTCAAAATTTATTCTATTTTGTTCATGGATAATGGTTTAGATGACCTAAGTTCTCCAATAAGCCTATTGATGAACATTTCTTGGTCAACCATAATACTCATGCTCTCATCGTAGTTAAGCACTAATAACACAACAACCATATTTATTTATTATCCACTATAAGTAGAAAAATTCAATGAAGTAGTTCATCAGATCGCGGAGTTAATTTTTGAAGTTTATGGATTCTTACGGCTATTTCAAGTGAGTATACAATATTAATTAGACGTATAATAAGATATTTATTTTTATATAATACAAATATAGATTTTAAATAAAAATTTATGAGTTCACGTGAATCTATATCCAATATCCACTCCGTTTCAAACCAGTTGAGATTATTCATGAACATGCATGCAAAAGTTCTGTATATTCAATATGATACCACGCATTCATCATGTAATATATTAAAACCTTCACTTGCTCACTTTCCACATTGGTTACCATTATGCAGTCTCTAGATTTCATGTTTCATACAAAACCCTAATTAAGATGCATGCATCCAACATGTATCACAACACTTAGCTCTTAAATGATTTTAAATTTACATTTTTTTTAATGTATCCTTAGTTGGTTGCCATTATAAATTGAGTTTAAGATACGGGATCATTTTAAAAAATATTGAAACACCTTATCTTTCTAACATATAGTATATCTAGTACTTTGAATACCTTGAGTGAAATATGGTGTTATTGGATAGTTACACATAAATTTCTATGATATGCATTAAATGTTAGAAGAAAAATAACAGAGAAATTAAAAGCTTTGAGGCGTGAAAGATCACTATCTTTTAAAAGTTATTGCTTGTATATATTCTTTTAGAAATGACAAGCAATTCTCTATCAGGATACAACAAAGCTTGAAACATATATGCAATTGAATTCGCTATTTCTGGAAATGCTTCATATTTATAGGAACTTAAGAGATGACTTTTCATAATAGTCATGTTCTTTCATGAACATAAATGACTTTTCACAATAGTCATGTTCTTTCATGTACAAATGACTTTTCATGAAAGAGACACTCATTTTCTAAACGATCACAACATTTAGTTGCTCCTTTTTGAAAAGACAAAACATTTGTTGTTCCCTATCTAAACATGCAAAGCTGGTTTTTGTTTCATTTAAAATTTTAAATATTAAACTCTAATTTCAAATCAACAATAAGATTCAAAATAAATTACGAAAAAATAAATTTAATTAAAGATCCGATCTGGCTCAAGTCCAAGTCATATATATATATAAATTGGCTAGGCCTTAAAAGGACCTAAAAAGGCTTCTCCAATCAATGTGGGAACTTTTCTTTTATATTATAACTATCCTAACATTAAATAGTCTGATGAAATAATGGTGACTAACCTGCTATAATGCAGAGGCGCAGATCTAAAATTTTAATTCATGAATTTCTAGATATTTTAAATTCCCGGCTGGTGCAAACGTTTTAATTTTTCTTATTATAGAAAATGGAAAAAATGAGTTTAAGTAAAAGTTACACACAAAGGGTTCAATCCCGTGTCACTAGCGGTCTGGCACGCAGACGCACTACAAGATATTTGAATAAATTTTTCAATATAATTATAAGGATCGAGAAAAAGTTACTAAGTTTTTGAGAATTCGAATATTCTATCATAAATCCACCCCGATAATGAGTTAAATTGCACTATAAATATAAAAATAGAATAAAATAGAATATCATTACATAGTTTAAATAGTTCAAATTGCGTTACATGCACTCACGTCCACTATAAAATCAACAACAAGTATGTAAAATGGAGCCGCCATACATCACACCACTAATTAGTTCATATAAGTTTATATTATATTATATTATGTACCTCAAATGCCCTCTTAAACACTATTATAAATAAGGGTTGGCTTACTATACATTCTTATCAACTTAATTTGAATAAACATTTCTAGCTAAATATATATATATTTTACTTTTGAAACCATGAGGAAGCCATGCAACTTTACTTTGTATTATTCTCTATTTGTGACTTTCATGATCATGTTTGTAGTCGTAAATTCACAATTAACAACTGATTTTTATGCAAAAACATGTCCAAGTGTTCTCAAAGTTGTTCGTAAAGAAGTCCAAAATGCAATCAAGAATGAAATGAGAATGGCAGCTTCATTGCTTCGTCTTCATTTTCATGATTGCTTTGTTAATGTGAGTTTTAAGGTTCTCTTTTATGAGCTTTACGTACATAGCGATAATCATCTTTACGTGGAAAAGGAATTACTCCCTTCGTCCTATATGAAACACGTTTGATTTGACATAAATTAAAGTATAAGAAAAATAGAAATATTTTTAAAGTTTATGGTTTAAAACAAACTTTAGATATTCATGCAGTGGTTATAAATCATTTCATTAATTTTAGATATTTGTGACCTACATACTTCATACTCCCTCCTTCAAAAAAGGAAGGCATAGTTTGACTTGGTGTCAAGTTTAAGAAAATAAAGAAGACTTTTTAGTCTTGTGGTTCTAAATTAAAGTTATGTCAAATGTATCAAAGTGCTCTTTAATCTTGTAGATTTAATACATGTCACATGAAAAGTTAAAATTAAAATGTTTCCAAAACGGAAACGAGTCATTCATTTTTCAACAGACTACAAAGGAAAGCAGAACATTCTTTTTTTGACACAAGGAAAAAATAATTTTCTATATATACCGTATAATATTTTGATAAAGGATTTTCAACGTACCATCCTTCTAAAATGTTTACTATATTTAATTGTAGGGGTGTGATGGATCATTGTTGTTGGATGGTAATAGCACCACAAGTGAAAAGTTTGCAGCAGGGAACATAAATTCTGCTAGAGGTTTTGAAGTGATAGACAATATTAAGAAAGCTGTTGAAGATGCATGCAGTGGAGTTGTTTCTTGTGCTGATATACTTGCTATTGCTGCTAGAGATTCTGTCCTATTAGTATGCCCCTTTTATTTATTCCTTTCGTTTCAATTTTTTTCTTTTAATTACTTTTTTTTTTAAAACTCTTTAGTTTCTATTTTTTACCTGATATATTTAAGACCAATATTTTGATACTTTTTAGTATCACTTTACAAAATTCAAAAATCTTATTTAATTATTTTTTAAAACTTTATGTCAAGTCGAAGTCAAACAAATAATTTTTTATTTATTTATTTATATATAGAGTGGAGGACCAACATGGAAAGTGAGATTGGGAAGAAGGGATGGACTAATTGGTAATGTATCAGGAGCAAATAGTGGACTTCCAGCTCCTTTTCACTCTCTCAATACTATCATTTCCATGTTCCAAGGTGTTGGACTCAATGTTACTGATGTTGTCAGCTTATCAGGTACTAATATAAGTTTTCAATTTATGTAACATTCTTTTCTTTTTATGTGGAAATTAAAAAATTATGCAAAAATTTATGTCTTATTTTATACCATCAGTTTCAAAAGTATTTTTTGAAGTTCATGTTTAATCAAATACCATCTCATAAATGTGTTTGTGTACATCTTGAATCTAACGTATTTATACTATATATTTATTTATAGTGCTCGGACTTTTCAAAAATATTATCGGATGCGTTTCAAACATAATGTAATTTTAAAGGATCTGACACAGATACAGTAATATTTTTAAAAAGTCCAAACAATTTAGCTATTTACTAAGAGTGTGCAGATTTTTTTATGCTATAGTAATTAATTAATTTATTGTATCCAATTATTTTATGCCTTATCTTTTACACTATGGTAAATTTACATAAATGTTTTCTTTGTAAAATATAGAAGTTAAACTCTATCTATTATGCCATATAAAGTGTCATCATAAGAAGGGGGCAAAGCTAGGGTGCCACAAGCAAATCCCTTTCGTTAACAAATTACACTATATATATCAAGATGACCAAAATTATTCTTTATATATATATATATATATATATATATATAGTAGATGTTTAATCTTTTTCACTTTTTCATATGTTTACTACTCTTTTATACTTTTAATTGGGAAAAAGGTCTGAAATATATTCGAACTTTGACTGAAATTACTGTCACAATCCCAAATTTTGGGCAGTACCTATATATTACCCTTGCACTATTTAATAGTATATTTTAAAGATATATCAGTGCTCAGCGGGACAAGTTGCTATTTATAATGATGCTATATTTATGATGTCCACGTAGGCCTATATATATTTTTAAAATACACTATTAAATAGTGCAGGGAGGTAATAGGTCATGCTCAAAGTTTGGAATTGTTATAGCAATTTCGATCCAAGTTCAAATATATTTCGAACCCTTTTCCCTTTTTAATTTGATACTAACTTTAATTTTCATGTGGATATATATAGGTGCTCATACAATTGGTCTAGCAAAATGTGCAACTTTTGATAACAGATTAACAAACTTCAGTGGATCAGGTGGACCAGACACAACCCTAGACACCACCCTAGTGACTGAACTCCAAAACTTATGCCCTTCCACAAGTGATGGAAACAACACAGCCCCACTTGACAAGAACTCCACTGACTTATTTGACAATCACTACTTCAAAAACTTGCTTAATCAAAGAGGACTTCTTGAATCTGACCAAATATTGTATTCTAGTAATGATGCTATAGCAACAACTAAAACATTGGTAGAAACTTATAGTAATAGTTCAAGTGTCTTTTTTAGTGACTTTGTTAATTCTATGATTAAGATGGGAAATATTAGCCCTCTTACTGGATCTAATGGGGAGATTAGAAAGAATTGTAAGGTAATTAATTAGTCAATGTTGCTGTTGCACTCTATAATTTGTAAGTGCTTGAATGAAGGGTTTTATAATTACTATATGTTATAATAATAATAAGATAAAGTGTGAGTTGTATGTTTTGATTAATTTGTTTGTTTTAGACAAGGTGATTATTATTACCACTTTTCTTTTGGGAGAACATTTCTATTCTATGTTGTGTAGCAAAAAAAGAAAAATAAAAAGAGTAAAAACTTATATAGAAGGAGTGTTCACACTGCACCATATTAACTTATCATGGTTAAATGATTTAATGAAGTGAAATATTTATCGCATTCATTTCAATCTATTTGATATACTTACTAGCCACATGGGCGGATTTAGGAAGGTAAAGGGGTGTCACGTGACACCGAATTTCGTCGAAAAAATTTACTAAATAGATATAAACAATTAAGAAGTAAAAACAAAAATAGCGGATATGTTCTCTTATTTAATACTAGATATGTGAGCCCGTGCCAGAACGGGCCCAACATATGTTATTTATTTTATCGTAATTTATGTGACACGTAGAATTTATAGAGCCGTTCAATTTTTGTAGATATTTTTAAAAATAATTAAGTTGTAAATTATTGTGGCCTATTGAATTTACATAATTTTAAAATAATATGCTATTCTCTTGGTTCCAACTTATGTGACACGAATGAAATTTAGAGAGTCAGTCAATTTTCTTATATGATTTTGAAATATTTTAAGTCGTGATTTATAGTATTTTACGTAAAAAAAAATGTAACTTTTTCTAGATTTCTTACTCTATCAATATAACTCTTTTTCAATATTTAATCAAATGATCTATAGCAGCATAAATATTTATGATTTATTATGAGACACACGTATAGAAATAACCATTCACTTCATTTTCAAATAATATATGATACTTATTTTGTTGCAATGTAAATGGGACATATGAAATTAGAGAGCAAATCAAAATATTTTCAATGGCTAATTATTGTGATTTATAATATTTTTACGTAATTTTTAATAATATATGTTATTCCATCTATTTATATTCATGTGACACTGGTAAAATTTCAAGACTCAATTAAATTTTTTTCAAAATTTTAGTTTTTTTTTTATTAAAATTGTACCTCTAATATATTCTGTAACTAAAATATAAGAAATTGAGCAATTAAATTACAAAAAGTTAATTTTCCACGAAATAAACAAAGCGATTTTTTTTGAAGAAATAGTCATGACTCATGAGGCACAAAACAGTGGAAATGAAAATTGCTCAAGTGGGGTCCATACATTAAGAGGCAGTTGGGTAATAGTGAAATGAAAATTGGAAAGAAGCGAAATAGAGAGTTACAAGGGCCCCACATGCATGGGAAATAACCCCACTTTTCGACTGAAATAAAGGAAAAAAGTAACTTGTGAACTGGTTTCTGTGTCCTATAAAGAGAAAGTACAATTCTAAAGTAGTCATGTACAATACTATTTCAGCATAAAATTAAGAAATTTTCAATATTGCCTCTTGTAAGGAAAGCAAGCATGTTGACGAACACCAGCTTCCTAAGAATTTTAAAAGTCAACTAAAATTTTTCTATCTTTTAAAAAAATATTTTAAGTTGCTAATTATTGTGATTTATAACATTTTTAACGTAATTTTATTATAATAATTCTAACATCATTTTAAACATATAATAGAGTATTTTAAGTTTTTAACCAATTACGTGTGTTAAGAATACTGTGTTTGTAGCCTCTCAGGTAAAAATATTTTAAGTCTTTAATTATTGTAATTTATAGGGTATGTTATGTAATTTTCAAATTTGTAATAATATATTTTAATTGTTAATTATAATAATTTATAGTATCTTAAATATAATCTTTGAGTATACTATAAATTAAAAAGAAAGCAAGACAAATAAATTAAAATAGAAGAGAGAACAATAAAATATGTAACATTTTCGAAATATATATATATATATATATATATATATATATATATATATACACACTTTATAAAATACAATATTATAAATTGAGTAATTAAAGAAAATGAAATGGAATGGAATTGCGAGGTGGGGTCCATATTTATTAAGAGACTTGGAATAAATGAAAAGCAAAATTGAACAGGTTACAGGTGTGAAATAAGGGGAATAAATGGGCCCACATGCATGGAAAATCAAAGAAATTTTTGGCTGAAGCAAAGTAAAAAAGCAAAATACAGACAGGCTTTTATGTCAACTGATGAAAATATACGCCGTAAAGCAACGACGTACAACCGTAGTTAAGCATAATACTAATGTAAATACCCATATTATCCCTAGCCTTTTAATGGCAGGCAGACATGTCGACTGTGAGGTGTGTGGTTATTATGGCTTATATATTAGTTATTTAGTAAGTAGAAGTAAGAGTTAGCACTTAGCAGGCAGCACACCGTCAACATGTGTGCTTCACCTGTTTGCTAACCCTCTTCTTTTCAAGGAGAATTTCATTTGCTAGCAATATTGTGATCATATGGAACCCATTATTATTTCTTCATTTTAAACTTGATTTCAATATTTCGTGGTGTGGTAAATCGGTAATTATAGTTTGTTCAATTTTAAGTTATCAAAAATTACGTACATAATAGTATAAATCATAATATTAACAATTTAAAATATTTAAAAGTTATACATGAAAACTAACATATATTATTTGAAAATTATGTAATGATACTATAAATAACAATAATTAACAACTTCAAATATTTAAAAGACATAAGAAAACTGGTTGATTTTTCTAATTCTATATGTGTCACATAAAAATTGGGACAAAAAGAGCAATACATATTATTTGAAAATTATCTAAAAATTATTATAAATCACAATAATTAACAACTAAAAAATATTTTTAAAACCATATAAAATTTTGGAAATTTCCATCCTATCACATAAATTTTCTCATAATTTATTGTTATTAACTAGGTAATATGTTTGATTATTTTATTTCTCAACTTTTTATCCATAAATTACCATTGATTTCTAATGTTAATGATAGATCATTAAATAATTAGTAGAAAAAAAATATTATACTTAAAAAAAATTAAAAGTACCACAAATAAAAATTATGAATTTCAAATAATAGTAATTGGCTTGTGAAATGATATGACAGATCTTAGACAATTATGTATTGATTTTATTTTTCCTTCTAATTTTAGTTTTAATGATTAAAGTCACAATGATATGTATATTGTATTATTTCTTTCTTTCCTTCTTGTGTATCTTTACGATGCCTCTTAAGTTTAATTGTTATACGAACTTCTTTCTTTCCTCACAAATTTATCTTAATTATGGTTGAAATTTTGCTATAATTATAAATCAAGTTTAAAATTTATAAATCTTTTTTCTTGATTCAAAGCAGTAACTTAATTATGTTTAAAGTCTGCTAATTACTAATCAAATTTTAAAATTTATAATTGATTTCTTAAAAGAAATAAAATTTAATAATTAAAGTAATTTTTTATTTGTTGCTTATTATGTAAGTTCTTAAAACTATCGAGAAAAATGTTTGCATAAAAAGTTTAAAAGATAAATATAAATAATATGGAAGGAGAGAGGATGAGGTAATTCTAAAAAAAATTATATACACAAAAAAGAAATATTTGTATTATTTGGAATAATTTAGACACAATAATTGTTATTGATATTATAAAGAAAGGGTATAACTTACATTTTCATCATAAGCTCAAGTTGTATTGTTTATTGTTTTTCTACAAAATTCTATTCATTAAACATAATTACATTTCATATTTGGTTAGAGGAGGGCGGAAAAGATCGAAATGAATAAAGTCAAATTTAACAAAACAAATGAATAACATGAAGTATTAACTAAGTATAAGTTTGTTTTATACTGCGGGATTATAAATTAGTGCTAGATTTATCTATAAAATTTAAAAATAAGAAGACGATGTATGTATATTTAGTCAAATATATATTATATCTGGATAATAGCCTAAATATAGAATAAATATGAGAAGAGGTCATTTTAGGTCACCATTGTTTGAGTTCACTTTGGCTTTACATGCTCATAATGTTTTGAAATTATAATAACAATTAGTTGACTAACTTTCTAAGAACAAGAACGTTAATTATATTTTTTCACGTTATAAAAATCATTATTCTACGTTAAAGTTGATTGGTACGTAGAAGTTTCACGATTAAAACATTACTCACTATTTAATTGTAACCATTACTTATTTACATCAAAAGTATATTCATTATATTTAACAAACCCAATATATATAATCTATTATTTAAAAGTATATTTATTTATTTCTTCTTCTATTGTTTTTTTTACTTTGAAAAATAGTGTATTTATGTTATTTATTTTAAAATAGTTATAAATTACAAGAAGTTCTTCACTTCTAAAGAAGATGATTACATGTACAAAAATTTCATGTTTTTTTTCCTATGGAACCAAATTATACATCTATACATTTATAGGAAGGTATAATATAATTATTTTATATATATTTTTAAGTAAGAAGAAACTTTTAAAAAAAAAATTAAAATTTTCAACTAAAATTCACATATATTAGATATACATAAAAATATATTTTTACATATATAATACCTCTTCTATTCAAATAATATTTAGTAAATTATTTGTGTTTGTCATGACTGCACGAAGCGAGGATGAATTCACTAGTTACTAATACTTATAGATACTATCGACCACTTCATAGCCCTTGAACTTTTAACATGAATCATAAAAGAAATATTTAATAATGAGAAAATCCTTTTGAGTAGTGTTACTTTGAGAAATAGACACATTTTTTAAATTTATAGTCTTTTTAATGATCGTGCGAAACACGGATAAGATGATCAATAATGAAATAATTTAAGATGGTCAAATGTCATGACCCGCCATTTCATCATACCACTTAGTTAGTAGGAAGATTCTAGAGTTATTGAGAGGTTATTAAATCTTAAGAAGACTCTAGAATCTCCTATAAGAATTCTTGAAAGGTTTAGAATACTCTACACATGTGAGAATTCTAGAAGAATGGCCTATTTATAAATATGTAGGGACTTCTATAAAAATAATTATTTATTTATTAGCCCCTAATATGTAGTATAAATAGAGAAACATTCATTTGTAACACAATTAAGCAAGAACCAAATACTTAGATTATTTTTATTTGATCATATAATATCATATACGTACAAACTAAATATACAAATTAAAATTAAAGAAAAAAATTCATTTCGAGCGTCAAATTCCAAGGGGATCAAAAGTCGCTTTAATTTGTTCATATAGTATACACAAATTTTATGTGCGGCAAATTTTAGGTCTTAATTATTTGATAAAATTCCATAAGAGAATAATCTTTTTAAAGGTAATTAGAAATATCGTAAATTTTTTTAAAAAAATGAAATAAAATACTTAATCATATTTAAGGACTTATTTTTTTAATAAAAAGTCCATGAAAGTATAATTTTTTTTTAATGCAATTAGAAATATGGTAATTTTTTGCATTGTTTTTAAATTTTATGTCTAACTAAATTATATCATACTCCTTCTGTTTTAATGAAACCCTATTTCTTCTTTAATTTAATTAAAAAAGAACGATCTTTCTTTTTTGATGGGCTTCTTGATTTGATAAATTGTGGTATGTTTATTTTGTATTAGTTTAAATTATTATAAATTAATTAAAATGATTGATCCAGTCCAATCTTTAAACAATTCTACTCAAAATTCATATGTTGATCACATAAAAAATTAAATTACGACTAATTGGTTTCCAATACCCTAGAAATCATTCTCCAAAATCAAACTTTTGAATCGAAAACATTCTAAATTATGACACAAAAATAGCGGATGAATATTTTTCATAGAATTTATTTTAAAGACATTGCATAATAAAATAGTGAAACAAAATATTTTAAAAGAGTTGTGGAAAAGAAATGGTAATATCACAGAAGAAAGGACAAAGATTTTAATGGCTTGAAAAGTGGGACCAAATAAAGTCCACTCGTCAATAAAATGGGAATATGGCAGAAGAAAGGACAATGATTTTAATGACTTGAAAAGTGGAACCCAATTAGTCCACCTTCAATAAAAATATGTCATATAAGTATGAGTTAGCATACCTCATTCATAATAAAAAAATTCAACAATTAAATCGAAATAGTTATAATTTTGCACATGTGACAAATTTTGCCCATTAATTCATTTGGAACTAATGATGTTTTTATTGCACAATTTCTTTTATGGTAGAGTATATCTTATTTTCTACGTTGGCTTATTTTTCAAAATCCTAAAAAATTATATCAAATAATTAATCATTCATCTCCAAAGTTTATTTTGATTAAAAGATTAAAGAAGCTTAAGCAAATATTTGCAAAGAATTAAGAGAGGCAAAAATGGAGAATAGTGGACATGAATGAAGAAGAAAGTATTTCAGTTTTGAAATAATCTCAAGTAAGAGTGAAAAAGGGTTAAAAAGGAAACAAAAGAGAATAAATAAAAATAACGTAAAAGAGAAAGTTGCAATGGCTAGGGATGTCAAAAGAATATGAAAAATCTATCGACTCTATTGAACCTAATCAATTTATGCTATTTTTTCATTAAAATCGTGGACTTTTATTTAAGTGTATAACCGTTCCAAACAATTGGGATGGTCATTTTAATATATGAAAAAATCAAAAAATTCTCTAACCAAACCAAATAACCTTACATATATGTAAATATATTTTATATATTAACAATATGTTAAATTTAATATATAAATGTATTTTAACATTTTTCAAATATAAATATAACTTAGGTCCTAGGCCTTTGGTGACTAGACGACTTTCGGTATTTGCTCTTTAATTAGTCTTTACTTAATTAGATTTAAAGTTAAAAGATATTGTAATAGATACTCTATCAAACAATACAATAAAACCTATCCAAACACTCCTATTAAATATTTAAGATCAAACAATACGACAACAAGGTTTTACATTCTTATCTTTTTGATGAAGAATTAAAATGGTTCTTCAAGAACATATTTGAGAAAGAAATATATTAATATAATAGTATATTTTGAGGTATATAAAGGAGAATGCTAGACTTGATGATGTGACATATCTCTAAGGCTAGAAACCTATTGTTATTTTTTTGGCCATTTTCCTCATTTTAGAAGACAAAATATTACAAAACATTACTTTAAGATTTTACAAAATATTAAAGCATCATATTGAATTCTCTCCTTATTAAAGAATAAACATAAGTACGTATTAATGTTGCACGAAAATTTCTGCCAGAAAAAATTATCCCTTCGGCTTCCCCATAATCAACATTTATTATATTTATTAATGCTATTTGTATTCATTAGTGTTACACGTAATTTTT
This sequence comes from Solanum commersonii, assembly GCA_029007595.1. Taxonomy (NCBI): domain Eukaryota; kingdom Viridiplantae; phylum Streptophyta; class Magnoliopsida; order Solanales; family Solanaceae; genus Solanum; species Solanum commersonii. Next base: position 1,035,415 of record JAJTWQ010000125.1, read on the forward strand.
ATTCCAGAAAATTTATTTCAATAATCCCCTTTTCCTTCCCAATAATTAATAGTATTTATTAATAGGTTTTAAATGTTACACCTCTTCACATTCTTGCACTCAATAAAATGATAGAAGTTTAGAAACAAATTAAAGCTCCAACAACTTCTTCACTATGCTAGGTGAAAAACTCATGATGCTATATTTTATCAGGTAATATTAATTATTATTTTTATTGGATGAATAATGAATAATATTGACAAATTCTTTATGTGAATCAAAGGAAACTACTTCTTCACTATGCTAGGTGAAAAACTCATCATGCTACATTTTATCAGGTAATATTAATTATTATTTTTATTGGATGAATAATGAATAATTGTATTGACAAATTCTTTTATGTGAATCAAAGGAATGTGATTTATACTTATTCGTGGTTATAGTAAAAGCTAAACCAGTGAAGTGGCCATGAAAGCTTGACAAGACAATTACTTTAAAGTAAAAGTTTCTCCTTAGTTCATACTATATTTCTATATTATATCATTTTCTTATAATTACTATATATCTTTTCTTTAATTGCTTAGTATCATTTTTGCTATACACAAGTTTGTTCCATTACTTGCAGAAAGTGAAAAGAAAAATGTGTCAACTGACTACAACAATTATTCAAAGTATAAAGGAGATATTAAATCAAGGGTCATCAATACATGAATGAGTTCTAACTACAATAAGTTTTTTCTCATTTTTTTTTTACCATTCTCCTAATTTTCTAAATATGTTTTTATTATTAAAACCAAAAAAATAATCAAAAGTCACTACTTAAAATACTTGTCCTCAATATGCGTTACTCAATTGTTTTCAATTACTCATTGTTTTTTTTTTTTTTTGAGAATGTATTTTGAATTACTCATTGTTAACTACCACTTATTGTATTTAAGTCTCTTCAATTTGTTAGTATTTATCATTTTAATTTAAAAGTCTAAATTTAACTAAGTAATTTGTCAATTAATTAGGGAAAGACAATTACTATAGAAGACAAGGAAAGATGAAAGAGGTTAGATTTCAAATAGGTGATGAAAATATTTTTACAATTTTTTCTTTTTGATTATTTAAAAATAGAGCGCAATCTTTAACCAACAACAAGAACTAGGGGAACAAGAAAATAAATAAATAAATAAATATAGGAAGGATTGAAGGAACTAATGGTCCGGAAAAAACAAAAAGAGGAAATAGGATAAGAGGGTAAGAAAACGGAGAGAAGAAACAAATGATAAAAAAAAAATAGAGAGAAAATAACTTCTTTTTCAAACTAGAGCTTACTATTTAAGGTATGAACAATTGAGGGGGATATTAGATAATGGGAATAGAAAAAAAAATTAAAACAAAAAAATTAAGAAACTATATTAAATACACATTTCATTACTACTTAATTTCTACCTTTACTTTTCATTTCATGCTTACTTTATTTTACTAGAAATAAAAAATTTAATGTATATTATTGATTTTGTAAGGATATCATGAAAAAATGTTATTATCTCGATTATATTTAAATAATTTTATTTCTAAATTTATAAATAGTATGACCGTGTGAAGCGCGGAAATGTTCACTATTATATTAATATAGTAGTATATTTTGAGGTGATATTTTAAGAGTAAAAAAACAAAAAATTAATCGAACCGTACCGATATCAAAGAGAAGTCGATATGATAGGGATGATTTTAAAACGTCTAATTTTAATTATATATTATAAAATATCCAAAAAATTAATTACCGCCGAATCATACCATTGACACCCCTAAGCAACGGCAAAGTAAGGGAAAAGTAACAATAATAAAGAGTATTAGAGGAAATTTAATGACTTTTACTGAATAAAGAATTAATGACAAAATAATTAAGGAAGAATAATATAAAGGAAGAAAGAGAATAGAACAATAACAGAAAAAAATGAAAACTAAAAATCAAACACCATAGGGAGACACCACAACTTGATGTCACAAATTTCTCATTATTTTTTTTCTTTTTTAGTTTCAACACTATTTTAATTTATTTTTTTTAGAAATTTTATTACAATATAATTTTTTAAAGATGAATTTTTTTATCATTTAATCTATAAACATAGAGTTTTGCTTATTAATGCATTACTTATTGAAAATCTCTAATTTAAAGTAGATGAGAGCTAGGACTTATGTATAACAAAAAAATCTTTAATAATTATGCATAACATTGTACTTATCATACAATAACTATAAATATTTTACTTACATAATTAACATATTATTTGTGAAACAACAAATAAATAAGAATGGGTAAAACACAACAAATAAATAAGAATGGGTAAAACAAAGACTTACATAAACTCTCTACTTAAGTGTAAGATTTACCTTTAATTACAATTACTTATAATAAATATTATTAACTGGAAGTATCTCTATTCTCACTAACTTATCCTCATTTAAATAAATGACTCCCCAGAATTTTATCGTTAAAACTTTTTGTATAATATAAATCCAATAAGATGGATCTATTCAGTGATTACATTTATATTTATATTAGATATATAAGTCAATTAACTTCAAAATTAAATCAATACTCCTAACATTTTGTGATTTTGAAAATTAACTTGTAACAGGTCTGAACAAAATATTAGAAAATATTATAGTTTAAAAATACGTATCATTTGAATCTCCAAATATATAGTAACTAGGACGCATAAAGCGAAACAAATGAAGTATTAAATAACAATACTTGAGTGAGAAAAATTTACATAGAAATATAAAGACTCAAGTAAAGCAGCGTTGCAATTCTGGTTAGTGGTTATACTAATCCTTTATTATATTTGACAATATTGACTGGCTTTTATGACGTCAATGTACTAATTCCTCCGTTCAATTTTACTTGTCACACTTTGACTTGACACACTGTCATGATCCAGACCGTCGTGGTTGGCACCCACAATAACCCTCAGGTGGGAGCCACTACTACAGCCCCAAACCAAGCAACTAAACCAAAACTAAAGCATTTAAGTTACGGAAGCAAGTTAAATAGCTAAAAGTGAAGTTCCCATAAACTTCCAAAAGATCTAACAACTAAACAATGTGGAAATACACCTAGAACCTGAAAGTCAATGTACCAAAACATCTAACAATAAACCAAAGTCTAAACAAGAAGGGTTACAACCCCAAACTAATGCACTACTAACTAACTAAAAAAGTCTAACTCCGAAATGTGGACATAGACGAAAGGAGAACTCATGGCAGCCTGGAAGAACTGACTCACCCTTGAATTCGATTGGCGATCACTGATCTTTTAAGAGAGGTCTGTCAATAGCCGCCTGAAGATGCCCTGTACTCAACAAAGAAAGAGCAAGTGCAGTATCAGTACACAACCACAGTGTACTGGTAGGATCATGCGGCTATCCCACTAAGTGCAACATACGTAAGCCAATACAACAATATAATCACATGCATATATCGAACATATACAAGATTGTTAACATTTACGAACAAGATACAGTTTTACATTTCTCAAGATACACATTTATATCAAATCATTAGTTCTCTCATGGAACCCAAACCCAGACAATTAGCATACTGGAACGCGGTACCTGTCACGATCCAGGAGTACCCCCTAGACGTGACATGGCGTACTCGACCTCGGAGGGGTCTTGTACAAGCCTTATAGCATTCATTCATCGCATAGGTAATAAAAATAGTGCGGGATTAAAACTTTTCTTAATAACATCAACAATCGTAAGTCATTTATAAAGCAGCGGAATACTAAAGTCTCACATGGCCATCTTAGACAAAACTTAATACAAGATAGGGTCACGACCCTTTACAATCGAAATCTTAACAATAGTCTTAAAATGTAAAGGAACCAGAAACATGAAAAGTCTTTGTCCTCGATCTATGAGGACATACCAAAAGATGTCTTGGAAGAAGTCTAGTCCAAACTCCAATTAGAGAGAGATACTCAATTACCGCAATCTACACTTGTAGTAAAACATAGAAGAATAATGGGTTAGCACAATTAAGTACTAAGTATGATAGCCATGTAAAAACATGCTTAAAACGGACATTTCATTTGGAAGTCATGCTTTTATGCCATTTTTGTAAAATTTCATGAACATTGATACAAGAGGCATAATATAAGTCACAACCAATATACAAAGTCACATAATTCACATTTGAACAAAAATCACATACAACCCTTTACCCTTATCTTGAGCCTCCACCTTAAGTCACCTTCCAGTTATACCTTGTGCAATGTATGGGTAGCGTCCCATACCACCACACATACTAAGGTACCACCTTAAGATCACCAAATGTGAACTTACCATTTATCATGCTTCACATTACAAGTAACCATGCTCAACTAGTACCAACACACAACATCTAAACATATTCGCCAAGTAAGTCATTTAATCATCTTAGGACCCCTTATCTAAAGTTACCCTAAGATACACCTAAGTAAGACATGAAGTGGCAGCCCATACTACCTCTTCATCCCACACTTAGGTATTCCTCAAGGCTTCAATAGGTAAGAACCTTTACACAACAAAGCATTCAAGAGACATAAACATTACATGAATCACGTTATCACATTTAGACCAACATCTAAGACAACTCTAAGTCATACTTGTGCAATGTGCAAGTAGCATCCCATACTACTACTCACACTAAGTACTCATTTGAAGTCACCATAGACAAGGCACATTCATATACAATAGTCATGACAAGGAAGTAACTCATAATACAATCCAAGTATAGCATGCATTTTTACATTTAAGCATATAAGCATTTAAGAGTCAACATTCTTCATTAACACATCATCACAAGAGCCCATTCATTCATTAACATCATAAGGAACACACTGTGACCTCTCTCAAATGCCTACGTGTGCAATGCATAGATGGCGTCCCATTCCACCACCTACATGAAGTAGTACATCCTTAAGAAGCCATGGTTCATCGACATTTTTTTGTGGGGGTAAGCCATAACCGACATAGACTATGTGAGCTTGACATGGAATCTCGGTGTCACCCTCACCGGATAAAGGGATTCCTACTTGCCTAAGGTAGGACTATCGTTTGTTTAGCCTTAAGTGGATCCACTAGCTAGACCTATGTGGGCACATAGTTATGGGATAGGGAGATTGTTGCTAGATACCCCGCCTCAACTCACGTGAGGGCATACATCTCAAGAGATTGCTACTAGAAACCCTGCCTCAACTCACGTGAGGGCATCTATATTATTTCAAATCCACTCGGTGCTTGGCATTATTCCTCACGGAGTACATTACATTTGTTCATTAAGGGATAAAAGATTGCTACTAGATACCTCGCCTCAACTCACGTGAGGGCATCCACCCCAACCCAACATTCAATAAAAGAGGGTAGGGATTGCTACTAGACACCCCGTCTCAACTCACATGAGGGAATTCATCCCAACCTAACATTTATTGGAAAGCTCATACGTTCGGAGATGAGAATAACCTTTCACCTAGGAACCCCGTTTCATTCATTAGAGTACAATAGAGAATAACCTTTCAAATAGTACTTAACATTCATTAACATTATACTTCATTCATTTATTCATGTGTGTGTATGTGATAATAGCCTTTCACATAATCACCATCATTTACAAGTGTCAAAGAGAGATAATATTCAATCCTAACACAATTAGCATCTAAACAAGATCATCTTCCATCCATTTAGATCACACGCATGCTTCACATCACATTCATATATCCAACATTATGAACATACTTTAATTACTCACAATATGCCTTCGAGGCCATAATAACAATATGCCTAGTAAGTAAACACCTCCACCTCTCAAGTGGACCAACAATTCAACCACAATTCTATTTCACAAGTAATATAACCATAACTTGCCCTTTAAAGGCAATGCTCACAAGTCAGCAACAAACCTTCAATTTAATATAACCAAAACATACATAATGGTGCAAATCAATATCCCAAAGCATTTTAGACAAGTTTCATTCATAAACCTTCATAATCATCAAAACCCACTTCATAAAAGTACATTTTTGGAGTTGAAGGAAAATCATGGGTTCATGAAGTATTTTCATCATAAAACATCAATTAAACATCAACACAATCAATATATGCCATTAGAAACCATTTGAAATTGTTTGGTAAAAGAACCCATGAGATTGAGTAAAACCCTAGATTTTTCATACTTTGAAATCACTTTGGATTTGGCTCCTTGAATGGAAAATTAGATAAGGATCAAGACCACCATACCTTTACTAATATTCCCCAAGAAATTTGAGGAAGAACCACCTTGAAATCACCAAACCCTAGCTTTCACCTCTTTTTCTTCTTCCTTGAGCTAGAGAGAGAACTATTGAGAGAGGAAAACTTTCTTTTTATTCTATTTGGAATGACTTAAATGAAAGGAATTTAGGTCTTAAAATGTAATATAGTTGCTAGGAAAAGAATGGAATAGTGTAGGGTCAATTTTGGAAAAGAGCTAAGGACCCCCAAAGTCTTAACTTAAAATTTTAGCCGTTGCCCATTTTAGTTCGCCCATTGGACACTTGGGCTAGCCAAGTGCACTAGGCGACTCGCCAAGTGCACCCTTGGTCTGCCCTTTGTTCCAGTGAGCTCACCAAGTGGACTGGTCATTGGGCGATAAGAGGGGAGAAGGGCGACACGCCAAGCTAAATGGCGATCATGCACCTAGTTCGCCCTTTGGAACCTTGGGCTTGCCAAGTGCACTAAGCGATTCGCCAAATGCACCCTTAGTTCGCCCAATTTTCCAATAGGCTCACTAAGTGGGCAGTCTCTTAGGTGAGGTGCGGAGTCATTGGGCGACCAAGGCTGCCCATCGCCAAAGGTCCTTAGGTGAACAAGGTTTCTTCCACTTTATCTTGCTAATCTAAGCCCTTGATTGCACCCTAGGCTTCTACCTTGCTCAAATACGTCCTAAAACAGCCCTCACATCCACCTAAAGTCATACTAACCCAAACGTCAAGGCTCTAGTTCAACCTATCATTTTCCAGGTCATTACAGTACCTGATTCAATGTTTATGCCGGAACGTGGCAACCGATCCCATAATTATGCCGAAACTGGCAACCGATCCAAGTTAGTGTGTCGGAACGAAACACCCTATCCATTCAACAAGCCACAATCACAATTACAAAGTACATTTTCATAATCATACAATCAAGTCATGATTCATGGCATTCATCATTCATATATCCTCATTTACAATTAATGTGATCAATAATGTAACATTCACACACATACATGTATCATAATGAAGCAAAAACAAACATACATCACACCATCATAGAATCACAACCATCACCTACCTCGAAACAAGCTTGAATCTATAAGAAACTTGATTCTTCCCTTTCTTGATTCGTTCAACTTGTTTTTGGTCTACAAATAATTAATATAACACGAGAATTAATAAACAATAACTAATTACCCAAATTACAAACAATCCTATCAACCCTTGATCACACCCATGATTACATATTCTAAATTAGGGCTTTTTCCATGATAATTTCCAGATCAAAATCCTTCCCCATCGATAATTACCCATTAGATTACGTTCTACGAATCGAAGAACGAATTCGAGGAGTGAAAATCTTACCTTTAGCCTCAAGAATGGTGGAAAACTGTCAAGAATTGCCTGGGGTTTGTCTCCTTACTCTCAAAGTTGAAAAGTGTAGAATAAAGACGTTTTGGGGTTTATTTCTGACTTAAGTCGCGTCGGGCCTACCACAGCGGTCCTCACCCCGCTACAACGACCCCGCCCTGGCAACAGAAATCATCGCCAAAGCGGCTTGCACGAAACAGTGAGCTATTTGAATAATTTCAAGACCCCAATTTCACAACACGCCTTCAAGCAACGACACTCAAAAACTACCCGTTCACACTAAGATTAATTTTGGGAGTTCTACTCACCCGAATTCAATTTCGTAAAGTCGTACGGGTTCTTGAACGACTTATCTATCTACTCATGTAATCAAAATCATAATTAAATCACCCAATTGCTACCACATTTCTCTAGACTTTAATGACTCAGATTTCATCCAAATCTGGACTAGGTTGAGAAATTCCAAGTTACTACAAAAAAGTTTTCAGACCCAAAAATTTTCCTCGTTGGCTTTTCTATAACGATAGAACCCGATCGTTACAATAGATACCAATTTACCCATCACTCATCCCCGAGTGACAAACTTAGGAAAAATAAGCTAAAGAAGGAATGGAGCAATACCTGAATCGACGAACAATTGGGGATACTTGTATCGCATGTCCCTCTCGATTTCCCAAGTAGCATCCTCAACTAGACGATGCTTCTATTGAACTTTCACAGACTTAATCTCCTTGGTCCTCAACTTACGCATAACACGATTAAGAATTGCAATCAGTTCCTCCTCATATTGGAGGTCCTTGTCTAACACAATTGAGTACCACTTAATGATGTAGTCCCCGTCACCATGATATCTCTTCAGCATGAACACATGAAATACCGGATGAACTCCGATAGGTTAGGAGGTAAATCCAATTTATAAGCCACCGGCCCTACATATTCAAGAACCTCAGATCCTTTTGAGTGAACACATATTGCAAACTACGATGATCAGTAAATACCTCACACTTAACACCATAAAGGTAATGCCGCCAGATCTTAAGAGCAAACACTACCGCTGCCAACTCCAAATCATGTGTTGAGTAATTCCTCTCATGCACCTTCAATTAACGCGATGCATAAGCTATAACATTCTTACCCTGCATCAACACAACACCCAAACCAAAAGGTGAGCATCACAATAAACAATAAAATCTTTACTCTCAACCGATAATGCTAGAATAGGTGCGGTGGTCAAAAGAATCTTAAGCTTTTGGAAGTTCTTCTCACATTTTTCAGTCCATTCAAATGGTATCTCCTTTTTGGTCAAATTATTCAAGTGAGTGACAATAGAAGCAAAGTTCTTCACAAATCGATGATAATAGCTAGCGAGCCCCACAAAATTCCTAACTTCAGTCACAGAGCTCGGCCGAACCCAATTCTTCACTGCCTCAATCTTTTGAGGATCTACCATTACCCCTTCTTTTGAAACTACATGTCCCAAAAATACAACCGAAGTCAACCAAAATTCACACTTAGAGAATTTAGCATACAACCTTTGTTTCCCAAAAACACCCAGAACAATACGAAGATGGTCGGCATGCTCTTCCTTTCTTTTCGAATAGACCAAAATATCATCAATAAAGACTATGACGAATGAATCAATAAATGGCTTGTACACCCCATTCATAAAACTCATAAAGGTCGCAGGTGCATTAGTCAAACCAAATGACATAACTAGAAACTCATAGTGCCCATAACGGGTTCTAAATATCATCTTAGGAACATTCTCAGGCCTAATTTTCACTGGTGGTAGCCAGACCTTAGATCAATCTTGGAGAAAACTGATGCACCTTGCAATTGGTAAAAAAGATTATCTATTCGAGGCAAAAGATACTTGTTTTGAATAGTGACCCTATTCAATTTTCGATAATCTATACACATTTTCATACTACCATCCTTTTTCTTAACAAACAAAACTGGAACACCCCTGGGAAGCACTAGGACGAATAAATCTCTTATCAAGAAGCTCTTGGATTTGAGCCTTAAGCTCTCTGAATTCTGCTAGAGCTATGCGAAATGGAGGGATAGAAATGGGGCGGATACCAGGTTCTAAATTAATGTAGAAGTCTATATCTCTATCCGGAGGTATACCAGGCAAGTCATTAGGAAACACTTCTCTAAATTCTGACACCACATGAATAGACTCAATAGATGGAGTTTCAACCTCAACATCCCTAATATGAGCCAAATAAGCCAAACAACCCTGCCCTACCAATTTTCTAGCCCGAATGAAGGATATGATCTTAGCTTGCTTAGGCTTGTACAACCTTCCCACTCTAATTTTTCCCTTCCCGAAATTTTTAGAGTTACAGACTTAGTATTACAATTAAGCACAACATAATAGGGGGACAACCAAGTCATGCCTAAGACTATGTCAAAGTCAGTCATATCAAAAATCACCAAATCAGCCCTAGTATGAAAACCCATATACAAAATAGGATAAGCATGATAGACATGGGTGACTATGAAAGACTTTTCAACTGGGGTAGAAACATAGATGGGGGTATCAAGTATATCACAAATCATAGAAAAATCTTAGAAAAATCGCACGGACACATATGAATAAGTAGAACCTGAATCAAATAACACATTAGCCATCAATCAAATAACACATTAGCCATCCGGTCACAGACAAAAATAGTACATGTGATCACTGTGTCAGACGCCTCTGCCTCATTCTTGCCCGGAAAGGCGTAACACTGAGCTTTATTATCATGATGAGCAACTTCCCTGCCTGGATGCACTGTACCTCTGCCTGCACTACCATTTCCTCTACCCTCACAGCCTTGTTGATCTCCTCCTCACCCACCTTGTGAACGCCTTCGACCATTATTACCATTTCTCATGGGTACCACTGCTCTAGATGGCTGCTACGCGAAATCCAACACTTGTGGGTGGGGACAATCTCTCCTCATATGCCTAGGCTCTCCACAGTTGTAACATGTACGATAAAAAATGGCCTGTTTTCCGTTCAAGGCGTGACTCTCTGGCTATCCTGAATCAAATTATGAGGTGGAGTTCCCGAGTAATTACCTGTAGATGAGGGAATGGCGGACTGAATTGGCCTAGCTGCAAGTGTTGGCCTCCCTGACCCCTTGGAATAAGAACCTTGAAAGTTACCCGAGTTCTTAGCCCTTTTAGCCAACGTCTTAGCCTGACCATCTCGCCTCACCCCCTTCACTTTCTTAACAAAGTTTGTTACCTCATTAAAGCTCCTTCATGCAAAGGTCATATGAACAGATAATACCTGCAACTCAGAATTTAGTCCCCTAATAAATAAACGGATCCTCTCCTCCTCAGTAGTCACCAATTGAGTAGCATATCTAGACAAAGCATGAAACTTTGCCTCATAAGCAGCCACATACATACCACCTTGCTCCAAAGCCATGAACTCATCCTTCTTGCGATCCCTCAAAGTCCTAAGTACATATTTCTCTAAAAACAGAGCATGAAACTGGGTCCAATAGAGTGGGGCTAAAGCTGAAGATCTGCATTTCATATAAGTTCTCCACTACTGCTTAACCTTACCTTGAAGCTGAAAAGTCACGAACGCAACCCCATGCTGATAGACAATTCCCAACTTATGAAGCCTTTCATAGCAATCTAAGATAAACTCATAAGCATCCTCACTCTCAGAACCAATAAATACATGAGGCTTTATCTTAAAAAACTTAGTCAACATTTCATGCTCATTACTAGTCATAACAGAACCAATCAAAGGACGAAAGAAAGCATCATTACCTACATTCCATCCTTGGGGACAATGATAGCAATAGGAGGATTGGTGGGAGTTTGAGTTTCTTGAACAGAAGGAAGCACTCTAGGACCAACCAACCCATTAAAGAATGACATGATATGTTGAGCCAACATTGGGTCTATGGGAGGAACACCGATAGTCTCAGTCTGCACCTCTTCCTCTTGTCCAACCTCCTCAATATTTTCAACCTCAATATCCTCTTCTATCTCTTCATGATGCACAGGAGGGGCCTCATTTTAGGGAGCATTTTCGATCGGTGCCCCATCTCTAGTAGGCGCCACTCTTCCTCGGCCTCTACCCCTAGCTCTTCTTCTACCCCTGCCTCGACCGCAACCTCTTGCTGCAGATTTCTCACCTAGAGCATTCACGGGAGCTACGGGCTTGATGCCGTTGAATCTAGTGTTAACCATCTGCAAACAGAAGAGTGAAGGAGGTTAGATACCAATTTGAATAGCCAGATACCAATTGGAATCAAGTTACAGCACGAAATGAGACAAGAGAAAACAGAGAGATTTCCTAAAGTCTTATAACCTCTCGAAGAAAAGGACAGACATCTCCGTACTGTTCCGCAAGACGCTACTAGACTCGTTTTGGTACATCGAGATCAACGAACCTAGGTTTTGATACTAACTTTGTCACGATCCAGACCGTTGTGATTGACACCCACACTAACCCTCCAGTGGGAGAACCACTACTACAACCCCAAACCAAGAAACTAAACCAAGTTTAAACTAAAGTATTTAAGTTACGGAAGCAAGTTAAATAGCTAAAACTGAAGTTCCCATAAACTTCCAAAAGATCTAACAACTAAACAATGCAAAAATACACCTAGAACCTGAAAGTCAATATACCAAAACATCTAATAATGAACCAAATTCTAAACAAGAAGGGTTACAACCCCAAACTAATGCACTACTAACTAACTAGAAAAATCTAAGTCTCAAATGTGGACATAGATGAAAGGAGAACTCATGGTAGCCTGGAAAAACTAGCTCACTATTGAATTCGATCGGCGATCACTAATCTTCTAAGCGAGGTCTGTCAATAGTCGCCTGAAGATGCCATGTACTCAACAAAGAAAGAGCAAGTGCAATATCAGTACATAACCACAGTGTAATGGTAGAATCACACGGCTATCCCACTAAGTGCAACATACATAAGCCAATACAATAATATAATCACATGCATATATTGAACATATACAATATTATCAACATTTATGAACAAGATACAATTTTACATTTCTCAAGATACACAATTATATCAAATCATTAGTTCTCTCATGGAACCCAAACCCAAATAGTTAGCATACCAAAATGTGGTACCCAATCCAATGTTTATGTCAAAACATGGCAACCGATCCAAGTTAGTGTGTCGGAACGCAACACCCGATCCATTCAACAAGCCACAATCACAAAGTACATTCTCATAATCATACAATCAAGTAATGATTCATGGTTTCATCATTCATCTATCCTCATTTACAATTAATGTGATCAATAATGCAACATTCGCACATATACATGTATCATAAAGAAGCAAGAACAAACATACATCACACCATCATAGAATCACAACTATTACCTACCTTGAAACAAGCTTGAATCCCCTAAGAAACTTGATTCTTCCCTTTCTTGATTCGTTCCGCTTGTTCTTGGTCTACAAACAATTAATATAACATGGGAATCAATAAACAATAACTAATTACCCGAATTACCAACAATCCTATCAACCCTAGATCATACCCATTATCACATATTCCAAATTAGGGTTTTTTCCACCATAATTTCCAGATCAAAACCCTTCCCCATAGATAATTACCCATTAGATTACGTTCTTCGAATCGAGAAATGGATCCGGGGAGTGAAAATCTTACCTCTAGCCTCAAGAATGGTGGAAAACTGTCAAGAATCGCCTGGGGTTCGTCTCCTTACACTCAAAATCAAAAAGTGCAGAATAAAGACGTTTGGGGTTTATTTCTGACTTAAGTCGCGTCGGACCCGCCACAACGGTCCTCACCCCGCTATAGCAGCCCCGTCCTGGCGACAAAAATCACTGCCAAAGCGGCTTGCACGAAACAGTGAGCTATTTTAATAATTCCAAGACCCTCATTTCACAACACGCCTTCAACCAATGTACTCAGAAACTATCCGTTCACGCTAAGATCAATTCGGGAGTTCTACTCACCCAAATTCAATTCCGTAAAGTCGTCCGGGTTCCATAACGACCTCTATCTACTCATGTAATCAAAATCATAATCAAATCACCCAATTGCTACCAGATTTCTTTGGACTTTAATGACTCCAATTTCGTCCAAATGTGGACTAGGTTGAGAAATCCAAGTTACTACGAAAATGTTTTCCGACCCAAAATTTTTCCCATTGGCTTTTCTATAACGACGAAACTCGGTCATTACACACACTCATTAAGAAAATAATTATTGATAAAGGTATTTTATTAAACTACCCCCTATTAAATGATATCTTAAAAAAATATTTTGAAAAATAAGTATTCAATGTTGAGGGTAAAACATGAAAAAAATTATTATTTTTTCTTAATATGTCAAAAATAACAAGAACTACTAAAAAAACAGTGAATACCGACCTAAAAATTTTCGACCTCCGGAGGTCGGTATTTACAAGTAGTCGGTTTTTATGCAAAATAAAGCGGAAAAACCAAATTCCGACCTATGGAGGTCGGAATTTTTCTGAGAAAAAATGAATTACAATAAAAATACCGATCTCATGAGGTCGGTAATTTTTATATTTAATTGAGAAAATAATACCGACATCAAGAGGTCAGATTTTATTGTAATTCATTAAAAATTCCGACCTCCTGAGGTCGGAATTTTTTCTCAATTAAATATTTTATAATACCGACTTCCGAATGTTGGTAGAATTAAATAGTATGTAATTAAAATACCGAACTCATGAGGTCGGTATTTTTATTTCATCTAATTACTATTTATTAAAGCGACATCCGGAGGTCGGTATTTTTATTTCATCTAATTACTTTTAAAAGCGACATCCGGAGGTCGGTTTGCAAAAAGCGGGAAAACCAAATTTCGACCTCTGGAGGTCGGAATTTTTCCCGGGAAAAATGAACTATAATAAAAAATCGACCTCTTGATGTCGGTATTAAACAAATAAATAAATAACAATATTTTATTTTTTCTCAATAGGTTTTGTGTAAAATAAAAAAAATTATAATACCGACTTCCATATGTCGGTAAAATTAAATAGCAAAAATAAATTAATATCAAATACCGACCTCATGAGGTCGGTATTTTTTTATATTTAATTGAGAAAATAGTACCGACATCAAGAGGTCGGTTTTTATTGTAATTCATTAAAAATTCCGACCTCCTGACGTCGGAATTTTTTCTCAATTAAATATAAAAAATACCAACTTTCGAATGTCGATAAAATTAAATAGTATGTAATTAAAATATCGACCTCATGAGTTTGGTATTTTTATTTCATCTAATTACTATTAATTAAAGCGACATCCAGAGGTCGATTTGCGGTTTGCGGGTAAACCAAATTCCGACCTCAAGAGGTCGGAATTTTCCCCAGAAAATGAATTACAATAAAAACCGACCTCTTGATGTCGGTATTATTTTCTATTTCAATTTAATTTTATTTAAATCGTCTTTCAGAGGACGATTTTGTGTTATGTAATAAATTAATATTTTCAATTAACTTTAAATAAATTGTCCTCCAAATGACGGTTTTATACAAGTTAAAAAATAATTTAATATAAAATACCAACCTCCCGATGTCAATATTATTTAATTAACATGATTACTTTTATTTATCTTAAAATTTAATGTGATACTGACCTTATGACGTCGGTATTTTTTATTAAATCTAATTACTTTCAATAAAAGCGACATCCGGAGGTTAATTTGTTTAAAATATTCCTATTAATACTCATAATTTTGCTATTGTGCATAATACTAAAATTTCATTTTACACCTACAATTAATTGTTCAAAAAGTGTAACAATTTTGTATACTTTTATAAATAAAAAGTTAGAATTCGTGGAATAAAAAAATATATCTATAATCCATAATTAGAGTATGAAACTACGTTGATATGAATTAGGAGATAATTATACTTATATTTCTAGAGTAATGTACAAATTTTATCAGTCTGTCATCTAATTATGAACTTAATATCTCATGTCATGATGTAGAGGTGAAGAGCTAACATATAATCCATTCGAGTATGAAATGCGAGATAATATTATTATATACATTCGATCTAATTGAATGGATGTTAAGTGTAGTGATCACCTCCTAATTATGATGACATGTAAACGATACCTTATCGGAGTATGAAATATGTTGATTAATTATATACTCCTTGAGTAGTTTAACAAATCAAGTCTTATATACTAGTGGATTAGATATGAAATACATTATCAATTAAAGAAATACCGAGAATCAATTCAAGGAGATTTACATATTAAATTTGATATTAATAAACTTTTGTTGATCAATAAAATTAAATTTATATAATTAGGAGTTATATAATTTAAATTTATAAAATTAAATTAATCGATAAATTAAATTTAGTAAATTAAACTTTTGTTGATGTGTAGTTAAATTTTATATATATATATATTTATTTTTATTTTTTTCGATATTGATAAAATTTTGTTTATCAATAAAATTAAATTTATATAATTAGGAGTTATATAATTAAATTTATAAAATTAACTTGATCAATAAATTAAATTTATTAAATTAAACTTCTGGTGATGTATAGTTAAATTATATATATATATATATATATATTTATTTATTTATAAAATTTAACTACACATCAACAGAAGTTTAATTTAATAAGTATATAATCCTTGAGTAGTTTAACAAATCAAGTCTTATATACTAGTGGTTTAGATATGACATACATTATCAATTAAAGAAATACCGATGATCAATTCAAGGAGATTTATATATTAAATTTGATATTGATAAACTTTTGTTCATCAATAAAATTAAATTTATATAATTAGGAGTTATATAATTTAAATTTATAAAATTAACTTGATTGATAAATTAAATTTATTAAAGTATACTTATGTTGATGTGTAGTTAAATTATATATATATATATATATATATATATATATATATATATAAAATTAAATTTATATAATTAGGAGTTATATAATTTAAATTTATAAAATTAACTTGATTGATAAATAAAATTTATTAAAGTATACTTATGTTGATGTGTAGTTAAATTATATATATATATATATATATATGATATTGATAAACTTTGTTGATCAATAAAATTAATAAATGTATATAATTAAGATTTATATAATTTAAATTTATAAAATTAACTTGATCGATAAATTAAATTTATTAAATGAAACTTTTGTTGTATATATATATATATATATATATATGGTTAATTAATAAAATCAACCTCAAGAGTTGAGTTTATATTACAAATAAATTAATAAATACCGACCTAAATAGGTCGGTATATTTAAATTATTATTTTATTTAAATAATATCGACTTCACGATGTCAGTAAAATTAAATAGTATGTAATTAAAATACCGACCTCATGAGGTCGGTATTTTTATTTCATCTAATTACTATTTATTAAAGTGACATCCGGAGGTCGGTAATTTTTATTTCATCTAATTACTTTTAAAAGCGACATCCGGAGGTCGGTTTGCGAAAAGCGGGAAAACCAAATTTCGACCTCTGGAGGTCGGAATTTTTCCCGGGAAAAATGAACTACAATAAAAACCGACCTCTTGATGTCGGTATTAAACAAATAAATAAATAAATAACAATATTTTATTTTTTCTCAATAGATTTTGTGTAAAATAAAAAACAAAAAAAATTATAATAACAACTTTCGTATGTCGGTAAAATTAAATAGTAATAATAAATTAATATCAAATACCGACCTCATGAGGTCGGTATTTTTTATATTTAATTGAGAAAATAATACCGACATCAAGAGGTCGGTTTTTATTGTAATTCATTAAAAATTCTGACCTCCTGAGGTCGGAATTTTTTCTCAATTAAATATTTTATAATATCGACTTCCGAATGTCGGTAAAATTAAATAGTATGTAATTAAAATACCGATCTCATGAGGTCGGTATTTTTATTTCATCTAATTACTATTAACTAAAGCGACATCCGGAGGTCGGTATTTTTGTTTTCATCTAATTACTTTTAAAAGACACATCCGGAGGTCGGTTTGCGGTTTGCGGGTAAACCAAATTCCGACCTCAAGAGGTCGGAATTTTTCCCAAAAAATGAATTACAATAAAAATCGACCTCTTGATGTCGGTATTATTTTCTATTTTGATTTAATTTTATTTAAATCGTCTGCCGGAGGACGATTTTGTGTTATGTAATAAATTAATATTTTTAATTAACTTTAAATAAATTGTCCTCCAAGTGACGGTTTTATACAAGTTAAAAAATAATTTAATATAAAATACCAACCTCCCGATGTCAATATTATTTAATTGACATGATTAATTTTATTTATCTTAAAATTTAATGTGATACCGACCTCATGACGTCGGTATTTTTTATTAAATCTAATTACTTTCAATAAAAGCGACATCCGGAGGTTGGTTTGTTTAAATAATCCTATTAATACTCATAATTTTGTTATTGTGCATAATACTAAAATTTCATTTTACACCTACAATTAATTGTTCAAAAAGTGTAACAATTTTGTATACTTTTATAAATAAAAAGTTAGAATTTGTGGAATAAAAAAATATATCTATAATCCATATTTAGAGTATGAAACTACGTTGATATGAATTAGGAGATAATTATACTTATATTTCTAGAGTAATGTACAAATTCTATCAGTCCGTCATCTAATCATTAACTTAATATCTCATGTCATGATGTAGAGGTGAAGAGCTAACATATAATCCATTCGAGTATGAAATGCGAGATAGTATTATTATATACGTTCGATCTAATTGAATGGATGTTAAGTGTAGTGATCACCTCCTAATTATGATGACATGTAAACGATACCTTATCGGAGTATGAAATACGTTGATTAATTATATACTCCTTGAGTAGTTTAACAAATCAAGTCTTATATACTAGTGGTTTAGATATGAAATACGTTATCAATTAAAGAAATACCAAGGATCAATTCAAGGAGATTTATATATTAAATTTGATATTGATAAACTTTTGTTGCTCAATAAAATTAAATTTATATAATTAGGAGTTATAAAATTTAAATTTATAAAATTAACTTGATCGATAAATTAAATTTAGTAAATTAAACTTCTGTTGATGTGTAGTTAAATTTATATATATATATATATATATTTATTTATTTATTTAATTTTTGATGTTGATAAACTTTTGTTGATCAATAAAATTAAATTTATATAATTAGGAGTTATATAATTAAATTTATAAAATTAACTTGATCGATAAATTAAATTTATTAAATTAAACTTATGTTGATCATATATATATGTTTAATTAATAAAATCAACCTCAAGAGCTGAGTTTATATTAAAATAAATTAATAATTACCGACCTAAAGAGGTCGGTATATTTAAATTATTATTTTATTTAAATAATATCGACTTCAAGATGTCTGTATTTATTAAATATTTTTAAATATAGATAATTATTTTTAAAAATATCGATATTTCGTGGTTAGTAAATTAAACAATTCTCTTAAAAAAGAAGGATAAAATCAAGTCTCACTCCTAAGTCCTAAGTGAAGTCTCAAAACCTCTAAGTCTCAAAACCTAAGTGAAGTCTCACTCACCCCCGCCCCACCCCTAACCCACCCCCATCGGCACCCGTCCCCACCCTCCCCGACTGGCGCCACGCCACGATCCCCGACCAGCACCACGCCACGCCACCATCGCTGCAGCAGAGGAAGATCGCGCGCAGCTGCAGAGGTAGAGGAAGGTTGCGCGCAGCTGCTGGTCGCACCCAGTAGCAGGAGGTCGCGCCGCCTCCATTTCGACCGGCGCCGCCTCCATGTCAGTTTTCTTAGTTCGCGCCACCATCCTCGACCTTCTTACTCAAGGTGAATTTTTAGAACCTCCTTAAAAGATTACTTTTGTTTCTATTTAGTTGAAGTAAGTATCTCAAAATTAGAGTACTAATATACTTAGTTTTATTGATTGTTAGTTTGATTGATTGTTAGTTAGTAAGTGAATGATTTAGGGTTTTTGATTGTTAGTTTGAATTAGGGATTGTTTGATTGTTAGTTTGTGTTTGTTACTTGTGAATTGAAAATAATTGCTGGTAGGCTCTGTCTGGTGGTAAATTCATGGACTGCCAGGTTTAAACAATCCACTTTTTGATTTTGGTTTTTTTTGAGTTTTGCTGCAAATGTCTGGGATCACAAGAAAAGGTGCAGGTTCAGGAATTTGCTCTTTCTTGGAGTTGTTCTGATGGTTCAGAAAGCTTTGATGGTTGTTGCCTGTATGGGCAGTGATATTTTGACCTCCAGGTTTGCTCCTATTGGGAAGTTGGTTTTGCTTCTCAAAATTGCTGGAAATTTTGGGAAAATTGGAGTTGACAACAAGAGTGTTTTGCTTAACAGTGGTATTATTGCCCTGTTTTGTGTCCTGTTTAACATGATCATGATTCTCCTTTGGATTAAGGGTTGGTTAATTTTGGGATTTTAGGGCTAGTTTGAATTTGTGATTTTAAGACTAGTTTGAATTTTGAATTTAGGACTAGTTTGAATTATTATTGAGATTTTAGGACTTTTAATAGTTTGAATTTGGGATTTTAGCACTATAGTTTGATTTTTGAATTCTAGGAGTACTTTCAATTTGTGATTTTAAGGCTAGTTTGAATTTGGAATTTAGGACTAATAGTTTGAATTATATTTGATATTTTAGGACTAATTAATAGTTTGAAGTTGGGACACTAGCTAGCTAGTTTGAATTTAGAATTTTAGGGATTTGAATTACAATTTAATTAGAACTTATAATTAATTATAACTTGAATTTACTATAAATTGAACTTAATTAGGAGTATGAACTTGAAATTAGAACTTGAACTTAGAACTAATTAGCTTGAATATATAACTAATTAAGTTTAGAAATTAGATATGAACTTGAATTGAAACTTGAACTTATTAAAACTTGAATATATATATAACTAATATTCTTGGATATGAAGTTTATATTTAACTAATTTAAGAACTTTTCGTGCTAGGCAACTGAGGAAGCTCAACATCTAAAAAAGTTGATACAAGACTATATTTCTTCTTTCATAAAAGTTGGAGATAAGGTTAGTGCTTCTAAATTTCTTAAGTTCAAGTACAATTGTTTTCAATAATGTGTTTGTGTCCATCTAGTATTAATACTTAGCTTTAATTTTGTGATAATTATTTTGTGTCCGTTGAGTGTTTGTTAAGCATAAGTACCAACACTAGTTGATCCTATTGATGACAAAATTGATTTTCTTGCAAGATCGATTTGTGTCCATCTAATGTTGACACTTAGCTTTAAATTTAGAAATAATATATTTGTTAAGTATAAGTACCAACACTAGTTGATCCTATTGATGACAAAATTGATTTTCTTGCAAGATCGATTTGTGTACATCTAGTGTTGACACTTAGCTTTAAATTTAGAAATAATATATTTGTTAAACATAAGTACCAACACTAGTTGATCCTATTGATGACAAAATTGATTTTCTTGCAAGATCGATTTGTGTCCATCTATTGTTGACACTTAGCTTTAAATTTAGAAATAATATATTTGTTGAGCATAAGTACCAACACTAGTTGATCCTATTGATGACAAAATTGATTTTCTTGCAAGATCGATTTGTGTCCATCTAGTGTTGACAGTTAGCTTTAAATTTAGAAATAATATATTTGTTAAGCATAAGTGTCACGACCCAAAAAAATGGATGTGATGGCACTTGTCGTATCCCACCAAGACAAGTCAGCCTAAAACCAATCATTTCGATAAAGTGCAAAAATAAAGTAAAGTTCAATAACATTTACTATTACGAAAACAAGTCAACTTAATTCAATCCCCAAAACCTGGTTGTCACGTGCACAAGCCTCTAATGTAAATACTAGAATTGAAATAAACTACGCAAGTCTCAAATGACATTGTCTTTCAAGTAAAAACAAAATCATAAACAGGAGTAAGAAGGTTCGCTGAGATGACAAACAACTACCTCTCAGATCTCCACAGAAAGCCTCGAAAACGAAGAGAATGAAACGTATCACGAAGATCCGGGCTCGTAACCTACAAAAGATTGTAGAAGCAAGGGGTGAGTACCAAACCACACGGTACTCAACAAGCAAACCTCTAAACACAAGCTAAGGGTACAGAATACAGGTACTCCTTACACCCCATCCTAACCTCCATAACTACAACCTGCATAAAACCAGCCCAACCTAACAATTCACAGTTTACAAAGCATACATCGATAATAGTAACCATCGCGGCGCGCGATACGTCCCTCGAAATATAGAATCCATCGCGGCGCGTGATACGTCCCTCGAAATGGTACATTATCTTATCACATAACACTTATCACAATCATGTCTCAGAACAATGCAAATGACATGTTTACACAATAATTAGGAGATGACCATTTTCATAACATTGCACAATTCACAACAACACAATTGATCACATTACTCCCAAACATATACCACAAGGAAATACATGAATTCCATACGCTTAACAAGGGTTTAGAAATCCACTTGCCTCAAATAATCGAACAATCACTCTGGAACTTGAGCCTTCCCTTTTCGTTATACTTCTGACTCAAAGCAATCTATTCACATTAATAATCAGGATAAGATTTCAAAAGTATCAATACCTATATTACTATTAAAGTCCTAATTCTTGATGTCAACCCATACGTTACATATTATCCTTCTAAATTTTAAGCCTAGGGTTAAGTCTTAATTTCCCCCAACCATACAATCCTAATAATTTTTGTATAATATAGCACTTAATATTTAGTTTCCTATCCCAATATATCAAAAGTTAATTCATAATAAAATAAGAACTACCAACTACACAATCTAACTAGTTACGAAAATCTTGCACGGCAGAGACCATATGAGGCAAAAGCATGAAATTCCTAAACTTATCTATTCATACCAATGATCACATTATGACATTAGAACAATCCTATCAACCTTACCGTCAATTCAATTCCCATCACGACACCCATTTTTGTCTCCATTTTATTTAAAAACAATTTTCAACAATATCATCCTCACACTAATATCACCTGAGAACATTTCTATATATGATTATATATACAATTTATCAAGAATCTCGAATGAAAATTACCTGATCCACTCAGTTTTCGCACTTTTTTTCTTGTTTTTCTGCCGCACGTCTAGGTTGGTTTTTTTTTTTCTTCCGCCTCTTTCTTTGTTTTTTTTCTTTAAACTAATTATATATTAAAAGTAATAATTCCTACTAACCTATTTTAACATATGGCCCTAATGGTATAGGTTCTTAAATAAATGATCACTTTAGCCCACTAACTATAGATTAATTAACACAAGTTAAACGAATAGTTTAAAATTTTCAAAAATGACCTTTCGGGTCATCACAATAAGTACCAACACTAGTTGATCCTATTGATGACAAAATTGATTTTCTAAGTTAAAGTAAATATTGTGGTTTAGTTGGTGGATTTAGTTGTTGGAATTAAGTCAAAACTAAACTAGTTAAAGGTGTTAAGTTGTTTAAATAAGTTAAAAAGTTGTTAAGTTGTTCAAAGAAGTTAAAATAAATATTGTGGGTTAGTTAGTGAATTTAGTTGTCGGAATTAAGTCAAAACTAATGTAGTTAAAGTTAAAAAATTGTTAAGTTGTTCAAATAAGTTAAAATAAATGTTGTGGGTTAGTTAGTGAATTTAGTTGTTGGAATTAAGTCAAAACTAAATTAGTTATAGTGAAAAAGTTGTTAAGTTGTTTAAATAAGTTAAAATAAATATTGTGGTTTAGTTAGTGAATTTAGTTGTTGAAATTAAGTCAAAACTAATGCAGTTAAAGTTAAAAAGTTGTTAAGTTAAAAAAAGTTAAAATAAATATTGTGGGTTAGTTAGTGAATTTAGTTATCGGAATTAAGTCAAAACTAAACTAGTTAAAGTTTAAAAGTTGTTAAGTTGTTTGAATAAGTTAAAATAAATAATGTGGGTTAGTTAGTGAATTTAGTTGTCGGAATTAAGTCAAAACTAAACTAGTTAAAGTGAAAAAGTTGTTAAGTTGTTTAAATAAGTTAAAATAAATATTGTGGTTTAGTTAGTGAATTTAGTTGTTAGAATTAAGTCAAAACTAATGTAGTTAAAGTTAAAAAGTTGTTAAGTTTAAAAAAGTTAAAATAAATATTGTGGGTTAGTTAGTGAATTTAGTTGTTGGAATTAAGTCAAAATTAAACTAGTTAAAGTTAAAAAGTTGTTAAGTTGTTTGAATAAGTTAAAATAAATAACGTGGGTTAGTTAGTGAATTTAGTTGTCGGAATTAAGTCAAAACTAAACTAGTTAAAGTGAAAAAGTTGTTAAGTTGTTTAAATAAGTTAAAATAAATATTGTGGTTTAGTTAGTGAATTTAGTTGTTGGAATTAAATCAAAACTAATGTAGTTAAAGTTAAAAAGTTGTTAAGTTTAAAAAAGTTAAAATAAATATTGTGGGTTAGTTAGTGAATTTAGTTGTCGGAATTAAGTCAAAACTAAACTAGTTAAAGTTAAAAAGTTGTTAAGTTGTTTGAATAAGTTAAAATAAATAATGTGGGTTAGATAGTGAATTTAGTTGTCGGAATTAAGTCAAAACTAAACTAGTTAAAGTGAAAAAATTGTTAAGTTGTTTAAATAAGTTAAAATAAATATTGTGGTTTAGTTAGTGAATTTAGTTGTTGAAATTAAGTCAAAACTAATGTAGTTAAAGTTAAAAAGTTGTTAAGTTTAAAAAAGTTAAAATAAATATTGTGGGTTAGTTAGTGAATTTAGTTGTCGGAATTAAGTCAAAACTAATGTAGTTAAAGTTAAAAAGTTGTTAAGTTGTTTGAATAAGTTAAAATAAATAATGTGGGTTAGTTAGTGAATTTAGTTGTCGGAATTAAGTCAAAACTAAACTAGTTAAAGTGAAAAAGTTGTTAAGTTGTTTGAATAAGTTAAAATAAATAATGTGGGTTAGTTAGTGAAAGTTAGTTGTGGAATTAAGTCAAAACTAAACTAGTTAAAGTTAAAAAGTTGTTAAGTTATTTAAATAAGTTAAAATAAATATTGTGGTTTAGTTAGTGAATTTAGTAGTTGGAATTAAGTCAAAATTAAACTAGTTAAAGTTAAAAAGTTATTAAGTTGTTTGAATAAGTTAAAATAAATAATGTCGTTTAGTTGGTGAATTTAGTTGTTGGAATTAAAATTATCATTATTGTTTGTGTAGATGGATCTTGATCGTAGTTGGATGTATAATAGAAACAATCCTGGTCGAGCGGGTATGATTCAAGAATTCGCAGAAGGTGTCACTAGATTTATAAATCATGCAAAGACACTTGATGATTTTTTAACTTCAAGATTGATTAGGTGTCCGTGTGTTAATTGTGAAAATGTGAGATATCATACAACAGAGACTGTTGCTATGCATCTTATGATGAATGGATTCAAACCAGGGTATACAGTTTGGACTAGTCATGGTGAGGTTGAAAGTGACACTATGTTTAATAACTTTGTTGTCGGTGAAAGTAGTAGATCTACCGAGCATAATTATTTCCAAGGTTCTAGAATGTCAGATATGGTCGATGATGCTTTTGGGATGCATTCTGATTTTGAACAAGGAGAAAATGTAGAAGAAGCTCCTAATGAAGTAGCAAACATCTTTTATGAACAATTGCGTGATTGTAGTAATCCTTTGTTCAACGAGAGTCAACACTCTAAATTGTCTGTTGCAGTTAGATTGTTAAGTATCAAATCTGACAATAATATTTCTCAAGGAGCAATGGACTCTATGATAGATCTTATAAAGGAATTAGTTGATCTCAATGTAGAGATTCCTAATTCTTATTATAAAGCAAATGCATTGGTGTCTAAGTTAGGACTCTCCTCGATAAGAATTGACTGTTGTGAAAAAGGAGGATGTCGATCTAGAGTCTTGTAAGTTTTGTAGTCACCCTCGCTATAAGACTGGTTCTACCGGAAAGAAACTTGCTATTAAGGCGATGCATTATTTACCTCTAATACCAAGATTGAAGAGGTTGTATGCATCAAATAGCTCTGCTCCTTATATGAGATGGCACCGTGAAAATAGAAGGCCACCTGGTGTCATGTGTTATCCATATGACGGAGAGGCTTGGAAATTGATAGAACTTATCCAGATTTTGCCGCTGAACCTAGGAATGTTAGGCTGGGTTTGTGTGCGGATGGTTTCACCCCTTTTTCAGTTGGGGCTGTACCATATTCTTTTTGGCCTGTGTTTATTACACCGTATAATCTTCCACCTGAGATGTGTATGACAAGTCCATATATATTTCTGAATTGTGTCATTCCTGGTCCGAGTAATCCAAAAAGCAAGATTGATGTGTACTTAAAACCTTTGATTGATGCGTTGAAATTGTTGTGGTCTGAGGGGTAGAAACATGAGACATTTCTCGTAAACAAAATTTCAACATGCGTGCTACTTTAATATGGACTATTAATGATTTTCCTGCCTATGGAATGTTATCTAGATGGATGACTGCTGGAAAGTTAGCATGTCCCTATTGTATGGAAGATACTAAATCATTCACATTAAAACATGGGCGAAAAAATTCATGGTTTGATTGTCACCGTCGGTTCTTGCCACCTGATCATGAGTTTAGGAGAAAGAAATATGCATTTAAAAAGAATAAAACTTAACGAGATGGTCCACCCCCAATATTAACAGGTGATGATATTTGGGAAAGGGTTCAAAATTTTCCAAAGGTAACTGAGGAACCACCGTACAAATTTGATGGGTATGATGTTGCACATAATTGGACTAAACAGAGTATATTCTGAGAGTTACCTTATTGGAAGGATAATTTGTTTAGACATAATCTTGATGTCATGCATATTGAAAAGAATTATTTTGATAATCTGTTCAACACTGTAATGGATGTGACTGGCAAGACAAAAGATAATGTTAAGGCGAGACTTGACTTACCAGAACATTGTAGACGATCAGAGTTGCATTTACTGTGAGTCCGCCAACAACAAGTTACTTAAGCCCAAGGCTAGTTATTCATTCATAATGGAACAGAAGAGAAAAATTTGTGAGTGGGTGGAAAGCTTGAAAATGCTAGATGGATATGCCTCAAATTTGGGAAAGAAGGTTGACATTGAGCGTGGAATATTACATGGGATGAAAAGTCATGATTGTCATGTTTTCATGGAACAATTACTTCCGATTGCTTTTTGTGGATTGCCTGAAAACATATAGAAACCGATGACAGAGATCAGTTTGTTCTTCAAAGACTTGTGTTCCAGCACATTGAGAGTAGAGAATCTGGTTTGGATGGCCAAAAATATCGTTGTTATTAGTAATAAGTTGGAGAAGATTCTTCCACCTGGGTTCTTTGATGTGATGGAACATCTTCCCATTCACCTTGTTCATGAAGCCCTACTGGGAGGTCCAGTCCAATATAGGTGGATGTATTCTTTTGAGCGGTAAGTAACTATAACATATTTATTCTTATTTCATAAATCGTTCATATATCTTTTGAAATTATATATCTAATATAAAATTTTATAGGAGCATTGGCAAGTCTAAAAGGGGTATTAAGAATAAACATAGGGTGGAGGGCTATATGGTTCAAGTATATCTAGCTAAAGAAAGATCCCACTTTTGTTCTTACTACTTTGATGATTATGTGTCGTGTTTGAGAAACAGACCTAATCGACATGATGCTACTGGGAATGATCCTGTAGTGCAATCATTATCAATCTTCAACCAACCGGGTAAGGGTTCAAAAAAGCGTACATTGCACAAACTTACCGAAAAGGAGAAAAAATCTGCAGAGCTTCATGTCTTGTTGAATTGTCCAAAAGTCCAACCCTTCTTAGAGTAAGAATATTAAATATGTAAACAATATATATTCAACTCCGATTTTATTAAGGAAACTAACTGTATTTTCAATGTGGTTCTACAATTATTTTGTGAGCCAATATGGTCATGATCAAGTGTTTTCATCATTTATAACGTGGTATACTAATTGGGTAAGTGTTGTAATATATACACCTATTAAGAGATTAGTGTACTCTTCTTTCTACTAACATTGCTTTTAATTTACTAACCATATATAGGTCTACAATTTAGAAAATATCGTCACATTTGATCAATTTTTCAAGGATATTTCTTGGGGACCGATTACAGTTCACACAATGTCCCAATATAACGTAAATGGTTTTAAATTTGCCACAGAGAAATACTCAAAGAATAAGAAAACTAATAATAGTGGTGTTTGGGTTAAAGGTGATGATGGAAATCAAAATGAGAATGTTGATTATTTTGGCGTCCTACAAGAGATTGTAGAGTTGGAGTATTCGGGTTGGCCAATCAAAAGAATAGTACTTTTCCAATGCAAGTGGTTTGATCCAACTTCAAGAGGTACGAGGGAGCTTAAGCAGCATAATATCATGAAGTCAAGCACACTAGGAAGTATGAGGATTATGATCCATTTATTATTGCACAGAATGCTAAGCAAGTGTACTATGCTCCTTATCCGTTGCGTAGGGATAAGTCTAATTGGTGGGTTGTAATCAAAACAAAATCGATGGGGCGAGTGGAAGTTGAGAATGAATTGGATGTTGCATATCAAAATGAAATATCAAGTGTTCATCAAGTAGTGGATGCTGAGTTGGAAATGAATTTGGAGCATCTTGATCACATTTTAGAAGAAGTTAATAGAGAAGAGTTAGATATGCCGACAAATATGGAGGATGAGGAGGAGGAAACTTTCGAAGAGGATGAATGGATAGATGAGGAGGAAACTTCCGAAGATGATGCATGTGAATGGATAGATGATGAAGAAACTTCCAAAGAGGATGAATAACAATTTGTATGTTTAGTTAGTGGATTTTTAGCTATTCATATTTGAGTATACTTTATATTTTAGTAGTTTTAACTTTTGTTTGACATTGTGAAATACTATTTGGATTAAGCCTTATGTTATGATAATTTTGTTTGATATATTTGTTCGACATTGTGACATTATTTTGTACTACTTTGTTTTAATCTTTATATTTAATTGATAGAGATGGTAGATAAAGACAAGGGTAAGTCAAAAAAATCCGCTAATCCAAAAAAGAAATTTAAGGAAAATGCTATGAGAAGGCCCACTAGGGTCGTAATATCTGATGAGCCCTTTCGAGTTAATATTTCAAAATGAGCCTCAGTTTCAACTACTTACTCGGCACACCAGTCACATAATGCCTCTACTCATGTGGCTCCACAATCTGGTTATACTATATCTACACCCACTTTGGTACCTAGTTCGGGGTACCAAACTTTGCAGGGCTATTCACATCTTGGTCGTGGGTCTACCATACTATCATCTAGTGCTAGTCAGTGCAATACTTTGAATACTAGTAGTGGATCAATTGGACTTTCCAATCTTCATCTTGAATCCAATGGCTCGGAGCCTAATACTCCCACCACCCAGCGCTCAGATGCACATGGTTCTCGGCCAGGCGATAGAGACAATTTTCGGAGACTTGTCATTGAGCCATTAGGATACAAATATGATTTAATTATGCTTTATCTTTCATTTATCTTTTTATGTTTTAATTGATTGATTATTTATTGTTTACTCTACTTTGTCAATGAACTCGTATTTTAGCTTTACTTCTGGATGTGGGTATGGCAAAGATTATTTTAAAGTGCATCGAAACTCACTATAATGGTGTGTATTCGAATTGGAGTTCGATTCCACTTAACACCCAAGGGCAAATGTTCAACGAATTTAAGGTAAGAATATATATAAATTAAATTCACATCATATACATTTAAATTCTCTAGTCATTTGAACAATAAATATTTAGTTATTTTTTATTACATAAATATTATGTATTGTCTCCCGAACACGAGGAAGACGTTCAAGTGAACTTCAAGCTTAAAGCTTCAAAGTTGCTTTCTAGCACATTTTGTGACTGTCGGGAAAAAAAACAGAATGCCTAAGTTTATGTTACTGGATCGATGGGCTCTGTTACTGAAATATTGGAGTACTGATGAAAAATTTAAAAAGAGGAGTGAGATTGGAAAGATGGCTCGCGCATCAGAAAAGGGAGGCTCTTTGCACACTGGTGGAGCTATTAGCCAGGTTACTAGGAAGGAAAGAATGGTATACTTTCTTAATTTAGTAAAATATTTTTTTTCTTTTTTGATTAGTTAATGAGATCATATTCTATATATGTTATTGCAGGAAAAAGAGTTGGGTAGGCCGGTAGCTATAGCAGAGATATTCAAGGTTACTCATGTCAAGAAGAGTACAAACCCCACAGAAGAAGAAAGATGGATTGAGCCACGTGCTCAAGAGACATATGTAAGAACTCCATTCAAACTAATCTTTTTTTCTTTTTCTTGTATATATTACATTCTTATTCGTAGAGTTCTTTGTTTAAATTACAGGATAGGTATATACGAATATCTCAGGAATATCGTAGTACTCTACCTCTTGAGAGTCAGGACAGACCATTTACACAAGAAGAAAACGAGAATCTTTGGAAACAGAGTGCTGGTGAACTGATTAGAGGTTCAATCTACAGCTATCCAGAAAAGGCGTATTAGAAGAAGAAGTCTTGGTATTGTGGCTCATCATCCTCAAGCTTTGATGGCGGGGATAAAGAGACAATATCTGCAATGGAGAGTAAGATAGCTTATCTCAATGTCGAGCTTGCTGCTGTAGCCGAAAGAGAGAAAGAGAGAAGAAAAAGAGAGGAGGAGATTGCGGCAGCAAAGGAGGTAGAGAACAAGAGGTATGCAGCGCTTCAGGCCCAACTAACTTTTCTTTTTGAATCAGGAAATATTCTTTCTCCATGTCCGGCCAGTAGTGATGAGAGTGATAAGTCTGATAAGGAAAGTGAGGGTGATGAGAATGGTAAGTCTGACAAGGAGAGTGAGAGTGATTAGGAGTAGTTATATCTATTTGACATTTTAGACTTCTATATTTTTGGAATTGTTTAATTTGATCGTATTTTAGTTTATTTTGAAGTTTGATGAAGTTTATTTTGAAATAGTTTAATGTATATGTTGAAAATATTGTGTTTTTTGGTTGGATGAAGTTTATTTGGCTTTGGGTTGTTTTGGTATAAATATGCAGGTGGACAACTAAAAATTGCAGCAATTTGTTGCTTGTTTTGTAGCAGAAAATCAACCTCCGGAGGTCAGAATTTCAAAAAAATAAAATAAAATACCGACCTCCGGAGGTCGAAATTTCAACATTACAAAAATAAAAATACCGACCTCCGGAGGTCGGAATTTCAACATTCCCAAAGTAAAAATATCGACCTCCGGAGGTCGGAATTTTAAAAACACAAAAATAAAAATATCGACCTCCGGAGGTCAGAATATCAACATTACAAAAAATAAAAATACCGATCTCTGGAGGTCGGAATTTCAACATTACAAAAATAAAATTACCGACTTTCGGAGGTCAAAATTTTAAAAATACAAAAATAAAAATACTGATCTTTGGAGGTCAGAATTTTAACATTACAAAAATAAAAATACCGACCTCCAGAGGTCAGAATTTTAACATTACAAAAATAAAAATACCGACCTCCAGAGGTCAGAATTTCAACATTACAAAAATAAAAATACCGACCTCCGGATTTCAACATTCAAAAATAAAATTACCGACCTCGGAGGTCGGAATTTTAAAAATACAAAAATAAAAATAGTCCTCGGAGAAATTTTAAATTACAAAAATAAAAATATAAATTTTCTAACAAAAATAAAAATACCAACCTCCGGATGTTGGTATTCCAATTCTGACCTCAGGAAGTCGAAAATAATAATATATAAATTTCTGACATAAAATAAAAACTGACCTCGAGAGGTCAGTAAAAACCGACCTCCGTGAGGCCTCGAGATTGAATAGCGACCAAGCTTTTTCCGACCTAAGTTGGGATGTCGATTTTAGGTCGGTATTTCAGGGAATACCGACCTTCGGAGGTCGGTATTTGTAGGTCGGTATTCACTGTTTTTTTAGTAGTGAAGTAAAAATGAAAATTTATTTTCGGAATTAATGACAAGTAAAAGTGAACAGAGGGAGTACTTATTATAAGATCTTGGTGGAGTATATTACAAAAATGATGCATATATATTAACTCTCTATATTAGTAATATCTTATTAGGTACATATTTTCATGTTATATATAATTGATAATACAAGTATTAGTTATACACTCTAGAGTCTTTTGGTAGAGTGTATAATAATAATGCTAAATAAAGTATATTAATAATGTTTGTATTAGTTATACATAAATTTATTGTTATGCATGGTTTGGTTTGTTAGCATTTTTTATTTTAAAAAATTATTTACAAATATACCCTCCACAATTATAATGGAAAAGATGTAAAAACAATTTTGAAGGGCAATTGTGTTTTTAACCATACTAATTAATGCATGCACTAAACCCTTTCATTATTAATACCCAGAGATCGATGGTGGGATCGTTTGGTAAAGTGTACAAAAATAATGTTAAATAGAGTGTATTAGTTATGCTAGCATTAATTACACATTCAATTATTTTAATGCATTGTTTGGTTTGATACATAAAAATTAGCATGCATTGCATAAAAAATTTATTTACAAAAATACTCTCCACTATTATGGTAGAAAAAATGTAAAAAGGGTTTTGAGGGGCAATTATGTCTTTTATCATGTTAATGCATGCAATAAAAGCATTGCATTGCTAATACCTAGAAATTTAGCAATGCACACCTTAATAACAATATAGTGTAAAACAAAAATTAGAAAAGAATACCTAACTGTATAAGTAAAATACAAAATTAATGCATGCATTATTTTTCCTAATACACTCTACCAAACAACTCTTTTACTGTGTATTAAGGAGTGTATTACTAATGCCATGAATTTCTTGCTAGTAGTAATACAAGGAATTTTAATGCATACATTAGTATGGTTAAAGACCTCATTGCCCCTCAAGATTATTTTTCCATCATAGTTGTGAAGAATATCTTTGTAAATAAATATTTTTATATAATGTATGTTGTTTTTAATACACTAAACTGAACAATACATAAGAAGTAATCTAGGTATAATTAGTGTCACACTACTAATACATGCATTATTAATGCAAGCATTACTAATACATTCTTTTTGGCATTTAATAAAGTACATATAAAAAATAATGCATGCATTAACTTTATACTAATACCTTATTGGCTTGAGTTATCTACAACACTTAAATTCAGATTTGTACCTATTGAACACCTCTATTCCTTAGAATTTGAACCATTTGAACATTTTTTCAACAATCAGCTAAAAGTATAAAATGAGTGAAATACACTCGCGGTGACGTGGCAATTAATTAAATAATGACATGTGTTATTTGGATTTCATTAAATTATTTTAAATGTATTATAATGTGAAAGAAAAAGAAAATTATTACTATTTAAAAAAAATACCTGTAACCCCACCCTCCCACCACCCAAGCCTTTCCCCTGCTATCCCACCACCGTACCACTTTCCAGTTTCCACCCACGTCCATTAAACTCCGGCGTCGTTAAAATCTTCAATAATTAATCTCATACTAACTACACTTCACATAATAAGATGAAAAGGGATAATAGCTAATTTCTTATTGCCTATCCATTTAGATTAGTATTTTGCTGCTCTAATTGAAAAAAAGAAAAGAAGTTACAGAGAAATTTAACTCGGAAAAGGCATCAAGGGCAGACGGAAGCTCAAAAGATGAATAAGTTGGGCTTGAAAAAAGTTTAATACGATTATGTGAAACTTTATCATTTTCGTTGTCGTCGAATTTGTCGTACTGAGGTTCTTGTTCTTCTTCCTCTGGCAAGAAGTAGCCTTGTATGAGTGACAAACTCATCATCACCAGCCGACAGGATCCGAATAAGCTAGATGAAGAAGGAAGAAGCAGAAAGATAAGAAGGGTGTTATTGGTGTATCATTGTGGCGGCGACTGCGGCAACAACTTGGTTGTAAGGTGGAGGCGTAATGGCAACAAGCAAAAGGAAGAAGAAAGGTGGAGTCATGGCGCATAAGGAAGAAGACAAACTCTTTATTTTAAAAAATTTGTAAGAAAATGCTTTCACGCGCTCATTAGCCGTGAATCACACTCAAAATGTCATGTAGGCAAAAAGTGTTCAAGTGGTATCAATATAATGTGGAAGAGGTGTTCAATAAGTACAAGCCTCAATTAAAGTGAATAAGTGAATAATGCAGACAATTTTAAGTGGCCGGAGATGACTTAAACCTACCTTATTTTAGTACTATAATTGATGCAAGTTATACACTATTTTTCCATATGGCATTAAGAAATGCATTTTTCAGATGGCTATATTTTCCTTTTTCCCGAGGTTATAATATATAAACTTGGTGCTTCTAATATCTACATGTTGGAATAAAAATCGAAAAGAACAAAAGAAAGTTTTCAATAAAATTTTGCAAAACAAAATACTTATAAAGAAAAAAAAGATAACGAGGATCGGGAGAGGCAAGGGAAATTCCGAGAAAATGTTAATCGGGCAATTCGAATTTGATATGAGAAATTTTTGTATTGTTTTTTTTTCCGAAACATTAGATTCTGTATCGAAAGAGTAGTATGAGATAAGGGTACAGGACAAGGCGAATCAAAATTTTAACGGTTCAAGGCTTGCTATACCCAGTCTCGTATGCCCTGTTTAACGCTTAGATTACGACTCTTTAAAGACCTGGCAAACCTTGCAGAGTGGAATACGCTACATGCTTTACCCACCAAACATATCTTCAAAAGAACAATACAACAACAATACGTTTCAAAGGAGACCAAAATCAAAAGCAGAAGAAAAATAAAAAGTTCATCCCCACAACATGGATAAAAGCAAACAAATAAACTGATTCAATTCGTATATTTCTGTAACTAATTCAACTTTAAAAAAAATTCAAGGCTTTTGAACAAAGATTAGGGAAAACAACGGTAATACTACAACAAATAGTTCATTATATAGCTCAAAAAAGTTAAGATAATCATATCTTATGCAATAAATAATTGACTACAGCATATCTAAACAACAAAAAGGAGCGTATAAATCTTCACTGAAAAGGCGATACATCATTTGATATTGCTACAAATAATTAGTATCTTAATATCCCAATCAAATTGACTGATTTGGATCCCCACCTTGTAATATTTTTTTCTAGACAAATAACAAATCTATATCACATAAAAAGACTAGGAAATCAAATTAATAACAAATCTTATATCACACAAAAAGACTAGGAAATCAAATTTTACACCTGCCGCATAATTTCATTTGCAACTGATCAATCCAGAAACATGATTGTAGTTTGCTCAATAAACAGGCGGATTTAGTGAGTAAGCCATGAGTGAGCATCGTTCATCTGTATCCAATAGCTCTAACTTAGCTCATGAATCTATTTTTTTTTTTTAAAAAGATTCAAAATACGGGCAATTAATAAAATATTGAACCCGGTAATTAGATTGCATGAAGCAGAACTCCAAAGTTTGTATTCTAAATTCATCTAAACCTCTCAACAATAGGCAAAAAAAGATTGATCACCCCTGGGCAGCAAAATGTAGGTAGCTCAAACATGCAAACGAAGAAGTCAACAAGAGGACAGGAGTTGAAACTGTCAAGACATGCAAGAGAAGCACAACTGAGACAAAATACGAGTAGCCAAGAAACAATCCCGGTCAAAGTATAAAATCTCTCTCCGTGTGGAGAGCTGCAAAATACAGAATCAACAACAGTTAAAATTAGCAGGCCATCAAACTTGATAACAATCTCCAGACTGAAATACTCTGGAGAAGTATCTACTTACCAGCCTACAGCACTGTACTTCTTAATCAGACACAAAAACAAAAGAAAAGCAGGTAGTCGAAGTTCAATATAACAAGGATTAAAGCAGGTGAAGCACCTGAAAAGAAATGAATCATGAGATGAACCATATATATCCTACTGCAACAAACACAAACCCTAAAACATGACTCGGGGGGGACGGATAAGGGATGACTAATTCCGGGAGTAATTTTTGGATGAGTTTATCCTATGGCTGGTTGGGATAAACTCAACAGATAACTTATCCCGAAATTAGTTTACCCTGAGATTGTAGCGTTAGTTTTATCCCACACTAAGGGTGGGTAAACAATTGCAGGATAACTAATCCCGACATAACTTGTTCCCCAACCAAACAAACCCTTATAGAAACATGCATGTTCTGTAGTAAACTCAATAAATGCAGCAGAGGGACAAGTACCGTCACCATCACATCTGTTTTTCTGCCACCAACAATAGGACATCCCCTCTGCTGCCATAAGATGAAAAATAATAGATCAGAGAGTTTATCTATCAACAAAAAAATGGGCTTAATTGGAAACTAAAGAATAAGAAGCATCTCAACAACAGGTTGATCCCAATAAAGAGACTAGGCATTCGAGTCAGCAAAGAGGACAATAATTTTGGCGCTTGTCAGGGGTTGAGGGGCTGGTCATCCAAATAATCTGATATATATAAGAAAATACATAAAGGAGCACAATAAGCAAGCATCCTGCTCACCACAGTCCAGCCTTTCAGCTACTTCCCCTCGTGATAATCCAGCAGCTAGCAGGTATACTTGTGGAATCCCCCAAAAACATGAAAGGTGATATATCATTCCAAGAAGTGGAAAGAGGTCACAACATTCAGAAACAAATACTAATGACAGTCACAAGGAAGACAAGGAGGTCTAATTAAAGCAGAACATATCAAAACGTACCACATCTGCTGAATGGTTGGTAGTGTTGGTGATGCATAAAAAGAAAAACTAGAAATTCGTTGGAGGCTAATAAGAATAAACCATTACCATGCAATTTAATGAATGCATCAAGAGTATGAAAGTTCTCAAATCTTCAGTCTCTTTCCGAAGCAGAAGTCAGTTGACTACGACTCTATAGATGAAAATAAACAGCTAAGAACTTATTTGCTAGAAAGCAGATGAATATATTCTTCAAAGGGGTAATACCACCAAATCAAAATAACAGCTTTGGGATCCCAAAAAGATTTTTTTTTTTTAAAACACTCACACCCAACATCGCTGAAGTTGATAGCCAACTATTCCAACTTACACTTTAGTATGCTCTGATGCTCTACTATATGATATTAAATAAACTCTGGTTGAAGGTTTACAGTTAAGAGAGCTGTTGTACATGAAATTATGCCCTGTAGTGAATCATTCATATGGTTGCTAACACAAAAAAACTAAAATTACTCCCTTGCAGAACAGAAGGTATGCTCCAAGTGGTCAGGCATCACAACTTCATGGAAGCAAAGTAAAGTTAACTGCCCTAAGCTATAAGAAAAATAAACCACTCGAAGGGCAATGTTATAGATAAAAGGCTATCACTAGCCAACAACTTACATGGAAACAAGCAAGCATAGTTACAACTTACATGGAAACAAGCAAGCATGTTATAGATAAAAGGCTATCACTAGCCAACACCAATCACATAGTTGCAACACATGCAACGCATATGCCAGGGGGAACAATCATGCTAAATACGAGGTTAAACCGATAATAAGAGCACATGACATGAATTATATGAAAATTTCCAAATCCAATTAAAAAGAGATTATTACATAGCTGTATCTTTGTATCAAGTAACACAGTATCTAACCTTTCAAAACACCTAGAACTCCCTTCTACAAACAGCTGCCAAAAAACTGAACATTAAAAAAAGGAAAAGAAAAAGGTTGAAAACACCTAAAGAAGATGAAAGCTTCTTATAAGGTGGAACTCCCAACAGGAAGATTTGATACTCCTTGCCACTGTCAAAAGAACGCTAAACATTATGTACTGCAGTAGAGATATATCCAAAATGGTGACAAAAACCACACAAGTCAGCATGAAAGCTTCTCAGAGAAGAGACTTACATTGACGAGGGAAACTTAGACAAGTCACCTTCGAAAATGCTCTTCCCTGATCATTTATCTCCTGTCAATTCATCCTCATTCTTTGTTTGAAAATTTGCATCAGCATCCACTCTAGAAGCCTCCTCCATGGTAACATCTTCAACAATTGCATTATCTGATGCCTGAACCTCGTTTTCATTGTTCTTATTCAATTGACTAAACTGAACCTCATCCCCAGTTTTCACGGCTGCATCGTCTTTCAGCTCACTCTTGCTTTCAAGATCAGCAATGATTTCCTTCTTAAGGACTTCAACCATACCATCTCCTCCATCAACTTCATCTTCTTTTCCTACTTCATCGGATTCCTTTTCAATAGTTTCACCATCACCATTAACCTGTTCACTTTCTTTTCCAACTCTCTCTTCATTTTCTGCAAACTCTGTGTCATCCTCAATCCTAATCTCTTCCTTCCCTTTCACATTCCCAACTCCTTCCATGGCCCGTTCAATCAGTTCAGCATTGTTATCCTCCAAAGAATGGCCATCGCCATGACTCTCAGTCTCACTCTCAGTCTCATTCTCCACAACCTCCTCATTCATCTCATCATAGCTATGGCCTTGCCTCTCAAGACTTTGCAACCTCCTCCTCAAATCACCCAACTCCCTCTCCATCAAGAACAATCTATCCTTCAAAATCAAGTTCTCTTCCTCCAATTGAGCAATATGGGTATCCTGATCATCCACACGGTTTCCCAACACATTGTTATACTCCATCCCGCTATAATTCGGGTAAATCATCTCAAACCTGCTCAAATCATGATCCAACCTCCTTTCAACCTCCACATGTTCTTCCACATCACTCTCACTTGATCCTCCCTCCTCTTCTTCCTCATCCTCATGTCCTTCTGCCTCATGACCTGGTGACCTCAGTCTAATCAACCCATTCATTGATCCATACCCATCCACTCCCCACTCCTCTTTCGCCATATCTACTAGCACTTCCCTAGATGGAGAAAACATTGGCGTCGGTAACACAGCAGGAGTCACAGGACAAGGCGACACCAAAGAAGCAATACCACCACTCTTTTTAGCCCTAATAATGTACGAAGACGTGTTCCGAGGTGCATACGGTGCAGTCCTGTTACTGTTGTTGTTATTATTATTATTATTATTATGATAAAATTTCTTCTTAGGGAAAAACCTCCTAGCCTTTAATCGATTTTGTTGTTGCAAATCATTTAACGTAGGCGGCTTATACCCACCTTGATTTCCAACAATTCCTCCGGCAGTACTACCACTACCGCTAGTTCCAATCTCGTTCCTCCTAACTCCATCCATTCTCTTATCCTTCTTATTTACCTTTTTACCCTTCCAATTGTTTCTAGGACCCAAGGGTTTGGGATGCTTTGCAGGAACAAATTGCTTCAAATTATGATTATTAGGGTTTTGAAATTTGAGCTGATCCACCATAGACGGCGGTGGCATAGGCGGCTGCGGCCACATCCTATAGCTCCGATTCATCATCTGAGGCTGCTGCATCATCAACGGAGGCATACTCATTCTCATACTCATATTCAAATTATACATGGAATTAACGCTGAATTTATCATTGTCTACTACCTGCTGTGGCTGTTGTTGAAGCTGTGGATTCAAGATCTGAGGTTGACTCATACTTATCATTTGGTTTTGACCCATACTCATCCTCTGCTGTTGATTCATCATTTTTCCTTGCTCATTCATTACTCCAAAAACCAAAAACCCTAACCAAAAAAATAAAAAATCACAAATCTAATCAGTAACTCTTCAAATCAACGATTAATCGCCTAAAAATTACAGAAAAAAATCACAAAAATCCACAAAAATCGAAGAGATTTACAGATTTTTCTAGAACTTGATGAAATCGAACCAAGAACAAAACAGTTTCCGCAATCTGATGCTTTTACCCTAAATTCAGTTTAATCTTTCGATGATTTTTTCTTCCTTTTAAGGGATTATATTCGATTCTTCTTCTTTAAATTTCGATCGGTAGTTTCTCGTGATCTTTGAATTTATGTATTCTAGTGATGGGGGAGAAGGAGAGTCGGTGTTTATATAGGGGATGAGGAAATGTTTAACGGCTGAGATTTGTTTACAATGATAATGATGATGGATAAGTGACACGTGTTGTACCGGGTTTTTGACAAGGATTAGGTTTTGAGAAAGTAACCGCCCTTACTCTTTTGATTAAATTACGAATACCAGCCATTGTGAATTTGTGATATTACATAGGCATCCCTCATTTTTTGACAATAGTACAATGAGGTTCACAATTTGTTGTAAAATGGTGTTGGATGTCCACGTGGCTAAACTTGATCTCCAAGTAGGTGGAATCTAGGGTAGGCGTTAGTTCTTCATTTCGATTTTATGAAATTTCAATTTGATTATTCAATTCATCAATGTCAAATTCGATTCGTGTATTTGATTTAGTGTATATAAAACTATTTTTATGATGCAGATGAAAAATAAAATGAGGACAAAATTAAACTATAAAACACTTAGGGGTCGTTTGGTGCAAAAATAATAATGCAGGGATTATTAATGCTGGAATTAATAATGCAAAGATTAATAGTGCAAGGATTAGTAATGCATGATTTATTTTTATCAAGTGTTTGGTTTATTGGTTCCTATCCCATTTTGGAATTGGGTTAAAACATTATAAAAAAAAATTATTTCCAATTATACCCTTGAATTATTAGTAATTAAGATAAATAATTGCCGGATAATATTATTTTTTTATGGTCTTCTAACTAGCTATGAGAAGAACAATTTTTTTTTGTCATGATTGCCTTTTTTTTTACTTAAATTATTTGAGGATAAATAATTGTCATCTTAGTAAATTTATTACTTACGAAATGTCAATTTTCAATAAAAAAAAAGATAAACTATCACTTTTTAAAATTGAAAAGACGTAAACAATAGTTAAACTAAATAAATCATCTACATTTACACATAAAATTGCAAGTTATAATTTTAACAGAGTTAATGCTAAGCAACTCACATTTCAAATATTATATTAATTTGTGTTGGATTTATGTAGTAACAAACAACTTTCTCTAAATAATAGTACAAATATAAAACATAAAATCAAGAAAATAAATAAAATAATTAAAATGATTTGAGAGATATTTTTGTCTTTACATAGACTTATCCATGGTATTATATCCAATGTATTACTAATACCTCCAAATAAAAGGTATTAGCACCCTATAATACCATATAGGAGGTATAACTAATCCATGAATTAGTTATACATAGACCCAAATTCCTACCAAATATAGTACTAAATAATACCACACATAATACATGGATTATTTATTTTAATGCGGCCTACCAAACGGCCCCTTAAAAATTTAAGACATGATGATGGTCTCAAGAATAATGCTAAATAAAATGTATTATTAGTAATGCTTGCAATTATTATACAAGATGATTTTTATGCATTAGTTGGTTTGATGTACTAAAAATAGTATACTTATTTGCAATAATGTCATTTATAATTATGGTAAAAAAAGATGTAAAAAATAGTTTGAGGGGCAATGGAGTCTTTACCATACAAATGCACGCATTAAAACCTTTGTATTACTAATACCATGATTTTTCATGCATTAGTAATACAGACCTTAATACGCAATAGAGTGTAAGCATTAGTTATACATAGCATGAAAAAGTATATCAAACAAGATATTACTAATACATAAAGTTAATGCATGAATTATAAAGTTCGGTTCTTCAGTGTACCGAAGTTTTTAGACTCTTACTGAATTGAAGATTCAAAATTGAAGAACCGAATTAGTTCAGTTGATTTGATTATTCGGTATTTATGTCCATTTCTAGTGAAATCTAGAGCAAAACTATAGCAACTGCTAAGAGGGTTCTTTCGAATCTCCTACAATAAAAAATTATACTATTTATATATCATGAAAATTATTTTTTCCGTATATATATATATATATATATATATATATATATATATATATATATATATATATTAGATATTAAATTTTTTAAACCTTTTTTTATAGTTACTATTTATTTCGAATCATCTTGATTAAAAATTTGACTCTAACCCATTGACTGTAGCAATCTTCTTTGCCCAATATTCATCCACTAGATAAAGGGTCCCCGTGCGAGGCACGAACTTTAATAAAGAGATGATTAAAATTAATATTAACATATTTATGTTTCATAGTAAGTTACATTTAGTTTGCGAACATTATACTGAGAGCTTGCTAGAAAGGTTAAAACATATTAGTCATTTTTTATTTTTCTGCTAAGCCCAAGGCTGTAGAAGTAGTACCACAAACTTCTTGTTCGAAGGTCCACCCGTAGTTCGACTACCTGAGAAGCGGAAGGAGTCGATCTGTAATAAAACAACAATAACAATGTAACTGTTACAATAAGTGTTGCCAAATGACAGAGAAAGAAGCAAATAATTTTACAAATTAAC
This sequence comes from Solanum commersonii, assembly GCA_029007595.1. Lineage (NCBI taxonomy): Eukaryota > Viridiplantae > Streptophyta > Magnoliopsida > Solanales > Solanaceae > Solanum > Solanum commersonii. The sequence goes on from JAJTWQ010000125.1 coordinate 1,077,412, forward strand.
TGTTACGAAAGTAAAGTTTCAAAATGATGGATGTGTTAGTTGAGTCTTTTAGCATTGGTGATGCTGAAATGCAACAGAAGAAAGTCGAGAGTTTTGAACAAATGTATAGAAATGCTGAGTCAATTTTTATATAACAAAATGATTGAGACAATAAACAATTAAGCTTCATACTAATAACATTTGTAGAAGTGAGAAAAATAAGAGCAGTAATAGTAAAGCTGAAAGATTCAAAAGGTTCTCAGAAGGCTGAAACAAATTTGAAGACCATCCCTCTTTGCATCTTTGTACCTTATGTCTAGAGAGAAACAAAACACGATCTAAAGGGCACAAGATTCACATTTCCAGAGTCGAGAATAAAAATTTGCATAATCTTTTTAGCATGAATCAATACATGGATTTTGTGACATTAATAGGAGGGAAAGAGTAATAGCTCGTCTGTTTGGTTTACGTGTAAATGTTGTTTCTTTTTGTACCAGCTTGGGACCTTTTCAATAAATCTTGCCTTAACCGGAAAGGTTGCATGGATAAAAAGCCTCATACTAGTTGCGAGCATTATATTTCTCAAACAAATAGTCAGAAAATCAATCTCTAACAATGTGGTTATCATGCAAAACTGCTCATCATTACTGTAACAGTAAGGCTTTCCATTGCACTGTCTAATCACCAAAAAAAAAATCAATTAATGTAACTAACAGTTAGATAAAACCCAATTGCAATAATATATTGCACTGTTTAACTCATGTACTAATTAAGATTTCACATTAGGATAGCATATCATAGAACATTCATAGACGTGGAACGAATATTTAAGTTAATCTTTACCTGAGATCTTGTAATAATTCATAAACTTTAAATCTTGAATCTGCCTCTGTCATACTCATTTTTAGCTAACCTGAAACATGTAGAAGAAATTAAATAGAGCCAAGAGTGCTGATGAAGGTTTTTATTTGTACGCTAAGTACTTAATTAGCATATGTTCAGTTTGTCTTACTTCTTTTCACCCTTAAGAGAAAACACTTCTAATTACAAACTTATTATCTGCCGTTGAAGCTATTTATTAAGAAATCAATTGTAGTCGCAAGTACAGTCCGTAACGGATTCGAATATAGGATTATGTAATTAGCAACCAATATGAGCGCAGGAAAATCTGAGAAAAATTAGGAAATCTATACAAATTTAAATAGCAAAAATCAAACACAATCAGAAAAAACAGTAAAGAAAGTATGAAAGATAACATGGAGTAACACCAGGAGAAAGCGATTAACGACAAATTATGAAAGATTCGAAGGATCCATTACCTGAAATCAGTCGAAGAAGTTGAAGGAGCATGGAAAGCACAGAAAGTGTGAGGAAGTTGAAGAGGCGGAAGTAGCAGAGAGAAATCCAAAGCGAGACAGATATCCGTGTTAGGCAATACACGTGTAAGAAACATAAATCACCCACAATTTAGCCATGAAAAACGAAATTACCAATCTCATAGATAAAGCCAGATAGAGCAGAGCAACTTGGTCCTCCAGTGATCCAAAGCATAAGAGGTTCGGAGTCTGGATCAGACTCAGACTCTATAAAAAAATAGAATAATTACGCATCTTCTGAATCGCCAATACCAACATACCTGGAAACACTAGTAGATTATTTTTTCTGATCTATATGAGTTTTAAGTAAATCACTTCAAAAACATAACTGTAATAATATATATATAAACTTATTTCTAATTTAATTTCTCACCCAATTTCAAGTTGAAAAGCAAGGGGTCCTTCAAATCCTGGAAAAACTTTACTGGTGAACCAGCTATTGCAAGCTCTGAACAAAGTTTTGCTACAATAAGAACCAAAAATAAATAACATAGCTCTGCTTTTGCGATATTCAATCTTAAAATGACATTGTGCTCACACGCACAAAACTATCACTCTAGTTGAAGCTAAATGTTAGAAGACTTGTTCCTGAATTAGGAAAATACCAAAAGTAAATGAGAGGCGAAATTTCGTTCACCTTGCAATACATGCTCTCATAATAGACAACGAAAAGCAAGATGATATAGTAATGAAAGCGCAACCAAACTTACACTATCTCCAGTTAATGCCATGCTTAATTCAGGTCATTTTGGTATAAAGGACACGAGTGATTGTTCCCCTTTCTCAGTCCTTTAAAGGTATAATAAAATGCCATTAGAATCTCTTAACTATTCCAATAAGAAACTCAATCAACACATGGGAAAATTTTTAATTTACTTCAGCCATTGTGTTCTATTTATGCACTAAATTTAAGTTGTACTTTTTAACAAATAAAGAGCACCTAGAGAGTTGCTAGTTACAAAGAAAAGAAAAAGAGGGAACCCGTGAACTACACTTTGGCATCATCTACTTTTGAGCCAGTGCATACACAGTCAATGAAGTCCAACTTTAGCAAAATTTGTTGCAATAAATTTCCAGTATTGGATACTCAAAACATTCATATAGCTATTAGTTACACATGTATCAAAATTCACTGATAATAAACAAACTAACAAAGTATGAATTCCACTGGGAAAAAAAGTAGCAAAATGTGTAAAAAGAATTTTATAACAGGCACACTATGGTCTATGTATAAGTTAGATTTAGGAAAAAGATAATGTGATATGATCAAGTGAAGAGTGTAGGGGAGTCGAAGACACTTTGGATTGACAATTGCAATGATGATACAAATAACAATGAAGGCCTGAGACGGAAGAACGATTTTCCTTAAAGAAGATTTGTTGTTCGTATATAGATTTTGAAAAATATTGACAATCTTCTATAGGATACAGCAGATCAATAAATAGATCCTTTATTTTTTTATGTTATTTCACAGAGCTACCATTTCTATGCCAAGTGATGGACTGAATATTATCTGATTAAGAAGACGATGGGTTGTGAGCGATCTCCTCTACATGTTATTTATGGTGTTCTTAATTTTACATATTTCAAACTATTTCACAAATCAAAACATTCGATAAGACTTATAATCATAAGAATTAGTTAGCATGAACAACGAAAAGAGGAAAAATCTAAGGTCACTCATGAGTGAGCTCTCTCCTCTTTTTCCTTTCCATGTAATCATTTACCTCTATTGCGCTAGCATTCTTGAATCATAAACTTAAGAAGTTCACTCTCAAGGTTAAAAAGAGTTAAATGATTGAATATATAAATTCGAAGAGGACTTAATCACGAAGAAGGAAAATATAAAAATTCAGCTGATGTATGCATATTATAAGACATCCTTGTGTATCAGTTTTCTTAATTTAAGATATAGGAAACTTGAGGCATGGTTAGCAAAAGTACTTTTGATACCTCAGCTATTTCCAAAGATGGACTAATTTTACCGTAATAAATTTGTAATTGTACTAAAAAAAAATGCGATTTGAAATATTTTCACCGGTAATTTTTTGAAGCAAGCACCATTAGAGAACAATCGGGCTTTGAAGTATCTATTTCTAGATATGCATGTGAAGATTAGATAAAAAAAATACAGAAAAATTTGCTCAAAAACAAGGGCAATCAGAGAAATTAGTTGGAGAAACACTTACCACAACTGAAAGCTCAGAGCTGAGACAAATTAGTCCCAAATGTATGAACTTTGAAAGAAATCAAGTGATAGAAACTTGGATATAGCATAGACCGAGAGAAGAAGCTGAAGGAGAGAGGGAACATTGAGCTGAAGTGAAGCAAAAGGGAAGAAGAAGCATGAGAAAATTAAATGAAAGATGTCAATGTCTTGCTTTGGTTTTTGGTGACACTTTGACCAAGAAATGGTCAAATCTACTTAAAAAGGTAATTAAGTTAATTTGGGACCAAATTAATATTTTTAAAACTTTCTAATCTTTTATAAAATTAAAAAAACCACTACATTTTAAACTTTCTATTTAAAAAGAAATATTAAATGAAAATAGATTTTTCTCTCTTCTTCTTCTCTCCAACGTTCTTCTCTTCTTCTTCCTTAGAAAATCCACTCATTTTCCCCCATTTTCTTCCTCCTCATCTCCAATCGTCACTCTCTCTCTCTCTTTCTGAAGTGAAGGTCATGTTCGACTTAAAACGGGTAAGTCATTTTCTTGAAAGATTTTACAATTTCGAACAACACGCTCTTGATACTAAGTTCTTTTCTTGGGTTAATGAACAAGAAATCGTATTATAGATGTGAAAATTGAATAACGGTGTCATGATACCTATTATTTTTATTTTTGAAAGAAAATCGACAAACTCAAAAAGACCCTAATTTTTAGGAAATGTATATGTGAAGAGTCATTTTTGTTGTTGTTCAGTGAAGAGTCATTTTTGTTGCTTTTGTTCTTCTTTTTGTGATCATTTTGTTCATATGATTGTAGAAATTTAGTTTTGTTCAGTTGTCCAACATTTGTGCATCTTGTGACGTATGTTGCAACATATTGGTGATATGTTGGTACATATTCCAACACAGTTATCATATGTTGGAACATGTCACCTATGTGTTAGAGTAATAGAATGATCATTTGTGTCAACAAAAGGTACAGATGTGGCAACATAATGCTCATTTGTGTCAACATAAGTATAAATTGCTACCTTTATTATTTTATAATCAGTTGTAAACTCTCAAACTTTTTTTATTTACCTTGTAGATAAAATATCACAAGGAGCTTCATTTGTGGCACTGGCTCAATCTTTTGGTAGTGTTGCTTCCTCATCTAACATCAAATGTTATTCTTGACGATGCGAAAGATGTGAGCAGCAATATGAATATTTTATTATTTGTGTCCAGATGAAAATATTATGGCTACTATCATTGATTAGATTTGTTATGGTTACTACCATTGGTTAGATTTAGTTTTGATGGTTATGTATACCATTGACCTTTTTTGTTGATAAGTTGTAAAAAAACAATTTGTGAAGTGTTTTTTTTGCTGATATTATTAATGATTATTATTATTTTTATTTTTTTGGAACATATATAGTCTTTGTTGTAAAAAAATTACATAATTATCCGCATGTTCTCGAACAGGAAGGTCATATGTGGAAACATATATAACTTTTGTTGTAAAAAAAAAACCCACAAAACTATCTGCATGTGCCCCAACAGAAAGGAGATATGTGGCAACATATGACAATTTTTGAATTGTCATATGTTGCAACATTATATTGTCGAATTTTTTTTAAAACAAGGTAGTACAACCGTTTGGTGGGAAGACTGGGAAATTTTTCTCTACTAACCTTCAATTTATAATGTTTGTTTGTTTTATCTTTTCAATTATTACTCTTTTTTACTCTTTAATATTAATTGTTATTTCAGTATATTGATGAAATTCTCAGCCTCATGCGGGAGGGGCGGTTGAGATACCCTGAGCACTATGATTCCACGAATAGAATCATCGATCTTAACTTCTATACCAACTTTAAACAAAGGTATGACAATATCATCGATGAGGCAACCAAAGTTGGTGGCAAAAGCTTTACACATTTACTTAATGAGTTTGTATAGAATGACGATATGATTGACTACGTCAGGGGCATTAATCCATATCCTGGAGGCATCGATTGGATTGGTGCAAAAAGAATTCTGGCAGTCATGGACATGAACAATACTCATTTTGTGACTCTTGAGATCCTCTTGCACGAGGGTCACATGAATGTTTATGACTGCAACCTGATGTGTACGGAACATGATGCATTTTTGACATTCATATAACCTGTGTTTGACTTGCTGTCAATCTTGTTGAGGCAAAGTGGAATAATGAAGCATTTGTCAGATAAGCTCCTCAATGAACCATGGGATTTTGAAGGTCGATTGAAACCCATGGTAAAAAATATCACCAGTGTCGCGTGCGGATCATATTCGCTTGCATTTATTGAACATTTGTTTACCAACACACCAATTCAACCTCCCAACACCTTGTTGTGTGACAATACAGCTGGTCGATTGCAATGCAATCGGGTTGCTGGGATAGTAGATAAGAACTTGGAGCCTTGACAATGTGTTTGTAATTAATGACAGTGTTTTATTTTATCTGTGATGTTATATGTTATGTTGCTTCAACCAATTCCCTTTTAAGTCTATCTATCCACTACATTGTCAAATGCTGCTACATAAGGGTGATCTGTAGCAGCAAATGAGTCATATGTGGCAACAAATGAGTCATATGTAGCAACAGATGGGTCATTTGTAGCAACATATGCCTCAAATGTTGTAACATTTGACTCATATGTAGCAGCACATGGGTCATCTGTAGCAACATATGCCTAAAATGTTGCCATATTTGACTCATATATAGCAACACATGAGTCATTTGTAGTAACATATGCCTCAAATGTTGCAACATTTGACTCATATGTAGAAACACGTGGGTCATCTATAGCAACATATACCTCATATGGTCAAATATTGCTACATAAGAGTGATATGTTGCAGCATTTGAGGAATCTGTAGCAACAAATGAGTCATCTATAGCAACATGTGGCTCAAATGTTGCAACATTTGACTCATATGAAGCAACACATGGGTGTTATGTTATGTTAAGAACAAGTAAAAATGTTGGAACTAAAGTGCAAAACTATGTTTATTTATTGATTTGATTTGACCAAACCCCAATCAATTAGTTGTTGTTAAAAAACAAAGAACAAAAAAGACTGATGAAATAAATAACATCATTATATCCCATGCACTCCAGAGATCCGAGATCCATGCGAAGAGAGCGAAGAGAGAGAAGAGAGAGAAAGCGAAGCGGCGAGGAAGAAAATGAAAACCCTATTCTTGAAATGAAAATGAAAACCCTAATTTATATATATCCCTTCTAGAAAATGAAATAATGGGCCGATTGGGCCAGTTTTAGAGGGTGGGCCTATGACTTTTATAAAGTACTTATGTGTTTTATCCAGAAGAATATACATATGTTGCCACATATGATATTTGATGGATGAGTTAATCGATAAATTAAGCAATTTAGCAATGAAAAATGTCAAATTGGATTATATTTTAGTACTTTGGTCCATAATTACGCAATAAAAAAATGCTATTACACTTCGAACAACCATTTACAAGGGTGTTATATAACAATCATATGGAATTACTTAGTCATTGTATGATGAAACTAGTGGTATGATAGTATTTGTAAAAATAATTGATAGAATTGATGAAGGTTGTTGGTTTAGACCATAATTTTGTACTTAGACATGTTGTAGGACTATATATTATTGTTAATTATTGTATTAGGTCACAATTTAATTGAATTAATATAAAAACCACATTTTAGGATATACATATGTTGCCACATATGACGTATATGTTGCAATTTCTGTTACAAAATTCAACATATTATCCAATAGAGCGTACATATGTTGCCACAAATGACATTTGATGGATGAGTTAATCGATAAATTAAGCAATTTAGCAATGAAAAATGTCAAATTGGATCATATTTTAGTACTTTGAACCATAATTACGCAATAAAAATATGCTATAATACTTCGAACAACAATTTACAAGGGTGTTATATAACTATCATATGGAATTACTTAGTCATTGTATGATGAACTCGTTATATGATAGTATTTGTAAAAATACTTGATAGAATTGATGAAGGTTGTTGTATTAGACCATAATTTTGTACTTAGACATGTTGTAGGACTATAATGTTAAATGTTGTATTAGGTCTCAATTTAATTGGATTGATACCAAAAACCACATTTTAGGATATACATATGTTGCCACATATGACATATCTGTTGCAATTTCTATTGAAAAAATTCAATATATTATCCAACAGAACGTACTTATGTTCCACATATGACATTTGATGGATGGGTTAATCGATAAATTAAGCAATTTAGCAATGCAAACTATCAAATTGGACCATATTTTAGTACTTTAGACCATAATTACGCAATAAAAATATGTTATAACACTTCGAACAACGATTTATCATGGTGTTATATAACTATCATATGGAATTACTTAGTCATTGTATGATGAACTAGCAGTATGATATTATTTGTAAAAATAATTGATAGAATTGATGAAGGTTGTTGTATTAGACCATAATTTTGTACTTAAACATGTTATAGGACTATATATTAGTGTTAAATGTTGTATTATGTCACAATTTAATTGGATTAATACCAAAAACCATATTTTAGGATATACATATGTTGCCATATATAATGTATCTGTTGCAATTTGTGTTGCAAAATTCAACATATTATCCAATAAAATGTACATATGTTGCCACAGATGACAATTTTATTAATATCACAGTGGTATAAGCCAAAAATTTAACTACATAATTTAGTTCTAAATCATAACTACATAATTCACAACGAATATCATCTTCATCTTCATCGTCACTTTTCCTAGGCCAACCATTCTTGCGAACGCTTTGCTCATGTTGATGAACAGTGCAACAAATGGGTCTTTCTCCCAACAAATGAGGTTCTGGCACCCACATTTCACCTAAAACATATTGCAACATATAACTATTCTGTTGCGACACATAAATCATATGTTGCAACATGTGTAAGTTATATGTTGCGACTTGTGTAAGTTATATGTTGTAACATATGACTATTCTGTTGCGATTGAAATAACCTTTGTGTTGCAACATAAGACTATCATCTGTTTCAATAGTCAACTGTTACAACATATATAACCTTCTGTTGGAAACGCGAATGCAAATTATTGAAAAAATTGCAGGTTTATACCCAGATGATGAATGATTCAAAAAACTATTAATCTTCCTTCTAAAACAATGGTATGTGATCACAATCACTTATGAAGTAATTCCAATTGATACAGAAGGAAATTTGATCCACTGATTAGCTAAATCTGATTCAAGAAGAAGAAGAAGAAGAAGGAGGAGAAGGAGAAGGAGAAGAAGAAGAAGAAGAAAAAGGAGAAGGAGAAGGAGAAGAAGAAGAAGAAGAACTATTAATCTTACTTCTAAAACAATGGTATGTGAACACAATCACTTATGAAGTAATTCCAATTGATACAGAAGGAAATCTGATCCACTGATTAGCTAAATCTGATTCAAGAAGAAGAAGATCCACAACTATTCAAGCACATAGAATAGCAGCCAAGACCATGTAGGGAAGAAAGCAAGCAAGCAAGAACGAAGCAGAAGAAGAAGAGGAGGAGGAATCCGTCGGGAGGTGGAGAAAAGAGGGCTTTTATTTCCCTTTTTGGTTCGATTCGCTAGCTTCCCTCCAGGTTTGGTTCCCACCAAAATTGGTTAAATTAGGTTTTAGTCATTTACCCTTTTACCCCTTATTTAATACAATGGACCAAACTGTCAACTTTAAAACTTAAGGGCAACTCTCACAATCCTTAATCTTTAATTACATAATTGTCACCTATACTCAATAATTAAGACCCATGTCACCGCCATTTTATTTTGACACCTTCTTGTCACCCTTAATTCAAAGTCCCAAGAAGCGTAGGGTACCAATTTGTAAATTGTGAAAGGCCACCTATCAATTATGTGTTAAACCACGTGTAGTATGCTCATAGGATAGATTAGAAGGAAAATTATAGAAAGACCCTTGGTTGTTGAAAGAAGCCACCACTTATATAGAATGAAGGGCAACTCTCGCAATCCTTAATCTTTAATTACATAATTGTCACCTATATTCAATAATTAAGACTTATGTCACCGTCATTTTATTTTGACACCTTCTTGTCACCCTTAATTCAAAGTCCCAAGAAGCGTAGGGTACCAATTTGTAAATAGTGACAGGCCACCTATCAATTATGTGTTAAACCACGTGTAGTATGCTCATAGGACAGATTAGAAGGAAAATTATAGAAAGATCCTTGGTTGTCGAAAGAAGCCACCACTTAAATAGAATGATGATGATATCACAAATCCTAAATACATATTTACTTTATATATATGCTTCGTATGTCACATTTATTTTATTCCAGCATCAATTGATTCCAAGTCGGTAACAATTTATTACGTAATTGTGTTTTGCTACTATTTTATTTTTTGTAATATATAGCCATGAGGAGGAATGATGATATCTTTTAAATGGCTAGTATTTATTTTTAAATATATGATAACGTTCATTTTCTTTTCATTTTATTATTTAGATTATTTTTGAGCATTAATACTAATAATATTTTTTTTATATTAATGGCAAAATTTTATTTACTATATTTAATTTTTCTTTTAAATTGTTAGTATAATAGTGGGTTATCGTGTTCCTTTTTTAAATATATTTTTTGCTTAAAAGTTTTACGTTATTTTTAAAAGTTGTGTGAAATTGCCTGATAATATAAAGTTGCCTAATCATTTTCATCCGCTACTCAGCGTTTTAAAGGTTGGCATCGTATGCAAAAAAAATAAATTCTGCTACTAAAATTAACCAAATTGGACATCAAAATAAAAAAATAATGAGCTTGAAGTGTTGGGTGTGCATTTGATTTTTTGGTTTGATTTTATACTATATGATTTAGATTCTTTGATTTTTAATTTTGAAAAAAGTGTAATTCAATTCAAACCAAAACAATTTTGGTTTGGTTTTTCTCTTTTTGTTTTGACTTCTTTTGGTTCAATTATTCGGTTATGCCAATAATTATTAATATAATCAAAGTTGTGTTTGTAATTTGAAATATACACACACACACACACAAACGGAAAACACTCAATTTATGGGGGTTATTTTGTCAATTTATGGCGGAAAATAGAGGGAAGATTTAATTTTGGTGTTTGAGTTTGATATCTCTGCCTAAACATTCTGATTCGTTGGTCGTGTTCGAGTCTCGGTGTGGTAGGGGTCGTTGTTTTGCTCGTCCTGTTCCCACTTCGCTGCTCCAAGAAAGGTAATTTCAGTTCCCTCCTATTTCTTCACACCGTTCTGTTTTGTTGGGGTTTATATGCATCTAGATTATGGCATTTTGAAGCTGCATTGTTCACACTTTTGTTTTCCCATCGTATTATGGATATTAGATGAGTGCTCTTCTTGTCTTCTCATTATGCTAATTTTTAAAATAGTCGAATCGATTCATTAGTATTCACACTTTTAAAATGGATGATTGAGGATTTCGGGTTGATTTGAGTTTAATATAGGTCAGTAACTTAATCAGTTTGAGTTTGAGTGTTCATTTGTGATTAACCTTGATGTTGCAAGGCTTAAGATGTTTGTTTCGGTGTCGTTGTTATATCTGTTGACCCGAACCCATTATCGACTTTTATTGACATGCTTTGTTCCACTTTTATTGTTTTCTCCTCTATTATTTGTCTTGGGTCATCACTTATTATTTACTTTTAAGTGTTTAAAGATCAAAAATCGACGAAACAGTAGCTCATGTTTGCCTTTTAACAGTCACGTAAATTGATCTAGCGGTGATTTTGAGTTTGAGTAATTTTATTTGTTTAGCTGCACTCTGTTTTCGCTGGATTTCGTGTTGTGAGTAGATTTAAATTTTATTCTCTTTAGTGCTATAGGATTCGGGAATCTTTTCACGTTTCACTGTTATTTATTTTTATTTTTTTAAAAATGTGATTCGCCGGTGATCTGAAATTTTAGCTTAGACATGAGAATCCATTTATCTAAATTATGATATGGTCCCTCCATTTACCTTTACTAATTTTTATTGTTTTAATCTTTATCTTTGTCGCCTACGTGGTTATGGAAGTGCATAGTGGATCATGCTATTAATTTAAGTTTATAAAATGTTTGGGCAATGTTGCATCCTTCCTTGTTTTATTTTTATTTTTATTTTATTTTATTTTATTTTATTTTTATTGATGTTCCCTACGTGTTAATTTAAGAGAAAGATTAAACAGTGCCTTATTGTCTACCCATTTAGTATTGTTAATCAATTATCTCTACAATGCTTATCTGCTACCCATTAAATGTTTATCATGTGTAGTCGTGTCTATTATGCTAAGTTCATAGGTTTGCATATTTTAACCGTAATCCTTAGTTAGCCGTAAAAATGTTCATGTTCCCCTCCAATTAGGGTGGTCCTGCCTTCTTTAATTAGTCGGGATTATTAGGTGTCAGTCACATGGATGGTTCTAGTTATTTCCTTTATTTGGGATTCCAATATTATGCTATGACGTGGAATTCTATCCTATTCTAATTCATTTTTTTTCCTTGTTTATTTGGATGCAAAATATGTCCGAGTTTATTACGAACTCCTATCCTTTTCCTTTCGCATTGCGAGAGGGCCATAACGGCCCAAAATTCTTTTATCGAGTCAGACAACCTTGATATATCGAAGAACAAGTCTTTGGAGTTGACGTACAGGTCCCGGAAAGTAGAAAAATGGGCTGTATACATTCGATATACACTGATATACATCGGATATATACAAAAACGGGTTTAGGATTAAACCCCAAATCTTCAACGAATTTGGCCCAAAAGGAGGCCCAAATTCAATTTCTCCCTACTATTTAATTATTTTTATTTAATTATGATTGTTTATCGTTTGTTGTGTGTTGACTCCAACTTTTAAATTGTTAACTAACCTAATTAAATTCCCCAAACGATAAGTTATTTCTTTGTATTGGCCTATTTTCAATACATTCTTTATTTGTTTTTGTATTCCTTTACCTTACTAATCAAATATGTTGGTCCTATTTTACTTTAATTAAATTTTTTGTCCTTTAAAAGATATGTTTTGAATGCCTTTTCCTTTAATCGTTTTGTTTATTTAAGTGGTTTTAAGTTAACACTTTTCTCAAATGAACCAAAAATAAAATTGTGTGTGTTCCCTTTTACCAATTGATTTAAAAGGGTCTCATGCTTTAATTTATTAAATTGGTTCAAATTATTATTTTTTTTAAAATGAATTAAATAAATTTTAGTTAATCTAGTTTTATTAAAGTTCTAATCACTTGTATCACAAACCAAATGTGTCATTTTGAATTCTTTTCTCTAAAACAGAAAGTGTGTCGTTTATCTAATTATTTTCTCAAAAGTTAATTAAATATTGTGATTTATTCAAACATTCCTATGTTAAATTTCTCAAAAAATTAGTCAAATCATTTTAAGTCAAATCATCGGTCAACCGCGAGTTAGCGGGCATTTCGAGGGCCTAACACCTTCTCGGAATGTAAATTGAACTTCGAACCCTTTTATTTTCAATAGATTTTATCTGTTTAAATCTTTTTGAAAACCTTTAATTTTTTCTTGATTTTTACTAAAAAATCAAGTGGCGACTCTGTTCTTTTGAAAATTCGATTTCTCTTAAACCATAAGTTTAATCGATTTTTCAGAAATTCCGTCATTTTTCTTTTACATATCCCTTTAAAAATAAACACACCTCAATTTAGCCTTGTACCTATTGAGCACTTAAATCTTAACAAATTTATACCTATTTGACACAAAATGATAATTAATTCACAAACATGCGTGCATCTCAAACGCGTATACATGAAAAATAGACCAATGCAATGTTGACACGTGGCAATTGAATTAATTTTTTTATAAACTCTATTCAAATAATCCCAAAGGAATTTTAAGAAAACAAAGTATTATGTTTAAGTTAACCCACCCCCACCCCACTCCACCCTTCTTCTTTTCTTTTTTTTTCGGCGAACTTAGTTTCCTTTTCACTGTGACTCGGCTACCAGTAAACCATTGCCTCTACCCTCCTTCTTCTTCTCCGTCGGATCTTACTTTCCTTTCTACTGGGCTGCTGCGACTTCAACTGCCCGTAAATCATCACCTCTACCCCTTTCTCGAATCTCATCCCTTTCACCAATTCCCGGCACCAATAATATACTATTGATCCCTATCTAAGTTAACCCCTCATTCGCCTTTCATAGCGTTAAAACCTTTCACTCATTGTCTGCATCTTCTTTCCACCAGTAATCATTTATCACAATTACAAGAAAAAAAATATTTATCGGGAAAAATAATCAACCTTGCTAACGGAAACAATGGAGCTTCACTGGATTATTTGACACTTAAATTAGATTTTCATGGAAAAAAGAAGAAGGAAAAAATAGAAAAGAATTGGAGAATTGGAGAAGGCGAGAGAGAGAGGTGGGGGTGGGTGGGGCTGTGTAAAGAATGATGAATAGTTGTAGGGAAGATGGAGGAGAAGATAGAAAACGTTTCTTCCCTTTTTAATTAATTAATTATTATTATTATTTATTAATTAGGTGTATAAGTCGAAAAGAAAAAGAAAAAATATATTTTCAAATTGCTTTATGCGCTTAAGATGGGATGAAATACACCATTTTTGCCATGTCAGCCTTTTGTGTCTAATAGGAATCACTTTTGAACATATAAGGTGTTCAATAGGTACAAGGCTTAATAGAGGTGTCTAAGTAAATATGTGGACAACTTTTCGTTTGGCCATAGATTTCCCAAGTAATATTTGGGGGGAAATTTGGCAAATAATGTTTATCCATACAATTTGCCATTATTTGGCAAATATCCCAAATTCCCAAATACTAGTTTTTTCTAGTATTTGGGCCAAATCTCATTATTTGGATCTATTAAAACTTTAAATTTTACACCAAACTTTTATCTTTTACAAAAACACCATCTATAATAGTTGTTTGCATTGTATTACATAATATTTTACGTGAACACCAAAGTAGTGATGAAATATTCAGTGAATATGAAAGTGATGATATGGTTGTTGATGAAAATGATGAACAATCGGCTCAGGGTAACAAAGTCATGTGCTTTGTCTACTTCACGATGTATGGAATGATGCTTGCTGCACTCACTCCAAACTACCACATTGCTCCAGTGTCATGGACACTACTTGTTATTTGTTGCAACGATGATCCAATTGACTTGTAATACAAATTATGATTATTTTTGATAGTTTTTAAAACTTATGGGTATAAATCATATTTTTCTAAAAAAGTGAAATATGTTTCCCAAATACTATGGCCAAACACATGGTGTAATTTCACCCAAATAATATTTGCCAAGAATATTTGGAAATCTATGGCCAAACCTAAGGGGCTCCATATGACTTAAGCCATAATAAAAAGTAAAGTAAATAATTTGCTCAGATAATTAAGGCCATGGACGATTATTTTTGTAAAGAATTACAAAAATATAAGTAAAATGATACTGAATAAATAGTAAAATCATCACTTATCACTAGTCCAACCAACTAAGGTAAATCACTTTGCGAAAGTGATGCAATAGTCTAACTCAACACAGTTTGATCTTGATGAACTCAATGTTAAACATATATAAAGGACAAAAGGGAGTTGTTCTGAAGATAAACATTTCTCACTTCCAATCTTAAAGTTGTGAGTTTGAGTTGCGAAGGAAGCAAAAATGTGAGAACTCATGAAAAGAGGGTAAAATAAATAAATAATAAAAACCACATACAAATGCATCACTTTCTATTTAGATATGGCAAAAGGGTCTGGTAGACCCTTGTACTTGTATGAGTTTATATTGCGAACCCTTCTACTTACCCATTTGTCATCTGGACCCCTGAACCCATCTAAACTCAACATTTTAAACACGTTTTCTGACTTGGCGTCCTATGTGGCAGACATAACCAAGGGGCGTGTGATACACACATTTGAGAGCGTGACATCTGGTTAAAAGGGTCTAATAGCCACATTAGGGTTTTATAAAGTCATCTTCTTCCCCATTTGCATGTAACACCATTATTAGACAAATTTGAGCTTTTTCTTGCCTCTTTTTCGATCTGTTTTCTCCAAATTTCTTCTCCATTTTTTTTCGTCGTTATACTCCTCTTTCATTTCTATGCATTTTCAGTTAATTCTTTGCTTCATTTTGTGGTTGATCATATTGTAGTTTTCTACATCATCATGAAATTTGTTTTTCTTAGAATCCTATAAATGAAACATGTAATTGAAAGCATAACAAATAAAATCCCAAAAAAATATCAAAAAATTCAGTATAATCGACTAAAAACCTAACAATTAAACAAAGACATAAATAGAAGATGAAATCTAGACTAAACAACATACAAATACGAAAATAAGCTACAAAATTTACATAGATAAATTAAAAATCAAACAAAACCAACAAAAATACTCAAACAATTTTGTGGGAATGAAGAAACAAATGAATTCGAAAATAAATTGAAAAAACTACCCAGATAAGTTGAAAATCAAACAAAAACAACAAAAACTCAAATAATTTTCAACATTGAACCCTCAGTCATCCACCACCCAAATGACCCCCCTGTTTCAATTTCAAACCAAACCCAAACTTACTTCCTTCTTCTCGTCCTCCTCACCTTCTCCAACCAAACCGCATTCGTTCTCACCAAGCTTCAATCGGCAACTATAAGCGAGAACAACCAACAACAATAAAAACCCAAACCACCTCCGCCAATAAGCCTCGACCTTCACAATGCCGCCAGACCTGAGCTTCGGCGAGATTGTGAACAACTAGAAACAATAAGATCATCCAACAGACCCCCACTCTTCCTTAGCACCACCGGTCACCACCAAACCCCAGATCCAACAGAACCCAAAATCAACTCCAAACTCCGATGATATTGTGAACAATCAAAAATCATGCCAACTTTTTTACTTCAATGGAAAGAGTAGAAGAAGTTGGAAAAAGGAAAAGGGTAAGGAAGATGATAAAAAGAGACGAAGACTGTTATGGCAAAGATTGTTGCTTGTGTTTTTTCTTCAATGAAAGGAGTAGAAGAGGTTGAAAAAAAGTGTAAGGAAGATGAAAGAGAAATGAAATGAGATTGTGGGGGAAAGTGGTGGGTTTGGTGGCAAAAGGCAAATAAAAATCAGAAATATATTAATTAAATATAATAAAAATGTCAAGATGACATGAAGTGGTATATATATACACGTGTCATTTTATAATTATTTTTAAAATTACGTGTCAAGCGTTTGTGGTACATGCACAACTAAAGGGTGAAAAAGGTGTTTAAAATGTTGAGTTCAGATGAGTTCATGAGTTCAGATGACAAATGGGTAAGTAGAAGGGTTCACAATACAAACGCATATAAGTGCAAGGGTCCACCAGACCATTTTGCCTTTAGATATTTAAATTAAGAGTTGTTCCTATTAAACATTTACAGTATTTAATATTTTAAAAAAAAATTAGACACATTTTGCTGAGCTGACAAATATGTTGAGTTTCACCCAATATACACGTGTGATAAGCCATTTCTTTTTTTACTTTCTATCTACCTCCATTTCCGCCATTGCCTCCACTCTCGTCACTGCTGTGCTCTCACCATTTCCTCAATTACAAGCAATTGTTCTTGTTAATTGAAATTAAAGCGAGACCGTGCTCTTTATTTGATAACAAAATATTGTTAATGGTATCTTTTAGAAGTTTGAAAGTTCAAAATAAGTTACTTGATTTGATAAAATGTTGAGAAATTAATGTTGGGGTTGTCTTTGACTCGTGAAAAAATCTTTAGCTAAAGTTATAACAAATCTGAAGGATTTTCTCTTAAACCTTTGAATTAAAATTGCACACTCGAACAAGAACACACAAGAAGATGATGAAGAATACTAGAACAAATATTGATTTTTCAAAATTTCGACGTGTTCTATTTTTGTTAGAAATATGTCATTTTTTTTTACCCTCTCTAGGAGCTCCCACCCCTTTTTGCTCCTCGGTGACTCGAACTCGCAACCTTTGGGTTGAAAGTGAGGGGTGCTTATCATCCGAGCAACTCCCTCTCGTCATCATTTTTTGATTGAGTGTAACTTAAAAATATTTTTTATTCTTAACAAATATTATAAAACTATTTTAACTTAAAAGTACTTAAAATAAATCAATCCAAACAAACTCTAATTTTTTTTTCCATAAGGGCCTAAAATTATATATTTAAATTAATTAAAAAATAAATATATTTAATATTTCATATTATAAGAACAAAATTAAAATTTATTATAATTGAGGGACCAAACAATGTTAAATTATCCTTAAATTCAAACTCAAATTTTGGATAAATAAGGTGCACGTGATTTTCTTCTGTTTTTCTGGAAAGTTAATAGAGTATATATATCAACAAAATAAAAGAAAAAATCAACTAAATTACTTCTTTTTCCAGATACGCACACACTCACATCTCTCTCGTTTAGCCCTTCGTCTTCTCAGAGATTTTAGGGTTTCGATTTCCATTCTTCTTCTGCAAATTCGAGTTCTTCTGTTGCTTCAATGGAGTTCGATGGTGGTCGAAAACGAGGAAGGCCACATGGACCTATGAATGGCAATGGTGGATTCAAGAAATCTAAGCAAGGTAACTGTTTTTGCTATACTGTTCTCTACATTTCATACTCATTTTCTAGTATTTGTTTTAGTTGGTTCTTATTCGCTTAGTTATTTGTTTATCTATATCTGCTGTCAAATCTAGGTTTTGCTAATTCTTCTTCTCCCCCTTTTTTTTTTTGAATTTGATGGTAATACGTATCGCTCTTTGTTGTTTTTATTGCTTTCTAGTGGTTTTTCACTTGGTTATGATTTTTGGTGGTTTTTCCTTTGCCTTTTCATTGCTGTCATGTGTATTAATAGGGCTCATTTCGGCTTATATATTTTGTTGTCAGATGTGGTGGATGAAAATATTTAAGTAGTGGTTGTAACTTGTTAATATAGTTTGATAGAGAGAAATGCCACATCAAAGTGATAAGTTTGAATAGTTAAATGAATTTAGATTTTGGAAGTTCTAAATCTGAGTGAGTTTCTTATAAAGTATGGTATTTAGGAGAACTTGCAAAGTCAAATTTGAATCGCATGTAGTAAAATATGTTATCATGATTGAGCTGACAAAATTTTGTTTATATGTAAGCAAGAAGGAGAACTTAATTCCTTCTTGCCCTATTGTATTTTAACCTTCCCAGAAGTTAGGAATTAGTATTTGGTTCCGTCTCTTTAGTAACTCTTGATGGAGTACTACTACATTGTGGAAGTTGCTTATAAAACATGGTCTGTTAGATGGCACTGTATTTGACTTCGAATTCTCTTGTGACCAAGTTTGTGTTGGTAAATTGCCGTGAAATATGTTCTGTGTTCACCTTTAATTGAATTAAAGTTTGAAGAGTTCATTTCATTTTTTCCCTGCGAGTTTGAAGGGTTGAAAACTTGTTAACAAATGGAGGTTCTTGTTTCTGGAGAAAGATAAAATCTGGTCATACAATACTTCTAAGGTTTACTGGAGAAACTTAAGGAGTTAGTTGAATTTGTAATGCTTTTCATCATTGTTTATTAACTCCATGGTTTTATATTGATTACAAAAAGTAGAACTTGGCGATAATGTAAACTAGTGAAAAATGACTTATAGATATCTTTCAAATAGAAGGTTAATAACACAAATTTATCTGTAAAACAATTGATTAATGTTATGCAACAGAACTGGAGTCAATTCCAACTGGTATAGGAAGCAAATCGAAGCCGTGCACTAAATTTTTCAGGTTCTAATCTTAACTCCTCTAAAATATAAGTACTTGAAGTGTAGTTTATTATTTATTTCTAACTTCTCAAATTCTAATCAAGAGTATTTTTGTAGTTATTCCGATTATTCAAATCCATTTGGACTAATGTTTTGGTCATCTAAAGTTGTGTTACAGGGATAATAGTTGTTAAGTTGAAAACAGCTGTTGAAATGAAATGGGATGATTTTGAGAAATGTTGAATTAAA
Organism: Solanum commersonii; assembly: GCA_029007595.1. NCBI lineage: Eukaryota > Viridiplantae > Streptophyta > Magnoliopsida > Solanales > Solanaceae > Solanum > Solanum commersonii. The sequence continues at coordinate 1,096,975 of JAJTWQ010000125.1, forward strand.
AACTTGCGCAGGTTATGTAATGAAAAAACTGATTAGCGGGGTAAAACTTCTATCTCATCCGCCTTTACATAAACCAGTATAATGATTGTGCTACACTCGATCACGTTGACAAGCAAATGCAGTGCTAATGTTGCTATATAATTTTTGCGAGTAACTTCGGTGAAATTATTTAGACAAAGTGGAATATTGATGAATTGGTGAGCCGCAATCACTATCGTTCTTGTATTCATTAAAGTTACACAAGTAATTCACTGCTTCTGTGTTTGACATGCCTTCTGTTTCATGACATGCTTTCTCTTTGGGTCTTTGGATCTCAGTCTAGTATCTTAAAGCCTTCAATGCACCTTTGTTGAAGCACAATAAAGATAAACAAGGTGGATAAATGTACATGCCACTAAGTATGAATTATGAGAATCCAATAATTAGGTTCATTCTTCACTACTTTAGAGATTCTTTCATGTTGGACACAAAACTTGTGTTTTGTGATCATTCAAGTAAATTACGAGCCACTTTTACCGCCTCTCAAGAATCACTCATCTTGTGAGCAAACATGTTTTAACACATTTATATTTAGAAATATCGTTTAATTAAAAAGCCATCTCTTTGTTGCTTAAATCGAGGGGCCTACAATTCATGGGCGAAGTAGTGTGCTTCACTTAAGTTTCCACTTCAAAGTTCAATCAATGAGGCGCAAAGTGATTCCTACGAGAAACAATCTTTTCTTTGGATATTTTGAGGAGTTGGATTAATATCTAAGTCATTGTATTTAAGATGTTGAAATTAATTATTTTAACTGAATTTAGTTATTCGAGAACTTAATTCATGTTTGTGTGGTACTTTTTTTTTTGGTTAATCATGTGCTTCATGGTAAAGAAGCGTGTGCTTTACTCCCCCCTTTTTGCTTCAAGCCCCATGAACCTTGTTGCGTGTGCCGTGTGGTGCTTTTCACTTTTTTAAAAACTGAGAAATAGTGTTTTATAAGTCTTCCCAGAATCACCAAAGTTTTAAGAGATCTAGTGTTTACTTTATCCTGTAGAATGTCAAAATGTCTGATGTAGCTTTCATGTTTGATTAAAAGTGTCTCAAGCATGTTCAAGATGACAAAATCTTGAACCTTCTCAGAAATGATCATCCTTCTCGGTCGACGTCACTAGCTGCCTCCGAACTTCTTTACATTAATGTGTTCATTCTAAACCTTTTGCTCTTGGCATACTAGATCTTGGTTTGATGATCTTGTTTCTTGGGACGTTTCTGTCTAACTAGTTAAGAGAACTACTTCTTCAAAGAGTTCTATGAATGGATGGGGTTATAACTTCAAAGGAAAAAACATTACTTTGGTTTTACTGTTAATTGTTTTTCTTTTTGATATCAACATGTTTAATCCAAAGTAATGTGATCCCTACCCGTTGGTTTGAAAGGAATAAATTCATTGGTTAAGTTGATTCTTTTAGGTACCTATTTTTTCTACAAGACTAGGCATGATGTAACACTGCTGGTGATTTTTTTGATAATTGTATCATTGCTGGTGATATTTGGCATCGTTAAGTTTTTGGTCTATGCATCAACTGACACGAGGATGTTATTTCTTAATTCATCAGTTATTTTTGAGATGGAAAGGAACAAAATATTCCTTACTTTGTTCCTTGTTGAAGGTGGCCAACATATATTATAATAATGTCAAGTGAAAAAACATAAAATAGTACGGATTATTCAATCATCCAAATATAACAACATAAAAATAGAATAGTATACTACTTCCTCCACCCTACCCCAACTCTTAAAGTTTGCATGGGAAGATCACAAGATTACCCTACATGGCTTAAGGGAGCAGTTTTTGCTACCTCGACCACTATGTTCCAGTTTCAAAAAAAGAAGCGAGATTACTGTATGCATATTAACATCTAGGTCAAGAATTACGCCAATATAAGATAGCAGAAATACAAACATTGGTTCATATGTTCAGTTCTTCTTGATGAGTCTACTTACTAGAAGAATTTACATGGAAGTTTGAATATTAGGATTGAGATGTTGCTCTATGGCTTTTGTCCGTTCTATGGTTTCTGTTAAGAGGCATCAAAGTTAATTGTGCAAGATGATTGTGAGGTCAGACATATTTTATATGGTTGAGAATGTAGCGGGAGTGTGAGTTCAAAATAGTTATCAAGGATTTTACTGGTCAAAACCTCACAGGTGCATTTTTGGTTGGAGGCTATGTTCACATTGGATCGCATATGGCTGTTTTTTTAAAAAAGAAATGTGGCCACATGGGTTTTTTTATTAATAAAAAAGAAGTCTAAAGAAGCTGCAAAAGGGAATCATATGTCCTTTTTATGGTACCATGGGCTGAAGTTTTTCTATTTTAATTTTTAGAAGAGCGCCATTGATATAATCATGCTGGTTATTCACTTTATATATTAAAAAGGTTATAATCATGCTGGTTATTCACTTTATATATTAAAAAGGTTATAATCTCTCTGGTAAAATTTTTGGTGCTCTCTTCTCTATCAAAAGATGAGAAAAAATCCTAAACTAGGTGGGCTTTTATGAAGTTATCCATACTTGAGTTATATTGCATATATGCCATGATTGCAAGTTTGCAGCAGTTGCGTTATATTGCATATATGCCATGTTTGCAAGTTTGCAGCAGCTTAGTCACATTGCATATATGCCATGATTGCAAGTTCGCAGCAGTTTTATGAGCTTAAAGTTTTTGTTTGAAGATGCAAGAAATCTGACAAGGTGTTTAGGGTGGAAATATTAAGTAGGATACTGGTTAGATTAGCTGGTAACTTGTCACGAGAACTTTGATGAACAATTTAAGATTCTGCTTTTGCTATGGAGCTGGTTAAAGCATAGATGGAAGTGTATATAATAGTTGGATTTACTTGTGTTTTAGAGGGTGGTCTAAAAGCTGCTGAAATACCCCTAGTTTATCAGTGACTACATTGAGACAGAAGTAATAAGCTTTGGCTTTTTCTCTGTCTACAGGCACCAAATTTGTGAGAAGAATTTACTGGTGCCTTATTTTGGGTCTATTGAAGAGTACATACTTGACATGAACCAGGTACCATGTTTTGATATATTTCTTCTGTGGCTGTTTTGGTGAATTATGCTGTGTGCAAAAATTGCCCTTAATCACTTTATGCATATTTTTTGAAAAGGAAAATGTTACCAAATTCTTCTAAGTTAGATGATTGTTATACTCATGGGTAATTTTTGAAGGGGCAGGACATTCAAACTTGAAATTGTCCGTATAGGTAAAGTGCATGGTTTGGCATCTTTCAAAAGATAGAAAGAACATCAGTTTCTTGTAGTTGGCTGATTGTGTATGAGATGTTTGGTTGCTTCATGGCAATAAGATTTATATCTGTTTTTGTTGAACTGTTGGGAATAGAAAAATTGATAGGTGCAATTTTGAATCTTGCGTTGAACTGATGGGGAATAGAAAATCAGTTTGTGCAATTTTGAATCTTGCTGCGGAGTGTGTTTTCTCCAAGTCTGTTTTAACTGAAACATGATGATCTTGGAGATAATTTGACAATTGCGCAGAGTCAATTGTAGTGATCTGAACAGAGTTTCCCAAAAAAAAGGTAGTGATCTAAGAATAAATTATCGGATTGTATGACATTTCTGTCTTCTTTCTCCTTTTTGGTGCATTAAACATGCATGATTAATAACTGTGAAAAATCTTTTCTATCTATTCTTAGAATTGCAGATATTACTGTTGGTTGGAGAATTTCCTTTCAATTGAAGTTTGTACGACTACTTCTCCACCTTAGTTTCCTTTCCATTTGGTTATTTAGACCAAAAATCAAATGGAAAGAAGTGGCATGATGTACTGTAAGCTAACATAAAGTTTAAGTTGACTCTAGATCCCTTTTTTGTGGTTTGCGGGGTTAGTGGTACCGAAAGACGGTGTTAAAAATGTATATCATGTGCTGAAGAGAAGCTTGCATACAATTTTCTTTGTATTGAAATCAGTCTAAGGTAGCATTTCAATCATTTAGTGGAAATTGGTAGAGAATTCTTGCCATGTTTTCCTGTACTTCGTTATTTTTCGAATATCATGATACTTGTGAAGTGATCCCCTTTAGACACTGTAAAGGAATTGATGGGAGTATCTTTCAAAAGGTATAAAGATTTCCTTCTAGTTGGTTGCTTGTGTATTAAGACATTTGGGTGCTTCTTAGAAATGGGCTTTGTATCAGACACCTATTCATAAGGTAGGAAGCCTCCCTTAGGTGATGAGATTTTCCTACTCGCAACGATGTGAGAGGATGTCTTCATGCTTGCTTCAAATTGAAAATGCTTAAGGAGGAGCTGAAGGTGTGAAACAAGGATAACAAGGGCAATTGGAAACAGAAGGACATTCTAAATACATTGTCTGTATTAGAGTCCATACAAGATCTGAGAGCTTAACCGTGGATGAAATGCTGCAGAAAGTTCACTTGGCAATTGAACTTCAAGAAACAGTTAAAGAATGAAGAGATAAGTCAGATAACATGGAGAGTGGTTGAAGTGTGGATAAGAACACTAAATACTTCCACAGAATGGCTACAACACATAAAAGATTCAATGCCATTGATGTCTTACAGGTAGAATGCAGCACTATCACTGACCCTGAACCTGAAGATATCAAATCACACATTCAAGACTTCAATCTCAAATTGCATAAGGAAACAAAAAGCTGGATACCTGATTTTATTGTGCAGGATGCCCCAGTTTTTTGTGGGGAGGAACAAGACAAAATGCAAAGGGAATTTGAGGAAGAGGAAGTCCTAAATTCTGTTAGATTGTGTGCAGGTGATAAGGCTTCTGGGCTTGATGGCTTTCCTATGTGTTTGTCAATCCTACTGGGAGTTTCTGAGGGAGGATGTAATGGCTAATGAACACTATCCACCTCTTTCATTCCCACCAAGTCTTTGGAAAAAGCTTTAATGCCAGTTATGTGGCCCTCATTCCTTAGAAGACTGGTGCAATGGAGCTTAGAGATTACAGACCAATCAATTTGGTTAGTGGGGTGTATAAAATCATAGCCAAAACGCTGACTGAGAGACTGATGATCAAATATAAAGTGACATTCATCAAAGGGAGACAAATAATGAATGTAGAACCCATTGCTAGTGAGTGTGTGGACACTAGATTGAAAGGGGATGATCCAAGCATCATGTGCAAAACTGTAAATTGGATATAAAGAAGGCATATGGCCATGTAAATTGGGACTTCTTGCTTGGTATTCTTAGACAGATGGGGTTTGATGACATGTGGCTAAGATGGATGGTTTTTGTATTAAAGCTGTTAGGTTCTCCATACTTGTCAATGGAGAACCTTTGCCTTTTTGCTTCAGAAAGGGAACTTAGCCAGGGTGATCTCTTATCGCCTTTCCTTTTCATCATAGCCATGGAGGGCCTTAATAGTATGATGAGGAGAGCCATTAGCAATAGCCTGGATTAAGGGCTTTAAAGTCTGTAACAGGACATGAGAAAAGATGGAAGTCTGCCAGTTGCTCTATGCAGATGATACAATGGTCTTTTGTGAGGCAAAGGCAGAATAGATTACCTTTATCAGGGTCATTCTGATTGTTTTTGAAGCAGTGCCTAGGAAAAACAGCCTCTTTCCCATCAAAGTTGTGAATCAGATTAACGTAAGGGCTGGGCATAAATATCGAAAAAGCAAAAAATCGGACCAGATCAAAGACAATTAACAACATTCAGAAAGTCAAAGACAGATATATTGCAACCTTTTTACTTTTGGTTTAAAGAATCTTGTAAGCAAAACATTAGTAGATTCCTTGGGCTCTTTGCAAGTAATCTAGGTTCTTTTAGCAAATTTTTGAAAGTTTTTAGCATGTCCTTAATGCTGAGCAATACAACTTCACGATTTTCAAAAGAAGAAAATAATTGCAAATATTGTGTTCTTATTTGAGGAATTTCCCCTTCAACTGTCGTTTGCACCGTTCAATTCATTTCAATTTCCTTGTGATTCAGTTATTTAAAACAAAAATTGAGTGGAATTGATAGGCTGTGCCTGTTACACTAAATTTATTTTCTTCTGTTATTATTGAGTATGTTATGAACGTTGGAACTAGTACGAACTGTGGTTTTGTTGTTATTCATTATAAAAGGATGTGTTTGGTGATATGTATGAGAGAATTACATTGTTAAGACTGATGGATGAGGAATCCTTAAATCTTAAAACCATCAGACCACATCACATTGTTTGGTTACCTTGTTGTATAAAATCCAGCATAGTTGTTATGTTTGGTCCTTTTTGCTGTTTCTAACTGATACCCGCGTAAGTTATAAGGTAATCTTTGTATTATTTTATGCAGGATAGAATGTGAAATAAAAATGTGTATCAGTAATAAATGGATTGAATTTACAAAATGATATGAATACCCTTTGTCACTTCACACTTAAAAATTAAACAAACTCTTTCTATATATGAAAAATGAAAACATATACATTAAATTATACAATATACTAATTTTTAATCCAACAAACCAAACATTCATTAAGAACTAATCCTTGCATTGTAATCCCTGCATAACTAATCTTTGCATAACTAATTCCTGCCTAATTGATCCTTGCATAACTAATCCCTGCATACTTTGTGTTTGGACCAAACCACTCCTAATTAGATTGTATTGAAGGTGTTAAAACTTATAAATCTCCCTTTTCAAGTTGGAAGTCTTTACATAGTTGGACGAATAATCAGTATAATATGTGTTGATCTCGGATATGGAGATGTAGATTTGTGGAGAGAAGTGCAAGATTGATTGTTTAAGTTTTTTGGGGATAGTGTTCCAGCTTATGGTTACAGAAACAGTGTTCATCTGTTTTGATGTTCTATTACATTGATGCTCTGGAGATTACATCTGTCTTGCTACACTCAGAAACTATCATAATGGGTGATGAATTCTGTTTAGTTATTTCACGCAGTACTACATTTACTAGAGATTTGGAATGAGAATGCATTACTAGAAACTTCGGATGATGGTGCATTCACAGGGACTTGGAATGAGGGATACATTCATAGATACTATGTGAAAAAATGTGACCCTGTTATTGCCTGTTGGTGGAAAATGACCATAGACGTGATGATTGGCATTTTGCTATAAAGGTGTCAGTGGATCGCTCCTGCTTTTGGTTCATGGGTAGAGATTTGTCTTGAGGAATAAATTTTGGATGTTGGATCTTGAGTCTCTTCTTTTGTTTGAGGTGATATGAACAGATGGACTTTTCAAGAAGATGAGTTGTCAATGACAAAACTTCAATGCCTGTTGTTGCATGGTGTTCTCTTTCCGTCCGCATGGGACTAACCTAGAGCCACTTAATTTATACCAAGATGGTTATTTTTCTGATTTCTTGCTGCCTGTGGACGTTGATGGTTTTTCCACTGTAAAGTTAGTTTTATGAAAAGAGACAATCCGTATCCATTCCATTTGAGTAAAAGTTCCCAACAGGAAATTTCTTTTTTTTTCCCTCTTGTTTTTGGTTTGGGTTGTGGTGATTTATATTAGATAAAGTCAAGCTTTTCAAGCATTTTGATCTGAGTATTGTCCCTTTTAAATACTTTATGCTGTAAATATTTGTCGTTTTCAGTTTCTAGTGTCTATTTGTTAGTTCAAGATCCCTCTTTACAGTATTACTAACTGGAATCAAAGCATTAGTAGATTTGTTCCGCCCAAATAGGCTAAATTGCTAAATATTGCTGATCCTTAAATGATGTCATAAGAAATGAACTTATGTTTGATGCTCAACGATGTCTTGGGAAACCATCTTTCAGAGACTTAGCTAGGAAAATTGCTAGAAGATAATTGTTCACTTAATTTTATTGTTTTGTGTTTCTTGTCAAAAGCTTGCAGTAGTGAATACACAATGAGTGGATTTCAAGAAGTATGCGTGGATATTTGGTGCTTATCTAATTAAAAAGCTGTTTGATCACCTTTGGTTCATGTGATATTATTCTGTTGATTCCTATCAACTTTCTTATCCAATTGATAAGCAAGGGTTGGGTAATCTCAAATATGACTCGCAAAAGCATTCTAGGACTCATAATTTGAGTAGTAATGTGCAGTTACCCTTATAGTAGGTGACCTATTGAGGTTTGGCTGATCTCGATATGTGCTGTTCTTTCTGGTTTATAATGTTCCAGAGCTTGGATTTTGGCCATTTTAGTTGGATGACCATGTTTTTTCATGACAACAAATGGGTTTGTTTGGAATGTTTTTATTTGATGCCTTAATCAGGAATTTAACAAACAGAGCTGTTATTGATTTAGGCTTTTGCTGTTATTGATCTTCTGCTGATAAGTTCGATCCTAATGGTTCATGATGCAACTTTGTTTTTTTCCAAATTTATAGTTGTTTAATGTGTTGATTTAATTCTTCTGCAGTTTTTCGGGATGTCCATTTGGTGAAGGATGCCACTTCTTGCATTATGTGCCTGGAGGCCTTAAAGCTGTGACTCAGATGCTTGGTAGCAACCCAGCGCTTCCAGCAGCTCCTAGGAATTCAATAGCTCCACCATCTTTCCCTGATGGATCATCTTCTCCAGCTGTTAAGACTCGTCTATGCACCAAATTCAACACTGCTGAAGGTTGCAAATTTGGTGACAAATGTCGTTTTGCACACGGGGATTGGGAGCTTGGCAGGCCAGCAGCTCCATTGCATGAGGAGTCCCATGGTATGTTCCAGATGCATGGAAGGTATGGTAGTCGACCAGAGACCAATCCTGCTGGCCTTGGAGCAGCTGCCAGCTTTGGGTCCTCTGCGACTGCTAAGATTAGTGTAGATGCCTCTCTTGCTGGACGTATTATTGGGAAAGGTGGCGTCAACTCAAAGCAAATCTGTCGTATGACTGGAGCCAAATTCTCCATTAGGGATCATGAGTCAGATCCTAACTTGAGGAACATAGAACTTGAAGGTACAATTGATCAGATTGAACAAGCCAGTCGAATGGTTCGTGAGCTTATTCAGAGTGTTACAACATCAGCAGGACCCCCGATGAAGAACACCAGCTCATCCGTAACAAGTAACTATAAAACAAAAATTTGTGAGAACTTCACCAAGAGTTCGTGCACTTTTGGAGAGAAGTGCCACTTTGCACATGGAGCAGAAGAATTGCGTAAGTCAAGTCTGTGAGCTTTGCTGTATTTTACTGTTAGGGAACATATCTCCCCCTATGGCTGTTATCTCTTTTTCTTTGGGTTTGTGAAAATAGTAGATAAGGTGTTTTTGCCATTAGAATATGTCGGTTTTGAGGCATTTATTTGTTGAGATACTTAATGTGCTCGATATCTCTCTTGGGTTCGTTATTTATCATGTTTGCTGTTCCTTTGATCATAACCTATCTACTAGTGTTGATATGGATTTTAAAGTTTAGTCGGAACTTTGCCAATCCGGAACAAATATGTGATGTGTGTGCTATTCTCTTGCTTATATCAACCCAGACTGCTGGAAAATTATCGCAGCCGCGTCATGTTTCAAACCTTTATTTACAGATGCATTGTTTGCTATTTACAACGTTTTATGGAAAGCATGGGATTGGGAACAGATGAGAAAGCATACATCTGATCGAATTAGATCCGTGAAAGTCTTAACACCAGACTCAAAATACATAATTATTTTTCTCTAACAACTTTTTTTGGCTTTATCAAAATACTTGGTGCCTCTCCATTGTTTCTTTCAACTATCAATCATTCAAAATACTTCGCAAGTTCTTTGAGAAATAATAATTAATGTTGAGATTAAAATAGAAAAAAGTGATATCTTTTTTTGATATAAACGTAGGCTTCTACAATTTTAACTTTAAAAAAAAGATTCTACAAAGATTGCTTGTATGTTATTTTTTCAGATCTCTTAAAAGATAAATATTTAGTGTTCCCTTTGTCCCTAATTACTTGTTCACTTTTTCTTTTTTAGTTGTTCCTAATTACTTGTCCATTTTGACAAATCAAGAAATGATAATTTTTTTATATCTATTATACCCTCAATTAATTACTTTGAAAAATATAGAATTTCTTGAAAATCTTTAGTTTTAATGCACCTACGTCATAATTAATAGGGATAAAATGATAAACTCACTATGTTAATAATTGTTTACTTAATAAGTGTGCTAATTCAAAAGTAGATAAGTAATTAGAGACAGGGGAGTACTTGTTAAAAAGACGTAAAGTAGCAACAAATTTGGTAAACGGTACAAAATGAGTTGAGCGACTCCCAAAGTATGAAGGAGGATACATATGGTATGAAGAAGGATACATATGAGTGGTTCATTTTATTTTCTTTTGGAAAAATCCTTTTGGCCAGAATGATATTTTATCTATATTATTTTACCTTTTAAAATATTTTTACCCTTTTAACTTTAATATCTTTTAATTAAAAAATGAAAAAAAGATCAGTTTATTTTAAAATTAAAAAAATATCATAAACTTTTTAAAATTTTGGCCAAATTTTCTGGCCATTTAGCATTATTTTTTTCTTATTTCCTTCCAATACAATTCATCATTTTCGTGACTCTCCGTAGGCTTTAACAAATTTGGTGTCTTTCGCGTTTTATTCAAATTCCCAATTGTAACATTCCTTTTCTACCTCGGAACGCACCCTTCTTAGTGATTTATAAAGATTAATGCACGTTCACATCTTCTTAATCCAAAATGGTTGGGAAAGGAAACGTTTTTTTTTAAAATATATTTATACATGAATAAGGTAATTATAGGTAATTTATTTAATTGCATTAATAAAAAATAAATAACATTTAAAACTAAAATAATTAGAGTGTACCGTCTATAACTTAATTTTTTCTGTGACGGGGTTGATAATTAGGGTCACTTCAGCAAGATAAAGGAGTGAGAGAATGCCCTTAACTTTTAGTTTCAGATCTAAATTAGAAGAAAAATCTGCACTTTCCCTTTGTTTTATATTACTTTCTTTTATTCTAATTTATGTTGCACACCTTTTTCATAAAAAAATGATTCCTTTTATAATTAAAAATAATATAACTTTGTGATACTTTCTCTATTTTAATTTATGTTAAATCGTTTGATTTGGTTTTAAAATTTGTGATAAAAAACGTTTTTAATCATTTGTGTGGCGATAAATTATTTTAGTTAGGATATAAGAATAATTTTAAAGTTAAGTTGTTTTTAATTCAATTATAGAAATGTATATTGAAAAAAAGTGTGCCTTGAAATAGAGGATGTGAGAGTATTATTTTATTAATATATATACTTAAATGGGATATTATTAAATATTATTTGTTTTCATTATAAATTTCAAGATGCTTTTCTCTCTTATAAAAACATCTAGTCAAAGACCATGTAAAATGACACTCAAATCACTATAATAAATAAAGAATTAAGCGGCAATAATAAATATAAGCATTCATAACTAATCGCCTATATAAATGCCGTTAAAGAATTTAACAATTCTAAATATAATAGCATTAGACAAAATATTTTTATGATAATAAATATTGCAACTAAATAAAAATTCTATAGCCACTAAATATCACTTTTCTGGCATTAAATGAATATTGTCATGGTTATAATAAAAGGCTCTGGGCCACAAAAATTTTGATTAAAAAAAGAAAAAAAGAATATTGTCATGGACAATGTTAACACTGAAGTTTCAAGGTACTTTGGTAGAATTTAGCAAGAAGTGACAAAACAACTAAAAATACATATAGGCCTACATAAACAAAGACTTTCAAGTTCCAACTTGTTTATCTATTACTCAAAGTCAACAAAGACTTGAGAAAGAATAATAAAAATAGTGCCTTCAACTACAACTTGAACACAATTATTTTCTTCATACAATGTCTTCTACTTGTACTCAAAATTGGAAGAATGATGTTTTCTTGAGTTTTAGAGGTGAAGATACGCGTAAAACTTTTGTTGGTCATCTCTACTATGCTCTAAAACAAAAAGGAATTCATACATTCAAAGATGATGAAAGATTGGAAAGAGGAAAATCAATTTCACCTGCACTTGTTAAAGCTATTGAAGAATCAAGATTTGCTATTGTTGTATTCTCTAAGAATTATGCATCATCCACTTGGTGTTTAGATGAACTTGGGAAGATCATGGAATGTAAAAAAGATTTTGGACAAACTGTGATACCTATATTCTATGATGTAGATCCATCACATGTAACTAAACAAAGTGAAAGTTTTGCTAAATCATTTGCTGCACATGAGGAAAATTTGAAAGGTGATGTTGAGAAGGTGTTATGCTGGAGGGATGCATTTCGTCAAGCAGGCAAAATAGCTGGATATGATTTGCCAAATGGCTACGACGGGTAATAGTTATTATCTCAAAAAGTTGCTTTCTTTGTTGAGAAATATTTGATTTAGTTGAGATAATAACTGTTAGTTGAGTGATTATCTCAGAAATCTGCTAATCTTTTTTTTTTTTGTTCATGTCAGTAAGTTATACCTTAACTCCAATAGTCTTTCAGTAACATTGGCTCAAACTCTGTATTTATGTAGTATATGTACAAATAATCTATTTTAGAACTCAGTATATAAGAAGAATTGTAGTACAAAGCTCATTAACTCAAAATCCTGGCTTCGCTCCTGCCAATAGTTAGGGCAGACTATGATTTTCAGTATCGAGGGGATTCATCATTCGTATTAGGTATTTGATGACATAGAAAATTCACACTCGAGAAAAATATTTATGTAGTTTAGAGAGTATACTGGAGATATGTTCTTAATCAACCGTATTTAATAAGTTATTAGGAAAGATATTTTAAGGCTTAGTTCATCATTGACTAAATAAATAGCTTCCAAGATATGTTTGAACAACACAACTATTACTTAAATCATATGTTAAAAATACTAAAAGTAGTTATACTATTCTTATGCAATCTAAAGGAGAGAAAGGGTAGAACTCAAAATAAAACTATGTTGTGTTGTGTGTTGGAGTATGAGTTTTTGTCTCCTTATATGATTTTGGGTGATCCTTAATTCATTAGCTAGTTTCGTAGTTGAGTTAGGCCTAAGTTCTATAATATTCAACGTGTGAATTCAATCATTTGCAGCCTGAGGAGCGGTGAGTGCGGTAGGATAAAATGGTTTTTGAAACCAGGGTGGGAGGCCCTATGTAGTCTGTCTTTTCATGGGTGGTGGGCAGAGGAAAAATCCATTCATTAAACCTTTTGGAAATGGAGACGAAAAGTCGGGAGAGGAACCAAAGGGAGTATGTGAACAGAGAGATGAGAAGCAATTGAACACACTATGTCCATGTCATTTTCTGATTTCTCATGGTCTCAAAAGAACTAGAAATACTAAAATTATTAACATAACTTCCACATTAATGATTTTCTCAGGATTTTGAAAGGACTAGAAATGCTAAAATATAACGATAATGCGCACTGTTTGTGAAATCTCATTTCAAGTTGTTTTTGCAATTTCATGTACAGGCATGAATCTCTTTGCATTCAGCATGTTGTTGAAGGCATACTGAGTAAATTATGTCAAGTTATTTCAACCATTGAAAATGATTTGGTGGGGATGGAATCTCGAGTGCAGGAAGTAAGTTCATTACTAAGGATGGAAACACGCGATGTTCGTTTTATTGGTATTTGGGGGATGGGCGGCATTGGTAAGACAACAATTGCAAGTGCTGTGTTTGGCAAATATTCAGGCCAATTTGAAGGTGTTTGTTTTCTTGATAATGTTGCGGAAATGCAAAGGACACGTGGACTGCAATATCTGCAAGGTATTCTCCTCTCGAAAATCCTCAAAGTAAGTTTAACTATAGCAAGTGTGTATGAAGGCATGAGAATCATAAAGGAGAGGCTACGCTCAATGAAAGTTTTGATCATTCTTGATGATGTAAATCAAAAGGACCAATTAGAAATGTTAGTTGGAGGGCGTGACTGGTTTGGTATCGGCAGTAGAATTTTGATTACAACAACAGATAAACACTTGCTACATAATCATGTGGTGGATGAAGTGTATTCAGTCAACTTGATGACTCGTGATGAAGCAATAGAGCTATTCTGCCTACACGCCTTTAAGCAAAGAATTCCAGATAAAGATTTTGACGAGCTATTAAATCAAGTTGTACAGAATGCCGGTTTTCTCCCTTTAGCTCTGAAAATTCTAGGTTCGTCTCTCTATGGGCTAGACAAGATTGAATGGAAATGCACAGTGGACAGACTCAAGGATATGCCAGATCATGTTCTTGCTAAGCTTAAGATAAGTTTTGATGGGCTGAGTCCTTCTGATCAGAGACTATTTCTTGATATCGGATGCTTTTATAGAGGAAAATTGAGGAGTTATGTAGAGGAAATTCTTGAGAGTTGTGATATTGGATCTACAATAAGAGTCTTGATTGAAAAGTCTCTCTTATTTGTCTCACCATATGACACAATCGAGATGCATGATTTGATACAAGAAATGGCCTGGCACATCGTGAGACTAGGTGACACAAGAAGGAGCAGAATATGGCTTCCCGAGGACATCGAGGATTTGTTTACTGGAAATTTGGTAAGATATGCCATTGTCTCATGCATATGAACTGTATGGAAGCCTTCATTCACTTTGTTGTCAGTAGTTTCTTTTGCAAACTCATGTCAATCTACTTGCAAGTATTAATCAAATTTTAGGCTATGGAAATGATTTCAGGATATAGTGTTCTTTAAAGGTTTTTCTTTTGTTTCCTTTTTTTTAGGAGACAGAAGCTGTGGAGGGACTATCGATCCCAAGGGATTACATACGAAAACAGGATATATCATATTACAACATAAATGAAACATTCAGGAAAATGAAAAGATTAAGGGTGCTTGAAGTCAGAGCAACAAATTTCTGCTCTATTGATCCGATCACTCATCTTCCTAGCAGCATAAGGTGGCTTGATTGGGAAGGTTGCTCTCTAAATTCATTGCCACAGAGTTTTGAACCTTCAAAGCTTCTTCGTCTCGATATACTTGAAAGTACTACAATTCAGAAGCTCTGGTCAATTTCAAAGGTATGATTGTTACTATCGCTTTCCTTTGACATTCTTATTCCATGCTTTTTCACTCTTAATCAATCTACTTATGATAGAAGAACAACCTTTCATCATTTAAAATAGGATACCACACTTCTAAGTTTAATTTATCATTCGTATATTGTTCTTTATGACATGACCCCTAGATAGGGTTGGAGGTTGAAAATTAGAGCATAAGGTTAGTATTATTTAGTTGTATTTAGTAGTCGAGTAGTTTCTTATTTTTCTATCTCTTATAGTCTCTTACTTCATTTTCCTTATATCTAGCTATTTTGCTGTCATATTTTCTTTCAACCCTGCTTCAATAGCTTTTCTTCATAGCGCCGAGGGTCTATCGGAAAACAACCTCCCTACCCCATAGAGGTAGCGGTTAGGTCTCTGTACATCTTACCTTCCCCAGGCCCCATATGTGGGACTACACCGGATATGTTGTTGTATATCGTTCTTTATGAGTGGTAGAGGTGTCTTATCATCTTTGCTAACATTTTTCCATTCTAAATAGGGATTGGACAAACTTAAAACTTTGTACCTCAGCTACTGTGAGAACTTGGAAGAAGTTCCAAGCTTTGATATGATGCCAAATTTAGAGAGAGTAAAGCTAGAGGGATGTAACAGTTTGAGAGAAGTCAGCCCATCTTTTGGAGTTCTCATGAAACTCACTTCAATGGAGCTAATTGATTGTCCGAGCCTCGAGAAGCTTCCAAGTTGTATTGAGATGGGATCCCTTAAGAGTCTAAAACTTTCTTGTCTTCCAAAATTAAGGGAATTGCCAGAAACCAAGGGGATGCACCGTTTATTGACGTTAGAGCTGACTAACTGTCAATACCTTGAGAAGCTTCCAAATTTTGATCAGATGGAATCCCTTGAGACTCTCAAACTTTCTTGTCTTCCGAAAGTAATTACATTTCCGCCACCTGACGGGATGCACTGTTTACAAGACATTGTTATAGAATATGTTCCGATAGTAGAGCTTCCAGCATCAATCGGGAATCTTCGTTCGCTCAAACAACTAAGATTAAGTCATTGTAAAGATCTGGTAAGCATTCCAAATAGCTTTTGTTGTCTGAAGAATTTAAGAGCTCTTCTGATCTACAACTGCAAAAGACTAATCTATTTGCCAGAAAAGATTGGTGACTTGAAACTGTTGAAGAAGCTAGTAGTATCTGGTACTTCAATTTCCCGGATACCACCTTCAGTTACAGATCTTGGTGAACTAAACTTCTTATCGTTCTCTCGTTGGTCTGGATACAGACAAGGTGCAACTTTTCTGTTCCCCCCTGCATCAGGTGAATCGTTGTCATTGAGGGTGTTAAAACTAAATAAAAACAGGCTATGTAGTGCAGAACATTTTCAGGATGTTGGAGGTTTATCTTCTTTGGCTCACTTGGATTTGACTAGAAATGATGAGAGCACCAATCAACTCTTTCATTACTTAGACATAACATTTTGTGAGAAGCTTGCGTTGCCCGAACTTCCGCCATGTATAAAGGAGTTATATGCATGTGATCCTTTAATCTTGAAAAACATCCCTGATTTCCTTACCAAATATTCTGAGCTCTATTCAATGTCATTCACGTGGCATATCGAGAACAAAGGTGAACTGACTGATATGTTGCTTTTTGTCCTCCGTGTGATTAGTGTGGCATCTCAGGTATCGCCTCTTTCTCGTGATTTTTCTGCTTATCCAATTATGTTTATGTTGGAGCTTATACCGGTTTCTTTCTTGTAGTGTGAGAAAAGGCCGCCATTTAGCCTTTTCTTCCCTGGAGATATAAAATGGAAATGGTTCCCTTATTATCGGAAAGAACAAACGAAAAGATTCTCCATTCAACTTGATCCGCGTTGGTACGAAAGTAGATTCAAAGGATTTGTTATATGCTTTCGTGTACCATCGGTTATTGGTCAGAACCTGAAACCTTCAGATGGTAAATCACAACGAGGAAGTAGTCGTAGGTTCGGATGCACTAAGGTTACTGCTAAGTTAGTGCAAAGACATAACAGGCAAGAACATGATGTACTCCAGAAAAAATGTCTGATCGTTGCTCACCAAACATTTTGTTCTCACGGTAGTAAATACGCCATTTGTTTTAGCTACATACCTTTTGTAGCATGTGAGAAAGGGAAGAAGCTGCTAAATGAGTATTGCATCTTAGAGGCATCGATAGAACCAGACGTTGCAACAAAATGGGGACTTCTTCTGGTGTATGAGAATAAAATTCAACAGATAGATCAATCAGCCACCGCGGTCCAATGTGATGTTGATTCCCGGAATTCTGACCTGTTTAGAGAATGTAATGATGACCAAGGCCAGAGAATAGAGGATGCTTCTGTTAAGAGAAGACGTCTTGATCTTCGTCAAGTGATGAAGGATTCGTGCTCCACCAGTAAAGTTCCTGATCAACAAATGGAAAAACCAAGCTCTTCTGCAGCACAAAGCTTCCAGCATAGGGAAGAGTCATGCTCTTCAGGACAGCCCCAAACTAGACAGCTCCCTTTAACTGATCCGCGAGTTGATGAAGCAATAGATGAGGATACCTCATGCATTGTAATTGAACAGCCTGATGTTTTTGAAGTCTCTCCAGATGAGCACAATGATAATTCAATGACAACTGGTTCTGGCTGCTCTGAAGTATCCCAACAATTGGAGACACAATGCACTTCTGGACAATCTCAAACTCTCCGGCTCTTCCCCGATCATTCATGATTTAGAAATACCGATGGACCTCTTGGTTTGCTGGCCCAAAGGCAACAAATGGCAGGATGTTCAAGGTTGGGGTGAAACTTTTGGTGAAATCTTATATTTTTCTGCATTCTGGTTGGGTGTGTCCATCTCCTTTTCTTTTGTTTTATCCTCAAGCTACTTTTAAGGGTCGTTTGGTAGGATGTATAACACTAGTACTGAATATGGTGTATCAGTAATGTTTGCATTAGTAGTGCTGATAATAGTTATGCTGAGATTATTTCTTATGGAGTGTTTGGTTTGGTGTATTAAAAAAAACATACATTGCATAATTTGTAACTTTTTAAGTATGTTTACAATAATACCCTCCACAAATATGATGGAAATGAGTTGTAATACTTGCATGTTGAACACATTCTTGAAGTGTTGTAGTTACTATCCTATTACTATTTTTTTTTTTTTTTTTTTGTACTTTTGTTACTTCTTTTGGACTGCTTTGCATGATTTCTCCTTGAGTTGAGTGTCTATCGAAAACAAGCTCTTTATCTCTGAGGTAGGGGTCAAGTTTGTGTATACTCTACCCTCCCCGGACCCTACTTTGTGAGATTAGTATGTTGTTGTTGTTGTTCTTGTAATCTAGTTTGCCTTCATGTTTTTTAACATCAAGTTCAATATACAAGTCAACTTATATATTCTTTCTAAATTAGCCCACTTGCAAATTATATTTTTTCAATCACCAAAAAGAAATGCTAGTCACTAATTAAACTAAACTAATCTTTATTTGGACTTTCCTATGATCTTAGTGGCTAACCATGAAGTTGTTACATTAATCTGAAGAAGGATGTTACTTTGCTACTATAAATAAATACCAAAAATCCCAACTCAACTATGCAACACAAGTCTTAGTTCTATCCTTCTTTTCTTCCACAAATCAAAATGAGAAGCTTTGGAAATTTGGGGCAATTGCCTCTACTTGCATTTGCTTTGGCAATTTGCTTTGTAGCCAGCACTGTTGTTGCTGATTACTCTTATGAGTATACTTTTCATTCACCATCTTACAACTCTAAGAAAGACTACAAATCACCATCCCCATACTACAAGAAACCAGAAAAACACGTTGAACATCCTCCATCGCATTCTATTACAAGTCACATGCACCTTCATAACACTACTACAAGGCACCTGTTGTAGTGAAGTATTACAAATCACATGCTCCTTCAAAGCACTATTACAAGTCACCTGTTGTAACAAAGTATTACAAGTCAACCGTTCCTTCGAAGCACTACTACAAGTCACCAACTCCTTCAAAGAAGTACTACAAGGCACCTGCCTCTTCAAAGAAGTACTACACGTCGCCTTTCCCTTCACAACACTACTACAAGTCACCTTCCCCTTTAAAGCACTACTACAAATCGCCAATGCCTACAAAGCACTACTACAAGTCTCCATCACCTGCAAAGTACTACAAGTCGCTTGCTCTATCGACACACTATTACTACAAGTCCCCATCCCCATCGAAATATTACAAATCACATACTCCTTCTAAATACTATAAATCGCCATCACCATTAAAATATTACAAGTCACCAATTTACTACAAGTCTCCTCCACCGCCACCAACTTACTATGAGAAATCACCTTCTTACTACAAGTCCCCTCCCCCTCCACCATACTACAAAGAATCTACCCCTTCCTATAAATCCCCTCCTCCACCATACTACAAAGAATCTACCACTTCATATAAATCCCCTCCCCCTCCCCCATACTATATAGAATCTACACCTTCCTATAAATCCCCTCCCCCTCCACCATACTACAAAGAATCTACCCCTTCCTATAAATCCCCTCCCCCTCCACCATACTACAAAGAATCTACACCTTCCTATAAATCCTCTCCACCTCCACCGGAATACAACGAACAATCACCTACAACTTACAACTCACCACCTCCGCCTAAATCCTATGAGCACTCACCATCATACTACTCACCTCCACCACCCTCATCAGTCTACTAGAAATATTGATCAAACCATTTCACTATTTCTTTTACTCTTAAATCCTTTTCTTCCTCCATAGATCAACTGCTATTTTTTTCGAGTGCTTCCCCAAAGGATTGATGTTTCTTGTTATGTGAGCTTTTGTACTAATAATTATAATATGTATTATTTTTATATAATGAGATATTCAACATTCTGGCTCAATGTATCGACCTCCTTTTAATCAACTGAATTCTTTCCTTATAAATAAATGATGTTAATTGCATTCTTAAAAACATATATGTTTCTAGTCAATGGTTCAATATAAGGGTTCTATTAGAACGAATTATTGATTTTGATTTGCCAAACCATCGTAAGACATTTTTCTACTACACATTTTAATGAAAAGATCAGATGACAAATATGGAAAGACATAAAATGTCTAGATAGCTAGCTTATAAAATAATGTTAATAGCTCCTATAACAGTTGCCTCGCAAAAAGTTGTTTCAAAATTAAAACTAATAGAATCTTCACTCAGATTGTTATAGAATATGTTCAATGGTAGAGCTTCCTGCGTCGATTGGAAATCTTCTTTCCGTGTGTTTGGTATGAAGGAAAATATTTTCCATGTTTAATTGTGAGTGGAAAATCTTCGCTACAAAATATTTTCTTGGAAAATAAGTTGGTTTGTAACTTATTTTCTCATGTTTGGTTGGTGAGTGGAAAATATTTTCTTGTGTTTAGTTGGTGAATGAAAAACATTTCCCAAAAACTATCTATTTTTTGGCTGGAGAGTATAAAATATTTTTTAAGAAATAAAATTCTGACCCAAAAATCAACTCTGTCAACAGATCTGAGATTCGACCCGACATCAAAATTGGGACACGATTCTAACGACCAATTTGAGACCTAATTCTAACACCGATCCTGGACCTGACCCCGAATTCGACATTCAAACTTGGAATCACACCCGACCCTGACACCTGAATCGGGACACGACCTCGATGACTGATCAGGAATCCGACCTAGGACCTGACATTAGAAGTGGAACCCAACCTCGACACCCAAAACTGGATACGTCCCCGATGATCGATCTGAGATCCATACTTGACACCCGACCCAGGACCTAACCTTGCATTTCGACCAGGACCCAATAGTCAAATTTGGCTCATCCTAGAACCCTGACATCAACACCCACTACAAGAAAAAGCCTTTATTAAGACCAATATTTAAGGACGAGTCTATATTCTTGTCTCTAAAAGTATATCTATTGGGACGAGATTATATTTTGGTCCTTATTGGTATATGTTATTGTGAAGACATTAAATTCGGTCCCTAAAAAAGTTACTAACTAGTCCCTAAATGTAATTGGATGCATATTTTGAGGCTTGAACGGGAAAGTCTTTCCGCCAATACGAAAAAAATTTCTTTTATCAAAATTTGAGGCGCTAAAAAATTAATTCTAAAAGTAAAGAGAAAAAAAACTAGTTCTCAAAATAGAAGCTTGTCCTAAAATTTGCCCTAATCTCTTCAGATCACTACTACAACTGAGCATGAATGAAACCCAGCTGCCCTAGCTAATCTCAACGATGCTCTGCCCCTTGAATGGATAGATGTGTATTCTTCTTTGTGCTATTGTTGTCTCCCCTAATCTCAACGTCGACATTCTTCCATTAAATTGATAAAGGTGTCTTCTTCTTCCTCGTGTTGCTGCTTCTCGATCTGGTTGAAATAGAATCCATTAAAACTTTACTCGAGACAAAATTTCAGGTGTGTTCATTCTTCTGATCGAGTTGTTGCTGTCCTGTTCGAAATATAATCCAACACAGCTTTGCTTGGGACAATATTTCATGTGGGTTCATCTTCCGATCGAATTGTTGTGTTTCTTTCATAAGTTATATGAATGACGTTTTTTTTCTTGTGTATCCAAGTTACTTCTTCTTCATCTTTTTTAACATTAATTAGGTTAATGATTTCATCTGCAAAAATTATTGGGTGTTGAGATTTTGCGACCATATACATGATATAGAAATATACAAGTATATGACTTGTAATTCAATGACTCATCCTCTTGGTTACAAGTAAATATTAGAAACTCCAAGTATAAAAACATAGATGTGAAAGACTAATTTTGTTGTTGTGGAATTATAGGTTGAAGTAGGACTATGGAGAACCTGTCGTTTAAATCTGAAATGACTCTCTGTTTCACTGTTTATAAGTCTTACTTATTCACAATAATGGGGTATTAATCTATTCCTCTTGTTTAAGTATTCAATGACATTTCTTTGAATATAAATATGAATTCTGAAGGGCATTTTGGGATTGATTAGTTTAAATTACTACAATGGATATCAATTAAGTCTAATTATAGATTTAGAGATTCAGTTAATTTTTAAAAGAGACAAAAAAAGAATAGCAGGTGATCATTTGTTACATTGAAATCCAAGTGTAATTTCAACGGAAATTATAAGAAAAAGTTAAAGAAGATACTATTAGATGGCCATTTATCCATGAAGTATGCAGCTTGGTTGCCATCCTATAATAGTACATAATGTCCACGTCTTCAGTCTTCAAAATATGAAGAGTATTTCTAAGGTTGAAGTTGCTAGTTTCTTGACTGTTGAATGCTGATCATGTCAAAAAAATCATTAAAGAATCAAGTTTGAGATGCACATTTATAACGTCATTATAAATGCACTATTCACTGCCATAGGTAGCCATTTCATCTTCTTCCCTATTATTACTAGTGCATTGAGTCGAAATTGAGAAAGTCATAATGAGATCCCCTTTCGCACTTTGATAACATCTCCAATGTCATCTATTTCATTTATGAGTATTGAAACTACCATCTGTCTATGTCCTAACCACACATGTTGGAGGCTTAATCCTATAGGCTTGCCTCCAATTTAACACAACCTTTAGCTTTTCCAAAAATAAACAATAACACTGTATTCCTTCCATTGATAGGAACTAGCTATGCAAGAGCCCATGTGTAATCACATTTGAAGAGCAATCTGATCTGCCTTGTCTATGAATATAAGAACATATATTTCCAATGTTGAGTCTTTTTTGTTGGCCTTCTTGATCATGTAATACTTAACTTTAAGAAAGTTGGATTTGATTTAGGTAGAGAGTCATGGTCATAAAGAAAATCAATGATACATCTTATCAAAATGACTGACCAACAGGTTTTCTTTTCACTTGGTTTCAGTGCCTGATTCTGGTCTCTCAAGACTGAAAATGGTACTGGCATAAGTTAGATTTTTAGGGTGGAAAAGTTTTGGCCTTGTAATGTTTGAATTGAATTTCATTAAGGGTTGGTAGATGTTTCAGGCTAATATTGATATCTTACTACAATTCACTCTCATCACCTAATATTACTAGTGATTCTCACTACAGCTATGTTCAACTATATTCCTGTCAAAATCCTTTCTTAAGTTTATACTTCAAATGCAGCTATGCCATCAGAGGAAAGAGATGAGAGTGTCCATGGTAGCTTGCCAATTTTTAATGTTGATACCCTCTGCTATGTATGTGGATGGCAATCTCCTCGCATACTCAGTCTTCTATGAATCTACCAGCCTGGGATCTAATCTGATTGCATTCCCTCTAGATAATGGCAACTAACATTGGAAATAAGCAGCTTATTACAGCACCTCTACCAGACTTCTTTTTTGCCCAAGAGTTTGTGTACTGTGTCTCCACCTGCCAATTATCAATGGTTCTTTGTATATTCAGTCAATTCAGAATCCTTTTCCATATGGCTCTAATGATGGAGCATAGATTTCTTACCACTTTCCTTTGGCTAAATAATCCGGAAAATGAAATTTCACAATTTCACAGATTTCTTAATCTATTAATTAAACATGTAATATTGTCATTCTGCAGATTTTGTCTGCAAAATCACCACCAAATGAAAATGAATGTTATGTGTGGCTACTCTGTTGTGGGATTTGAGCTACACTTGGTCTTATGCTATGGACATTTACTAGTTCTATTTTATATCATATAAAAATGTTCCCACAGAAAAAACATCTGTTTTTCATACAGCCAGTTCTATCATATTTTTCTTTACATAGTGTATGTTATTGATTATAATTCTCATGCATAAGGGCTGCATATAGAGTTTTTTCCTACTTGCTATTTATCACATCAGTTTTCCTTTTACCCCAACTATTAAAATGTTTCTCATTAATCCTACAAAGGTAAGAGGAGTTCGAGGAAGCAACATGTGCAAACAAGTTGCTTCACTTGAAATTGGACAAAAGCTGAAAGTTACCTTGTACAATAATCGAACGGTTGGAACAAATAGCAATCTATTTTCAAGTCATTTGGGAAAAATGAGTGATCGTAATATTTGTCCCTTGGGGGTATCATCGTGGCATGATATTAAGCAAGAAAAGTTGAATCACATGTGGGCAGCCATTGAGGTAACAAATATACACCTGATGTACAACTTTTGAATCCATTATACACTTGATTCTGATTTTGCAGTGTTACCTGCTACATCAGTGTTCTTGTCCATATAGCAGCTTCTGTACAACTTTTGAATCCATTATACACATGATTCTGATTTATATCTTTCATTAACTGAAGTTTTACAACTAATGTACACTTGTTCATATAACAGGATGTACAACTTATGATGCCTCTTTTTTTTTTTTGAAAATAATAACTCAACTCATGTTTTAATTGTTGAAGCACAACTTTGAGAGTGTTGATATGTATGAATGATCATCGTGATCATATCTTGGGATGGATGAATGAGTTATGGAACAAATGGAGAGGACACTTGCATGCAAAATATGTGAAGGACAAGCCTATCCAGCAGTCTCTTAAGAATATCCCAAGAGGAGTAGACAAAAAAGAACGGGAATGGTTAGTAAAGAAACATTTTGCTTCTGAAAGTTTTCAAGTACGCCTATTAAGTTAATTGTTTGCTTTTCTACTCTTTTATACAGTTTGATTTCCCTCCTTAGCACATAATAGACCTGAAACAAACCTAAGTATATAACATGTCTACTATGTAGTGGCTTAGTATTCTTGATGCACCAACTAGCTAATCCATGCCTAATTTATTATTCTTGAATTTGGGCAAGCCACATTTATCTTGTAAGTTTAGGATGCAATGGTAAGTAAAGAATTCATTTTTTTGTTCTAAAGTATAGGAAAATTGTATAAACAAGGTGCAGATTTCACATGGTCTCTGAAAGGAGACAACGTCATGATCTTATAAGAATTTGTTTTATCGTAAGATTGTTAGTAGTTGTAATAGAGACAACTTTATAATTGAAACTTGTGATACACTTGGAGCTGTCCAATTATCCTCCATTGCATCATCTCTGTTTCTGGCATGGTTAAATGTGCCAACAAAGACTTTCTCAGGACAACTTTTCTCCGCTTTTGAATTTGTAGTTAATACAAGTGAACCTTTTAAAATACAGGCTTTGAAAGAGACTCTGGAGATAATTGTTAATACAGGGTGCATTTTTGCAGCTTACTGAGTATTTTGGTCAAATATTTACACCATAAGTTGTCAACAAAAAGATAAGAGTACAAATACATGTCAAGAATCTTGTGTTTTTTGAGAATCAGTATTAGCAAACAATATGTCTGTGTTACAGAGCATTTTAGTTCTTGACTACATCTTGCTATCACTAGCTCATATTGCTGACTCGAATTTGAAAATAAATTATTTATGTCTATGAAAATAAATAGAGCATTTTAGTTTTATCTTGCTATCACTAGCTCTATCGAA
The DNA here is from genome assembly GCA_029007595.1 of Solanum commersonii. NCBI lineage: Eukaryota > Viridiplantae > Streptophyta > Magnoliopsida > Solanales > Solanaceae > Solanum > Solanum commersonii. Next base: position 1,122,390 of record JAJTWQ010000125.1, read on the forward strand.
TTTGAAAATAAATTATTTATGTCTATGATCCCAATTTTTTTAAGAACTTGCACTAGAAGCTTACTGTAAACAAATACAAATACAGGCAAGAAGCACTCCGAATGCACTAGGTAGGTTAGAGGAGAAAATGAGCTGAGGTGACGAGATAAGACGAGGTGAGGCGAGAAACTGATGCATTGCCTTCTAATAAAAATAAAAAGGCGCAACAATTAGAACATAGTACATTAATTTTTAAGTCTGCTGCAACAATGCTGACAGCTGCTCTGTTTTAACATTTTCTGCCCACATGTTGTTACTCCAGCTTGCCTTTTATGTTATTCACTCAGTTAGTTTGTTTCTATTTCCTTCCAAATGTTGTTAAGTTGTGGTTTCTAAAAATATATGTTGGATTTTTGTCTATAAATATATGCAAAATTAGTTACTGCTTAGAGAATAGTTAGAGTTAAAATTAGTTACTGCTTAGAGGCGCAACATTTAGAACATATATTGTTCATTAATTTTCTGTTCTGCTGCGATCAGCTGCTCTGTTTTAACGTTTTCTGCCAACATGTTGTTACTCCTGCTCGTCTTTTATGTTATTCATTTAGTTCGTTTGAAATTGACTCAGCAGAAATACTACAGTCCACCTGGCTTTGCTCCTTGCGACTATGGCTGATCCATAGGTTCCCCAGCCTCTGGAGCAGCTGTCTGCATTCAAAAATTATTTTAGTTGTATGAATCATGACCTTTGTGAATCAGGTGCACTATTTCTGCTGAGTCAATTTCAATTTGTAGATTGGAGATATTCCGTAGAGCCGCCATTTTCAGTCCTATTACTAGAGCTAGTAGTTCTGATTGTAGAGAGTTGAAAAAAAATATTATTGCTGAGAATCCTGTTATCCAAGAGATGTTGTTACTCATGACTCCTCCAGCTCCCCCATTTTTGGTAGATTAGTTATAAAAGCCATCCGTGTTTAGTTTGTATCCCGACTCCGGCGGTACCCACCTCTGTTTGCACCTAGCAATACTACTCCTACTTGTCTATAGTTGTATGCAAAGTTAGTGATTGTATAGAGAATAGTTGGAGTTACATTTGAACTCTTAATTTATTTAAACAAAGTCAGTTAGATGAGGAGACGAGTTGAGGTGAGGTGACGAGACAAGATGAGATGAGTCGAGAGACTGATGCATTGCCTTCAAATAAAAATAAGAAGGCGTAACATTTAGAGCATAGTACATTAATTTCTGAATTAACAGCAACTGTACATATCTTTTATGCTGGCTCTGTTTTTTTATCTTCTACACAACTTCATAACGACAATAATTTTGTTTTGAAATTTTCTACTATGCTGCAACAATATCGCTGCCAGCTACCCTGTTTTAACGGTTTCTGCCGAGATGTTGTTAATCTAGCTTGTCTTTTATGCTAATTCATTCCTTTTGCTTAGATTATCTACCTAATGTTATTTAGTTGTGGTTCGTCAAAATAGATGTTGGATTCTTGGATAATGTATCTCAAAGTTTTCTAATAGATTTTTCTTATTTCTTGCAGCTTCTGCTAATGTTTCTGGATATCACTTCACAAAGACTGAAATTTTAAAGTTTTCTGCCAGACTTTTGTTCATTCTTCAGTGAAGATGCAAGTTTAGAAGATGCACTAACTCATTATTAGTAATTTTCTATGAATGTTTTGCAAAACTTTGGATGTTATCCAAGTTTTTTTTGTTAAACAAATGTTGAAACTAACAGCATGGGATGTTAACCAATTTATTCTAATCAATCGCACTGTTATCTCTATCATCCTACGCCCTTTCACTATATGATCTTTTTGTATCCATATTTTTAGTAGTATTTATTTTGGTATTTGTTGATGAATTTATATTCTTATGATATTAATGGCTCTAGGATCAAAGGTGGTCGGTTAGAGACCACAATTAGCAATCATCTCTAATGGTCAATCTAGGACCAAAGTTGATGCTCGTCTCTAATGTATATTCTAGGACCAAATATTTTGGTCATTTTAAAACTACTCTAGGACCAGTTTGTTAAGGTCGTTATAGTTGTTCTAGGAATAGATTTTGGATGGTCTCTAATGCTATTTTAGGACCAGGTAACACTTGTCTTTAAAACTCTATTAGGACCACATTGCGTACAGTCACAAAAGAGGTTTAACGACATGAACACCATGATATAGAGACCAGGTATATAGTGCCTAAAAGCATCTCACGACCATAGTTTTGGCCAGTCGCAAAACCATTTAGGGATGAGTTTTTTGAACTCGTCCTTACTTACCAGTAGCGACTGTAGTTTCTAGGACGAGTGACGACCAGGTTTTTCTGGTCTCCGTTGCGCATTTGAGACCAGATTTAAACTTTTAGGGACTAGATTTCCCTTCCTTAGAGTCTATTTTTCTTGTAGTGACCTGATCCCGATGGTTCGAGATGTTTATAGATTGGATCGATTGGGTGTTCAGTTGGTTGACTCTGTCAAAGGCGGTGTTATGGTCCATAATGGTTTAGAATCGTCTTTTCTGTCAGATGTGAAATCCAAGCAAGGTCTTGATCCTAATTTGGTTGAATTGAAGGAAACGATGCTTAAGAAGTCCATTGAGGCTTTCTCTCAAGGGGGAGATGGTGTGCTTCGGTATCAAGGTCGTGTGTGCGTTCCCAATGTCGATGATTTGATGAATTTTTTTTTAGTAGAAGCCCATAGTTGTTGATATTCCATTTACCTGGGAGCCACAAAGATGTACTGTGACTTGTGGGAGGTCTATTGGTGGAATGAGATGAAGAAGGATATTGCAAAATTTTTGGGTAACTGTTCTAATTATCAACAAGCAAAAGTTGAGCATCAAAATCCGAGAGTTTTATCCCAAGATATTAGCATTCCTACTTGGAAGTGGGAAGATTTGAATATGAACTTTATTGTGGGTTTACCCCGCACCTGGCGACAACATAACTCGATTTGAGTAATTGTGGATCATATGATGAAATTGGCTCATTTCATTCTTGCCAAGGTTTCTTATTCGATAGAGGACTGTAGATGAGTCCACAAATTGGACTCATTTAGGGCTTTATTTTAATAGATTTAGCGTCCTCGAATGTATATTTTGTCTCAATAACTGATGTAAATCCTTGAATTTAAGGTATTTAGACTTAGGGACAAAGCATGGACACTATTGAGCAAAAAGAAACAAGGCAACTGAAAGAACGAAGAAAAGAAGGTCTGAGGATCACCTAAACCATTGGGCGAGTCACCGAATGGCCTTGGTCTCGCCTAATGTTCTAGTTTGCCAAGCCTTGAAGGAGAAAATCAAGTCGGCGAGTGTAACACCCCTAAATATTAACCAAGAGTCGGATGTCGATACACCATTACTTAATTACTACAAATGTTTATTCTAATTTTGGGAACTTGAAATTTTATGATATTTGCAGACTTGCTTAACATAATTGTGATAGTAATTTAAGGTATTGTATTGGGGTATTTATGTAATTTTCTAATTGGAATTATTTATAACTTGGAAGGGAGGTGAGATATATACATATTGGGATATATGTATACTTTTGGGCAGCAAACTTTTTACTTTTGGGTAGCCAACTTTGACTTTTGGCTATATCTAGTAAGTGATAAACATCACTTTTATACTATATATTTTCACACCTCCTCTATAAGAATTGGTGTTCCTTAACTCTAAGAATGGGGTAGAACTTCCTCTAACGATAGTACTCACAAAATTTCAAGAAAACCTTGGTCCTTTTGGCTGGAATTTGAGACACACCCTTCTCTTTGGTAAGTGATGAAATCTGTTTCTGACCTGGGTAGTGTTTGGTATTTTATGCATATCTCATTCTCTAGAACTTCGTTTATAGTGAATAAATATGATTTGGAAACCTAATTCGTATACCTACAAATCTTATGTTTATTTAAAACTCTAATTTAGTTGTTATAGATTCGGAATATGGGATGCAACATAGGGCAAGTTCTGTCCAGATTTCAGAATTTTAAAAACTGTATGATCAAATGTTAGTGTTTTGAATATATCTTCTTGTACAAAATACATTTTGCGGTGATTCTTGTTCATTAGCAACCTTAAGAGATGTACCTACATCTTTCATGGAGGATATAAAGTCCAGTTTTGCATTTTTCCTTTTCAAATCTAAGTTGCGACTTGATGTACCATGCTGGACAGATTCACTTCTTTGGGAGCATAGTTGTATTTGTACATGGTAGGCTTACTTGTGATGATGATCCTGTTTTACGTCAACATTATTGAGCTAATAGAAGTTAAAGAAGTTATTTAATTGTATTTTTAAGGTTATATATACTCGTGTACAAGTTGAGAACCTTGATACGTTGGTCGGGCTATGGTTTGAATGCTTGAAGTTTTGTTGGACTATTTCTATGCTAAAGCCCGAGGTTGTGTATAAACTTGTACTTGTACTCTTGTTATCTGCTTGTATATTTGAAGGGTTATCTTGATACCTTGGTTACTTCTTGTCATATTTTCATATTGATATTCTTTGAGACTTTCAAGACACTTATGTAACTCGCCCACTTGTACGGATTGATCACCTGACATTCTTGTTGGGACTTTGTCCTTCTTGTGGATTTGATTTTGTCACTATTGTCATGCCTATTGATTCAGATTATTTGCCATCTTGACTCTGGATTTTTGGTTCGTCTTAAGTATGGAAGTTGTCCATTTTAAGTATGAACTAGGAAGCCATTTTTAATATGGTTCTTGATTCTCTTGATTATTGGGCTTTGACCCTTCTTGATACAAGGCTTCGGTCCTTCTTGATACAGGGCTTCGGTCTTTCTTGATACTTGGTTATGCTGGGTGTGACAGTATGATGTATATATTGGGCAAGCCTTGGTATTGGATCTCTTGGGAAATGGTGCTATGAGCGTTCTTGACACTTGAATCTTTAAATATAGAACTTGATACCCTTAATATATTGTTCACTTGATTTATTTATTATGTTTCAATCGTGCTGCCCATGACTTTTGAAAGGTAACTTGGTGAATCTAGCGGCTCCACGCATATAGTTTTTACACCACTAAGTTTATGCTTAGCGATAGTTGTTTCTATCGTAGGGAACGTTCGAGGGGATACTTGAAGCTAGCCATTGGAGGTGGAGTTTTTGCGAGCTTTATGGGAAGATCACATTTGCATATAGGCATCCATAGTTTGCATAATATTGGGACTTGTACATGATCTATATATTGTACATTTACATGAAATTTTGAAGGCTAATTTGATCATATCACCATGGGTTGTAAAATAAAAATGACTACATGTTTTACTATTTTGGGGTGTGTAAACCCAAGTCTTGTAATGTATTAAATTTACAGTTTATTTTGAAGGTTTGTATGAAGCATGAACCAATCAAGCTTTGGTACCCCGAAGTTGGTAATGATTTATAACATGTTTTGTAGTAGTATAGATAATATATGAAAATCTCTTAGAGTATTTTGAAAGATTCTCCCGCCATAAATTGAGACTCTTGTCTTGTTTAAATTTGATATCAACTAAATTTCTAAATGACAAGCCGTTATACCTTTTACTTGTTATTTTGGGCTAAATTCCTCTATTGAATTATAATTTATATATCTTAGATTAATCCCTTTGAAATGTGCAAGTATTATATTAGCTTTCTTGTTAAGTAGTAGCATCTTTCCGAGAGGGTTGTTACAGCGAGTAGCCGAACAGTTTCGCGATGCAGTGTCTTATCGCCCAAAGTTACAGGACCTCAAGGATGCTGAAGGCAAAAACAAAATGGCGATACAAATGACCAAAGGGCGGATCACCGAGTGGATTGGTGATCCCGACTAACTGCGTCGACTGAACCTTTGCAACACACTTTTTGACAACTATAAATACTTGTTTAAATTTTTAGCTTAGTATTTGATTAAACATTCAGTAAGTTTTTGAAGTTTAGAGCTTAGAATTGAATAGAGAGACATTTTTCCTTAGCTTTGAAGATTTCCATTTCTAAGAAATTGGAAGTGGGTATTGAAGATTCTTCATCTTAGATGTTTGTAAATACAATATTAATCGTACCCAATTGATGGAAACACATTTTAGTATCGATTTCTATCTTTTTACTATGTCTAGCTAAAACCCCAATTCTTGGGGGTGTGATTATGTGATTATGGATTGAATTAACTGTTGGGTATTGCTAATTGATAGTTTATTTGCTGTTTAAAAATGATTTCGTTCAGTAGTTGTGGTTGAATTTAATGGGTTGTAGTTGCAAATACAATATTAACTTTGTGTTTTTGGCTTGCTCGAGAGCGAGGTTTTAAAACCAAAATTGTTGAATCGATGGTCTGTGGGTATTGGGTTGTCATGGGTTCAGCTCGAGAGAGTGAACCCTAGACCCTTTTCCACACATTCATCTCGAGAGAGCGAATGGACTAAAGCGAAGGTTGTGTTTCATTGCCGCTTATTAGTGTTAGAGAGAAACCAATTTGATTCGGGAAAAATTGTTCGAGAGAAAGTTTATCCCCACTAAAGTCTAGCTTATTCACTAATTTGCAGGTATTTACTATTAATTGCAATTATCCGGTTGTTTACCTTAGCCCATAATCCTATCACATCTTGAGAATCCCGTCTCCATATTCGTATTTTTGTGTTATTTGTTGTTTTAGTTGATAGTACAAACAAACCCCTTGTATATTTGACACTTGTGTCACCCCAAACTTGAATTATGCTTTTCTTCGTAAATGTTTTTAGCTATGATTGACTTGAGCATGTTTATGTTTTTCTATTGATTCTTTAGTACGAACTGCTCCCCTTGGGACTCGACCCCAACTCACTAATTGGGTTATATTACTACTCATGATCATTGACACTTAGTATTGGATGAAGTGTCCTGATACATGAAATCAACTATGCTAAGTTGTACTTGTGAGAAATGGTTAGGTTGCGTGGAGTGCCCTTATCTATTATCTCTGATTGTCGTATTAAATTTACTTCTCAGTTTTAGAAGTCTTTCCAAAAGGGGCTTGGTACTCGTGTTAAGCTTAGTATGACCTTTCATCCGAAAACCAATGGGAAAGCAGAGCATACTATCCAAACTTTGGAAGATATGTTGAGAGCTTGTGTGATTCACTCTAAGGGTAATTGGGATGATAATTTGTCTTTGATTGAGTTTGCTTACAATAATAGCTATCATTTCAGCATTGGTATGACTCCATTTAAGGCTCTTTATGGTAGGAGGTGTAGATCTCCAATAGGCTGGTTTGAAATTGGTGAGGTTGCCTTGATAGGTCCCGAGTTGGTACATAAGGCTATGGAGAAAGTTCATCTTATTAGAGAAAGGTTGAAAGCATCTCAAAGTCGACAGAAGTCTTTTGCCGATGTTAGAAGTAGAGACTTTGAATTTGATGTACATGATTGGGTCTACCTAAAGATTTTTCCTATGAAGGGTGTTATGAGGTTTGGAAAGAAAGGAAAGCTTAGTCCCCATTATGGGGGCTCGTATCAAATTTTTTTAGGAGTATTGGTAAAGTTGCTTATGAACTTGATTTTTCTAATGATTTGGCATCGGTACATCCGATTTTCCACAACTCATTATTGAAGAAATGTGTTGGAGATCCGATAAACATAGTTCCCTTAGAAGGTTTGGGAGTTAAGGAGAATCTTTCTTATGAAGAAATTTCAGCTGAGATTTTAGACTGACAAGTTAAGAAGCTTATAAATGAGGAAGTTGCTTCGATAAAGGTTCTTTAGAGGAATCATTTAGTTGAGGGTGCTACTTGGGAGGCCGAGGCCGATATGATGTCTCGATACCCTCATATCTTTCCCTCCGACCCCACTCTAGCTTGAGGTATTTAGTTCCTCATGGTCCGTCCTTATTTCTTAGTTATTCTCATATTTCCTCATTTATGCACTCATGAAAACTTGATTTTTGAGAAAATGAGTTAACCTGGTTGATTTCTCTATGATTATGTACATTTTAGTATGCGTTGCATACTGGCCTTATGAAATGATGTTTTGGATATGCTTTAGCTTGGAGCTGATTTTCTTTCTCAGATATGTGCATTTATGTGATTGCATTTGTGCTGGGTTGCTAGATCTTCTTCCTACCCTACTTATGATGTCTTGATTGCCATTCGAGGATGAATGTTCCCAAGGGGAGATATTGTAACACCTCAAATTTGGAAAGAAGGACAATGTAGTTTTTGGACTGGTGTCTGTTTCTATGGTCCCACCTACAAACTGTAGAAAATTCTACGGTCCATAGATGGCAACCGTAGCTAGTGGGAAAATAATTTTTCAAAACAAGTCTCACTACCCTTTTTACGGTTCAACAAGACAGTCTGCCATTCCATAGACGAGTTGTAGATAGGTCTCGTAGGTGACCCCCAAACTTAGTAAAATTTTAAAGCTTAAAGTTGGTTTATACGGTTAGCAACGGTCAATAGAAACACCTACGAGTCGTACATGGGTTCAATCAAAATTTGGCCAAATTAAGAGTCTCTGATTACTTTCTACGGTTGACCAGTATGGTCCGTAGAAGGACCTACAGTCCGTAGAAGGCAGAGGTGAATCTAGAATTTCAAGAAGACGGGTGCAGTACCATTGTCAGGTGCGGCTCTGTCCCTTTAAGAAAAAAAGGCAACTAATTAAGGCTTTCAAATTTGAGGGGCCTTATTTATTTTAGCAATAATAAATAAAGGTTTTTCATAAGAAAAATATTAAATACATTTGCAAAATAAATAAATTTTATTATAAGAAAAAGTCATTAGAAGAAGTTTAAAAAAGGTTGAATGCAAAAACTCTTTTGTGAATAAAATAAAATGCAAGGTTGTGAAAATGCAGCATCTGGGAATCGATCCCTCAACCTCAAAGTGGAAAATTGACACTCAAACCAGTGAACCATCCAGTTGTTTGTGTTCATGGGTTCCTTCGGTTGCTATTTGATATATTTTAAGAATTATACAAGTAATACATCGAGTTTTGTCGGATAACCACGGGTTTCGATGACCCATTTTTAAACTTAAATTCTCCCCTGGTAGAAGGGCATACAGTCCGTAGGTCCAACCGTAGATGGTGGTCGACAATTATTTTTAAGGGCTTTATACTCTTTTTCTCTAATGGATTTATGCCTAAACTAGGTCGTTTTGATCCTCTATAAGTCTTTTAAGCATAAAAGCTAACTTTTCTAAATCATTCTTCAAATTTCCCCAAATCCCTTCAAGTTCTTACCCCAATATTTCTCTCTCTAAAACTTGAAGAAGAGTCTAAGGTTTCAAGATCAAGTCTCAAAGTTCACCATTGATTGTGGACATTTGACATAAAGGTATGATAGTATTCACCTATGGAGTCCTTTCCCCCATAGGATTCCTAAATTCTCTAATTTTACTAGTTAGAATCTCCAATTGAAGTTAGGGTTTTATTCAATCTCATAGGTTTTTTTCAATTATGATCCAATTGATTGTTTTATATCTTCTTATGCATGAATTGAGATAATTACATGATTCTAAGTTGAATTCACATAAAACCATGCATGATCCATGATTTCTTGACTATGATCACATGATAAAGCTTATGAACTATCAAAGATGAATTTATGAAGATATCCATGTTTCTTTATGAAATTGATATATATGATTTAAGGTTGCTTTGAGAGTAAAACATTGATGTTGTTGTTGTTATGAAATAATTTCTCACATGCTACTCAAAACATGACTGTGAAAGGTTTTCGCACAAAAAGGATTCATAAGGTTGAAAAGTTTTCTCACCTAAGTTGAATCAAGATTAAGGAGCTATTCTAATGAACTCTAGCTTAGGTTGACTACTTAATTATTCACTTTCATGGATAATAAGACAAGTTAAGATTAATAAATATTCTGTGGAATTTATGCTTAGTAGTGAGTGGACAAGCGCAATTACCTCTTAGATAGACATTAGCTAGTAGATCCACTTCAACTCAAGTTTATGGTTCTTACCTTGGCAAGTAAGGACATCTCTTTTCGGTGTGGATAGACACCGGATTCCATGTTATAAATCACATGGTCTATGTCAGTTAAAGGTAAACTTTCCACAATAATGAACTAAGGTTACTTTCTAAAGTATCTCACAAGTGTTTTCATAAGTTGTTTAGCTTGCATTGACGATGATTATGACTTACGTTTTCTAACATGTTATTTTATGATTTAACTTGGTCATTGCATGTCATATAAATTCCTTTTAGCATGATTTCATAACTCTCATGCATATACTTGGTACATTCCATGTACTAACACATACTTGTGCCTACATTATTTCACTAATGTAGGGTCCGACGCTCCTACCTCTCATACTCGTGACTAGTGATCCCTTATAGATATTGACGATTGGTGAGTCCTCATGTTCCAAGGAATGAGACTCTTTTATTGTTTTATGTCGTTTTCATTTCATATTTTATATGTGATGTATGGATTACATCTCAATCACTCCTTTGATGTAATAGATGGCTTTGAGACCTATGTTTAGACTTCCACTACCTTTGTCAAACTTTTATATGAAATGCTACTTTTAAACTCTTTTGTTTCTATTATCTTGTATGATGTATGCTAGGTGACTTGTGTAGGGCCTCTCAGGGTCTTATATGTCATGTCATATCTAGGGTGTATTTTGGATCGTGACAGTTTCATTTGGCGTTTAAGCATATAAATATGCCCACGATCACTAACCAACTATTTACTGAGGTTTATTCAAAAAATTGAAGATCTAATTTTGCTTGGTTATTGATCTTGAATTGAGTAGGGACTATGAATTTCATGATAAGGTTATCAAAAAACATCTCTAATGATTTCTCCTATGTCACCGCTAGAGTTTTTATAAATGAAGGTCCCATCTATGTAGGCTTTGATCTTACCATCTCAAGTTTTATCCACCTAACTTGTCTTTATTTTAAAATAGATTTGTACCTTTCAGTTCTTGCACAAAGTTGACCCCAAGTACCTTTAATGTCACAGTTTGAATATATAGTAGAAAACTACAAGCAACCCAACACTAAGCAAATCATAGTCCCAACTTTTTAAATCTTGTAATCCTTTTTTTTAAAAATCTAACTTAGCATCAATAGACTCAAAGGGTCTTTGAATTGGCTTAAAAGTTGGTCAAACCTCCCTTTTAGTCAGTTTTTTTACTTCTATAAATGTTTGTCAAATATAAAAATAACTTAAAATAAGTAAAACAATGACTTAAAATAAGTTAGGAAGTGTTTGGCAAGGTTAAAAATAAAAATAACTTAAAATAAGTTTAAAATGACTTATAATAAGTTAAAAACCAAAAGTAGGTATCCTCTACTTTTTATTTTTTGACTTAAAAATTGTTTAAGTTTAACTTTTTATTTTTAACTTAAAAACTACTTTTTAAGTCGATCCAAACAGACACTTAATAATTGGCACGACAAATACACTCATTATAGAATTCAAATATCTTTAAAATATTATTCATATGCTCACTATTTTGACTTGTGGACATGTTTGCACAAAAAATAGTACACATATATGTCAGTATCCATTTTTTTCAAAAGTTGCATATATATTTTCATCAACCAACTATTTACTTCTCTATTATATATTTTTATTATTTAGATCTACATTGTTTAAAATTTCTCGAAGTAGTCGTATCATGATTACACCAATTAAAATTTCTATGTGAAATCATTTTGTTGTTGATTAATTTGACTTAGATATTTTGAAATCTTTTTTGTTATGTGTCATATACAAAAATGGTGTATATTGTTAGGAAATATCATTGCAACTGTATTTGTTATGGCCTTAATCTGTTATAATTGTATGAGGTGTAGCTCCAAACATTGCTTCTTGTAAAGTACGAAGTAATTAACCATTAGAAAGTGTCTCAAGTTTCATCAAGCAAAATAAGATTTTTTTGGGCCTCAATTTTTTCCTTTTTGATCGCCAAATTTTTTGACTATTCAGAAATGCACGTTTATGATTGTGCTCAACAACAAGCCTACAAATAACCCTTTTACCTTCTCCTTTCATTTATATATATAACAACGCTTTGTATCCTTCTCTGAGTTTATCTTATGATTTCTTTATGCTTGTAAATGAGAAAAGAATTTAAAACTTGTTCAAAATGCATGACAAGATACCGCTAAGTAAAAGAATCTTATCAAGTTCCCCAACATATGAAGCTTGAAAAATAATTTCTTAGAAAGGTTCAACATATTGTTTGATGGTTTGAAAGATTACTTGAGATATAATTTTGAGGAAAATCTACAATAAATATCATAATTATAATTAACTTTGGAAAAATAATAATTTGGTTACAAGTAGGACTCAACTTATCGTTGATATTCTTTTTTTGGGTACATTGATGAGTCCGAGATTTGGACTCATTTAGGGTTTTAATTATATAGATTTAGTGTCCTCAAATGCTTATTTTGTGTCAATAACTGATGTAAAACCCTTGATTTCCAAGTATATGGATTGAAGAACAAAGCAAGGACACTAATTTGCAAAAAGGAACAAAGCGAGCTAAAAGAATGAAGAAATGCAAGCCTGGTGAACGCCAAGTCCACTTGGCGAGTCACCGAACGGTTACTTGACCGCCTAAAGTTCAAGTGTGCTAAACCCTGAAGGAAAGAACCAAGTTGGCGAGAGAAAGGAGCAGTTGATGATCGCCGAGTAGTTCCGCGATGTAGTGTTGGATCACCCAAAGTCACAGACCTTGAGGATGTTGAATGCCAAGGCAGAAGGGTGATAGAAATAACCAAAGGGCAGCTCGTCGAGTGGTTCGGCAAGCCCGATTTACTTCGCCGAAGTGACTCTTCACAGCACATTTTTGGCGACTATAAATACATTTTTGAACATTTAGTTTAGTATCTAGTATCTATCTATTATCTGTCTATCATCTATCTATTATCATAATTTTATCATAGTTGAGGACTGAGACAAGTTTTCTCTAGTTTTTCCGAAGCTTTGAAGAATTGAAGTTTTTCACTTTTGAGAAATTGGAAGTGGGTCTTTGAGATTCTTCAAATTGGAGCATTGTAAGGACGAACCTACTCTTACCCAGTTGATGGATAATCAATTTGGTAACGGTTTTTATCTTTTTATTATGTCTAGCTAAAACTCCAATTATTGGGGTGTGATTATGTGATTATGGGCTGATTTAGTTTATGGGTATTGCAAATTGTTAGTTTAAATGATATTTAGAAGTGAGTTCAATCATTAATTGTGGTTTAATTTAAGAATTATAGTTGTAAATGCAGTTTTACCCTTGTGTTTTTGGTTTGCTCGAAAGAGAAGTTTTAAAACTAAACTTATTGCACTACAAAAAAATCAGCCTCTAAGGAAGGGAAATCTAGTCCCTGAAAGTTCAAATCTGGTCCCTAACGAGCAATCGAGACCAGAAAAGTCTGGTCGCCACTCGTCCCAGAAAATGCCGTCGCTACTGGTCAATAAGGACGATTTCAAAAAACTCGTCCCTGAATGTTTTTGAGACGACAAAAAACACTGGTCGCGAAATACTTTTAGAGACTGCATATCTAGTCTCAAATGGACCATCGATACCTTGATATTGAGGTCGTTAAACCTCTTTTTGCGTCCGTCCACAACCTAGTCCTAGTTACTCTTTTGGGACGAGTGTGTTACGGTCCTAGAATAGCGTTAGAGACAATTAAAAATCTGCTCCCCATTAGCTCTAGTGACCATAACAAATTTGTCCTAGATTAGTTTTAGGGAAAAACAATAGCATGGTCCTAAAATTGCTTTGAAGACTAGCTTCAATTCTAGTCCTAACTTATGATTTAGAGACGAGCAACAATATTGGTCCTAGATTGACCTTTAGAGATCAATAATTCTGGTCTCTAACTAATCACCATTGATCCTACAACCATTGATTATCACAAGAATCTAACAAATATCAAATTAATTACAACTATAAATTTGGATACAAAAGATGATATAGAGAGGGTTGCAAGGCGATAAAAATAACAGAGTGCGATTGATTACAATAAATTTGTGAGCATCACATGATGTAAGTTTCAATATTTGCTTAATCAACAAAAAAACTTTAGATAACATCCAAGGTTTTGCATAATGTTCATAGCAAAGTAAGAATGATTTAGTCCATCTTCTAAGCTTGTATCTTCATTGAATAATGAACAAAAGTTGGGCAAAAAACTTAAAGTTTAGTCTTTGTCATGTGATATCCAGGAATATCTACAAAATCTGCAAGAAATAAGAAAAAAATCTATTAGAAAAACTATCAGATACATCCAAACTTAGCAGAAAAGTGTAAAAAGAAACTCGGCAGCAATATGGCAAAGCAAAGTGTAAAACGGAGCGCGGCAAGCAATGTTATGTTGAAATTTGTGCAAGAAGCTTTACGTTAAGTAGATATATACACCCGATACATACCAATAAGCCTCTCTAGGTGCACGATAAACGTGAAGTGCATGTCCAAGGAAGAGTTATCATAATGGAGAAACAAGATTTGAGGTAAACTAAGGAAGCCAGTCAAAATTTCCCCTCCCCTCGAAAACTCCAAACAACAAAGATCAAAGTAAATTCAAGGAACCTCAGAAAACCAGATACAATGTTTTAACAGCTGCTAGAAGATCATACCATCAATACCCAATAATTGACAAATCTAACAAAGACGATATCTAACTAGCAATGACACTTAAAAAGAAAAGTACTTGTATTTCTAGAAAGAAAAATGCAAAGTTAATACCAATGAACAATGCCTCGATCAATACCAAACGAAGATCGTATATAAATCCCAAACTAGATTGGAAGTTAATCCCTTCTTCAACATTCAAAGACTACACGAATGGATACATCTTTGTGTTACTCAAACCCTCCAAGAATACAATACTTTTGGAGGATCTCGACATTTTTGGGTTGTTACGGCAATACAAGACTTGCGAAGTAACATGTAAGGCAGAGATTCAAACAATCATGAGGGAACAAAGCAAATCAATTCGACACAAGTTAAGCCGAATAAACAACAATTGGACAAAACACGGTAAAACGAAAATCTTGAAGCGGTGTTGCAAAGACTTTGCAAAGAAAATTAAAAAAAAAATTGTGCCGTTATGAAGAATATGGTAAAAACAGAGAAGCTGGCAGCAATGTTACTTGGCAACAATGATACGTTGCAGAAGTGCAAAAATGATATCTTAAGAGACGAGCAGGATGAACAACAATCAGGCAAAACATGGCAATACAGAGAAGCTGGCAGCAGTGTTTCAGCAGTGCAGAAAATTTAAAAATAAAGTTTGTCGTTATGTAGAGAATGATAAACAAAGCCCATCACAATTAAAGAAAGTTGAGAAGGGCAGATATTCAAAAACGGATCCCATCTCTAAAGTCACTAACTCTAAATAAAATAAATAAAAAGGAAAGGTATATTCTTACTAACTTGTTCAGCTGAAAAGGCAATGGTCATTCAATTGGAACAGATAATGTTGTAGGTGGGACATGTGATTGCTGAGCAACAAAGAGTTCTTTCATTTTCATTATTTCTTTCATCTTATCTTCTATGGTAGACAAGCGATCATTCAAAGATTTGTTTTCCTCATTCAAGGATTTGTTTTCTTCATTCAAGAATTTGATATCCTCTCGAGTTGAACGTAGCGCAGACAATAATTTAGCCTTTGAATAAGTTCCACCTTTCAAGTCTTTTGCCTTTACTCCACCCCCTAATCCAAATACATGGCTACGAGTTTGAGGTCCACAACATTTTTCAACAATCTCTATAATAGGTAGAGATGGATCCGTTTTGAACCATTTCTTCGAGTTGAGCCTACAAAATATATCAAAGAACATTTCAATCATAAAACATCAATTTCAAGTAATTAATATATTAAATTTATCAAACACACATGTTTTTCAATTGCTTCAGGTTCAACAAGCTTGTTATCTTTCTTACGAGTCTCAAAGAAAATAGTCGCCAAACGGTGGATTGCCATCTTTCCCTCCCTTTACATCAAAGTCAAACATGTCAAATAATACACCTTGTAAAAAGTCTATTCGAAAAAAATAATTTTATGATATTACCTTTTGATAGATAATCTCTCTAATAGGCTTGCTACCAATATGATGAAGCATCTTCAACTTAGCTCGATTTGTTGCATTCCTACTGCTTCTTTTGTATTTGTTCAACAATAAGTTTCTTGCCCGTACTTGTTCAACGACAAGTTGCATTCTAGGAGGATAAACATAGAAAACGGGTGTGGACCAAGACACCCAAAATCATCCTAAGATGTTCAGTAGTCTAGCAAAGTAGGGAAAGCAAACGACAAAAAAGAGAAGCTAGCAAAGTAGACTATTAATTCAGTAGGCATACCTGAAAACTTTCAGAAGAAAAATGCTCCTTTACTAACCATTCCCATTCTTTTTGTCTACTCCCGTTGGGACATTCCTAAGAGACTGTTGGATTGGCTTGTCCTTCACATATTTTGCATGCAAGTGTCCTCTCCATTTGTTCCATAACTCATTCATCCATCCCAAGATATGATCATGATGATCATTCATATCAACACTTTCAAATTTATGCTACAACAATTGAAACATGAGTTGAGTTATTATCTACAAGCTTGATCTCTGTTTCTGAACAATTTGTTCCCAAATTATAAAAACACTCTAAGGTACTTGATTATAGATTCTTTATCTATTACAATTGATTATTGATACCACCTACTTTAGATAGACTTCTAAAATAAGACACATTAGCAATATGGAAAAGAACACATGACATATCGGGTAGCACTAAATAATATGAATCATGTGTATATTTATTACCTCAACAACTGTTTACATCTGATTCAACTTTTCTTGCTTAATATCATGCCACCATGATACTCCCAAGCGACAAATATTACGATCATGGATAATTTTCCCAAATGCCTCGAAAATAGATTCTTGTTTGTTCCAACCGTTCGATTATTATAAAAGGTTACTTTCAACTTTTGCCCAATTTCAAGTGAAGCAACTTCTTTGCACTTGTTGCTTCCTCGAACTTTTTTTACCTTTGTATGATTAGATGAACCTACAATTGCATAATTTGATAAAAACTATAGCAATCAAACTCAATTCTAAAACGTAATAATATATGAATTTAAGATATCATACCTTTTTCAGTTGTTTGAGAGTGTTTCATAACTTGATCACTAGATGGAGGCAATGAAACATTGGTTTGCATATCATCTTTTTCAAGAACAATTCTTTTCATTTTTTGCATTTCTTGACTAGAGGAGAAGGTAGAACTCGATTTTGTGGTTTTAGAAGGAGTTTGCATATCTTGATTAGCACAATCATCACTCTTGTTCAAATATCCCACCTCAGTTTCAGAAAATCCTAAAGATGAGCTCAAAGATCCAGATCTTTTTTCTAATCCCTTTCTTATAGCTGCTGGACGCACTAAACATAATATAAGAGTTTATCAAAAAATTGAAAACATAACAAATGAGCAAAAAATACATGTTTGAAAAAATCTTACTTGTTTCAACTTCTTGGGTGCATTTCTCAACTTGAATAGCAGATGTAGGAAATGAAGTATTAATTTGCATGTTCTCTTTCTCATGAACCATGGAGTTCTTTTTAAGTCCTTGTTCTCTGTCCTTCTCTGTAGAACCTGAAAAAAAATAGTCATTTGTTTGAGATTAAAATGTTTGAAGGGTGGGAACTTTGGAACTATGTGATAGATGTTCGAGCCCGGATGCTCACTCCCATGGGACTGATCTTTGCTAGAGATGATTTAGCTATTATGAAAGGTGGGAACTTGTATGGTCGGTGAGCAACTTTCAGACATGTTCATCTGGTGAACAAGTCCATTGGGAGTTTATACTATCAAGACTTAGGACAGATGACCTATATAACATCAGTAAAAAATGCCCCTTAAAGTCATCTGCTACAGTTGGACTGCTTTATATGAAGCCTGCCTCACTCGAGATAACTGAAGAAGAAGGTCCTTTGACATAGTTCACAAATGCTATATGTACCATCAGCATATTGAAATAAATAAACACATTTTCCTCCATTGTGCAGTTGCTTCAGACATGTGAAGGATGTTTTTTTTTCCTTTTCTAATTTTGGACTCGGGGTGTTACCGAGAAAGCATCAAAGTTTGTTTGCTCACTAACCGAGAAAGTTTTTAGGCTCAACTCGGTTTCCAAAAAGTTGCTCGGTTACCATACAATTTCCAAATCGCCTAGGAAGCCAAGTATTTCACCCATTTCCCGTAAAAGAAAACGAAACAACGGCTAGTTTGCTATCTAAAAAAAGAAATCAAAAGCAGTCCATCATAGTTCATTTATACCGTTGTTAAGACAAGGTGGGAAACACATATAAGAGGGTGTACCATGCTCGAGTAGTGAAAACATTAAATATATGAAGAAGGAGTTGAAAATGCTTCATAACGAGATGCAGCGGGGATTATTTAAGGACCGAGGCCGTTGTTCCCGCATCACAAGTTCGAGTCTTTTGCTCAAGATTACCAAGTACACAACAGGTTTACTCACTAGGTAAAAATCACTCACCAAGTAAAAATCAGTCATTTGTTTGAGATTAAAAATCAATAGGTTCAGTCATTTTCATCGGAAATGGTTTATATTCGACACCTCCTCCACGGTAAAATAAAGAAAGCAGGAAATTTTTTATCTCTTCAATATAAATAAAGATTTTTCTTATGGTCTGAAGTAAAAGAGTAAAAAATACTCAGTTGTGTGTTACCAGAAAGCATGAAAGATGCCTGTAAAACTGGAGTTAATGAAAATTAGTAAATTCATCAAGAATATCTGGAGAATGATTACTGGGGCATGACTTGTTCATCAGAACAGTCCATCATAGTTCATTTATGCCGTTGTTAAGACAAACCTTCTAGTGCACTTAACGAGTAAGAGATGCACCAGGAACAAAAGGTTGAAGTCACAGAGGGTTTGCACAGGCAAATAACTTGGTAATACGACTACAACCACACCTCCACCTCCACGATAAAATACATAAAGCAGGAAAAAAATTCTCTTGAATACAATTAAAGATTTGCTTATTGTCTGAAGTAAAAGAATACAAAATATCTTACTTGTTTCAATTTCTTTGATGTACTTGTTAACTAGATCACTTGATTGAGGTAAGAAACTCTTAGATGGTGTATTCCCTTTCTCACCCAAAGATTTAAGACCTCGTCCCCGTCCCTTTCCTATAGCACCAGGCGCGACAAATGTATATCTAATAGTGCTCTTCATATTAGAATTGACCTCATTTTCAGCTTTCAATGGTTTCATCTTGAACCTGCAAAAAGAATCAAAAGTTAAAAATTAACCTGAATAATATGTAACAATGTAGTTATAAAAGAAATTGTGCCATCATATTGTTTAACAATGAATAGATATTCATAAATAGATACTTCACCTCATTAGTTCTTTTTCTTTTCTTTTGTGAAGGGCCTCCTAACTCTACATTATCATCATCCATTTGTTCCACAATCTCATAGGAATCACGAGGTTGAGTCTTCCTTACTACTTTCCAACCTTTGTTGGAATTATCATTAGCATAAAATACTTGAGATGTTTGATCCGCTAAAACAAATGGCTCATTTGTTTTCAAAATTCTATCTGGATTAACACTCACAAAATCATACTCATCCTTTTTAACTCCTTTTACTTCATCATACACATCAAACCAATTACATCGAAATAAAACTACTCTTCTATCCATAACAAACTGCAACTCAATTATATCTGTTAAGACTCCATAGTAATCAAGGTTCTCACTATCTTCATCATTCTCACCCAATACAACAACACCACAATTTTGAGTCCTTAACTTTTTATCATACTCTTCTACATGAAATCTATATCCATTAACAATATAACCATTAGAACGCGTCGAATATTTGGTGGGACCGCGTGAAAGTGAGAGTAGATCTTCCATGATACAACTATCATCTCCTTTATGCAATTGTGCGACCTATCAACAATATTTCGTTGAATATTTTAGAATGACTATTACAATATTAGAATATAAAGTTTTATATTTATGTATTACTCACCCTATCTTTAAACCATTCAATAAATTGTCGGCTCCATTACGGATCGGACAAGTGTCGAACATTCTCATGAGTTTGTGCAAACTCTCTACAAAATTAAAGTGAGTCATAAGTCCTCATATAGAAAAGAAATTAACCTAAAAGAAATAATAATGAAATGATATGAAAGAACTCTTCATTCTTGAGATATGGTAAGACTTCATCACAATTCTTCAGTATGTATATGTGTGCTTGTTTTAATTTATCCGCTTCAAGCTCACATGGATCTTTAACTCCCAGAGTTCTTCCAAGTTGATTAAAGATAGATAAACCGCCATTCGATTGTTTTAAACCACCATCATAATTTTGATCAGGCCGATTGAATCTTGTGTCAACTTTATGCAGATATCTTGAACATAGTGTCATACATTCATTTGCAATGTATCCTCCGCAATACAACCTTACGGACATGCCCTATTACCAATGAGAGATTTTAAAAAAAATAACCAGCGTTCCACAGGATACATCCACCAATATTGAATCGGTCCAGCAATCTTAGCTTCAGTAGCTAAATGAACAGGTAAGTGCACCATGACATCAAAAAATGAAGGAGGGAAGACCTTTTCTAACTTGCAAAGTGTTATGGGTATTTGCGCTTCAATATGTTCCAAGTTATCAATTCTCAACTCCTTTGATCCAAGCACACTAAAAAATATAGATAATTTAATAAGTGGTTCACACACTTCTTTTGACAACATACCACGAAGTGCAAGAGGGAGTAGATGTTGCAAGAGAACATGACAATCATGACTTTTCAATCCAGATATCTTGTGATCTTTCAAGTTCACACATTGAGAAATATTAGATGAAAAACCATCAGGAACCTGTAGATTCTTTAAGAAAAGGCATGATTTGTGCTTATCTTCGGAGACAATGTGTAGCATCTTTGTTGGAACGTCAATCTTCTCCCCCTTTTGGATGGGGTGCAATTCCGACCTAATGTTCATCTCTTGCAAATCTAGTCGAGTTTTAATTGTGTCCTTGGTCTTTCCTTTGACATTCATGATTGTCCCCATGATATTATCACATATATTTTTTTCAATATGCATAACATCCAAATTATGTCCCAACAAGAGACACTTCCAATATGGAAGTTCAAAAAAGATACTTTTCTTGTTCCAATTATCCTTTCGATTTTCATGTGATATCTTCTTTCTTTTCTTAGGATCCTTTGATAATTGTATCCCTTCAAGATCTTGTACCTGATTAAGTATCTCAATACATGAACACATTTTTGGTGGGGGCCTTTTCTCAATTGTACCATCAAATGAGTCCTTATCATTTCTCCATTTGTGATTCCGAGAAAGATAACGCCGATGACCCATAAAACACTGCTTCTTACCATTCGTCAATTGAATTGAGGAAGTGTCTTTATTGCAACATGGGCATGCCATTTTTCCTTTTGTACTCCATCCAGATAAATTTCCATATGCTGGAAAGTCATTGATTGTCCACAATAAAGAAGCATGTAATTTAAAATTTGTCTTAGTAGATGCATCATAGGTCTCAATACCAACTTCCCATAATTCCTTCAATTCCTCGATTAAAGGCTGAAGATATGTATCAATTGCATCTCCTGGACCATTTGGACTGGAATAAGCATAGACAAAATAAAATTTTCTTGCTTCATACACAACCAAGGTGGTAAATTATAAGGAATAAGAACCATAGGCCAAATGCTATGTGAGGTTTTTGAATTTCGAAATGGTTGAAATCCATCACTAGCAAGACCAAGTTGAACATTACGAGGCTCAGCCGCAAAAGAAGGATGAATTTCATCAAATGACTTCCATGCCATTGAATCAGTCGGATGCCTCATTATTCCATCATCAACTCTTTTATCCTTGTGCCATGTCATTAGAGTAGATGTCTTTCTAGACATAAACAACCTTTGAAGTCTAGGCTTTAAAGGAAAATAGCGTAAGCTCTTTAACGCTATCTTTTTACCTTTTTTATTCTTTGTTTCTCCGCTATGTGTATTTATTTTCCATCTTGATGCACCACAAACTTTGCAAGAATCAAGTAAGTTATCCTCCTTCCAGTATAACATGCAATCATTAATACAAGCATCAATCTTGTTGTATGAAAGTCCGAGTTCTTGAATTATCTTCTTTGCCTCATAATATGAGTTTGGCAAATCGGCGCCATCAGGCAACAACTCCTCTTTCAACATTTTCAATAACATGCTAAATGATGCATTACTCCAACGACCCATACTTTTGATATGAAGCAATTTGATCAAAGAAGAAAGCTTCGAAGCTTTTGAATTTTTGTATAATGGAATCTCGAAATCCTTCAATAGGTCGTAAAATTTTTTTGCTTCATCATTTGGTTCGTCCTCAAGTAAATCATCACACTCAATATGTGAAGTTTCTCCATCAAGATTAGGATATAAATCTCTCAACAGTTCTTCTACTTCATCTTCACTCACATTCTTCGACTTCATCATCATCTTCATCTTCCGATGTATCTTGATTCAGATACTAATTCTGACAATGGCTCACCCAAACGTTCTCCATGGTGATACCAAAAAGTATAATTGCGAATTATTCCATATACTATCAAATGTGTCTCAACTATCTTACGAGTTCCTAAAGTTGTATTGTAACATTTGACACATGGACATCGTATTTCATATTCTTCTCCTGTTTTTTGAAAAGCATAATCTAAAAACTTTTGCACTCCAACTAAGTAGATTTCATCGAGACGATTATCAACAAGTTCCATCCACTGCTTACTAGGTGCCATAACCTTTAAGAGTACATAAAAAATATTTTAAAAAAATATAGAATAACAAAAATATTAAGATGCAAATAACTAGTTACGATCTGATATACACAGTAGGGTTGAACTCTAAAGTTAGAAAGAAAGAACTAAGAAAATTAGAGATCGCAATATCCACCGTAACTATATATTACAACCTAGAGAAGAAATTAGAAAAGAGAATGCTACTAAATAGTTGATTTACTTGAATCTTCAAACAATACATAAAGAAAGAATTAAAAAAATTACAAATCACAATTTTCCACGAGAATTATATGTTACAACCTAGAGGAGCAATCAGAAAAGAGAATGTTATCCTATATTCATATACAAGCTACAAACTTTTCTTTACTTTCTGGAACACATTATCGCTAGAACCCCACATGGAGTGAGCCCACAAAATTCATAAGCAATACTTTCTGGAACACAAAAGTACCTCACATGTAGTTAGCATTGAAATTCATATAGAATTAAATTCTAATGCCACAAAAAATCGATTTTGTTCTTTTCATGTTCATCGTGATGCTTCCTCTTTAAATTTGACGAAGTGACAATTAGATTGGTTAATGAATAGTAATTGAAATAGACATACATCAAACCTCTGCCTCATTACAAAAT
The DNA here is from genome assembly GCA_029007595.1 of Solanum commersonii. Classification (NCBI taxonomy): domain Eukaryota; kingdom Viridiplantae; phylum Streptophyta; class Magnoliopsida; order Solanales; family Solanaceae; genus Solanum; species Solanum commersonii. The sequence goes on from JAJTWQ010000125.1 coordinate 1,145,812, forward strand.
ATAAGGTTTGGCCTTTTGCATCTACAAGGAGCTAACATTATTCTTACTTTAAAAGTTACATGTAACATGTCTAGTTCTTATTTCGCTCGCAAAATATCAACATTGAAGACATGATATGCACTCTATACAAAAATATGCACTCTATACAAAATATGAATCTTCATATTAGAAACTCAACCCAATAAGTGATTCACTTTGATTGTACATAAGAAAACATATCGAAAATTTTAACCTATCTAATGTTAGAAAAGAGGAAGAACAAGAAGAAGAGTACTTAAATAAAACAATAAAAATCCATCAATATAGTTTATGGATTTCGGAAACAATAGAAACTTGATGAGAAGAATTAAGAAGCAAACCCGTACTATATCTGTTTCACAAGCAAATGTGCAAAGCAACTATATGATGATAAAGACAGACTGCGATTGAAAGTACTTTTTGATGTTAAGATTGGGTCGATAAGACGTTGTATATAGTTGAGAAGAACAAAGATCGATGGGTCAGACGCTATCGGAAGCTGCGACCAGCAGCCAAAGAGTTTTTTCCTTTTTACGTTTAATTACTGTTAGATTCAACATGACAAGTGGGACACAATAAATGGCAACAAAAGTGAGAACATACATGCTCGAAGCTTATGCAAGTGATGTTAGAAAGTCATTTGTTGTGATCACTTGGTTGTAGCAGAAAATAACTTTTTACAAGCAAAAATATTAAAATGAGAATGTTCATTCAAGCAAAGAATAAGGCTAGTTATTGGTTCAGATTCTCAAAACCTTTACATACTAAATCTGCAAAATTCTAAAATAACTAGTATATAAATATCACACGCCCATATTTCTCTTGCTTAATAAGTTATATGGAAAAGGTATGGTATAGCCATTGTTTAGTTATTTGTTTTGGGCTAATCTTTGCCCCTGCTTGAAGGACGTGTACTAGCTATGGTGATCTCAAGACCCTTTGCACTTAACTACCATTTGGGGCCTATGTGTCCGTAGTTTGAGATGTATACATTTTGAACTGTTTGAAATGTGAAATTCAGCTTTTGTGGTCCTGGTTTCCATTCAGGAACACAGAAACTTAGCAAGAGAAGTTGTGCGGAAATCTCTTATGCTGCTGAAGAATGGGAAAACTGCTAGTAACCCATTGTTACCTCTTCCTAAGAATGTGTCTAGAATTTGATTGTTGGTAGCCATGCTGATAACTTAGGTTATATATCAATGTGGCGGATGAACTATTACTTAATTGGCAGGGTTTTAGTGGTACTGATGCTACCAGTGGTATGTTTTTTCTTTTGATGCATTTCACAAGACCTCTAATACTACATGTAATGACTTACTATTAAATAGAAAATTTGTGAAATCACTTGACCTTATGATTTCTTGAATAATCTCCCCACCCGCCACCCTAAGAAGATAAAGGGGGAAAAGGAGAATGAGTATAGAAATTTCTCTCACAAAATATAGTTGAATTGTACACAAATCATTTGGAAAATGTTATAAACTCAAATATATGGGTAGTTCTATATAGAAAATTGCAAAGCAGGCTAAGTGACTACTGTCGTAATGCATAAAAAACCTTATAGATACAATACATTTGTTTGTGAGTCTCGCCTCCTATACTTAACCGAAGCATTACAAATATGTAACTATATCGTACTTTACAAGTTACATGTAACAGGTCTAGTTGATATTTCGCTCGCAAAATATCAACATCGAAGACAGAATATGCACCCTATACAAAATATGAATCTTCATCAGGCACATACAACAGTTAACAAAATCAAGTCACTATTAGAAACTCAACCCAATAAGTGATTCACTCGATTGTACATAAGAAAACATATCGAAAATTTTAACCTATCTAATGTTAGAAAAGAGGAAAAACAAGAAGAAGAGTACTTACATAAAACAATAAAAATCCATCAATATAGTTTATGGATTTCAAACAATAGAAACTTGATGAGAAGAAGAAGCAAACCTCGTACTATTCGTTTCACAAGCGGTGAAAGCAAAGAACTATATGATGAAAAAGATAGAGCTGCGATTGAAAGTACTTTGATGTTAAGATTGGGTCGATAAGAAGTTGTATATAGTTGAGAAGAACGAAGATCGACGGGTCAGACGCTATCGGAAGCTGCGACCAGCAACCAAAGAGTTTTTCCTTTTTACGTTTAATTACTTTTAGAAAACAGAGGAGGGTTTGTTCCTTTTTATATTTAATTGCTTTTAGAAAACAGAGGAGGGTTTTTTCCTTTTTGACTAAAAAAAATTGGCGCCTAAATTTTGGTGAAAAAACAAGTCTTTTTAATACTTTAGTACTAAATTTTGTGTGGAAGTCGCGCTAAATTTTTCAATTAGAATTTGGGACCAGTCAATGTGTTATTTAGGGACCGGATTAAGTAGCTTCTCAATAGAATATACATTTAAGGACCGGAATATAATATCGTCCCAATACATATATCTTTAGAGACGAAATTAGTAGCTCGTCCCTACATGTTGGTCTTAAATAAGCGTTTTTCCTGTAGTGTTGATTGATGGTCTGTGGGTATGGGGTTGACCTGGGTTCAGCTCGAGAGAGTGAATCCTAAACCCAATTCCACGCATTCAGCTCGAGAGAGTGAATGGACTAAGGTGTGAGCTGTTCTTATTTTGCATGCTTGTTGATGTTCGATAGAAATCAACTTGATTCAGGGTAAATTATTTGAGAGAAATTTTATCTACTCTATAGCCTAGCTTACTCACTAATATCTAGCTATTTTCTAATAGTTGCAATTGCCCATTTGTCTATATTAGCCTATAATCGATCACATCCCAAGAATTCGTCTCATTATTGTTATTTCGTATTGTTTGTCCTTGTTTGTAGTTGATAATCAAAACCAAAATACCCTATTTGACATTCATATCACTCCCTGATTTGAATGATGTTTTTATTTGATAATTTTTATTCCTATGACTGATTTGAACATATCCATACTTCCCAATTGAATCTGATACACGTACCGCTCCCTGTGAGATTCGACCCCAACTTATTTAATTGGGTTATATACTGACTAATGATCATTGATGCTTAGAATTGGATGAAGTGTCTTTGATAACGTTTAATCAAAATGGCACCGCTGCCAGGGAGTGGTGTTTTTTGAGATGTTTTTTTGGTGAAGTTGAATTTTGTTCTTTTTAGTCATAGTTGAATCTACTTACTTTCAGTTTTGGTTTGTGTGTTGTTGTTTAAATAGAGGAAATGAGTGTCAGCGGAAGCAATGTTAGCCAAGTGGGCCACCAAGATGACAACGAAAATCTCAATGATGTCAATGAGCCGAATGGTAATGACCCTAATGGTAATGACCCTAATCTAGTGGGTGTAGTTGGTTCCATTCGCTTGCCTCTTGCAGAAGGGAACATTGTGTTCCACATTACAAGCACCATGTTGCAGCTCTTGCAATTGAAAAAGTTGTTTGGTGGGTTAGCTCATGAAGATCCCTATGAGCACATAAGGAATTTTGTTGATATTTGTGGGTCGTTCTCCTTTAAAAACATATCTTAAGAGTTGGTTTGGCTGAGGTTGTTCCCATTTTCTCTAATAGGAGAAGCGTACAAGTGGTTGACTGAGTTGCCAAGAGATCTTATCACTTTGTGGGAAGAGCTCATTGCCGCATTTCAAGTGCATGCGATTCTTTCCCCCTTTGAAGATGATGATTCTTAGGGATATCATCCTGAATTTCAGGCAATTGGAGGGTGAGGCAATCCATGAGTTGTGGCTAAGATTTAAGATGCTATTGCTGCGATGCCCAACTCATGGAATCACCGATAAGATGCTACTGAACTGCTTCTATAGAGGTCTTGGTCTTAAGAATAGAGGAGTGGCTGACCAACTTTCTCCGGATGGTCTAATACGACAACCCAACTCCTTGATCAACTGACTAAGACCAACAAAGAGACAGAGAAGGACCAAGATTTGACCAAAATGTTGACTCAGCTAGATCTCTTGGCCAAAAAGATCATGGAATTTGAAGCACTGTACAACAAGAAAGATAGGTACATTCCTCCTCATGAGCGTTTAAAGCCCAAGGACTATGAGGGTGGACAAGTAGAAGAGATACTCTTACTCATTCTCCACAAAGTCGAAGAACACGACAAAGTGTTGAAAGAGATAAAAGAGAATGTCTCAATGCTGAATCAGATTACTACTTCTCATTCCATATATATTCAATTACTGGAGACCCAAATGGGTCATATGTTGTCTCGTCTCTACCCCAGACAAAAAGGGGAATTCCTAGTGATACTATGGCAAACCCCAAGAATGAAGTTTGAGTGAGGACTTGCATCGTGCCACGATGTTAACTAAGGTGCTTCTTGGGAGGCAACCCAAGTTTTTATTAATTTATTTTTGTTTTTGGAATAATCGTGTGTTGATTGTGCAAGTTGAAGTGCCGAATGTGTTTGAAAAGTGCAGGTTGGCGATGAAAATGTGAAACGACCCCAAAAATGCCTGAAAATGTGCTTCGGAAACACCTATAATTGTAATTTCCATATATCTCAAAATCCGTGCATCATTTTGGAAATTCGACTTCATATTATTATTCAGGGGGTCAAATTGAGTGGGAAATGGGTCTAACCCGAATTTTAGAGCAACCGTATCAAAATTTGAAAATCGCAAAAAATGCGATTTTAAGGGTCAACTTTAAAGGGGCATATCTCTAAGCACACAAGGAACTAGAAGGACCTCAAACTATCAAAATTAAACCTCTGTGAGTTATCTTTCCAACGCAATTTGTTTCACCTCATTCCAAGTTAGGATGAAGGAGTTATGACCATTTTCGTGAAACCTGTCTGGGCAGACCCGAAAATTCCAGTAAGCTGTTTTTGTTTTTCAGCCTCATTTTTGAGGCTAAGTGTTGGGACGTTTTTTTTTATAAAAAGGGAACATATTCCATACTTAGTCATTTAACTTCAAAACACTCAAAAGCACTCTCTAAACCCTCTCTAAAAATTTCATCAAGATCCTCAACCAAATTCAAGGATCTCAAGCTCTAATTCCGAATTCAAGATTCAATCTCAAGCAATTCTCCATTCCAATCTTCATCAAGAATTCTCCAAAGTTGAGGTATGTGGGTTTGATTGTGAAAACCTTCCTTTCCACAAGTCCAACCATTTATCCTCTATTACTACTTCAAGTTTATGGGTCCTTATGGTTATTTATGAACTCTTGAGTATGGAATTACTACTACACACCCTATTAAGGTCTATTTTGCATATTATCATGTAATGGAATTATTATGTGATGTTTATGATTTTCATGCTTTCATGATCAAATTATGAAGGTTGATATATATATATATATATATGTATGTTGTTGGTGGGCTGATTTATATGAATTTTGGAATTGGTTGGACTTAGTACTCTTGAAACACATGATTTTATTTACATGAACAAGTAGCCCACCATATGTTTGATAAAATGTCATTTATAGAATTCTTAGGAAATGGAAGGTCCAATGTACGTCCTATGAGACAGATGGTTATATAATTATTGAAATGATGATGAAATGGATACATGTATATGATTTTCTCTATATAGTGTTGTGAGTCGACCAAGCCTAGCTCGGGGGGTTGTAGGCCCGGGTAACCGTATCGAGGGGTTGGTACCTTGGTTGCCTAGTACGGGGGGTAGTAGGCCCATATAATTGTATCGAGGGGTTTGTACCTTGGTTGCCTAGTATGGGGGGTAGTAGGCCCGTATAACCATATCGAGGGGTTTGTACCTTGGTCCCTAGCTCGGGGGGTGGTAGGCTCGGGTAACCACATTGAGGGGTTTGTACCTCTTTCGCCTCTCCAAAGGGGGTGGTAGGCCTTGGAAATACTATATTGATGGTCACTCACTATACATGTACTACGCCCTACTAAATATGATTTTTATATAAGCATCATTATACATATCATCTCATTAATATGCTATCTATCGGGTACGATTATGCATTATGCCTATGATGTCCATCTATTGTTGCATTGCATTGCATCCCATATACTTAGTACATTCAAAGGTACTAATGCATACTCTATGCCTACATGATGTCACCATGTAGGGACCGGAGCACCGTCTGACCATCCTCCTCCGCGTGGCTAATTCGATTTTCTATCGAGCTTATTAGTGAGTCCTCCATTCCGGGGACGTTGCTTATGATCTCTTGCTATGTATAAGACTTTTCCTTTTTAATTATGTATTGACTATGAGGGTGAGCCCCGGTAGTTTGTCTCGGCCCCCGCTAAGTATCCATGTTTAGAGGTGGTGTTGGACAAGTTGTGTATTTTGCTTGAGCTTGACTCATCTATGGTATTTATGTATTATTCTCCTTTTTTTTTCTTGTTCCCTTAGTCCCGATTTCCCCTTGATTATGCTTATCTCTTATGGTCATTTTAATTGCTTCCGCGAACAAGGAGGTGTAATGATATGCTATGAGACTTGTTTGGGGTTCCTTCGGATTCCCCATTCGCCGGTCACGTCTAAGCCCTAGCTTGGGTCGTGACAAAATGTCCAGTCGGTGACTCGCCGAATAGGTCAACGAGCCCGACTTAGACCGTTGTTGGGCTCAGGAAAATATCAGGTTGGAGTCTGTAAAACTCTGTGGGCCCATGAACAAGTCAGCAAATCGCCGAACAGGTCGGCAAGCCCGACTTTATCCGCCTTTTGGACCCCCAAGTTAACTGGAGGTCCTGTAAAACTCGGTGAGGTAAATAACCACTCGGTATATCGCCGAATGGTTCGGTGAAGAAAATTAATATCGCCGAAAGGGCGCGAACTGGACGGTTTCTAAAAGGCCAAAGGTTTAAAATTTCAAACTATTTCACATTTCCTCACTTTTTAATATATAATCACACCCGCACTTTATATTTCCTATATTATTGCATTTTCTTGCTTTCTGGTTGTTGATCTTGTGTTCGGAGTTGGAAATCTTTGTCGCCTAGCATTTCAAATCGTAATTCGGCATTAAAGGTTGGTTTTCCAAACCCCAAACTCTAAATTAGCGATTAAACTCAATTACATTGTTATAAATTGTGTTGATGTGTGCTGGGCCTCTCTGAAATCTTGAATGTGTGCTTGTGTGCCTATTGTAGTTTTGATATTGTGCCTAAAATTGCCTAAATTGTTAATTTCCCCCCAAATTTTGTGCTTTAAAATTGATCATAAATGTTGTGCTTGATAGAGCCACGGGGTTCTTGCATGAGTGTGAGGGTTTGTCGACAGCCCAACCCTTGGATGACCTAAAGGGCTGGCTTTCCCCCCGTATTTCTGATACCACCCCGAGGTGGATTCAGGCTAGAGCTCAGATAGAGAAGAGGGACTTGAATTTAGCTGCACGGTACTTGTTTGAATTCATCAGCAGCTCCATCATGCCTTCACAGAATGAGTCCATCCTCCGTCATGCAAAACAGCTTGTCTAGGATCGATCATAAAAAAGAAGCAGCTCAACTTGGGACTTATTATTGAGCAGGAGATGGCCATGAGGGCCAAGCAGCGCCAGACGTTCCTTCCCTTTTCGATCCTGATCACAGAGCTATGCCAGCGTGCGGGAGTCCCTCGTGATGAGAAAAGGGACATCGAGGTTACCTCCACATCCTCCACAGACATCCGGCGTATAGAGGTCGAGTACACTCGGGATGAGACATACAGGAGAATAGCAGCTCCGGTGGACACATCTGCAGAGGTTGATGTTGAGACGATACCTGTAGAGGCATTTTTGCCTACTCCGACCTCCGGGTCTTCAGGTACACCTTCTTCCACTTCCTCCCAGGCCCTGGTGTTTCTACTACTTCCCAGCCCACCAGGATTACTCAGTCCATGATCCTGAAGATGGAGCACTTAGCCTATTCTATTGATGTCTGGGCTACCCGGTTGGGGGCTAAGGTACCCTGGATGATTAAGAGGACCATCCTAGCTGCATTGACACCCCTTTGAACTTCTATTGATGATCTCATGGAAAAAGTCGCGACTTGTGAGAGTCGACAGGGGGTTACTTCAGAGATGATGACTCTGAAAGTCGAGGTTGCAGATTTGAGAAAGGGCGTGGACTATCTAAAGTCTACAGACTTCACTTCTTTATTTGAGGCAGCTGAGACTGTGGGTTCTTCGGGGAGTTCTGAGATGCCTCCGAGTACCACCGGAGATGTACCTATGGAGGATGTGGTAGTTGATGCATCAGAGGAGGAGACCAATGAGGAGCAGTTGGGAGAGTGAGATGCCGCTATATATGATAATCTGGCCGACTTGGAGGATGTGATATTCGAGATTGCCTGACAGACCTCCCTGAGAGACACCACCATGGTTGAGTCTAGTGGAGCCACTGCTGAGGTTGCACCGGACACTGATGCCCCGACAGATGGAGCAACTATGTAGACATGACCCTTCTTTACCTCCCTCTCTGTCATTTTTATTGAGTTTTTAGTTTTTTGTTGCATTTGAGGACGACTGTTCTTTTTTATTTGTGGTGGGGTGATGTATTTCTATACTTACCTCTTGTGACTATTCTGTATATATATTATTGGGCTTTTGTGTTTAAAATTGTGTTTTGATATTGATTTGTGGATGTTTAAGCTTATGGCTTCTTGTTTTGAATGTAAATGGTTTTTTGTCCCTTTCTAAAAAAAAATTCCACCCCTTGTGTGTGATTGTGGCTATTCTTGTGCAAATTTAAGTAACGGTTATGATCAATACCAATGACTTGAATAGTGCTCTTAATCGAACAAAAATGAATGCACGGCTACGATGAGGCCAAATGAAGTTACATAAACAATATGTGGACTTTTTGCATCTCGTTGTGACTAGACGATTATCGAATGAGTCTCTTGTGATGAACATTGCACACTAGAGAAAGTGTGGAGTCTTGTTTGATATTGGTGTCAATGCCTTGTGTGATGAGCTTACTGTGAACCTTATGTGATGACACCTAGAATTTGCCCCGTTGGTTCGGTTGAATAAGTGATGCAAGCTCTTGAAATGATCTTAGGCAACAATTTTGAAGAGTGAAACAATTTGACAATATACCTCTTTTGTGGCCAACTTTGCGAGTGTGTGAACTTTACTTGAAACCTTTTTTGAGTCTTATCCTTTTCTTGGAAGAAACTTTATGAAATTATAACCCCTTTTTGTCCATTCACCCATAATTCTCATGAAGTGTGGTTTGTTTGAATAGCCAATTTAGGCCAAAAGCCTAAGTTGGGGATGTGGTGAAAAGAGAAGGTAAATCAAGAAGTGTGAAGAAGTCCCCCTTGATCCATGGTTTTGAAAAAGACATAACCCCTCCATATAAAAAAAAGAGAAAGAATGAAAAAGTTGTGAAATAAAGTTGTGAAAGTTCCAAAAGAAATGGAGTGTCCGGTATTCTATTGGAAGTGAATAATGGGGTGAATTTTGAGCACAAGTGAAAATGTTGAAGAAAAGGAAAGAAAGTGTTGTTCATACCACATTTCAGGAGGAGAGCAACCATTGAACCTAAATGACCATACCTTTACACTCAGTTCCGTTACAAGCCTTGAAAAGACCTTTTTTTTTTTTTTTTTAATCTTGAGTGAGCTGAAGTGAATGTTGATTGTAAAATAAAGGGAAACCTATGGGTGAAGTTGTACATTTGTTCATCTTTGTCAGTGTGAGAGTTATATGTGATTTCGAAACTATAAGTTGTTGAACAATTGTGTGTGAATATGGAATCATTCTTGTTGTGAGGGCATTTGAGTACCTTTGTTGAGCTTGAACTTGCATTTGAAGCAAGTATTGTGAACTTGAGAATCTTCGATGAAGGTGAGTCACAACTTGAATCTTTGAGTGCACAATTGATCCTTGCATGAGTAAGTTGAGTCTTGTTGTGTGCAATGATTGAGTCTTGTGTAGCACTATTTGAGACATCCTTTTTTAACTGCTGAACTTGAGTTTTACTTGAGGACAAGCAAAAGTTTAAGTTGGGGGTGTTGATGAGTCCGAGATTTTGACTCATTTAGGGCTTTAATTATATAGATTTAGTGTCCTCAAATGCTTATTTTGTACCAATAACTGATGTAAAACCCTTGATTTCCAGGTATATGGATTGAGGAACAAAGCAAGGACACTAATTTGCAAAAAGGAACAAAGCGAGCTAAAAGAATGAAGAAATGCAAGCCTGGTGATCGCCAAGTCCACTTGGCGAGTAGCCGAATGGCTACTTGACCGCCTAAAATTCCAGTGTGCTAAACCCTGAAGGAAAGAACCAAGTTGGCAAGAGAAAGAAGCAGTCGGCGGATCGCTGAGTAGTTCCGCGATGTAATGCTGGATCGCCCAAAGTCACAGACCTTGAGGATGATAAATGCCAAGGCAGAAGGGCGATAGAAATGACCAAAGGGCGGCTCGCCTAGTGGTTCGGCGAGCCCGACTTACTTCACCGAAGTGACTCTTCGCAGCACATTTTTGGCGACTATAAATACATTTTTGAACATTTAGTTTAGTATGTATTATCTATCTATTATCTGTCTATCATCTATTTATTATCATAATTTTATCATAGTTGAGGACTGAGACAAGTTTTTTTCTAGTTTTTCCTAAGCTTTGAAGAATTGAAGTTTTTCACTTTTGAGAAATTGGAAGTGAGTCTTTGAGATTCTTCGAATTGGAGCATTGTAAGGACAAATCTACTCTTACCCAGTTGATGGATAATCAATTTGGTAACGATTTTTGCCTTTTTATGATGTCTAGTTAAAACCACAATTCTTGGGGTGTGATTATGTGATTATGGACTGATTTAGTTTATGGGTATTGCTAATTGTTAGTTTAAATACTATTTAAAAGTGAGTTCAATTATTAATTGTGGTTTAATTTAAGAATTGTAGTTGCAAATGCAGTTTTACCCTTGTGTTTTTGGCTTGCTCGAGAGAGAAGCTTTAAAACTAAACTTATTGATTGATGGTCTGTGGGTATTGGGTTGACCTGGGTTCAGCTTGAGAGAGTGAATCCTAAACCCAATTCCACACATTCAGCTCGAGAGAGTGAATGGACTAAGGTGTGGGTTGTTCTTATTTTGCATGCTTGATGATGTTCGAGAGAAATCAACTTGATTCGGGGTAAATTGTTTGAGAGAAAATTTATCTCCTCTATAGCCTAGCTTACTCACTAATATCTAGCTATTTTCTAATATTTGCAATTACCCATTTGTCTATATTAGCCTATAATCGATCACATCCCAAGAATCCGTCTCATTATTGTTATTTCGTATTATTTGTCCTTGTTTGTAGTTGATAATCAAAACCAAAACACCCCATTTGACATTCGTGTCACACCTTGATTTGAATGATGTTTTTATTCGATAATTTTTAATTCTATGACTGATTTGAACATGTCCATACTTCCCAATTGAATCTTATACACGTACCGCTCCCTGTGGGATTCAATCCCAACTCATTTAGTTGAGTTATGTACTGACTAACAATCGTTAACGCTTAGAATTGGATGAAGTGTCTTTGATAACGTTTAATCATACATCATTGATATTTTCTATAAATTATAGTTGTATTAAAGTAAATTAGTGTGTTAAATATCATTAAAATTATATAGAAACTTTAGAACACTAATAACACAAAGAATTTGTACAAAATTTAAATTAATCGTTAATCTTGTCTGAAAATTTCATTGCAAGTGCAAACGACGTATTTTTTTCTTTCTTTACATGCAAATGATTATTTGGCTAATTATTTTATGCGTTAGTGACATTTTATTGATCATAATATATGAGGTACTTGAAATTCAAATTGTTACATGGTTTCATTTTTACTATGTGAATATATGTAGAAGAAATAATATTTGATTTTTGTTGTTGGTCTATAAATTAAGATGGCTTGACAAGAAATTCTAAGGCAATTTATTTCAATATTGGACAAAAATATAAACAGAACAAAAGTACATAGACTTATCTTTCATTTTTTTAATTTTTAATCTGGTGTGTGGTACTCTAATGTCCAATTATTTTGAATTCACTGCGTAGACGGTGGAGCCCCATTTGGGGAAACCCGCTCCTTATCAAAGAATTTTCGATATTTAAGGTTCAAATTCGAGACTTTTAATTAAGAAAGGAATGAAATTATCCACTGCATCGCATCCGTTGGTTTTTTTTCATTCCTATGTGTGTATCAACAGGTGTATCTATTTTCTATGGACATCTTTTGCAAATTGTCAGACAAGTTTGTATAAATCATCCCTTTCCAAGTGGGAAAAATGGGTTTTTGAGAAGAAAAGGAAATAAATTGCTTAAGTTGTGTATTAACTATGTATAAAATACACTCTATCCGTTCATTTTTATTTGTTACTGATTAATTTAATACACTCATTAAGAAAAAAAACAGTGATATATGTATTTAACCATACTATCCCTATTAAATTATGTTTAATATTAAGTATTGAATTTTTTTTTGGAGAATAGTATTTAATGATAACATTAAAACATGGAAAAAATAACTGTCTTTTCTTGATATGTCAAAAGTTGACAAGTAAAAATAAATATTTATTTTATGAATTAACAAATAAAAATGAACGGAGGGAGTATGTAAATAATTATTAATTAGTTATATAAATTAAGTATAAATATATGTTATAATAAATAATTATTGATAATTTGGTAAAAATATTACAAACATATAGAGGCAGCTCTAAAGGGGTTAGCATCTACAGAAAGTCATTGATAAAGTCAAAGGAGAATCACAATCCACACAACTATTTAAACTAATCAACACATTTTTTTTAAAAAAAGAAAAAGATATTCATTTGATTTTTTCTTTAGACAATTAATATATTTGGACCGCTTCTGCTAACATAATATTATAGGTTAAATTTTATATTTTTCACTATCCGTATACATAATTTACAATGAAATAGAAAAAAAAAACATTATGATTAGTGTGTTGAATTAAAAGTGAGATGAAGAACCCAATTCAGCTGTAAAGGTAATTAGGGGAAAATTATTTAGGTATCAATTATTGAGATCAAATTACATGTGCACCCTACATGGTATTTTGTGCCTGCCTCATGCTCATGTGCATCTTTATTTTATTTTTTACTTGAACTTTTCCCTTTTTAGTTATAAATATATGTAATATTACACATATACTATATGTTTGTGTTCAACATCTAACACCTTAGCACATGCAATCACATTTTATTCCCTCTTTTTGTTCTCTCATTTTTATTTAGAAAATAAAAGGTATTACTCGCTCTGTCTCATTTTATGTGATGTTATTTAATTTGATACGCTATTTAAAAAAAAAAAATTAAAAATATGCTCTAAAATAATTCTTAGATATTTATGTAGCTATAAATTATTTTATTGACGATAAAATGAGAATTATAAAGTTAATTAATTATTTCTAATTATAGTAATGTGACATTTTTTGAGCCAAAATTGGAAGAAAAAAAAAGCCTCATAAAAAGCACTCCATCCTTGGGCAACAAGGTGAATAATCTCAAAGGGAAACTAAGCAAATACCTCATAAAAACAAAATAATTACAAGAATATACTCATTTATATTCATACCTCACTAAATAATTACATTATATATCCCCAACTAATTTCACTGAACTGATACTAAATCAGTATCATATATTGTATTAGTATCATTAAAGCTGATAATTTCACTTAATTGATACTGAATTAGTATATATATATACATACTGTATTGGTATTATTAAGGTTTCTTACTTAGAAATTACCATTAGTCAATGATACTATAAGAGTATATATCTATATATACTCGTATATATACTCTTATAGTATCATTGACTAATGAGTAATTTCTGAACAAGAATCCTTAATGATGCCATAAAAATATATATATACTCTTATAGTATCATTGACTAATGATTAATTTTTGAACAAGAAACCGTAATGATACCACAACAATATACATATACTCTTATAGTATAGTTAAGCGAAATTATTAGCCTTAATAATATCAATACATTATATGATACCGATTTAGTATCAGTTAAGCGAAAATTATCAGCCTTAATATATGGGGGTATGGGCTGTAATTTTTTTTTTTTTTGAGAGAATGGGTATTTCTTGAATTACATTGGATTGGAGCATAAAACATATAATTATTTTGAGTTTTGTGGTCCATTAGTTTTCCTAAATCTTAAAAATGTTTAAAAATTGAAAACATGTTAAATTCTGCGTACTTAGATTTATTATGTATAAATATAAAAATCTATGTTACTTCTTCCATCCCCAATTTTATGATCCAATTTAATTTATTGAGTTCAACGTTAAAATCTAATAATGACCCATTAGTACATATTATATTAAATATTTTTTATAATAAATTTACTTGCAAATTTCATAAGAAAATGAGCTTAAAGGTTCAATTTAAAGGGTAAACTTCATATAAACAATAAATAAATTTTAAATAGTTCCTATAAGAACTTCTGCTTGAATTAATGGGAATTAATTATCAAAAGCAACAGAATAAAATTGGATAAACAGTCATTTCAGACAGAAAACAACTATTGTGTACATGGTAAATATATAAAGAGTGCACCAACAATCAAATATATATGTTCTTTGTTCATATTCCCATCATTAATTTATTTACCATTAAGAACAATATATATATATATATATATATATATATATATAAACTGTTTACCATTTTTGCTCAACATGGTATAATCTGGACTTAATGTAATGACAGAAAAAAATTAAGGTAACATAATATAAAAAATACATATAAATGGTTCTTTAATTTTTTTTAAAATACATATAAATGGATGAATACCATTTTTCTAGCTAGGGATTAGTTGTTATAGACAAAGAAATAATATAACACTTACATGAGAAAAAAAAAAAGAGAAAAATATTACAAAATTGTGAGAAAGAGCAATAATAATTCATTAAAGCATCTCCCTTTTACTTGCTTCAAAATTTGCAAAAAAAAAGAAGATAAAGCACATTCAACTTACAAAAAAAAGAAAAAAAAAAGCATGTACAATCCAGTCCGTGCCACAAATGACGTAGCTTCCTAGCTCCGCCCTTAGTTAATCACCAAATCAATAAATAGCTTTTAGAGAGAGTTTTTATCGACTTAATGAAGGTAATCACTGATAAAAGATCGAGCAAGCTGATACCAAATTCAAAAATTTGCTAAGAAGAATATATAATCATTCGATCTGAATACATCATGATTGAATTATTCAGGATATCCACAAAATTAATTAACGGCTCATTGTTGGGTCACCCCTCCCTTGCTACGTACCTTTTATACGTATGAACTCACATATTTCCACTTTAGTACAATAGCGGATTCAGAATTTTCACTCACGTCCAATTATTCAAAATATAATGCAATCAACTTCTTGGACCAAAAATAAAAAAAACCTACGTCTTGATATTAACCTTGACATTGAGGTCCTTGACCAACGACGGGGCAATTTTACGCGAAGGATGGTCCAGTGCACAACTTTCGCCAAGAAATGTTAAATTTAGTAAATATGAGTGTATATTTACTTTTGAACGCCCTTAACACAATTGCGAAGGAAATTTGCACATCCTTTGTCAGATTCCTAGCTCCGTCCGTCCTTCATGGATGCAAATTATTTTGGATAGGATTCCAAGAACTTGGAGGTTTACTCCTTAAACTATTTTTCACAGCTTTTTCAGGTGCTACTATAATTGATTCATTCACTTTACTAGGATTAACAGAAAGTGATGTGAATGAATCAATTAATAATCTTCTTGATTGTATATTAGGAGGGAATGATCTACCAAAAATCATCAACAATTGGGACAAAAACAAGAACAAAAGAAGAAATATGGTTCTATAATTATTTCTCATTCGTAGTATTTTGAGAGAGATGATGGATCATTAATGATGATGAGAGAAATAAGTTTGAAAGTATATGAAGTTTGCTTTACTAGAAAAATAATACTAATGCTATATGGCTTTTATGAATTGGAATTAATAGAGAAATTCATTTTTGTTAACACATGTGTGAGTGTGACTATTCAAGCTATTACTAATAATAATTAAACATAACACTCCATCTGTTTTAATTTATATGACTTATTTTTAGTTTTAGTCAATATAAAAAAAAAAAAACATGCTTTTATATTTACAAACAATTTAACTTTAAAATACTTATATTCTATTCTGAATAAAATAATTTCTAATCATATGAATATTTATCAATTGTTTTAGACTACAAATTTTAAAAATCTTTTATTTTTTAAATTACATTCAAATTAAACTAACTTATATTAAGGGTCATCCATAGTTTTAGGTCAAAAGTTGCTTCCACACGGTTGATAAAAATATTCCAGGACAAAGCTAGCTCAACATAGACTAAAGCTATTACCCTTTTCTTAGTTTTATGATGTTTTTTTTTAATCAGAAGATTTTATTTTTATACATAATTTTTTAAAATTATTTTTACAAAAAAATAAAATTAAAACATTATTTTCTACAATTCAAATTATAAGAAGGACAAAAAAATCTTATTTCCTTTAAAAAATTTAACCAACGGATGTTACTTAATTATATGAAGTATTGATCAATTGAGATGCTTGAGGTGAAGGAAATTTCTTGGCTTATCACATTTATAGTTTTTTAATAGGTCAAAATTATTTACACCACCAATTTTATTTTAAAAATCAAACCCACCCACCCACCCACCCCCAACTTTGAAAAATAGTCATTCTCCTTCTCTTTTCATGATTAACTTTTTAAAATGCATATTTTATCCTTACATTATCAACTTTTATCCTTTCTATACTCTTTTAAATTATAATATTTTTTAAATTTAAATAAAAATTATGCTATAAGAGAATATTAATTTCGTCCAAAAAATGAAAAATATTAATTGAATATATAAGCTAATGTCATTCTCGAATGAACAAAATAAATAATTATTTTTATTTTTATTAATTTTAACAAAATCTATAATGTGATAACCTTATAAACATATTTCGATGCATTAATACAAAAATAATTAATAAAATTAAAGGGATATTTCGTAATAATTTGTTAAAAGATTATTTATTTATATTGTAAATAAATGTAAATTTTAGTTCAAAAAATATGTTATAAATGACAATCAAAATTCATTTATCTACATCGATAATAGAGAATAAAAGATAAACATAATACATAAATATGCCTTTTAACTTAGTTTCAACTTATATTTTTGTCAAATTTTTGGTATGCATAAGTAGACACACGTGTCCTACATGTCAATTCACGTGAGATACATTCGAATTGATTTATTGTAGTCATGTGGGGCATATATGATGTCATGTGTATGACATGTGTATCTACTATTCAACTCTATATAAATTTAAGTGTCTACTTGTTCACACTCAAAAATGGAGGACACAGATATCAACTAAAGTTAAGTTAAAAAGTACGTGCATTCATCACGTCTAAGAGAAAAGTGAAATTTAAATATGCATGCACATAAAACATATATATTTAATTCATGTAATATTAAGATAACAAACATAAAATAAAAAAAAAGAACATTAGATTTTGCAACAAACTTATAAAATGATTATTCTAGACTTGTAATATTAATGAATTTGAATTTCAACAATAATGTATAATACAAAGGTTAAAAAATAAAACATTCTATATACTATAAAAATATATATGTTAGATAAATGGAATTATAAAAATAGTATGGGTGAAATAGACTTTGTATAAGACAAAGAAGGGAGAATGGTTAATTTTCAAAGTTGAGGGGAAGTTTGATTTTCAACTAAAATTGGGGAGGGGGGGAGGGTGAAAATGATTTTCTTGTCAATAAATTTTATTTATTTGAACTATGATTTATTTCACTTAAACACATTATACAATGTTTCTATTAGATTTTTTCAATTTAAAATTTCTTCACATATTTTTAAATGTTCATTGTGTAGATAAATTAGTCACATAAAATCTGTCACTCTATTTAATTATACACACATACCTCAATAAGTCGTACAAATCCAAATATTTTCTAATTAAGAGTAATATGTATAATTAAAAGAGATTTCCTATATTTTTTATGATGTAAGGGATATTTAAAGAATATATATATATATTAAAAATCTAATAAAAACACTTTATTATATAATATTTGTTTAATAGAAACTAGTCATATATCTTAATATAGTTATTTATGGACAAATTCAAGGAATTGTAAATGAATTAAGCCAAATTAGTTTGTTGTTTTTCAATTTGTTGTTAATTGGTAGTGGGATGTGAAGCATGTGAGGTGGTTTGACTAATGTCGATTAGATCTCTTTAATTCCAAGCAATCTTTAAAATTGAAAAGATTAAAAGGACATGTCTCATCATGTGACTTTTCAGAAGACACCACATTACTCACCTTTCTCTTTGTCCTTTTCTTTCTATTATTAATTAACTTTTATCAAATGTAGTATAAAACACATACAGCTAAGGATAGCTGGGGTACCAAGTATGTTGGTCTTAATCTGTAGTGACACTCTCCTGAATCAGATTACCCCATGAGTGTTACTGATTAAGATTCCTCAATGGGACTGATGGGGTTGTGATGCAGTCGTGAGATTGTTTTATTCTTAATTAGAAGTTTTGAATTTGAAATTTTGACACGAAGATAATTCTATTAGGAGCGCCACCTCCAAAATTATTTCCATTGTGCGTGATGCGTATTTAGGTGGAGCTCCGGTATTTAGCTACACTCTAGCTAGTGTGCAATATTACGAATCTTATCAGATTTTTGTGCGTCTAAATACGTTCGGATATATGTATCTGGGAATACATGTGGTCAAAATTAAGTGTAATTTATTTTAGATTCACTGTATCCAAGTGAATTAACATGTATCTGGGATACATGACAAATTTCGCTCGCCTCCTTCTCATCTTGCTCGCCATTGTCCTGTGTATCTCTGGTATCCCAGATACATGTAAATTACATTGGTATCCCATAATATATGTGAATTACACCTGATACATACATATACATATATCTAAAGTGTATCTAGTGTGATTCACATGTATCTAGGATACATGTCTATCTCTCTCGCCTCCCTCCTATGTCACTCACCCTGTTCTATATTTTAGTTACATGTCTCTAAGTGTATCCTTCTCAATATATAGTAAAAAACTCTTAATGATAAAATATGTAATTATTTGAAAGTATAGATAGAATTAGTATATATGATATAATTATAGGTATGTCTGATAAGGTAGTTTTTCCTAAATAAAAGAGTAAAGACATAAAGACACAATCAAAGTTGTCCCGTATTTGCATAAAGACACCTTAACTTTCAAAGTATCCTATCACCCCACAAAACTATTTAATATCGTTTTAAATGGGCCATTTTGACCCATTCCCTCGTTCTATGTAGTGGCGCGTGTTGCTCACTCCCTGTTATAGAATTCAACCCGACCCGACCCGACCCGACCCTGTTCTTTGAAGAAAAGTCGTTTCTCCTTTTCTTTTCTTATTTCTCAACTTTCCCTAAAATCTGAAGAAATAGAAAAGATTTCTCATCGTGTTGGTGTTGATAATCTCGTTGTTGATGTGCCTTGGTGAAGATTCTTGGAGATTGAAGGTCTAACAAGTTAGGGCTTTACATCATATGATAAAAATCTTCTCTTTTTTCGATTATTATGATTTTAGGGATTATTATAGAGTAAAAGTGTTGGAATCGACCTCCTATAGTTGCCATTGTTAGGATATTGTTAGGATATTATAGTTTTTCGTTGTTACTATTAGCGTTAGGGTGTTGTGTTATAGACTTAATGCGACTGTTAGTGATTAGGGTTTTGTGTTATCGACTTAGTGCGACTATTAGTGATTGTGTTTTAGGTTAGGGTTTGATGTTATCCACTTAGTTCGAATCATATTATTTGTCTCTTATACATTTGTAGACTTCAATTTGTACATTATCGACTACTACTGTTAGTGCTTTTGTTCTGTTAGTGATGGGGCTAAATGTTAGTACTTTTAGTCTCTTATACATTCGTTGTTACTGTTAGGGCTAAATGTTAGTGTTGGGGCTTATACATTTGTAGACTTCAATTTGTACATTATACATTTGTAAACAGTCTTTTGTTCTGTTAGTGATGGGGCTAAATGTTAGTGCTATTGCTACTGTTGCTTGTTATAGTTTGTTCTTAAAATGTGTGTTTGAATTGTGTTTGTCTTTGTTACATACTTTTTCAGGATGGCTTTTACTCTGATAACTCTAAGATGGTATCATGGGGGGGGGGGGGTAATAGAATTTGGTCCCCTACCTAAATATATTGGGGGGCATGTGACAGAATTCCTAGATGTAGATATTGATAGGATGTCTTATTTTGAGTTGAGGGACTACATAAAGGAACTAGGATATACAGTAGATTGTAATTTTTTCATCAAGTGGGATGGGTTATTGGTCCTTGTTGATAATGATAAGGTAATATTTGACCTTTTCAATATGATAAATAATGGGGATACAGTGGAGGTGTATGTTTCTCATGGGGTTAGTGAAGCCAATCAGGCCCCACTTGAATTGGAGTTTGTCCCCAATGTGAGTGATAGTGGGGTAGGTGAGGGATCTTTTAATGAGGATTCTAACCCTAATAATCAGCCTCCTACTTCTATTTTTCATTCCATCCCTACAACTGATCCTTCTGAAACTTCCAGTATTTCATTTGAAGACTAGTCTACTACTGTGCCTCCACCATTTCCTTCTACTATGCCTTCTTCTTGCACTGTACCTCCTCCTTCCACTGTGCCTCCACCCTCTCCTTCTACTATGCCTCCTCTTTCCTCTGTACCTTTATCTGATCCTATATTAGATAATGATCCAACTGATGATGAAGTAGAAGATGAATCAAGATCTGAAGGGGATACTAATGAAGATACTGAGGTTGACAGTGATGTTCATCAAAAGTATATAGATATAAGGGCATCTAAGAGGCATTTCAAAAGGTCATAAATGAGAAGTAGAGGTACTAATGCAGATAAGATTAATGTTGATGAAAAAGGTCCAGATAAAGGGTATGATGAGACAAATATTGGTATTAGGGAAAGCTTAGTTGGTAAGCTAGGAGGTGATGAACCTTACTATCTAAGTGATGAAGCTCCTAGCTTTGAAATAGATGATGAAACAGGTTGGGGAGATGGTGAAGAGGTTGATCAAGTAGTGCATAAACTTGTTAGGAGGAAGAAAACCCCAAATAGAGTTGTGTTTGATGCAACTTCTGAAAAGATTGTTTGGGAATTATGACTGGTTTTTGGAACTATTGAAGAATTTAGAGTGGCGGTGACAAGATATGCAGTCCAAGAACACATTCAAATTGAAAAATATGTGAATGAGCCTGGCAGAGTTAGAGTGATATGTTGTAAAGAGACTTATCCTTGGTTGTTGTGTGCAAGTAAGGATAAAACTAGTGGAGATGTCATTGTTAAAATATACAACCCTGTCCATAAATGTTTGACATCAACTCATAACTATCTTTGTAACTCAAAATTTTTGGCCACCAAATACAAAGAAAGAATAACTCAACAGCCAAACATCGACATTGTGTTGTTGAAGGACATTATTAGAAAGGTGTTGGATATTAATGTTGGTAGGACAACAGTGAGAAGAGCTAGGACTAGAGTGTTACAAGAGATCATGGGTGATCACATTGTGGAGTATGGTAAGATTTTTTATTATAAAGATGAAATTTTAAGGAGTAATCCAGGTAGTACTTGTGTAGTGAAGGTTGAAGAAGAAAATGAAACTGGGCAGAATTTTTTTGAAGGATTTTATGTTTGTTTCAATGCTTTAAAAAAAGCATTTTTTGGAGGTGTTAGGAGGTTGATTGGTTTTGATGGGTGTTTTCTCAAAGGTGTGTGTAAAGGCCAGTTATTAGTGGCAGTTTGTAGAGATGGAAACAACCAAATGCTGCCTATTGCTTGGGCAGTTATTGAGGTTAAGAATCAGTTTACATGGACATGGTTTCTTGAACTAGTGAAGAATGATCTTGACCTTGGAGAAGGGTATCAACTATTCATCATTACTGATATGCAAAAGGTAATTATCTTACTAATCTTACTGTTTTATTGTTGTTGAGTTTTGCATTTTAATTATTCTTTTTCTATTATGTTGGTTTGTTAGGGACTAGAAATTGCTGTTGAAAATGTATTGCCACTGGTTGAACACAGAAAATGTGCAAGACATGTTCTTGCAAATTGGTGTAAAAACTGGAAAGGTGTTGAAAGAAGAAGAGTGTTTTGGAGGATTGCTAAATCCACATTTGAAGCTGAGATGAAGGATAATATACAGGCAATGAAGAAATTATGACAAGAATGTTTGAATGATCTTTTATGGTACAACTTGAATACATGGTGCAAGAAGTATTTTCAAGACTATAGCAAATGTGATGTTGTGGACAACAGTATGGCAGAAAACTTTAATGCTTGGATACTGCCTGCAAGGTATTAAACAATAATCACAATGCTTGAGGAGATAAGGGTGAAGATGATGAAAAGAATTGGTGATTTTAGAGAGTTCTCAAACACTTGGATCACTGATATATCTCCTATGTCTTTGAAGATTTTGCAAGAAAATATTGAAAAGTCTATGCAATGTAACTTGATTTGGAATGGAGAAAGAGATTTTGAGATTAAACATCATGGATTTACACATACCATGGACATTATTAGTAGGAGTTGTAGTTGCAGATCCTGGCAGCTCAGGGGCATTCCTTGTCCTCATGGTGTTACTTCCCTTCATTGCAAGGAGTTGGAACCAATCCATTATGTGGCTAGTTGTTATAGCAAGGAAACGTACCTCAGCACAAATGCCCATTTTATTCAGCCAATGAATAACATGAAAATGTGGCCAACATCAAATAATCCAATTGTAAAGCCACCGAAGATCAAGAAGTTGCCTGGAAGACCAGGTAAAGTTAGAAGAAAGGAGGCAGATGAAAGCAAAAAAACTGGAAAGCTTAGCAAAAGAGGTGCTATTATGACTTGTAGCAAATGTGGTACACAAGGACACAATAAAATAGGATGTCCTACAAGAAACCAAGTTGGTCTAAGTCAATCAACTAAACCATCTTCTCAGGCACATGTACTTTTATTTGTTACTTTCACATGTAAGTTATATGTACATATATTGATATATTAATTACAGGCTACTGAAAGTGGTAGAGAAAGAGGCGCAGGAAGAGTAGCACGAGGCAGAGCAAGGGCTAGTAGTTCAATTCAACCACCTAGAGCCTCTTCACATGCCACCACAAATAATGAAAGTGGTAGAGGAAGAGGCACATGAAGAGTTTCAAGTTCTATAGGTGTTCCAACTCAATCACATGGAACTGCTACAAACACAGAGGTAATATATCTAATTATTATATCATTTTAGACAACATAGATATGCTTTAATAATTTGGTTTCAAAGTACAGACTGTAAATGGTAGAGGGAGAAGTAGAGGTAGAGGTACAGGTAGAGGATCAGGAACAGGTAGAGAAAGAGGAATACCTCAAGAAAGAAATGTGAATGAAGGACTAGGTAGAGGAAGAGTGATGACTCAACATAGTCAAACTAGTTCTGAAGCAACCTGCGGTGGAAAAGGCCTAGAAAGAGGGAAGAGATCAGTAGAACATGAGGACACTAGTGGAGGACAAACAAGACCTTTTAAAAGGCCAAGAATGGTAGGTGTTGGCATATACCAAGCTGAAGATGGATTTACAACTCTCAATGTAAGTTTACAACTCTCAATGTAAATTTACAATTGTCAATGCAGGCCTAAATATCTTATATTTGAATGTGTATTTATTTGACTAAGCAGCTTGGATTGCCAAGTAGAAGAGTCATCAATACTGGTACAAGAGTGCCAAAGAGGGCTGATGTTGTTACTGGTGATATTGGCTACACACCAGTACGTGGATTCAAATGGAAGGGGAAGACAACTATTACCAGTAGTAACCTAGAAAGAATGAGGGCTGAAAAGGTTATCCAAACTAGGTCTGCAGCTGCTGCTACTGCTAATAGCCAAAGCCAAACAACTTCAAGTAGGAAGACTTCTGTGTCATAGAAGTAGGGCATTTTGATGTTGTCTTGTTCATTTTGAAAAACAAAATTTAATTATGTATATTTTGGTGCTGTTTTTGGTTGAAATCAAACTCAATTTTGCGTGTAACCAAACAAAACTTGAATGATTATGTTGAAATAAAGTCCTCTTTTTGATCAGTTTTGTTGTTGCCTTTTTATTTGTAGTTGAACATATTTTTGAAGTTTCTCAAAAGGTTGCCACAATAATATAGACAAGAGAACCAAATACATTAACAACTTGTTCAAATCATAACTATTTCAACAACAAAGACCAACAATAACTTGAGCGTTCAACAACTTCCATCCTTCAAGTTACACACACCTACAACTAGCAAGATCAAGACAATTAGCTTAGCTTCTAGTTACACACACCTACGACTTCAAAAACATGAAAGTAACTAAAGATGTCTATGGCAATTTTGGTTGCACACACCTACAACTTCCATCCTTCACATTCTTGGTTAGACTTAAAAATAGAAAACACACAATAATAATCAAGACAATTAGCTTCAAGTTACAACATTTGCTCTTCTTTTTCTCCTTCGTCACGACTTGGTTACTTTCAACACGACTTTCATAAGATGCCAATACTTCTTCCAACTCCTTAATTCTCTTTGCTAATCTCGAAATTACGTACTTGGATCGTATATCAACATCTTCACGATCCCTCCATCTAAAGAAGTTGCACGCATCCTCCTAAAATACGCAAAAAAAAAAAATTAAAGAAAAATACATAAACAAAAGATCTCCATAAAAGAATTAGGAAACATACACGATAGCGTGGACAAGACCAAAATCTTCGAGCTGGATTATGCTCCGACATGAAGTTTGCATTGATAGTAAGTCACCATGTTTGCATCGCAATTTCACTCGCAACATCAGATCATTCTCATCATTACAAATACGATTCAACATTGCATTTGACATTTTCAATCAAAACCTAATCACAAAATTCAGAAGAAACTAAACCATAAAAAACTTTAAATTAACGTTTTATACTGAAAATTAAAAGATAAAACGAATTCCTACCTTATTTTCTTGGGAAAGATGATGAAGTCGTCAAACAGAGAGAACCAACGTTGATCTTGCTATGGAAAAAACCATGAAATCAAAAAATTAGGGCTACCAATGGCTATTTTGGGTTTAAAATTGGGGAAGATGACATAAATTGAATAAATAATTAATAATAAAGAAAGAAAATGACATGTGGCAATTTTAAACTGGTCCATGGCAGTGAAAATACTGAATGACGCGCCTCATGTGCGTGGTAACAACCTAGACGAGGGAATGGGTCAAAATGGCTCATTTATAACGATATTAAATAGTTCTGTGGGGTGATAGAACACTTTGAAAGTTAAAGTGTCTTTATGCATATACGGGGCAACTTTAATTGTGTCTTTATGTCTTTTCTCTAAACAAAAAGCAAGTCTTTACAATACAAAACTTAATAGGCTGAAGATCCTGAAAACCCAGGAGACTAGGCCCAACATGAGTCCAATCCCGAAACAAAAAATCAAGAGCAAAACTCCAAAATCGACCAAAAATAGGGAGCATCCTAGATAGGAGATACTCCAAAAATAATTAGATGACCTTCCTAGAATTGATTACTCTAAGGCAACAATTAAATGTGCATTGTAAATTAAGAAAAGAGCAAATATTTCCCTTTACTTTGAGATTAGAGTGGATATAGCCTTCGATTCCTCGTTAAAAAAGTGGTGCATATATCTCGTACATATCCCGTCATTTGATAAAGGATGCATATTTATCTTTTTCATTAATAGACTTATATGTATTGAATTAAAAAAACTAAAATTATTTTCTTAATTCCAACAATGTTATGCGACTTTAAAAGATTACCTCATCCATTTGGTTTACCCCTCCAGAAGCGATCCAAATGAAAAAACCCAATCCATCTACAACTCAATCATAAATAGATTTGGGTCGGGTCTGACAAAAGAGAAATTATTTTTTAGTTGTATTGGGTTTGGACGGATAAGAAAAGTATAATTTTTAAGAATCAAATACAGTGTAATAGTGAAATTACCTTCTATCCCTATTTTTTTTTTTAATTACATAAATCTTATGTTTTTAAGGCCATCTGGCTACATAACTAAGTGATCGGATACATTATTATTGATACATTATGTATCCGTTTGTTGCGCATAGTTAGGAAAAAAAATTGAAAATCAAATAGAGATTCCATAAATTACGCTATTCAGTTTCATATTATTGTCAAGTATTCAGTGACATATCGTAACAAATCCATAAGGAGTTATCTAAAAAGTACGATCATTTACCCATAAAATAGTGATGATTGTCGATTAGAAAATCTTTCAAATAAGAGTAAATGGTATCTTATTATATTTTTATACATTATTGAGTTTATATCTTTTGTTTTATAATGTTTAAACATTGCATCTCTTATAAATCAGAGAAGAATGTGAAATGAGAGGAACTCTACAATTAGAATTATGTGTTGGCAACATAAATTAATGACACCTATAATAGGGAGGAGCAGATTTAGACACGTAAGTAGAGCTACTAACACACAATGACTAAAATATCCTCAACGTAAGTTGATACCATTTTTCATCTCACTCTTCTACTATAGTAGAAAAGTAAGTGACAACTTTTCAAAAATCATCACAACAGTAAAATATTTTATTTTGTATTTTATCGCTGGAAGCTGCCTTAATGAGTGGTCTTACGGTTGGGCCACAAACACTTATTTTGAGAAGAAAAACATTTTTTTGAAAAATTAAGTGGTCGATAAATGAGTAAAAGTGCTTTTAAATGGTAGAAAAAACACTTTTTCATTTGTTGGAAAGAGGCTAAAAATTTCTGTTTTTAAACAAAAAGCAGAAGCAGAAATAAAAAATTATTTTTTCTCAAAATTGAAATATCATTTTCATAAATACATATTTACCAATATATTTCTTATTAATTAACTAGCATATTTCATAAGTTTGGTTAAACAATATATTTTTTATTAATTAATTAGCATATTTTATAAGTTTGATTAGATTTCATTTAAGAATTTTATTTTTTATTTTTATATAATAAATTTTATAATTTATTTTACATTTATATAATATTATTTTATATATTATATATTATTTTACGTATTATTTTTGTAGAATTAGAAAAGAGGTAACAACAATATTTTTACAAGATAAGAAAAAAGAAAAAGAAAATAACAATTAAAGATTCAACCTCCCAAAAAGGTACATTATTTATTGAAAATTTAAACATGTAAATTTTAATTTAATAAATAAAAGATTAGTTATTTTTTTTTATAATAGATATTTCAAATAGTTTCTCTCTAAAAAATAATTTTAATATTAGAAGTATATTAATAGATGTCCTCTTTTTTGAATTTGTCTTTTAAAAAAGATTAGCGAAACACAATTTGCTTATGAAAAGTACTTTTCAAATGAATTAGCCAAACACAAATTTGTTTTTTTTTTCAAAAACATTTTACTAAAAAGTGATTTTAAAAAATGCTTCTAAAAATAAGCTATTTTTAGCATTAATGTTAAACAGGCTCTTAATGATCATGTATGAAGTTTTAAATGTCAAATTCAAATTGTAACTTTCTGCACAAATAAATCTATTTAGATTAATAAAAGAAGAACAAGTGTTTTCAACAAATTATCCTCTAATTAAATAGAATCTATTTTATTATGATTTTTAATTATGTCAAAACTAATTTCTTTTCTAAATAAGGCTAAAGGTATAATATACAATAACTATTTTTTATTGAAAAAAAATCTATATATCGATATAAAGGAGAGTCATAAGCATGCTCTTTGATCAGGAAATGAATTTATCTATTTCTCAAATTTTGAATCTTATTGATGGTCAGTGGGTATTGGGTTGACACGGGTTCAGCTCGAGAGAGTGAATCCTAAACCCAATTTCACATATTCAGCTCAAGAGAGTGAATGGACTAAGGTGTGGGCTATTCTAATTTTTCTTGCTTGTTGATGTTCAAGAGAAATCAACTTGATTTGGGGTAAATTGTTTGAGAGAAAGTTTACCTCCTCTATAGCCTAGCTTACTCACTAATATCTAGCTATTTTCTTATAGTTGTAATTACCCATCTGTATATATTAGTCTATAATCGAATCACACCCCAAGAACCCGTCTCATTATCGTATTTCGTATTGTTTGATGCTGCTGTATTTGATAATTAAAAACCAAAGCCCCCTGTTATTTGAAATTCGTGTCACCCCCTGATTTGAATTATGTTCTTATTCGATAATGTCTATTACTATGACTGAGTTGACCATATTCGTACTTCTCACTTGACTCTCAAACATGTACCACTCCCTGTGGGATTCGACCCCAACTCATTTAGTTGGGTTTATACTGACTAGCGATCGTTGACACTTAGAATTGGATGAAGTGTCCTTGAAACGTTAATCAAACACTAAATCCCAAGCCTTACGAAACACTAAGAAACCCTAAATCCTAAGAAATCCTAAACCCTAATAAAACTTAAACCCTAAAATAACCTAAAAACCTTTAAAAGCCCTAAACCTAGAAAAACCCTTTAAACCCCTAAACCCTAATAAAAATCCTTAATCTAAAACCCTAAGCCTTAAACCCTAAGAGACCCTAATCCCTTAGAACCTCTAACCGTATAAAACCATAAGAATCCTAAAAAACCTTTAAAAACTCTAAACATAAAACATCTCTAAACCCAAAAAAACACCCTAGTAAAACTTAACCTCTAACTACACCCTAAACACTAAAAACCCTTTAAACAAAAAAATGTAAACCTAAAATCCTAAACCCTAAGAAACCCTAAATGCTAAACCCTAAACCCTAAAAAAACTTTAAAAACCTTAAACCTAAAAACCCAAAAAATAAACTTTTGAAATCCTAAGAAATCCCAATGCCCTAAACCGTAAATCGTAAAAAACCCCTAAATATAAAACCCTAAGCCCTAAGATCTCCCTAAACCATAAAAAACCATAAAAAGTTTAAAAACATTTGAAAACCCTAAACCTAAAAAACCCTAAGAAAAAGTCTAAACCTACTAATACCCTAAACCCTAAGAAATCACAAGCCCTAAACCCTAAACCTAAATCCTTAAACATTAAACCCTAAGAAACTGTAACATACGACAATTTAAAATGAATATGAAGAAGCTTGAAATTGGAAGTAGTCACTTTTGGAAAAAAATTCACAATCTGGAAATTGGCTAAGTTCAAAAATCTGGAATTTTTTTTTTGGCTAAGTGTGGGAAATCAGTGATTTTGGCCAACTTTGAGCAGTCGTAACTCCTAGCTCAGGATGAGTTAGGAGTAGTTACGATTATGGTTGTGAAGCTTGTGGAATGATCTTTCCAACGCCACCGAGTTTACTCGATTCCGAGTTCGTATGAGCGAGTTATGCCCTTTGAAAGTTGGGCGGTTGTGGAATCCGTTTCGAAATTTTAAGGGCATTTTGGTCTTTTCACAAATCAATTGTTTTGGTTATATTAAAGTGTTAGACTGATTTTATATCAGTTTGTATCATTTTTTAAAGAGAGAAAGTTAGGGTTCTTGAGAGTGAAGAAGAGAAGAAGAGGAGAAGAAGAGGAGATCAACAAGTTTCCGTCGTGGAATTTCGTCAGGGGTGATCCCTATCAAGGTATGTGAGTTCTTTAGTGTGGGTTGATCCTTTCCCCCACACACCAAGCTCATTTTTATGATTTGAGAAAATATTGGATTTGTTGTGGAAGTTGTTGAAGTTGTTAGTTATTGTTGATGTTGTTAGTTGTGTTGTTGAAGTTATTGTTGGTTGTGGGACATGATTTGGTTGTGTTCTTGGGCTGAAGTCTATTGTATATTGAGGGATTTTATGATCCTTAGTGTTGGTTGGTTCATACCCCCACACACCAACTCGTTTTTAATTCCAAGAAAAGACTTATTTTGGTTGTTGAAGTTGTTGGTTGTGTTGTTGAAGTCTTGCTGATTTGGGACAGGATCTGGTGCGTTTTTTTTAGTGGAATCCACTGTATGTTGAGGGGTTTATAACCCCAAGTGTTTGGGGAAAAGAATTCTTTGAGGTTGAGAGGGTTTAGAGTTGGCAACATGAAGGAGAAAAGTTGGGCAGCTTGCTGAAGCAAGGCGTCGCAGATTTGCTCCTTCGTGAACAGAACTGTCTGCTTTTCAAAATTAATTTTTGAAATTTTCCTTAAGTATAGCTGTCCTAAATTATTCCTAATCATCATGGGGTCCTTCCAAACACAAATCATTACCCTTAAGTTCATAATCCAATTTAAGGAGAGTAAAGCTAGAAGTCAAGCGAAGTTAGTTTCCAATTCAAGTGAAGTTAGTTTCAATTCAAGTGAAGTTAGTTTCCAAGTCAAGTCGAGTTAGAAGTCAAGTGAAATTAGAAGTCAAGCTTAGAAGTTAAGAAGTTAGTTCAAGCAAGTCCTCCAAGCTTTTCAAGAGTCTTTATTGAACATTTTAACTTCATTTTAAGGCTCAAGTTCCAAGTTAAGTATAGAGTTCCAAGTTAAGTATAGAGTTCCAAGTTAAATATAGAGTTCCAAGTTAAGTATCGAGTTTCAAGTTAAGTCAAGAGTTGAGTTCATTTCTCAAAAGTAATTAGGGAACTAAGTATTTCCCAAAGAAGTTTATAAGTGTTTTCACATTTTAAGTTGAGAGGAAAACTGAGATTTCCAAAAGAGTTTTGAGAAGTTTGAGTACGATCTCTTTTTGAGAAAAGATGAGTTTTGCAAAAGAGTTTCTAAAACATGATTAGCATGACAAATCGAGTATGTCATCAATGTTTAAGCAGTATGGTCTCTAGATATACCATCAATGTTTAAGCAGTATGAATATCCCGAGTCATCAATGATCATATTGAAAATATGGTTTTGAGATGTTCTTTTTAGAAAGAGTTTTCAAAAGCAATTACCTCTTTTAAGAGGGTAGTTTTGAGTAATTACCTCAACTAAAGAAAGGTGTGTTTAAAACACTTATGAGCTAAAGTATTTTTGGGAGTAGTATCGAGCACCGAATTGGGGGAGCGTTCAAAGAACCCACAACCCCCATAGAACCATGTTAGCCACCATGGGTAGAAAAGGATCATACTTTTTAGATGAATCCTTTTCAGATTAGACTAGTGGATCCATTAGGCAGTTTAGGTCTTATACCTTTGGCCGGGTATAAGATGCTCTGGGCAGCGTGAGGTCGATCGGCCGTATCATCATTATAGCTCTTATGTGATGGTTGTCGGTTAGAGAAACTCCCACAAAGATTATTGTATTTTCATACACAGAGATTATTGTATTTTTATATACATCGGTTCATTGTATTTCTATATACATCTCAGCTTATTGTATCCTTGTATACACACAGCGTTTTTAACATGTTTTAAACAGTCTTTCTTTATATCGCACTTGTTTTAAATTGCCTTATATTGAGAAAAGTCAGTCAGGTTGAGTTGAGTTGAGCAAGGTAAACTTTTCAGTTTTTTCCAAATTTCCTTCTAGCCTATGTTGCTTAGTTTTCCAACTCGCATACTCGTACATTCCATGTGCGATGCCGGTTGGCCTGCATTGTCTTATGATGCGAGATACAGTACCCCGGATCAGCATCCCGCACGTCGTTGATCCACTCCGAGCACCTGTGGTCAGTGGTGAGCCTCCTTGCATTCCTGAGGACCCAATTATTTTGTGTTCTTAAGTTTTTTTTTGTTTTATTAGGATGTCGCGGGGTCTGTCCCAACATCCATCTCAGTATTTTAGAGGCTTCATAGACAGACAGTCAGTCAGTTAGTTTTGAGTCTCTTATCTATGTATATATGTAAATATTCTATTTTGAGATTCGAGTTGCCTTTATGGCCATATTTTATAAGTTAAGTTGTTTTGTAATATTGTATTGCATTGAGTTATTTGGTTGGGTTAGGTTTCCGCTGAGTTAAGAAAGTCAGGCCAAGGGTTCGCTTGGGGCCAGAAATGGTCTCCGGGTGCCAGTCCCGCCCAGGGTGTAGGCTCGGGGCGTGACAGAAACCCTTAACCCTAAAACCTAAGCAACCCTAATCCCGAGACACTTAGAAGCCCTTAACCTAAAAAACCTTAAAAAAATCTTTTAAGAAACCCTAAAAAAATCCTAAACATAAAAAGCCCTAAAAACTCCAAGCCCTAAACCCTAAATATCCCTAAAAAAAAACCCTAAACCCTAAAAAACTCTAAAAAAAACCCTAAGAATCCCTAACCCTTAAAAACATTTTAATACCCTAAGAATCCCTAAACCCTAAACCATAAAAAACCCTAAACCTTAAATCCTAAATCTTAAGGTTTAGACCCTAAACCCGAAACCCTAAGAAACCACAAATCTTTAACCCTAAGAAACACTAAACCCTAAACCTTAGGGCAAAACCATAAACCCTTGTGAAACACTAAGAAACCCTAAACCCTATGAAACCCTAAACTCTAAGAATACCTAAACCCTAAAAACCCCTAAAAAGCCTTTAAAAACACCAAACTGAAAAGACCCTAAAAAAACCCAAAATCTAAAACCCTAAGCCTTAAACCCAAAGAAACCCAAAGCCATAAGAACCCCTAAATCATAAGAAACATAAAAATCCTAAAAAACCCTTTAAAAACACTAAACCTAAAAATACCCTAGAAAAACGTAAGCCCTAAGCCATAAACCCTAAAACCCCATAAAAAACCTAAAACTAAAGCTCCAAACCCTAAGGAATCCTAAACGCTAAACCCTATACCTTAAGTAATCCTAAACCTTAGGGATAAACCCTAAACCTTAAACACTAAGAAACCCTAAACCCTAAGAAAACCTAAACCCTAAAAAAACTATATAAACCTTTAAATCCTGAAACCTAAAATATCCTAAAAACCCTAAGAAACTCTTTAAAACCCTAAACCTTAGAAAAAAACCCTAAACATAAAACCCTATTCCCTAAATCCTAAAAAACCCTAAACCTTAAGAAATCCAAAACCCTAAGAAACACTAGAAAACCTTTAAATCCCCTAATTATAAATAACCCTAAACCTACAAAACACTAAACAAACCCATAAACCTTTAAAAAATCCTAAAAACCCCTAAACCCTAAACGATAAATCCTAAACCCTAAGAAACCCTATACCTTAGGGAATAAACTCTAAACGCTAAATCTTAGGCCTAAACCCTAAACATTAAGAAACCCACCCACCCCCCCATAAAAAAAAACCCCTAAAAAACTTTTAAAACCCTAAACCTAAATAACCCTAAAAACTGATAAGCCCTAAACCCTAAAAAAACAAAAAAAATCCTTAAACCTAAAAGCCTAAACCTAAAAGCCTAAGCCCTAAAAGCTAAACCAATAAAAAACTAAACACTAACTTATGCTAAGAAACACTAAACCCTAAGAAACTCTAAACCTCAAACCCTTATATACCCTAAGTTATAAGAAACCCTATTGCCCTAAAACCTATACCCTAAGAAATCCTTAACCCTAAACCCTAAGAAACCCTGATACCATAAACCCTAAACCCTATGAAAACTAAAAACCTTTAAAAACTCTAAACCACAAAACTCTTAAAAAAAAAATCCCTTTAAACCCCCTAAAAACCATTAAAATGCTTAAACCTAAAAAAAACAAATCTAAGAAACCCTAAGACCTAAACCCTAAACCCTAAAACCAAAACTCTAAGAAACCCTAAACCATAAACCCTTAAAAAAACCATAAGCCTAAACCCAAATACTAAGAAACCCCAACACTAAACCCAAAAAAAACACTAAGAATCCTTAAACCCTAAAAAACACCAAAAAATCTTTAAAAACTCTAAACCTAAAAACCCTAAACTTAACAAACAAAAACAAAACACCATAAACCCTAAACCCTAAACCTAAAACACTAAACCCTACACCCTACACCTAAATGACCCAAAAAAAAACTTTAAGATACCTAAAATGCAAAATCCTAAACCCTAAGAAACCCCAAACCATAAACCTTAGGGTCTAAATCCGAAACCCTAAACCCTAAGAAAGCCTAAGCCCTAGGAAACCCTAAACCATAAAAAAACCTAAGCCTAAAAAACCTTTAAAAAACCTAAGCCCTAAATCCTAAAAACCTATAAAAATAACCTAAACTCTAAACCCCAAAAAACCAAAAAAAATCTATTAAAAGCCCTAAAAAAATCCCCAACCCTAAAAAACTCTAAGCCCTAAACCCTAAATACCCCTAATAAAACCATCAACTCTATATCCTAAAAAACCCTATAAAAACCCTAAGAATACCTAAGCCCTAAAAAACATTTTTAAAAAATGCTAAGAATCCTGAAACCCTAAACCATAAGCCCTAAAAACAATTTAAAAACCTTAAACCCTAAACCTTAGGTCATAAACCCTAAACTCAAAACCCAAAATTCTAAACCCTAAGAAATTATAAAACCCTATACCACAACCCCTAAGAAACGCTAAAGCCTAAATCTTTAGAAAACCTAAACCCTAAGAAACCCTAAACACTAAGAAACCCAATAACCTTAAAATCCTAAAAACAAAACCCTAAAAAACCCAAAATCTAAAAAAACCCTAAACCCTAAACCCTGAGCCCTAAGAATCCCTAAACCATAAAAAACCTTGAAAATCCTAAAAACCTTTAAAAACCCTAAACCTAAAACCCTAAAAAAACTCTAAACCTAAACCCTAAACCCTAAAATCCCTTAAAAAAAAAACCTAAAACTGTAAATCGTAAGAAACACTTAACACTAAAGACTATACCCAAAGAAAACCTAAATCCTGACCCTTAGGGATAAAGTCTAAGCCCCGAGCCTTATGAAACACTAAGAAACCCTAAACCGTAATAAAACGACAACCCTATAAACCCTAAAAAAAACCTTCAAAAAGCCTAAACCTAAAAACACTAAAAAAACCCTTAAAAACTCTACAAACAAAAGAAAGCCTAAACTTAAAACCCTATGCCCTAAATCCTATGAAACCCTAAGAACCCCTAAACTGTAAGAAACCCTAAACCCTAAGAAACCCTAAAAACCCTTTATTAACCCTGATTGTAAAAACCCTACACCTAAAAAACCCAAAGAAAACCTTCAACCTAAATTCCCTAAAAAGAACTCTATGTCCTAAACCCTAAACCTAAATCTCTAATCCCTAAACCCTAAGAAACCCCAAACCCTAAGAAATCCTAAACTCTGTAAAATCCTAAACCTAAAAAAACCTCAAAATCCCTAAAAAAAACCCAAAGAAACCCTTAACCCTAAAACCCCCAAGAAACCTTAAACCCTAAAAAACCTTTAAAACACTAAACCTAAGAAATTTCCTTAAACCCTCAACCATTATAAACTCTAAACATAAAACCATAAATCCTAAACCATAAAAATACCCTAAACCTAAAACCCTAAACCCTTTAAAAACATTAACAAACTCAAAAGAAATACTAAGAAACCTTAAATGCTAAACACTAAACCCTAAAAAAACCTAAACCCCAAACCCTAAGAAACCCTAAACCCTTAACCTTAACCCCTAAACCTTAAGAAACCCTAATACCCTAAACCCTAAGAAACCCTCATACCCTAAACCCTAAACTCAAAAAACCTTTCGAAATTCAGAGCCTAAAAACCCAAAAGAAAAAAACCCCTTTAAAACCCCTAAAATTCTTTAAAAAGCCTTTACCTAAAAAACACTAACCCCTAAAACCTAATTTACCCAAAAAATATTTTTAAAACCCAAAACCATAAGCCCTAAGTAACCCTATGAAACCTAAACCATAATAATCTCTAAACCCTAAAATACCCTAAAAATAACTTTAAAACACACTAAACCTAAAAAACCAAATGCCCTAATCCCTAAAAAAACCCTCAACACTAAACCACAAGAAACCCTAAACCCTAAATATAAAATCCTAAACTCTAAACCCTAAACCCGAAGCCCTAAACCCTAAAAAACCTAAGCCCTAAACCCTAAGAAACCCTAAACTCTAAGAAACTCTAAACCCTAAGTAACCCTAAACTCTAAGAAACCCTAAACCCTAAGTAACCCTAAACCCTATAAATCCTTAATAACCATTAAAAACCCCTAAACACACTTTAAAAACCCTAAACCTAAAAAACCCTAAGTCCTAAACCCTAAACACTAAAGAAAAACCTAAACCCTACACCCTAAAAACACTAAAATAATTAAAGAAACTATAATCCCTATACCCTTCACCTTATGGCCTAAACCCTAATCCCTACGAAACCCTAAACCCTAAACCCCCCCTTCCCCCAAAAAAAGAAACCCTAAACCCTATACACTAAATCATAAGAAACTGTAAACCTTAAACCCTAAACCCTAAGAAAACCTCAGAAACCCTAAACCCTAGAAAACCTTACAAAAACTCTAAACGTTCAAAAAACATAAAAAAAAAAAAAACCTAAGCCCTAAACAACCCCTAAAAACATTAAACCTAAAACCGCAAACCCTAAAAAACCCTTTACTCTAAACACTAAGAAATCAAAAACCCTAAAAATTCATAACCCGCCAAACAAAACCATAAAACCCCTAAACCTAAAAAAACCCTAAAACCCTTCAAAAATCATAAACTTTAAAACCCTAAAAATAACCTATACCCTAAGCCCTTAAAAATCATAAAAAAACCATCAGCCCTAAACCCTAGGAAACCCTAAACCCATATAAACCCTATAAAACCCCTAAGCCTAAAAAGCCCTAGAAAAACAATAAGCCTAAACCTTAAGAAACCCTAAATGCTAAACCCTTAAAAACCACAAAACATAAAATGAGAACCCCTAAACCTAAAAAAACCCTAAGAAACCCTTAAAAAAAATTCTTAAAAGGCCTAAACCTAAAAATTCCTAATAAAAAATCCTAAATGTTAAGGCCTACAACCTAAACCCAAACCTTAAGGCATAACCCTATGCCCTAAAGCCTAAATCCTAAACTCTAAGAAACCCCAAACCTCAAAGAAACCATAAACCCTTAACCCTAGGAAACCATAAACACTAAACCTTAAGAAACCCTAAACCATAAAAAACCTT
Organism: Solanum commersonii; assembly: GCA_029007595.1. Lineage (NCBI taxonomy): Eukaryota > Viridiplantae > Streptophyta > Magnoliopsida > Solanales > Solanaceae > Solanum > Solanum commersonii. Next base: position 1,182,857 of record JAJTWQ010000125.1, read on the forward strand.
ACACTTTAAAAATCCTTAAAAACTCTAAACCCTAAATTATAAAAAATCCTAAACCCTAAACTCCTAAAAACCCTAAACCTAAAACCCTAAGAATCTCTTAATCCCAAAACTAACCCTAAAAAAACATAAAACCCCAAAACCTCAAAAACCCTAAAGAAATCCTAAACCTAAAAAACCCTAAAAAAGATCCTATGCCCTAAAACCTAGCCTTAAAAAAACCATAAAACTAAAACCCTAAACCCTAAAAAACTATAAAAGGTTTTAAATACCCTAAACCTAAAAATCCCTAAAAACCTTAAGAAATCCTAAACCCTAAGAAACCCTTAACCCTAAAAACCCTAAAGCCTAAAAACCCATAAAAATCCTAAAAAACCCTAAGCCCTAAACCCTAAACTATAAGAAAAATCCTAAAAAACCTTTAAAAACCCTAAACCTAAAAAAACCTAACAAAACTCTAAACCTAAAATACCTTAGAAAAACTTAAGCCCTAAGATCTAAACCTTAAAACCCCTTAAACCCTAAAAAAAATCCTAAATCTAAAACTCTAAGCCCTAAACCGTGATAAACCCTAAGCCTTAAGAACCCCAAAACCATAAAAAACTATAAAAAAAAAACCAAAATACTTTAAAAAACCCTAAACCTAAAAAAAAAACCATAAACCTAGAAATACTTAAGTCCTAAATCCTAAAAAGCTTTAAACAAAAAACCTAAACCTAAACCTAAAACTCTAAAGCCTAAGAAACCCTAAACGCTAAACCCTATACCCTAAGAAACCTTAAACCTTAGGGCCAAACCCTAAAATCTAAGCCTTATGGAACACTAAGAAACCCTAAACCCTAAAAAACCCAAAAAACCTTTAAAAGCCTAAACCTAAAAACTCTAAAAAAAAACCTTTGAATCCCTAAAAGCTAAAAAAAGCCTAAACTTAAGACCCTATATCCAAAATCCTAAGAAACCCTAAACCGTAAGAAACCCTAAATCCTAAAATCCCCTAAGAAACCCTAAAAATTCTTTAAAATCCCTAATTGTAAAAAACCCTTAACCTATAAAACCCATAAAAAAATGTTGAACCCTAAAAACCCTAATAAAACCCTAAACCTAAAAACCTTAAAAAACTCTATTCCCTAAACCCTGATCCTAAAATACCCTAAATCCTAACTCCTAAGAAACACTAAACCCTAAGAATCCTAAACTCTAAAAAAATTATGAACAATAAAAATACTAAAAATTCCTTAATACCCTAAGAAACCCATAACCCTGAAAACCCCAAGAAACCTTAAACCCTAAAAAATCTTTAAAACCCTAAACATAAGAAATTACCTTAAACCCTAAACCATAAAAAACTCTAAACCTAAAACATTAAACACTAAATAATAAAAAATCCCTAAACATAAAACCTTCAACTCTAAGAATCCCTAAACCCTAAACCCTTACGAAATACTAAGAAACCTTAAATTCTAATCCTTAAACCCTAAACCATAAAAAAAACCTCAACAGTAACTCCTAAACCCTAAAAAACCCTATTAACCTAAATCGTAAGCCCTAAGAAATCCTAAACCTATGAAACCCTCCTACCTTAAACCCTAAACCAAAAGAATCCCTAAAAACCTTTTAAAACTCAAAACCTAAAAATCCTTAAAACAAACTCTAAGCCCTAAACCTTAAACCCTAAATCTTAGGTCATAAACCCTAAACCCAAAACCCTAATGTAACACCTCGTATTCTACGTGTACTTGTTCTATTTATATAACACTTATAAATTGCCTTGTGGTATAGTTATGGATCTGGTTTCCTATGTGACTAGTGGCAATAGAACAGGTTTAAAGTGAACTGTCCATAGATTTTGATGCGACCCAATTAAGTTGACGTCAATGGAAATATTTAAACTTGAGATCATAATCTTGTATTTGAGTATAAAACTTAAAGTGACATAGCGTATATAAGTTTTAAGTTAAGTTGAAGGTATTAAGGTCTAGAAATGAAATAAAATATTGAGGTGCTTGCTAGACTTAACTAAGCTAGTAGGTGACAAGTAGGTGCATCACCTACTTTGACTTATTGACCAGCCCAAAGGACCAAGTAGGTGCATCACCTACTAAGACTCTTTTGACCATGTTATTGGGCAAAGTACACTACCACCAACATGCATTAATTTGTCCAAAGTTGATTAGAAGAATAAGGGGGAAATGGACAGCTAAGGCCCAATAGTCTTAAGTCCAAAAAGGTCCAAGTGAAAAGTCCAAGTAGGTGGATCACCTACTTGCATTAATTATGGCCCAAATTGACAAGAATAGAGAGATAATTGGCAGCAACGCCCAACAAGTGTTGAAGTTCCTAAAGGCCCAAGTTATGAGGCCAAGTAGGTGGGTCACCTACTTGACAATATATGGCCCAAAATTGGCCAAGAAAGTCGGCCAATGCACCTCCCTTTTAAAGGGATAAAGATTAGATCTTTTGCTTCATTTTTAACTTGTAAAAATTTTCAGATTTCTTAAGTTTCTCTCTTGGTCTTTCTTAGCTTCAAACAACAGCCCTAAAACACCTTAGGGTTCTTGAATATTTCCCCCCTTTTCAAGTAAAAGTTTAAAGGAGAGTTTCAGTTCTTGAAGAACAAGTTTAGAGGATAAATTTCCAGAAACTAAGGCAAGGCTATTGCCCATTTTTTGCCTCTCTTTAAATACATGTTTAAGGTGGATAATTTTGTATATATTTGTCAAGAACTCATGGATGGTGATAAATCCTTGAGCTCAATATTCTTCTATTGTGCTGAAAGATTTTTAGCAATTGATAGTGGCTGCCTTATGTATATTGTTGTTGGGGGCAGCTTGAGTATGTTGGAAAAGGATGTATGATGTTGTATTAATGTATAGAAGAAGGGTGTGGTGGTTCACCATTTGTGTAAGGGTTGTATGGGCCAAATTTCCGTCAAGTGCTTAGCTACTGTTTTTTGAGGGACTTAATGTAATTAGCTGCTAACATTAACTTAATCATGACTTATATTGTAGATTAGTACCCAAAAGGGAGGTTAAATCGTGATAGTTGTATTGGTGAGAAATTAAGGTATGTAAGGCTATTAGATTTCCTATTTCTTTGGCATGAATCCAACACTTGTATTACAAAGTAAGCTTTCTAAGTGCCCTTGGTAGTGACTGATCCATAGTTGCAGTTCCTACTCCCTAGAGCATTAAATTGAGTACCCTAATATGAGTTTATTACTAAATGTATGTGCTTACTCTACCAAGCATTAGCATGCAATGTTTAAACTTGTTTCATCGTCAAAGTACCCTTGGCACATATTTCCCTTATATAACTAAAAATTATCCTAGATTACACATGGCACATAACATATGTTGGATATACAATCTGCCATATCTTGCCAACTTACTTCAATTGTCTATTCCATCATATATGCCATATTTTCACATGCTCATATGTTCCCTTTAGTGGTTATTACTCCCATTGTGTTAGACTATAATGTTACCTCACAAGATCCCTACTTGCTTTATTGTACATTTTATATGTACTTACTTTGAATATGTATCCTATCCGTCCTTAAGTTGAATCTTCTCACGTTCTCCCTTGGTTCCACGTTCATGTATACCTTGTATTTGATATTAGTTAGTGAGTATTTGGCTATCATATGGAGTTCAAAACTCTTGGCTGAGTGTTAAATGTCTTCACTTAATATGTGCTTCAATTTGAGATGTCAAAATGATTACTGAGTCATATAAGATCCTAAGTATTATGTTGGTGTCACATTTGCTTCCCATTTCATTGTTATTATCGTAAGTCCATAGTCATATGTCTTCTACTACTGGTCCATAGTTCAAAATCTCAATAATGATTATGACCACCAAAACAACAATCGCAAAAGAGTTATGATCATCAAAAGAACAATCTCAAAAGAGTTATAAACATCAAAACAACAATCTCAAAGATTAAAGAATCTAAGTGAAGCAATCTGTATAATTATGGGTGGCAGTCCAGGGGCAAATGCCTAGCATGGGTCGATCCATATTGGTATAGAAGGGTGGCAGCTCAGGGGTGAAAGTCTAGCATGGGCCGATCCCAATTTATGGAATTATAAGGACATCATCTCAGAGGTTAAAATGCCTGGCATGGGTCATACTCTTCTACCACTGATCAGCTGGTCATTTGTATAATTATGTCTTATAAAGATTATAACACACATAAAATTAAAGAAAAGAATGTAACATACATGATTCCACAAGTATAAGCAAAGGTGGTCTCAAATCCTTATCTATTTGTATTTGATTTCACTTGAGCTCTCATTTTACATATGGTTATATTATGCCTTACAGATTCAGTACATTCTTTCATACTGACTTCCCTTATTGGGGACGCTGCATTTCATGTGCAGGTACAACTAGTAGATCTCCCCAATAGAAGCACATTGTAAAGGTATCATCTGTATTCATAGTTTCACTTGGTACATGTAACGGTTCACCTAGTCGACATGTGTTGTATATGAAGCTTCTCACTAGTAAATCTATTTGCATAGTAGTTTACTTTCTCATCATAGGTCACCTTTAAAGCATGTGTTCATATGGTACTTATTTGCCTCACCTAGGGTTCGGGTGTGACACCTAAACCCAAAATCCTAAACCCAATAAAACCCTAAAACCCTAGACCATAAGCCCTACGAAATCCTAAACCCTAAACCTTAAGAAAACCTAAACCATAAGAAACCCTAAACACTAAGAAACCCTAAAACCCTAAAACCTAAAAACCCTAAGAAACCCTGAGCCGTAAGAACCCCTAAACCATAAAAAATCTTAAAACTCTTTAAAAACCCTAAACCTAAAAAACCATAAAAAAAACTCTAAACCTATAAAAACCCTAGAAAAACATAAGCCCTAAACCCTAAACCCTACAAACCATTAAACAAAAAAACCTAAAACCCTAAACCCTAAGAAACCCTAAATGCTAAACCCTATACCTTAAGAAACCCTAAACCTTAGGGCTAAACTTTAAACCCCAAGTCTAAGAAACTCAAACCTAAAAAACCCTAAACCCTAAGAAAACCTAAACCATATAAACCCGAAAAAACCTTTAAAAAGCCAAAACCTAAAAACTAAAAAAAAAACCTTAAAATCCTATGCCCTGAATCCTAAGAAACCCTAAACCCTAAAAACCATAAGAAACCCTAAACCTATAAAACCCTAAAAAAAACTAACCCTAAAAACCTCTATGTCCTAAACCATAACTCTAAAAACCCTAAACCTTCATACCCTAAACTCTAACTCCTAAGAAACCCTAAACCCTTAAAAATCCTAAACTCTAAAAATATCCTAAACCCCAAGAAACTTTAAGCCCTAAAAAACCTTAAACCCTAAACCATAAAAAAAATCTAAACCTAAAACATTAAACCCTAAACTATTAAAAAAACCCTATAAAAAAAACCCTAAACCCTAAACCCTTATGAAATATTAAGAAACCTTAATTGCTAATCCCTAAACCCTAAGAAACACTAAACCCTAAACCATAAGAAACCCTCAATCTTAACCCCTAAACCCTAACAAACCCTTGTACCCTAAACGCTAAACCCTAAGAAATTCTAAACCTAAGAAACCCTCATACCCTAAATCCTAAACCCAAAGAAACCCTTAAAACCTTTTAAAACTCAAAACCTTAAAACCCAAGAAAAAACCGTTTAGAACCCCTAAAAACATTTAAAACCTCTTAACCTAGAAAACCCCCAAAAAACACTAAGCCCTAAACCCTAATTTACCCTAAAAATAATTTAAAACCTTAAATGCTAAGAAACCCTATGAAACCTTAAACCCTAAACCCTAAAATACCCTAAAAAAACCTTAAAAAACCCTAAACTTAATAAACCTTAAAACCCATATTCCCTAAGCCATAAAAAGCCCTAAACCTAAAACCCTCAGCCCTAAACCACAAGAAACCCTAAAACCTAAACGCTAAATATAAAATCCTAAAATCTAAATCCTAAACCCTATGCCCTGAAAGCCCTAAACACTAAACCCTAAGAAACACTAAACCCTGAGTAACCCTAAACCCTAAAATCCCTAAAAAACCTAAAAACCCCTAAAAACCCTAAAAGCACTTTAAAACCCCTAAAAACCATAAACCTAAAAAACCCTAAGTCCTAAATCATAAACCATAAAAAAACCCTAAACCTAAAACCCCAAAAAAACTAAAATAATAAAATAAACCCTAAATCATATGAAATTGTAAACCCTAAACCCTTAACCTTATGGGCTAAACCCTAAGACCTAAGAAACCCTAAACCCTAAAAATATAAGGAACACTAAATTGTAAGAAACTGTAAACCTTAAACCTTAAACCTTAGGGCCTCAATCCTAAACCCTAAACCCTAAGAAACCTAAACTCTACAAAACCATAAAAAACCCGAGACCTAAAAAATTCTAATAAAATACCCTAAAAACACTTAAATAACCCTAAATATAAAAAAAACCTAAAGAACCTAAGCCCTACAAAAAAACCCTAAAAACATTAAACCTAAAACCCTAAACTCTAAACCCTAAGAAACGTAAAACTTTAAAAACCATAAAACCTAAAATAGCCATAAAACCCCTAAACCTAAAAAACCCTAAAAAAAAACTATGTCCTAATCCCTTAAAAACCTTAAAAATAAACCCTAGGTCCTAAACCCTAAACCCTTAAAATCCCTAAACCTATAAAGCCCTAAAAAAACAATTAGCCCTTAACCCTAAACCCTAAGAAACGTAAAACTTTAAAAACCATAAAACCTAAAATAGCCATAAAACCCCTAAACCTAAAAAACCCTAAAAAAACCTATGTCCTAATCCCTTAAAAACCTTAAAAATAAACCCTAGGTCCTAAACCCTAAACCCTTAAAATCCCTAAACCTATAAAGCCCTAGAAAAACAATTAGCCCTTAACCCTAAACCCTAAAAGACACTTAACCTAAAACCATAAAGCTAAACTCTAAGAAACCCTGAAAGATAAAAACCTAAGAAACCCTTAACCCTAAACCTTAGAGCATAAACCCTAAGAAACCCTAAACACTAAGAACCCCTATACCCTAAAATCCTAAAAAAGCCTTTAAAAAAAATCCTAAACCTATAAAACCCTAAGAAAATCCTAAGACCTTGATACGCTCAAATTACACTTCCCCAAAGAAGTATAAGCAATCATTATCAAGCAAAGAACCCAACTTGTAGGTTGGGGTCGATCCCACGAGGAAAATGGTTCAGACTTAAACTTAACTAACAGTTATATCCGTTTAGTCAACTTATTTCCAAGGAAAGTAAACAAGGGGAGATTTTGTAAGTAAGTAACAACTTTGAATGCTTAAATAACAAGTAAACAATATTCAAACATTGAGTGATCGATATGAGAAAGAAACTAGGGTATATATGTTCCCCACAAGCTCTTAACACAGTAATCCTAATAATAGTAATCATTTCCTAGTGTTTTACATGCAGAGTTGGTAAGTTAGGTATCCCTAAGTGATTGGTCCTCCAAGTAGGGAATTTTAACACGCAACTTGGTTCGTCTACGGGTGTATGCTTTACTAATCCTTACTTTTACCCCAGATTAGTCGTCATATCAATGTAGTTTAGTTTTCACCCTCACTCCAATTAACATCAAACTATTATATGTCATCCACTAAATCTCTGTTGTTTAATCATTTTCTCATTCACAACCTTTTTGGTCCAGCAAGTAGAAATAAGGCGAGTTCTAACGTTGCGCACCATTAAAAAGACTTCTAAGCGAAAGGATTAACAATACATGCATTAACACTATTCAAGAATTACTTAATTATTATTCATACTTTGTTAATTGCTCATGGTTTCCACAACCCTAGTTGTGGATTTAGCTACTCATGCTTGAAATATCACAATTCATAATTGGGTAAAACGAATTCATGAACTTACAAGTAGAATTGATGAAACCCGAAATCCTCTATTGAATTTCAAAGAGAAAATTGTATATAACGAAAACCGGAAAGTTAATACCTAAAACTTTGCAAATTAATTCCCAAAGAACAAAACATAGAAAATTACAATGATGTCTCCCCCTCAAAAACAAGGATTACAACTCCTATTTATAGAAAACAAATCCTAACATAAACATGAAGTAAAATAAGGAAATAAACTGCCAGGATGCGGTTTTAATCGACGCCTCGACCTATAGACCGTGGGTCGACCTGCGGTTCGTAGGTTCCCTTCCATGGCTCAACACTTGGAAAAATTCATCAGGTACTGGAACCTTCAATTCCCAGATCACCATTGACGAAAGTGCAGGACGAACCATGGGTTTTAATGATGTTGTTTTAATCCTTAAGAGAAAAGAGGGAGAGCTAGAGTTAATTCTCAATTGATGTGTTTAAATGGAGTGAAAATAGAAGACAATATTTATATTATATTGAGATTTCTTCACCTGTAAGAATATCCTCTAGAACTTCCTTCTTTTAGCTTCATTTTCAGCCACTAATTGGTCAAGTAGGTGATACACCTGCTTATGTACATCAAGCTGCTCAAAAGGTCAAAGTAGGTGATTCACCTACTTTCCCTTTTCCTTAATTGGGCTTAACTTACATTGGGCCTTGGCAGATTTAGCTGCTGAGTTTTAAATTTCATTTTCATTTTATTTAACATAGTTTGGGCCTCAAGTGAGTCCATTAGCATAGGCCCAAATCTGATCCATAAACCTTGGCCTTTTAAACTAGATCCATATAACTCAGGTAGGTGATGCACCTAGTAGATTAATTAAGCCAAGCAAGCAGCTCACTATTTTTATTCCATTTTCTAAATATTAATCCCTTTTGCTTTAACTTAGCACTTGACTTTCACCTTTAAGCTCAATTACCACCTTACTGTCTCGAGTTTAGATACTTTCGTCAGAGTTAACTTGCAGTACACATGATGAAACTTGCAAGGCATTACATCACCCTCCGAGCTAGTTTAAACCAACACTAATAATATAAGAAACATGGTCCCTCACCTATACTATAAGGCTATGTTAAGTATCACATGAATAGAACTAGCATATGTATAATACTGGTTGTTACAACTACGGTCCGTTTTGGCACTTTGTGGACTAAGTACTGGAACTCAACTCCCATACCAGGACCTACGACTGCCCATCCACGATCTGTCGTTGGATCTATGGTCCGTGGGTGGCTCCATTGGTGGCTACCTCTTCACTTTTCAGCTCGCATCTTCACCAACCGTATCCAAGCCTATTTCTTGCAAGAATTATACACAAAACATTATTCCTAATAAAAAAATATCCCAAGACACACACAAATTCTAAGTGAAATGCTTCAAAAATACCATAAACTCGTGGTATATCAAAACTCTCAACTTAAACTTGTTGTTTGTCCTCAGGCGACACATAAACCCTAAATGACACTTAGGTAGAAACAACCATACAAACTTAAGCAATCACATGGCTTTCTCAATCAATTCCATCACATTAGTGCAACTATTTTCATCTAGACCCAACAAGCTAACTCATGAGGATCAAAACAAGACATAGATAGGCAAATGGACACCACAATATACACTTTTCACAATCACCAAGGTACCAATTCTCAAACAATGTAACTAGTGCCCTCACTTCAAAAGAAATCATTTTGCAACACAATAGATATAAATTTTAAATCTAAGGATTCATTCAACACTCACACTCAGAAGTGACTTCAAGTACAGTTAGTGCTCAATACCATAAGCTTGCCCTTATTTTCACTGCATAGACTCTCTAAACTACTCACTAGGATCACTATAGGACTTTCTCAGATTAAAACGTAGCCTCAGGGTCAGGTAGGGTACATTTGGGTACTTTTTAGTGACTTTTTACCCTCCTTGACATTACATTGGCTTTTTTACCTCTTTTCTCAACCAATTCTTCACATCTTTTTATTTTCTGCTCTTTTCCTTGACTTTTTTTAGCACAAATGTGACTTTTGACTTTATCAGTCTTATTTTTAACTTTCTTCTTTTTTCTTTACTTCATCTTTCTTTCTTTCTTTCAACACTCTTGTCATTCATCTTTTGGTTTCTTTTGGCTGCAATCAAATCTTTTTCTATCTTTTCTTTTCCTTTTTTTTTCTTCTACACAAAACTCTTTTCATACCCTTTTGATTTCGGTTTCTTTTTTCATAGCCACCCTCAATATATGTATTTTGCATGAGTTGAGGTGCACAATATCCGATGTCGGACCAGGCCCAAGATTAAGGTAAAACTTAGTCTTTTGGCCTAAGTCAAGGTGCACATGTCCAAGGAGGGACCAGGGCCAAACAAATCTTTTAGGGAAGATAAATTAGGTGTATTGAAACAAATGGTCTACATTAGAACATTTGGATCAAAGGGAACATTTATTTCTTTTGGTTGAATCATTTTAGGCTTGATTAGACTTAATTGAATAGGGGCCTATGATCATTTCCCAACTTCTAGCCTAGATTATCTTAGTAGGACCAATGGGGCAAGTTCTTGATTTGCAGATACTATATGAACATTCAAATTTTTCTCACACACTTGGCACATTGTTTCATTATCGGCTTATTGAATTACCCAGTTCAAGTTTTAGCTTAAGTCATGTTATCCTACCGGTTCCTTATCATGTCATATGAAGATCCAACACACTCAAATCATTCAACCTATAGATCTAGCACATTTCTCAAATTTTGGGCAAGTATCAATTTCATGCTCTTTATGCCATCATGCTTTCATTCCTCTACTTACTTATACACATATAATACTAAATATGCCGGTTCAACATAAAAGTAAACAATCCCTTGGGGTAAAGAACACAGGCAAGAAAATCCCAAAGGAGGATTATGTGTTGGGTTACTCAGAATTCACCCTATCACTCAAAATCCATTTACCCCACCCCCAACAAAATAAGGTGCAATTTCCCTCAATGCATAAAAATAAAAAGTAAAGCTAAGAGTGAAGCAAACCTGTGATAGAAATGGGCCGAAGACCCCTTAAGAAGCGGGTGGGTCCGGTTTCCCGGAGCCCACTGGATTAACACTAGGGACGCTATCAGTAGCGCCCTCACCAACAATGGGAACACCATCAGTAGTTCTCCTCGATCCTTAAGGCCCAACATCAACCTCACGACCCCACTGTTCTCTCATCTCCTCATCAATGATCGACTCCCTCTAACTACTGGCATTCCTTCTTCTTTAATCTACGAGCCTCCTTAGCATCGGAAGTGTAGTTGGAGCAGTGGCGCTTCCCAACAGCACTAGAAAAGTTTGGTGGTGGCATAGTATCACCAAATAAGGCAGTCATCACCACATCATCCTTCTCCATTATAGGGGCAGCCTCTGGTGCAGTCTCAGTAGGGGCTAACAAAGCATCAACTTCATCACAGAGGCTAGCCAACTCCGTCTGGAAGGTGGTTACATCAATAGCAAGATCATGCCTCTCCAAGAATCTCAACTCGAAAGCATCTAGGCACTTATGAACAACTTGAATCTTCTGATCCATCATCTTCTCCATCCTCGCCTCAACTCCTCAATCGAATATTGCACCCACAGCCTCTGTGTCTCCAGCTTCTAGACTCGGGTTAGATGAGCGAGAGTGGACCCTGAAGAGGGAGTGGCTCGGGAGGAGCTATGAGCCTAGCTAGTTTACATATACGGTGGAGCCTAAGTATTTATTGTAGGGGCTCGAATAGTGGTGTCATCGTCCTGCATTTGCTCTACATCCACAGTAAGGTCATCACCTTACGGTGGTACAACAACCTGTGGCTGTCTTCGTGGTGCAACTAAGTTGGCATCATCTTGAATGAGGCCAATGTCGATTGCCTTGGTCGCCTCAAGCAACCTGTCACAATACCAGATCGACATGAAGCCTCCATACAGAGATGAAAGATCAGACAAGGGAATAGTAAAGTGGTGGTGGTCTTGAAGGCCCTCTCGTGTATCTCAGTGATCAGGATGAGGACGAAATCAATCTCTAATCCCGCCATAAGAGCAACAATCATCACAGCTCGATCCCAAGTGACAACGTTGTCTGCCTGAGTAGGGGACAGTCTCATACAAACCAATAGCTAGAACTTCGAAGCAAAGCTCAGAGTTTCTTTTCTGATAGGCAACGACATGTTATGAACCCACTCGGTAAGCTCCCCCTCCTTGGTAATATAATGTGCCATCCAATGAAGCAATGTCTCTCTCTGATCAGCATATCTCTGAAAAGACCCGCTCTAAATAGTACCTATCCCATATCCGTTGTATTTATAGGCAGAGTGTGGTCAGGGTCATATATGAACCATCAAATGGTGGCCTCTACGATGTTGACTGAGAAATTCCGCACAAATGTGGACTTAAGTGGAGGCTGGGCCAGTGGCTTAGCCCTATTGGATATAGAATTGTGAATCGTGGCGACATAGCAAGCATAAAACTCCTGAGTCATCTCCTCACTGTAATTCTCTTTGCCCCGTGCCATCCACTCATATCTGTTCTTCTTGAAGAGCTTCTCAATAACTAGTGCGGTGTGAAGGCTGCCTGTCATAACCCGATGCTCCTCTTTAATATGCCTAGCCATCTTTTGTTTCTCATTTATCATGCGGGCATCAAAGTATTTTGGTATTGGCACTCAAAGCACCATTTGTTTGGCTCCGTAGCAATAGGTGCAGGCTCAGAACTGGGAGGTACTGATACGCTCAAATTACACTTCCATATAGAAGTATAAGCGATCGTTATCAAGTAGAGAACCCAACTTGTAGGTTGGCGTCGATCCCACGAGGAAAAATGGTGTAGATTTTACTTTAATCGACACTTATATTCAATTAGTCAAAGAACTTCCAGAAACAAGTAATAAAAATGGGGGGTTTGTTTATATGAAACAAATAATAAGAATTCAGTAAGTAATCAGTAATCAAACTAAACTCAATTTTTGGTTGTTATTAAGATGAGAGAAATAACTAGGGCATACGTGTTCCCCACAAGCTCATAACGCAATAATCCTAGTAACAACAATCCTTTCCTAGTGTATTATATGCAAAGTGATAAGTTAGGTATCTCTAAATCCTTGATCCGGCATCTAGAGAATTTCACCCCGCACCTTGATCCGGCTACGTGTGTATAATTTACTAACCCTTACCTTTACCTCATATTAGACATCATAATCGATGTTTGGCTTAGTTATTACTTCGCATCAATCGACACTAGTCTATTAGATAGTATCACACTAAATCTATGTTGATAATTCTTTTCTTGTTGATTACCTCCTTGATCTGGCAAGTAGCAACAAGGCGAGTTCTAACATTGGCTACCGTTAAAAAGAATTCTAAACGAAATAATTATCAATGCATGCAAAACACTATTCATGAATTGCTTATTTACTATTCATATTTTGTTAATCGCTCATGGTTCCCACAACCCTAGTTGTGGATTTAGTTACTCATATTAGCAAGAACACAATTCATAATTTTAGATAAAGAAATCATGAACTTACGTAAAGAGAATAATAAACCCAGAAATTCAACTTGAGTTGCAAAGCCAAAAATCTTCAAAACGAACTTGGAAAATTAATAATTGCTCAAATTGTAATTCAATCTCCAAAGACACCAAATAGAACTAGAATAATAATGTCTAACCCCCAAAAATGAGATTTACATGTCCTATTTATAGAAAAATAAATCCTAATTTAAAAAGAAAACAATTTAAGGAAAGTCTGTTCAGGTACGCGTCTTCAATCCACGAGACTGACTTACGGACCGTCGATGGATCTACGGTCCGTAAGTCCCTTCCGTCAGCCAGGACTTAGAAAATATTTCAGCATCCAAAACTCAGCCTCTCTGAAGCAAACGACGGAGTTGCAGTATGGACCGTATATCGATCTACGGTCCGTCAATCCCCTCCGTAGCTCCATACTTAGAATCTTCAAAAATCAGGTATTGGAACCCTCGCAGTCTCCTTCTACGGTTTGACCAGTACGGTCCGTAGACCTATCTACGGACCGTTAATTGACATCGTGTTTCCACACTTGGTCAGATTTCCCTGATTTGTCATCTGTCCCTTGGCTGCTGATCTACGGTCATCACCTACGGACCGTCAATGGACCTACGATCCGTAGATCGTCTCCGTGAAGGCTCTTTTTCTGCATTTTGATCAGTTGTCTCCATACTTCTACGCCTGAACATCTTTCCTGCAAAAACATAATAAAACAAATAAAAACTAATACAATAAGGCCCTAGACACACATAACCTGTAAGTTAACTGTATTAGAAATACTGTAAACTCACGGTATATCAACACCCTCAACTGAAATTCGTTGTTTGTCCTCAAGCGACGCAATACAACTCTAAACGACTCTTGTATAGAACAAGCATTTCAAGTCCAAGCAATCACGTGGCTCTCTACCCCCTTTACTTTTTAGATGCAACTTTGTTCTTTTAGACTCGACAAGCTAATCAATGCAGATCAAACTATGACACAGATCGATCAATTGACACACAACTTGCACCTTATCACTATCACCAAGATACCCACTTTCCGACAAAGTAATAGTGCCCTTACTTCAAACGAAATCCTTTTTTCACAAAAATTGAATGTCATTTATGGTGTAAGGATTTATTCAACACTCACGCTTATAAGTAATTTCAAATACAGTTAGTGCTTTACACCATAAGCTTGCCATTATTTTCACTGCTTAGACTCTCCAAACTAGATTCTAGGATCACTATAGGACTTTATTGGCTTGTAACGTAGGCTCAGGGTCAGGTGTGGTACATTTGGGTACTGATTAGTGATTTTCTGCCCTCCTTGACATTACACTTTGGCTTTTAACCTCTTTTTGACCTATTTCTGACATCCTATAGTTTTACCTTCTTTCGCTTGTTTTTCTTCAACCAAGGATGTGACTTCAGAATTTGTAACACTTTATTTTCTTCTTTTTTTTTTTTTTTTTTTTTTTTAAGATTTTAACCAATCACATCCTTTCCACACGTTTTCTCTCTTCTTCACCTTACTCTTTTCATACCCATTTTTCATTCAGTATCTTCTTTCATAGCCACCCTTAACTTATAGATTTTTCATTAGTTGAGGTGCACAATACCCGATGTCGGGTCAGGGCCAAGATTTGAAGTTACTTTTGCATTAGCCACCCTCAACTTAGGCTTTTGGCCTAAGTCTAAGTGCACATGTCCAAGGAGGGACCAGGGCCAACGTATTAGATTATGGGAAGGTGAGTTTGGGGTTTTAGAAATAAATGGTTTATTTTAGGCTCAAAGCTGGATCAAAGGGAACAATTATTTCATTTGGTTGAATCCTTCTAGGCAATTTGCTGACTTTTCAGAACAACGACCTATGATCACTTTCTAACCTCTAGATTGAGTTGTCTTAGCAGGACTAACCAGGCAAGTTCTAGCTTTGCACAAAAATTGTTTGAACACAACGATTCTCACCCACTCTTGGCACATAGTTTCATTATCAGATTATTAGATTACTTAGTTCAAGTTTCAGCTCAAGTCATGCCATCAAGTTGATTTATTATGTCATACTCAGAGTCAATACAATCAACTAATCATAGCCTACAACATCTAGCATACATCCCAAAATTTGACGGGTATCATTTTTTATAAGCCATCATGCTTCATTCTGTATCATGCTTCTACACATACAATCCTAAGACATGCCGGTTCAACAGAAATTAAATAGTCCTTTGGGGAAACAGAACACAGGCAAGAAAACCCCAATGGAGGATTCATGAGTTGGGTTATTCAGATTTCACCCTATCACTCACAATCCATTTGCCCCACCCCCAACAAAAATAGATGCAGTTGTCCCTAACTCATATAGAAATAGTAAAAGAAAATGGATTAGGTAAAGCAAACCTGTGGCGCAAAGTGCCGGCGAATCATCAACAAGCAAGGGGGTCCGGTTGCCCGGAACCCGCTGGAACATCAGTGGGTGCACCCTCAGTAGTGCCCACATCATCAGTCGTAGCACCCTCAGTAGTGCTCTCTCTCAATCTCTCTGCATCTCCCGAAACAGGTTGGGCCGCTACAACTAGGGTAGAGATCGACACCCCTGTTACTCTCTCACGCTCCCTCTACTGGCGCAACTCTTCATCTACTATCAATGCCCTCCTAGCCTCCTTTTCCTACCTACGCTATCTCTTGAGGGCTTTCTCCTCCTCAATGCGGTGAGAGCGGTGCCACTTGCCTTTAGCCTGTGTAAATGCAAGTCCCTCCTCGGTGGTCCCACTGAATAGGGCATCTAGCACTGTATCATCAGCCAGTGTAGTGGGGGCAACCTGAGGCTCAACTGAAGGTGCAACAAGAATGGCTTCAACGTCAGAACGGAGGCTAGCTATGTCGGCCTGCAAAGCAGATAGGTCTATGGCCGGGGCGGGTCGCTCAAGGACTTTCAATTCGAAGGCATCTAGGAGATTATTGACAGCCTGGACCTTCCGGTCCATCATATCCTCCATCCTGCGCTCCACTCTAGCCTCGGACTCGGCGATCGACTTTTGCATCCATGGCTGGATGTGATGTAGCAGTGTGGCCATCTGAGCCTCTAACTTCTGTACTCTGGCCAAGGGAACAACAGCAGCGCCCAACTGCGGTGTGGACCGGGAAGAGCTAGGGCCCATGCTAGCTGCCTAAGAAGAGGAGCCCGGGACAGTGTCGGTGTGATCGGGGGCACTGAGGTCATCGCCATGTGCCTGCCCCACTATGTCTGCAAGGTCGGTACCCAAAGGAGGTACCTCAACCTGAGGCTCTCTGCGAGGTGCTGCTACATTCGTCTCATCTCGAATGAGATCGATGTCCAATGCTCCCGTAGGGTGGACTAGCCTGTCACAATGCCAGATCGGCACTCCAGAGTCCCTGCACAACTGAAAAATAAGGCATGAAAAAGGGTAAGTAGTGGAGGTCCTGAATGCCCTTTCGTGTATCTCTGCCAGCAACATGCGGGCAAAGTCGATCTCTACTCCTGCTACCAATGCCGCTACCATGACTGCTCTGTCCCACGTTACTTGATTATCAGCTTTTGTCGGCGACACCCTGTTACGCACCAGTAACCAGAAGAACTTGGCCACAAAAGATAATGTCGCCTTCCGGATGCCCAAACGTGGAGCAGCGACCCATTCCGCACGCTCGCCATCTGCAGCAATGTATCTGGCCAACCAAAGTATCACAGCCTCTCGCTC